>CM034146.1:1030935019-1031535019 GCA_019776745.2 Taxus chinensis | reverse complement strand
GGCCATCAAAGAAATTATGGAGGATTATGACTACAAAAAGGTTTTGCACTACTTTTATATCAGAGATATCCCAGACCCTATTATGAGAATGACTTCATGTTTGGTTACTAAGATGAATGATAAAAAAAGGTGGACACAAGTGAACAAGGCATGAATGAATGTATGCCGGAAGATTTCTGAAGGCACTAGTTACAACTTGTCTACCTACATTATAGATGAGAACATTAGCAACACACATGAAGGAGAGAAGATACTGTACAGAAACATTCTTCTCACCATCATCTTCTTAGAGATTAGAGTGCCCAATGGGCCAGAGAATTTTGTATGGGAGTATCTGGAAGAAAATACTTCACCCGCGATAAGGTTTGAGAAATATACTTATAGATACCATGATGACCAATCACAAGGCACACCTAGAAAAATGGTACAAATAGATGCATAATGCATTTAGGGCGAAGTGGAGGATACCTGAATAATTTCCCATGCTTGTAGATGGGGAAGTGGAGTTTATTTGTATATCAACATTTTTGTATTGGCCAGTTTACCTTAAGAGATGGGACTAAGAGTGCATGGTGTAAGCTACCATTTTATTTCAACCCACAATACTTCCAAGCTAGGGTTAACCATTATAATGAGGCCTACAATACTAAGGTTTGACCTTAGTGAGGTAGATAAAGAAAACTAAGAGCTATGTCGAAAGCTCGCATATCCAAAAAAGCATGCATATATAGAGAAATATGTCTCCCAAAAATTGCAGATGATAAAACCAATAATGATGCCGATCATCGGAAGGGCTGTCGTAAGGGTATATCTACACATAAGGAAATTTTTTAAGAAGGGCATCTACCTAGAAAATGATATATCCATTCTAGAAGACCCCACAAGAATAAATAAGTCCTTGCTAAATAAAAGGGATAGATAAGAGGTGTAGGAGAAGAAGGCACCAAGTGTGCAGACAACACAATTTGTGGGATCACTGAAACGCAAGCGTTAAGCCAAGCACTTACGTTTGCACAGGAAGAAGTCCCTAGTCAAAGAGAAGACTCCAAAAGAAGAGGTGCCAGAGTAAGAGAAGCCCCTTACAAGAAAATATTTTCCAAGGAAGGAGTCACCCGCTGAAGATAAAGAGAGGGAAGAATATCCTATACTAGAATCACAAGTTAGGAAGAAAAAGAAGGTGACGAAGAAGGAAAAATCAGAGGAAATGAAGGGATTGAAGGCCTACATGGGTGAAAGGGATGATGATGAGGATGAAGAATTTCAGAATCATCTTGTGTATGATATACAAGATTCATAAGAAGAAGGAAGTGGAGGGCAGAATGGTGAGGAAGAAGAAAATTCTCAAGGAAAAGGGGTGAGCGAAGAAAGTGAACAAAAAATATCAGAGGATCCCAAGCCTCACCAAGGATTAGATAGAGGAGACCACGGAGAGAGAAATGATAGGAATCATCAATAATTTATTGTAATAGGAAGTAGAGTCACAACGTAGATGAAGTGATGAAAGAAATTGAGGAATAAAGCATTGGAAAGGAGTATGGCAGCATGGGTGGAGATCCCAGCCTGACAGTGAGCCTTCCAAAGGCTATGCGAACAGGTGGTATGAGCATGGTTGCAACTCAAGGGAAAGGAATGGGTTACATTAATGATACAAGTAAGGTGCTACGTGCATGCTTCCATAGCACCATGCCAATACAACAAATCCTGGGCATGCCCTCATTTGAAATAGAATGTGCACATACCCATGAACCAGGAAGATGCTATCTTGGGCGTTTGAATCACATGTCGATGAACCTAAGTTCGAGGTAAGCTAAAGGATACTAATGAAGATACCAGAGGAAAAAGGAGTAAATCCCTTGGTGAATGCTCAAAAAAATTTAGATGAGAAAGTCTGTAATGCACTCAACAAGGTTTTAGTTGAGGTTGAGGCTAGAATTTTTTGGAAGAAATGATAGGGTGATACTCCTCGAGGCGGAGTTAAAGAAGGAGGAGGATATTCTCAAGAAAATCAAGGACCTGAAACAAGAATAACTGATAAATGTGTAGTTAAGGTGTGAAATTAAAGAGGAGAAGGAAAGGGTGTTTTAATTACAAAGAAAAATTGAGATGATTATGGATGATATTCTCTTAAATCATCCTGACCTAGCACTACCCAAGAAAAAATATGAATCATCCTTGTAGTGCCTAGAGGATTTGAATCACATCCTCACTATGGAGAGGTATCCACTCACCTTAGAGTCCATAGAGAAAGTGATGGCATGCCAAAAGAGAGAAGACAAGTTTAAGGTCATAGGGATTATTACTCATTATAGAAAAATCCCTTGCCGATGTGAAGGCCTCCGCACAAGTTACTAAAGCTTCCTATGATAATTGTACTGATAGAGATAGAGTAGCAAGCATCTTGGTTGCTATATATGAGACAGAAACTTAAGGAGTTCCAGGAGAATAATAAGGGGAATATATCAGAGTGGGATAGGATCTTGGCCAAGGTGGAGAAGAAATTAGAGGCTATCAATACCTTGCGGGGCTTGATAAAAAAACTGGCTAAAGGAATTATACCCCTAGATCACCCATAGGATGGATGACCCTTGAGGATTTGGGAAAAAAACTTGAAGGAATTGTTGAAATGATGAGTGCTAAGGGGGAAGGGATAAGATTTGAGGAGGTAATAACCCTAGTAGGTGACCTTTTTCAGCAAGTGCAGAGCGAGGTTAATTCCTAGGAGAAGCTAGAGGTAGATATAGGGAAGGGTTTCCCTCTCCTCCTTCAATAATGAACATGTTCTCCTTCCTTTCCCCATTCTTTCATTTTTTCTCCCAATTCTTCATTCCTTCATTCCTTTTCCAACTATTCAAATCCCACCATTCTTTATTCATTGAAGAGAAGTGTTTCTGAGGATGGATAACAGGCTTAGTGTGGGGTGATGTTGGGCCTCTGAATATTGGCTAAGTACAAGAAGGTGCATATGGGCACGCGGGGCACTATACGAAGAAGGGACCACAGGGTAAATGTGTGCACCATAGGGTTTTACAAGGTTTTAATATAACCCAAGGTGCACACACATAAGGTAAGGGATAGGGTTTCAGGACTTAGCTATATTGAGAATTTAAGGAAGCATACAAGAAAAGTGTGACCTGACTGAGCATGCATAGTGGATAAGGTGCCAGCCGGGCAACTCGATGGTCAAGGAAGGAATCTTCCATGTGATGTAAGGATCTAGAAAGACATAATTGTCAGAAAGTGGAGAGCTTAGATGGGAAGAATCATGCCCCATTGGAAGACCACATGGACACTTGACAACTGATTTATTGCTTTAGGAAGGCATGGTGGTGGATATTAAAGCTATATATAGAGATGCTCGGGTAGAAGGAACAAACAACTAATTTAGAATAAGAGTGAGTGATCGCTAGCATCACATAGAGATCGAAGAGGCAAAGCTTTGTAGAAATAGGGATGGGTTTCTAGGGATTCTCATTAGGAAGGCTATAGGAGGGATGACATATCTAGAGGGATGGGTCTATGAACATCTTTGTAATCTGAAAAGCATAGTTTAGGATTTCTGATGTATAAGTATTATCTACATTAAGACATGTGGTTTGTAAATGACCTTGAGGAATGTAATGTGGTTACTGAACAAAGACTAATATAAATATATGGCTTTCTTTTAAAATATATACATTGTTCATTGGTACAAAGCCTAGTGCATTTTTATTTGTATTGTCAGATCGGTTATCTTTTTGATATTTTCCTTGTTATCTAGATGGATGCACTTATATAGTAACTCATCCTAGGAATATTAGAATGAATGCATGGTTCTTTTCATTTCTTGTATCTAATCTTCTCTCATTAGGGGATATATTCTAATAAAAATTACATTAACGAGGGACTTGACACCCGCGCGTGCCTCAGAGTGAGTGCTCCGTTGGGTGATAGGTTGATACGCATGTGATTAAAATGTTGTTTCTAAGGACATAAAAATGAATATAACACATGTGCTCAAAAAAAATTATCATCCCACATAACATTCACATGCACATCCTTAAGGACGCATGCACACCCATGTTGAAACGTGCACCTAAGCGCACCTATTTATCCCCTTAGGATGCTTTTGTGCCTCTTTTGGCACCTGTGGGTATGCGCACATGTTTTTAAATGTATGCACATGTGTGCACATGATTTTCTGATGCATGTGAATTCTTGATGATGCCTGCATGCCCCTAGGGTGCGCGCACACATTTTTCCTACCCTAACAATGCTAATAAATGTAATAAAATGACTAAATTGATAAGAAGGATAGGGCACTCATGAAGGGTCCATTATCCTCCTCCCATGAATACTCTTGGACCATGTCTTCTTGCCTAGTACACCTATAAACTCTTTCCATCTCTCTCATAGCTCAAACCACCTCATGGTAAAAATCAGCAAAGCTCTGGTAATAAATGTACTATTCACGATGAATTACCCCACAGGGAAGGGTATATAAGGTCATTTTGACCTCATCACATTGTGTTTTTCACCCGTCATGCTGGCAAGGGGAATTTTTTACCCTCCATGATAATTCTACTTCCTCTATTACCAATCATGATAATTATTTTTAGTAAATAATTATTTGTAAGCCGTTTTCGACCCGTTAGGGCTTATTTTTTCTACCTAGCCCTTGTTTCTTCTCCCTGGGGCATTTTTTTCATGATTTTAAATGATCTAATATATTCCAAAATTCTTGTAAAAAATCAAAAATAAAAAAACAATAGAAAAATCAATATTTTTAAAATATTGAAAATATTATTCAAAATCCAAAAAATCGTAAAAAATTCAAAAATGGACAAAATTTTGTAAAAAGCTCATACGCAGCTAAAATTTTTGTCACATGCATGGTATTAATTTCAGATATTTCTTATGGTTTTCACGTGTTTTTTGAATCAATGAATTTTAGATCATATGGATCTATAACCATTTACAAAGCTAGAATACTTCCTTCATTTGCACTTTAGGGTACAACGAGTTTTCTGGTACTGATTCATACCACACAATGCTTTCTCATTGGACCATGCATTCTTCATCAATTCCCATCACATGTATCCTTACTTGGGGCACTAATTTTAATCCTTTTATTTATCATGAACATTTGGGAACTAAATCTTGATAACAAAACATTTGTACAACTATCTTGAATGTTGTTTGTTTGAGTATGTGTGTTTGTACTTGTTTCCCTGTTAGATAAACTTGTTTACTTCTTGTATTGCACTGAATTTTATTTTTTGCATGGAGTTGGTATTTTAGCAATGGATTTTTTTTGTATTATGTCTTTTCATGTCATGTTACACTTTTGTCATATGCTTATATTTTTAATAAGGGTTAGTGATGAAGATCATTAGCAATATGATGAAAATGAAGTTGTTTACAAGGAAATGGATAAATTTTACCTCAATCTCCCCTCTTCATACTAATATTTATTATTCTCCATGTAGACACCAAATTTGTGTCTTACGACCCCTTGTGACCCGCATCCCATTTCGCAACCTAACCTCATTACCTAAACCTTACACAATTATTTATTGATTACCTCATAATTGATAAATCCACATCACCTTACCCACCACCTCACTTTTCCACCTCATCATGACCTAGCCCTAACCCTAAACTAACCTAATTAAGGCCCGTGACTTGGTCTAGACTCACATCCATAACTAATGCCTCCTTACTCGCACCCAAAGCTGACCTTCTAGCCACTTGACCAAGCCCGCAACTTATCTCTCGGGAGAAAAGCAGGGAAGGTGGGCTATTTTTACTAAAAATATCCTACTTTTTCCTTACCGATGCCGGTTCCTACTCGACCGCCGTCGGTTACGCAACCGCCATCGGTTCCCTGTAAATGGGCTCCCCAAACCAATAACAACGGATCGGAATTTCATTTAGGAGATCAGTCAAAAGGATTTCTGGATCAACAGAGAGCATTGCGAGCGAGGAAACAAAGTCCAGATCTTCACTGGACAGAACAGAGACGAGTGGAAATACCAAAAGTGTTTACAACCAAGGAGATCAACTTACATCTTTGTCAAAACCAGTAAGTCACATCTTGCATGTCCTCTGTTATAACATTTCTTATGCTTCTTGAATCTCAGTCCTCCTAAATCCATTTCTGAATCCACTACCCAACGTGCCATTGCATCTAACTGTCATTCTTTTATCCCTCATCGTCTCATTTCCTAATATCATCCATAAACCAGCCATTACAAACACCATAGCTACCAAGAAGATCCTAGAACCCACCGGTATCGGTTATCAGTAACCGCCATCAGTTATCAGTAACCGGCATCGGTTCATCTAATCAAAACCAGAAAACCAGCCTTTCCCCTACCCAGTTCAACGAAACAATTTAATTGATATTTTTGCAGTCTTTTTGTGTTAATTCATATTGGCAGGGGAACTGACCACCTTCGAAAGGAAGTTTTATATTTCCTGGGCCCAAGGCAGTTCCCTCATTTATTGTCTAATTAAAATCTTGTGGTCTTGTGTTCTTATTTGCAGGTAGTCCTTCCAAGACAAAAAGGAGTTCTCCGCATCCAACCTGATCTTTCTCTACGGTACGCGCACACCATCTCGACATTTAACAGGTATTCCTCCTAACCCTAACCTCATCTGTTTCTAAAAGGAATGAAAGGATAGAAGCAACTCTATTCCCAGAAGCCGAAACATTCCGAGCGAAACACTCCATCACACTTATATTTTCCATTTTCCCTCTATATTCCACACATTCCTCTCAATATAAATATCAAATTTTAGGTGCCCTGTCATTCAAGCAAGTAGCTCCACCGTTGACTTGATTATTTAGTATGACATGGAAGATAAACTATGCCAATGAAGGTAGAAGAATTAGATTTCATAGGTACTTAGTACTTAGTGTCACAAGACTAATATGTCTTCCATTCTTCTCTTCACATTATTCTTCCCTTTTACTTAGGGCATTCTCCTCCCTACTTATTTTTTGTCTATATTTCCTTCTAATTTTCAATTGTTGATCGACCCTCTTCCATCACCCCATCGACACTTGAGGGGGCATCTTTCACTCTACTAATTTTTCTTCTACCCCCTATTAAAATTTTCACTTGTTTTGTACTTGTATACTATCTTTGAAGTGACATAGCTTACGCTACCCCAAAGTGGAGAAAATGTAGACACCTATTATTTGATCAAAACGATATCATTAATAACATTGCACTTGTTTCACCTCGAAAGTAATGTGATAAAATAGATAAGGTTAATTTACGTAGGAGGAATACCTCTGAATAGTTAGGAGAAGGTTACACTCATTGTTTGAATTTGATAAGATTGAATATGAGAGCTTCCTTTTGGCTAGGAGGAACTACCTGTAAAAGCATAACAAGAACACAAGAGGGAGTTAAACAGTATATGACAACAGACTACCTAGAAAAATTCTAGTTCCTGAAAGTATGATAATTCTTAGATGGTTTTCAATCCACTGTTTTAAAAAATTAATGAAAATAAATGCAATAATTAAAGGTCATATTGTTAACACTTTGATTTAGGTGTCTCAAAATGTTATCAATACACTAGATTAAGCAAAGTACTCAAAATACAAACTAATCTAGTAATAGGAAAGGTGTTTTAATAGTTGGAAAAGGTCACTAAGGTGTTAGGAAAGGTTTGGGAATTTTTTTTTGGTGATTTTGGGTTGTTTGGTGAAATTTATGAGCTCATTGTTCTAGGTAAAATTGACGGTAAAAAAAATGGAGCGGGAGTGGGATTTTCAAAAACTAGGCAAGCGAGAACTGTCGCAGGACACAGGTGATCCATAGATCAAGGGAAATCAGGTAGGGGTCCCAGGTATAGAACAATAAGGAGGTAAGTTCTCTTCACCTATCTCATGGGCCCGACAAGATTCTAGGCTTGTAGAAAGGATGTTGTGAATAATCCTCTGAACAAAAACATTATGGCTGGGGAAAAAGATGGGTTATTAGTCTTGATATCCCAGATGGGTTAGCAGATTGGGCTAGATCTAGGATGGAGTATGCCTTGGTTGGTAAATTTTATGGATCAAGGCTGAATGTAGAATGGTTTCGTGAATGGGAAAAAAGAAAGTGGAATTTGAAGGGATCACTTAAAATTGCTTTATATGTGAATGGGTTTTTTATTATAAACCTCTCAAACCAGGAGGACTGTAAAATAATTTTTCTTGGTGGTCTGTGGTTTATGGGTAGATCAAGTCTTTTGATTCAAAAATGGATTCTAGGATTTGAACTATTTAAGGAGAAACCAGATGAGTTGCCTGTGTGGGTTAAGCTTCTGGGTGGTGTTCTAGAAAAATGAAATTTTAACAGTTATAGCAAATGCATTAGGGTTGTTGGTGGTTTTTGTCCTATTACAAGGGCAAGAACAAGATTAATGTACACTCATTTCTATGTTACTATTCCTATGGGGAACTTATTAAGAAAATAAATTCTTCTTAAATCTAAGTTTTATGAGTGGATTTAGAAGGTAGAATATGAAGCCTCTCCGTTGTTCTGCCAGAAATGTAGGAGGATGGGACACGAGTAAAAGAAGTGTAAGTAGGGTAAGAAAGGGAAGCATATGTATGAAAAAAAATAAAAAATAATCTAGGATGGAAGGGAATAGTTCTTTATAGAAAAATTTTGTTTCTTTAAACAAATTTCATTTATTGGAAGATAAAGAAAAGGAACGGGAAGGTGAACAAAAAAATGATTGTCAAGTTAGTAATAAAAATGTATTGGAGGGTAGGGATTCGAAGGAGGAAGGAGAAAAATATTAGTATCAAAAGGAGGTTTTGAATCAGGAAGATTTGGGTTTGGAAGATCAAGATTTTAGTGGGGGCATAAGTGTTCCAAAAAGTCCAGTAAAGCAACTTTTAAGTATGTTGGATGCTCAGGAGGAGAAAATGACATTCCATATGGAAGAAGTTTCTTGTTCTTTCAATTTGGAAAAATATAAGATGGAAAGGGAAGAAAAAATCGTTTAATACAAGAAGTTATAAAAAAAAATACAAAGGCAAAGCAAATTGTGGGAAGATTCTAGCAAAAAAAGGAAATTTGACAAATAGGGATAGGAGGGAGAAAGCTGCAGCAAAGGAAATTGATTTAAGAAGACAACGCTCCATTGAGGAGAGTATTTCTCCAAATAAATTGAAATGAAGGTCATCTCATGGAATATAAGGGGCTAAATAACCCTAATAAATAGAATATTTTTGTCCTCTTTTAGAAAGAAGAATAAGCTAATATCCTTTTAATTCAAGAAACAAAGATGTCTATTGATAAAATGAAGGGGGTGAAGAATAGAGTTTGGTTTAGATCTGGGATTCAAAGCGTGTCATTGGTGGGTGCTTCAAGGGGTGTGGTAACTTTATGGAATCCTATTGATAGAGAAGGTAAGTTGTTTTTTTGTTCTTAGAATCATGTTGCTATTTTGTTTAAAGAGAAACTGGATGGTTCTGAGTGGATTTTCTCTAATATTTATGCTCTAAATTTGGTGTTGGGAAGAAGAAATCTTTGGGCTGATATTAGTCTTTTTCATAGTGAGTATAATGAGTTAATTGGTGGGGATTTTAATAATCCTCTGTTTATGGAAGATAAAAAAAGGAGGGTCAGAGGTTTATAGTGATAGTATGGAGGATTTTGCTGACTTTATAACTTCCTGTAATTTGGTGGATATTGAATTAAGAGGATCCCTCTTCACTTGGTCAAACAGGAGATTAGGGGATGATTTGATTCAAGTTAGGTTGGATAGGTTTTTTATAAATCTATTTTGGTTTCAAAATTTAGTTGGGTGTGTGGTGGCTCTTCCTCAAATTGGTTCAGATCATAGTCCTATTAGCCTTCAAACTGGACTAAACAATGAGGTAGGTGGAAGACCTTTTAGGTTCTTTAAGATGTGGCTTCAACATCTTGGTCTTGAGGAAGAGGTAAGGATGAGTTAGAAAACTAATGTTAGAGGTAATCCAATGTTTAAACTTGTGGCAAAATTGAAACTCTTAAATTCTAAGTTGATGGTTTGGAATAAAGAGACTTTTGGTAACATTTGTGCTCAAAATTCTAAGATTAGTGAAGGTTTTAAGATGATGGAGGAAGAGGTGGAGTCTCCTGGTTTGAATATAGAGTTGAAAGATAAGGAGAAATATCTATTTTCTGAGCATCATAATTTGGAATCCAAAGAGGAGCCCTATTGGAAACAAAATTCTAGGGTGCAATGGTTAAAGGAGGGAGACAAGAATACAATTTTTTTCATCTCTGCTTCCATGCATAAGAATAGAAATTCTATTGGGGAAATTGAGGATGAGAGGCGTTTGTTGGTAAGAAATCAGAGTGAATTTTCTCAGGAATTTGTTAGATTTTTCTCTCATCTACTTTTAGCTGATAAGGATTCTGATTTGGGTAAGGAAAGTGACATTGCAAATCTTTTTGAAACTATTATTTCTCATCAGGAAAATACAAAGCTGATAAAAATCCTATCTTCTGAGGAAATTTCAACTGCTATTTTTGACCTTGATGGGGATAAATCTCAGGGCCCGGATGGTTTTCCTACTTTTTTTTTCTAATCCTTTTGGGATATTATTCATAAGGAATGTGGAAGAAGTTGTTCATGACTTTTTTGAAAGTGGAAAATTATTGAAGGAAGTTAATACGACTTTCATTGCTCTTGTTCCTAAGGTGCAAGGGGGGAAGAAAGTGCTAGATTATCATCCCATAAGAATGTGTAATATGGTGTATAAGATAATAACAAATATTATATCTTGAAGATTAAAAGGTTTGTTAGAACACTTTATTTCAGAAAATCAAGGAGCTTTTGTGGAAGGAAGACAGATTCTAGATAGTGTGATAACTATTCATGAGGTGGTTCACTGGGTTAAAGTTTCTAAAATGGCTGCTATGATGCTTAAAATTGACATGAACAAATCCTATGACAAAATTTTGTGGAGATTCCTAAATTTTTTTTTGGGCAAATTGGGTTTTCATTGGAATTTTATAAACATCATTATGGAATGCCTTTCTACTCCTAAATTTTCCATTTTAGTTAATGGGAAGGAAGAGGGTTTATTTTCTTTGGGGAGGGGTTTGAGGCAAGGTGATCCCCTTTCTCCTTTCCTTTATATCATTGTGGCAGAGACTTTAAGTAGACTTTGTGTGGACTATAAACATAAATTTTTTTTTGCATGGTTTAATCATTTCTAATGGTATTGATCTTATAATATTATAGCAATTCGTGGATGTTACTTTCCCTTTGGGAAATGCAATTCAGACAGAGACTCTGAGTTTTAAAGAAGTTGTATAGGATTTTGAGGAAGTTACGGGTCAACTCATAAATTTTAGGAAAAGCTTTGTTTTTCTTTTCAATGTGGATATGGAAATCCAAACCATAGTTGCGGATATTTTGGTGTGTTCTATACAAGATTTTCCATGTACTTATCTTGGAATGTCATTGTTTAGAGGTAGAATGTAGATGAAATGTTGGAATCCCCTTATTTTGAGGTTTCAAAAGAAGTTGTCAACTTGGAAAGGAACTTTGCTTTCTCAAGTAGGTAAGCTTGAACTGTTGCAGAGTTGTCTCCAAAGTATGGTGGTTTATCTTATGTCTATATTTCTAATGCCTGCAAATATTACCACATTGTTACTAATATCCAATGTAGGTTTCTATGGTCTAGAACAGAATCTAAAGATAGACTTCCTTTGGTTGCTTGGGATAAAGTTACCCTTCCAAAGGGAGTTGGGGCTTTGGGGTTGAAAGGTATAAAAAGTATGAATTTAGCTCTTATGGCCAAAATTGGGTGTCGGTTGGAGCATGAGCAAATTTTATGGGTCAGAATTCTAAATTTAAAGTACTTAATGGCTAATCAGGTAACTTTTGTCTCTAATGATGTGCTGCCTGAAGGATCTATTTTCTGGAAGGGTCTAGGTAAATGTAGGGATATTTTGTTAAAAGGTCATAAATGGCTAATTGGTAATGGGTCAAAAATTAAGTTCTAGGAAGATTGGTGGTTATTGGATTCCCCTTTAGCTAGTCAAGCTCTTTTAAGGGATATGCTGGATCACTTTTAGTTGACTGTGGGTGTATGGATTAGAGACTACTAGGAGGAGTCTAACTGGAGCTGGATTTGGAAACTTTTTGATAGAGAAGGGATGGATGATGCTCAGCAGACTAGCATAAGAACTTTAAATAAAAATTTAAGAGGTTTACATATTTCGGTGGGTCAGAGGGAGGATGAGATGTTTTGGTCTATGACAAGGGACGGCAGATATATGGTAAAGTCAGTGTATGTTATTGCTAGGAATTGCCCTCCTCCACCAGTTGTGTGGAAAAATATTTGGGATAAAGATCTTATCCCTAAAGTTGATTTGTTTTTGTGGCATGCTATTGAGAACAAGGTTTTAACTATTGATAATCTATAGAGAAGAGGTATGATGATTCCAAATTGGTGTGTTTTATGTAAAAAGAATAATGAATCAGTTCAACATTTTTTTATGCAGTGTCTTTTCTCCCAGAAATTTATGGCTCATATTTTGAAAAAATTTCAAATCGTGTGGTTCTTACTGGAAATTTTTTCTAACTAGTATGAAAAATGGGTTAGTCCTTTTATTTCTTTAAATCTGTCTAAGGCTTGGAGTTTGGTTTTGCCTCATATTTTGTGGGGAATTCAGCTTGAACAAAACAATAGATTTTTTAGAGAAAAAAAAAAACCCTTATAGGGTGGGAAGTGATATTCTAGGAGCTTTGAGAAATAATATTTCTATAGTAAATATTAAGGAGAAAGGGGTATTGTCTTACCATGAGAAGGAAATTATTCTTTCTTTAGGAATAATTCTGAAGAATTCTTCTATGGCTAAGTTACAGAGAGAAGAAGTGCAAAATGGACTACTCCTTCTGATGGGTGGCTGAAGTTAAATTTTTATGTTGCTACTAAGGGGATTTTGGGTTTAGTGATAGTTGGGGGAATTATTAGAAATGAAATTGGTAAGATGGTGGTTGCTTATGCTGAGGCCATTTGTAATAAATATAATAACTATGTAGAGGCCTATGCTATGTTAATTGGATTACATTGAACAAAGTCCTTGCATATCAAAATGGTTTATGTGGAAGGAGAGTCCCAATATATTATTAATGTAATGAATGGTAAGCTAAGACATCATATTAATATAGATCCCATTATAAGGGATGCAAAATCTATAATGTCAAGTTTTGAAGATATTATGTTTAAGCACGTGTTTTGGGAAGAAAATGAATGCGCGGACACATTATCTAATTTTGGTATTTTAGCTAATCATAAAAAATGGTGGCGGGATGAAGGAGGGTTACAAAAAAGTACAAAGGACAAAATTTATGCAGAAAGGAGGATTTTTTCTTGAGTTTGGGAGTGTTGTGATCTGGGAAATAAATTTATCACCGGTGTATTTATACTTTCAAATCATTAGTCCAACTGTTGTGGCTGGTAACTAGATTTAAAAACATTTGGTTAAGAGTTCTGGTACATATATGCTTCCCTTTTTTATAAGGAAGACAAAGATGGGGGGTGTTAGGGTTAGGGTGGAGCCATCGTCATCTTCCTGTCTATAACAAGATGCTTTTATTTGGGATCTGTTTAAAGAGGGTGGTATTTCCTTTTTTATTCAAAGTTTGAGGGGTTTGGATGATATTATTTCACTAGAGTTTGCTCTGTTTTGGAATAAGGGTTTGGTTTAGATGAGAGGGGTAAGTTTTTTAGTGTCTGAAGATTTAATTGGTAACATAACAAAAATGGATTGTGAAGGTAGCAAATTTTTTAAGGATAGATCTCGTCTTCAGGAATAGGTACATATTTTCTTGGAAAATGAGGAAAGAATTTGTTTAATGGAGGATGGAGTTTCTCATAACTCTTTACCAGGTCAGTGGGCAGAGGTTTGTTTTCATCTTATGAAATATATTACGTTGGATGATAGATACAGGAAGGTACATTCTCATCATCTTATGCTGCTAAACCATTTTAGGTGAAATAAAAAGATTAGTAAACCATTTTAGGTGAAGTTGGATGACAGATACAGGAAGGTACATTCTCATCATCTTATGCTGCTAAACCATTTTAGGTGAAATAAAAAGATTAGTATTCCATTTTATATTTTCAACTCTCTGAGTGCCTCATTTAAAAAATTTAAAGAGAAGAAAAGTGAGCTGATTTTACATCAAGGTTTAATTATGCTATTGGTTAGAGCTAGAAAACCTATTCTAAATACTAAGGGGGTCAGTGGGCATCTTGGTAGTGATTGGGAAGATTACATTCCATTGGTTGATCGAGTAAAACTTTTTAAAATCAAGGAGAGGGCTATGAAGGATCTAAATTCAGTGTCAGCTTTATAGGATTTAGCTGGTGAGAAGGTGGAAGAAGGGAAGAAAGATTCAGTTTTTGTTTTTTTGGCTAGTAAATTAGAAGCCTTAGAGGAATCTGTAACCTAAGTAAAAGCTCATAAAAAAAATTTTCTTAGGGGAGTGCAGAGGGTGAACGAGGAGATCAGAGCTTTGGAGAATAGAGTGGATACCCTTCAAGGTTTGGTGGCGAGTGTTACAGTTAAAAAGAGACAGTTGTTCATTTCATCCTCTGAGGAGGAAGACAACTATGTGGGTGGCGTGGAAGGAGCTAGGCCAAGCTCTCATACCAGGTCCAGGAATAAATATGTGCTTTTGTGGCCTTTGTGCTGACTGGTGATTTTTGTTTAGCTATTTTTACTGGTTTTGGCTGGGCTTTTTGTGGATCAATTTTTCCTATTGATCCTACCCTGTTTTCTTTTTTGTTGGGTTTTTTTGATAGATATTAAGTATCATTTGAAACTTATTGTAATCTTTTTTGTAATTGGTCCTTTGGAGCCTTTTTCCGAATTATTATCTATCAAAAAAAAATTGACAGTCACAGAGACCAATATTAGTTAGGTGACCGATACCGGTACTAGAAAATGACTGACACTGGTTAGGTGATTGATGCTGGTAGGGGAAATATAGTAGAAATATTAAAAATGTGTGTTTTGATTGCACAGAGAGCTGAGGGGGTTTGGGAAGGATGATATGATTTTTGTTAAGGATCAACAAGGGTGGTAAAGGTACTAGAATAGGTGAAATGGTTCAGGTTGATGGAATAGGTGGTAAATAGGTGAAAGTTGGTATTCAAGATAGAGAAGGATTAGATGGAAGGCATAAATGAAAGACTTAAGATCAAGACCAAATCTTAACAAATAAGAATGAATTACTTATCTAGTAACCTATACATCTGAAGGTGGTTATTGATTTGGTGAGCATTCAAGGGAGATACAGGAATGTCTCTAGTACCATGGAAATAGAGCTTGTGTGCTCTGTTGTGATGATCCAAAGTTGTGGATAAGATGAATGGATGCTGGTGAAAACCTAATGGGATCTAATTCATCGTTGAGTAGCTTGAATTTTTGAGAGTTAGAATGCAAAAGATCAAGTGAATGAATGAATTGGAGAACCTATGTAAATATTTATAAACTCTTATTTAAGGTAATTGATGATGGTTAGGGAACTGGTGCCATCCGAGGGATAACCGATGTCAGTTAAGGATAATTGGTTTAGTTTTCCAAAAAAAGGGTTTCTCTCCCAAATTCGACGTGGCCTTTGGCTTAGTCTAGGTCTGGAGTGTTGAATGGTGTAAATTAAAGTTTGGAATTGGTTAAAGGGTTAATAGGTCATGAATAATTAGGGTTGGAAAGAGTCCTAGTTTGTTAGGATAAGAGGGGACTTGGTCTTAGGAAATTAATAGGTTTAGAATGGGTCTTTGGTGAGGTGGATAAGTGAGGTGGCTAGGTGAGTAAGATAATAAACTTAATTTAATTAACAAGTGTGAAAGTGGGCATGAATGGGGGAATAATATTGAATTAATTAGTCAAAGGTGATTAAAAAGGGTGTGGCCCAATTTTGGGTGTTTACAACACTAGTTATTCTACTCCTTGCAAATTGATGACAATTTTCCAATTAGGATCTTTTTCCCTTAAATTCATCTTAGCTAACCATTACATGTTGATTAAGCTTCTTATCTTGCTATTGACTAATAAATATTCTCATTAGCTAACTCCTACTTCCAACGCTTCCAAAAGTAATAAAAACCTCCTCTAGATGCTCCCAGAAAGCTACCTAAGCCTACTTGGTATCCCTAATTAATCCTAAAAGATTAATTAGTCTCTAATCCTATTCAAATCTCACTTTGACTTGAGAAAATTGCTTTTTGGACTTACATTTTGTCCCACATGCATCCAAAACATCCCTTTCTTGAAATGATAAAAATAGAAATAGATCCCTCCTCCTCTTTATTTCTAAGAACACTTATCCTCCTCTAAAATAAACTATATGAAAATAGGATTAGAGTATTTCCTCCATTTTTATTATGCTATTACCATCCATTGCATATCTAAACTCAATCTTGGGTTAATGAGGGGAACTATATGGTATTTTAGCCATTAATGGCGAGCCTTCACTCTCAAAACCTTGAGCATCAAACAATCAAATTTGATTGCTAGGATCTTCATAGGTTCATGTTTTTTAGCATTCAAAGAGTAGAGAGTAGATGTATACATGTTTAGTTTGATGTTTTTTCAAGGTTATGATGCATGTATATGAGTAGCTCTTATTTATCTCTTATCTTGATGGTTCATAGTTGAGTTGGTTAAGCTTTGGGGTTTCTTTAGTGTTCTAACCTCATTTCTATTGCTTTTCAAACTTACTAATGTTCACACAAAGAATTTTATAGGACACTAGTGCCCAATTTGGGAAATAACACCTAATAAGTCTTGTTCTCCCTT
The DNA here is from genome assembly GCA_019776745.2 of Taxus chinensis. Taxonomy (NCBI): domain Eukaryota; kingdom Viridiplantae; phylum Streptophyta; class Pinopsida; order Cupressales; family Taxaceae; genus Taxus; species Taxus chinensis. Next base: position 1,031,518,220 of record CM034146.1, on the reverse strand, counting down.
GGGTAGTTCTATCCGAAAGAGTTTTAGGTCCTAGTTTTTTAGAAGAAGAACATTTGGTCTAGATTCAACATTTTCCACTCAGTTTCCATCTCTTAATTAGTACATTTTTTCAAATTCAACGTAAGTCACTCTTATCTCACTATTTATCACACTTTCTTGTATCTTGCATGATATATCTTTCTTGTTACTATTATATGCATTTGATCTCATTCTTCTGATTAAGATTTAATTTAATTAACTCATTTAATGAACCTGATCCCTACATACCCATTATTGGATCTATATTTCATGACCATTACCCATAGTGGTCACTTTGGTCTCCCAAAAAATATTGAAATTATACCATATAATATTAATTGATCCAATAATATGGATGAAACCACACATGATAAAACTCTCTTTAATTCCTGTTAAATCCCTATCTATGACATATAAACTTGTGATAGAAAACAATCTTATGATGAAGACACTAATGTGGACAGGAACAACTTGATGCTCTCACCACTTTTCATTCTACATTATGTTGCAATCCTACTCATGTACCACATATACTTGATGCTCTGTTAAAAACCCAACATTCCTATGGTGATTCTTCTCATGTTATTATAGTTCATACTTTAGAGCTCTCTATTGATATCACCTATTATGTTCCACCTTCTTCCTCCCCTATCACTATCGGGATATCCACCATTCATATGGCTATTTCCATACCCACTACTCAATTTTATTCCCCCATCATTTCCCATATCCAACCTAGAAATTATTCAAGAACACATACCTTAGAGTCTTTGTATCATGATTTAAGGGCTCAAATTCATCAATTGCAACATGCATTTTCCTCTTCTTATCCATCTCTTGATTCCTCACTTCTTCTTCATATTCCTCTTTCACCTGAGGTTTCTTCTTATCCACTTCCTTCAAATTTTACCTCACCCAAGTTTCCTTTCTTTGATGGAAATGGAGATCCCCAAGATCAACTTCGACAATTTCATGTTTCATGCTTGGATTATGCTTATGATGACACACTATTGACCAAGTTGTTTCCAAGGATATTTTAAGACTATTTTTTGCGATGGTTTTATGAATTTACTCTACACTTTGTTAGATATTTTAATCCTTTTTTGGAACCAAAAATATCAGCTAAGTACAAGAAGGCACGTGGGAACACAGGTCCTAGTTAAAGAAAGGCACGTAGGGTTGAAGGTGCACAGGGAAAGGGTTATGACAGAGTTTTGCAGAGCACATGACACACGTGTGCAGGAGAAAATGGGTTTTGTGCTTAGCCACATTCAGTATCCCAAGAAGCACATGAGAAAAGCATGACCTCTATGGATAAGGTGCCACCCTGGTGACTGTGGATCAAAAAGGGAATATTCTAGGCATGCGATGGAAGTTTCAAGAAGAAATCATTGCAAGGAATGGAAAGATCAGATCTGTAAAGGCATGCTTCTATGAAGGACCAATTTGACACTTGGAAACTAATATGTAACTATTTTAAGGCATGGTGGTGGGTGCTAAGGCTATAGAGACAAGTGCCTGACAGAAGAAAAGAAGAGAATGGAGATAGTTGAAGAGAGGCAAAGCTCTACATAAAGTAGAATGGAGGGCATTATGGTTAGGGACTAGGAGAGCTCTGTGAGAAAAAACACATAGAAGGGGATGGGTTCTCATTTTTCTTTGTAATATGATGAACCTAGTATAGTTCTAATGGATGACTTGGCTCTGCATAATTATATGAGGATATAATATGACCTCAAAGGATGCAATGTGGGTTATTGGCTTTGATATTATAAATATAATTATTTTTTGTAAATCATATGTGTTTAGTACTTATGCATTTCCTTTCTATATGAGGCATCTACATGTGTTTCTTGTTATTTCTCTTACTTATATATAATGAGATGATAACTATTCCTAAGTTCATAATAATGTGGTTTATTTCTTTTCTATCCTGCATTTGATTATTTGTTCTAAGATGGTGCATTCTCACAAGACTCACATAAAGGAGAGACTTGGCACCCGCTCGTGCCTCGGGTGAGTGCCCAGCGCCTACGGGGTGATAGGCTGATGTGCATGGGATTTTTTCCTATTATATGAGTGGTATAAAAATGACTACATTCTTTATAAAATAGATTTTGGCTCAATTTTATATGAATATAAGAACGTAAATATCATATGAAAAAATGGCCAAAATGAGATAGGGATCTAACGAACATCTTAGTGACTATGTCTTGCTCTACAAAAATAATCTTTCTAAAATGAACAATGTCCTACCTGAGTCTAATTATAAGATATTTTTGTATAGATTATATTACCTCCTTTGAAAGAATGTGTGATATTTGACACTTTTTATTCTTTTTATCATCTATGTCATACTCTGAAAAATCATGAAATGAAGCTACTTTCTTTGGGTACTCAAATATGGTGCTAATATTTCTGATCAATCTACTATCATGTTCTTGAGAAAATATACATTTAAATGAAATAATAGTGAATATAATCCTACTATCAATGTTATATCCTAACCCATGAAGATCCAATTGTAACTTGCATGATGCATTTTTACTAGATTTCCATATCCACCACATATGTTGTTTCTTTAAATCATATAAAGCAATCCAATTTTTCTTTCTGCTCATATTGATGTAGATCCTAATAGGCATCATGGAAATAATTTTGATGAAAATTCACATTGTGATTACCATAAATGAAATTTCCATTCTATTGAAAAATATTTCAAGCTTATATATTTAATCCAAGATTTGACTGATAATCATGACATTGAGTTTCTTAAATATGTTATTTCTATTTCTAAATATACTAATGATAATGAAAATATAAAAATCTTCAATGATCCACTACCTAAGAACAAAAAATCATCTCCTGAATCCTCTTTAAATCATGTTGTTCCTCCTTGATCTTCAGATCATCCTCTTGGATTTGTTGTTGGTATTACTGAGCTTCCTTCACCTATCCTTACTTTTGTTGATGCTGATATTCATGCCTCTTTTTCATCCTATAGATTACACATTGATGCTTCTATTGGTCCTCATGTTATTAAAAATGTAATGGTGCATCCTACTTACAAGAGTAATGCATGTTCAATATCTTCCTTACAAGTGTAAACCATGGAAAATACAATGCAAGAGGAAAATCAATACAAAACCAAATGTAAACCTTTCATTGTAGATCCCAAAGAAACCTTGGATTATATTTGACTAAAAGAGTAGGGTTTTATGACGCTCTTTGTTGGATCCTTTTGATTAGTAATATTTTTCTGGATTTTGGATGCAACAATGATACTCCAAATGGATGTTGAATCAAGTTACAAACATGATTGATTGATTTGACATTATGTGAGAAACATAACGGTATGAAATAATTGATTTAATTCACAAAGAAAACACACAAAATGAAAGAATTAACTCTTCAATATTTTGGTGGATGATTTTCAAAGGAAGGATCATTGATTTATAGATGAGGAAAGTGAATCCATAAGATAAGTGTTATCCAAAATGGTGCCCTAGCTTGTTTTTGTGGCTAACTCCTTGTGTTATTTCCTCTCTTGTGCCTCAGTCTAAATTTTTTTATTTTTAGGCACTCAAGGCTTTCTGGAAATGGCACCATCAGATAGAGCTCTCTCTCAGCTTTCCAGAAAGGTAAAGTTTGCCTCCTAACTCCTTATATTTTTCAAGTTATGGCTTGGCAGAGTTTTTGTGGAAAATTTTCCCATTTGAGGCCCGTAGCCAATAGGAAGCTGCCACGTGGCAGATGAGTTCGGGGGTCGGAGGCAAATATGAAATTTTTTCCAAAAGAGTATAAAAAGGTCGATTTTCAAAGAAAAACCCACGGAAAAGAGAAGGAGAGAGAATTACATAGTGAATCAGAGCTTGCCACGTGGCATCCAACCAGTGGAGCATGGGGAATTTATGAAATTTTTTCCAAAGACAAAAAAAAAGGTAAAATTTGAAATTTTTTCGCACCGATCCGTTTTTGGGCCGTTTTTTCCCTAAATCTTCAAACGATCATATCTTTTGATCCAAAGCTCAGATTTTCATGTTCTTTATATCATTAGAAAGATGTTAAAATTATCTACATGATTCCATAGTCAATTTATAATTTTGGTTTAGTTTGGAGAGAGAAAATTCAAAAACGGTTCTGGTACATGTCCATGGCCAGAAATGACATTTCAACAACCAAATTTAATACAGAATGGGTCACATTCTTCTCCAATATGGTCAAAAATGATAGGGTATGGGTTTGTAAGGTCCTCCATGCTATTTTAATGTATTTTCCATCAATGAGGGATGGCTCCCATGTGTTTTTCACATTTTCTCTCTCCTGGGCTCGACCCATGTACTGTAAAAGCCAGATTTGGCTCATTTCTTCATGGTTGAACACTTTTTGGCATAGAAAACTTCTTCTTTCACCTCCAGCAAGTGATAGTTGTAAGAATCAGACCTTTTTCAAGTATTATAGCAGGTTTATACCTCTTTAAGGGTGGAATGCAAGAGATTTTTACATGGAATTAACAGTGCAAACTCTATGAATGCTTTCAGTCCTCTGTTTATATTGTTTTACTTCATTTTAAGACCTCTAATTACATCTATCAGCTTGTGTATGTTTTCCCTTGTTGCATTTCATGAATTTATGTCTATTTACATGGAAAAAAATGTTTCACCACCTCCTTTTTTGTGCATCACCATCTTTAGTTTAGTTTCATTTTTGCATTTTTATCCCCGTCTCCTTACAATTTAGAGTAGGATTAGGATCTGAACCTCTGTAGTTGTGCAAAATATAGATCTAAATCAGAGGAGTTTGAGGAACCAGCCTCTAATCTGGAGATTCCTCTCTCATTTTCACAAGTCCCACACTTGGAGAGAGGTTTCCATGTTGTGCAATCACACTGGATGCCTAAAACATCAATTCAGAACCTTGATTTGCATCTAGGGGTGCTGCTGATTTGCTACAACAGTTTTGGCACGCTCGGTGGGACCTTAGAGGTCTAATTTTTACTGCAGCAAAGTTGATGTGCATCTGCTGTAATTTTCTTTCTTGAAAAGAGCTATAATTTGCATATCTGGCGACTCCAAGGGGAAGAATCAACTGGTTTCAGCAGTGCAGGCCTAAAAAATCATGAGAAGAATCACCATAAGGTCAAGAGCTGGAGAAGAAGAGGTGTTGTTTGAATATCTGCAGTTATCTCCAAGAGTAAGGAAAAGTGGGAGGAGAATCCAAAGGTCTCCATCTCCACCAAACAGAACTCTCTCAACTCCTCCACCTGGTAGGCCTTTCATTCAATCAACAAGGGTTCTAAGACCAATTAGAATGGCACAAAACAACCCCTATGTCAACTTCACAGGGAGGTAGCCCACTTGCCCTCAATGCACAACATCCAATTCCAATTGCAGCCTTGAAGAACATTCCCTACTTCACTGGAGAAAATCAGACTACTCCATGTGATCATGTTAAAGACATTGCCAATCTTTGTGTAATTCATGAAATCAATGAGATGCAAGTGGTTGTCAAATTGCTGGCATCTTCATTCAAGGGGAAAGCATTGCAATGGTTTAGAAGCCTTGGAGCTGGTTCTATCACAAATTGGAATCAGCTATGTATAGCACTTCATGAGCAATTTGGAGAGAAGGGAGACAACTTGTCTCTTTTGGAGCAGCTGACAACCATCATGAGAGCTCCCAATGAGCAGCTGAATGATTTCAACTTCAGATTTCAAAAGACTTGGGAGAGAATTCCAGTGGCATTCAGACCAACAGCAGAAGGTGCTTTTCTCTACTATCTCAAAGCTCTAAATTCTGATATTTCTATGTTGATTCAGTCCATGGGAGGCATAACTATCCCTATGGCTTATAGCATTGCCATTAGGGCTGAAAATTGTTTGATCCAAGCTGGCAAACTAGCCCCTAGACCTCCCATCCCATTATTTCCAAGTCTAGAGAGTCCAAATACCAATCAAGCACCTAATTTGGCTCCTTCTCCCACTCCTAGAAATCAGAGTTCAAATGAAGCTTCTACTTCATCTCCAAGTGCCCCAAATGAGCTTCAAGAAGTCATGAAGCAATTGCAAAACCTAGGCAATGAGCTAGTCACTCTCAAGAGGCAACAAGCCCAAGGTTTTAGAACTTCTTACCAGCCCCAAGTTCAGCCCAACAGGCAGCCATACCAACCACAAAGACCTCCTAATCTAGCTATAAATATGAATCAAACAAGGGCCTCCTGCCAATAGACCATTTCAGCCCTACAATCCAAATGCCATATCTGCCTCTAAGGCATTGGTGCCAACACAAAACAACATTGCTCAGGAGTATGACTGGTGTTTTCCATGTAATGAACCTCATAACCAATCCATGTGCTTCAATGGTGGTTTTAATCAAGCATTACTGGTGACAACTACTGGTGTGGAGGGTGAGGGCAGTCAAGGAAACAACCAACAACAAGAAACATTCCAACAGTAATCAGCTCCAAATGACACCACATTGGTAAATTGGCAAGTAGAGGATTTTGGTGGCATGAATCAAACGGTATCTCAAGGTGTTGCAGCCAACACAAGGTCAAAAAGAAGGAATTTGGGTGAAGAAAAACCATTAGCTCCAACCAATCCACAACCTTCCATGGCTCCACAAATGGTTGGAAAGCAAAATCCAATTTCAAATGCACAAGGGCAGCCAAGAACAGCTCCTAGACCAACTCAAATACTAGTTATTGCTGCCCACGTTCAAGGAGTGAATGTACAAGAAAAGGGATAGCAAAGAGATCCTTCATCACCATTCAGTATCATTTATCAGATGAAGAAGATAAATGTTAATATATCAATGTGGGGATCCCTATCTATCCCAGGCCAAAGAGACTTGTTACAAGCTGCCATGAAGGACTGGCCAACTTCGAATCAGAAAGTTCAAATGCAGGAGAAAGTGCTCACAAATGCTGCCCAGCCTGAGGGAAATCATGGAGGACAGCAAGGTAAAATGTTTAAAGCCCCCTCCTTTCTATGTTTCATTAATCATTGGAAATCAGTTAGTGCACAATTGCATGATAGATTTCGGGGCAAGTAGCTCAGTGATGCCTAAACAAATAACTGATCAGTTAGGGCTCTAGTATGAAACCATATCCAAAGGGGTAGTGCAGCTAGATGGGACAGCAGTAAAAAAAGTTGGGGTGATTAGAAACTTGAGTCTTACCTTGCATGCATGTCCAAATGTTGTTGTTTCACAAGATGTATCAGTCATAGACCTTCCACCACTCTTTGCCCTATGCTTGTCAAGGGACTTCACAGCCAAGATTGGGGGATATTTTTCTGTTGATTGGTCACATATGCTGTTCAGAACGAGGTATGGAACTAAGGCTACAATCAGGTCTGAACCTATTACAAAACTTCCACATTGAGCCTTACACTCCAAGTCAGATCAATGCCAATTGTTTAGCATTTGATCAAGAAGACCACCCAAGCACTGATGAAGCTGACACCAAGGTTGGGAGCATCCTAGATCTAACTCTTGATGAATGGGCAAACAAGGTACATGATTTTGATCCTTATCAAGAAGTAGAAGAATCTGAGCTAGGGGTCTATTATATACATGAAGAAAATCAGCCTATTCCTAACATCACCAAGCCAAACCAAAAGGATGACAATGAGGTATGGCAGCTATTTTTTGATGGATCAAGAAGTAGACAAGGTGCAGGAGGTGGAGCCATGCTTGTTTCACCTCAAGGAGTAAGGTACTATTCAACTTTTAGATTTCAGTTTGCATTCTCCAATAACACTGCTGAATATGAAGCCTTAGTGCAAGGGATGCATTGTGCAATCAAGAAGAAAATAAAGAACTTGCAAGTCTTTGGTGATAGTGAATTGATTGTAAATCAGGTCAAGGGACAGCATGCTGCCAAGAATGATCTACTTAGGTGCTATAAGAACAGGGTGTGGGACCTCATGGAAGATTTTGAGGGTTTTGGCATCAAATCCATTCATAGGAAAGAGAACCAACCTGCTGACAAGCTTGCAGCAGTAGGGGCAGCCTTTGACATTATGGAAAGCATTCAACAAGACAAGGTACAGCCAAACATCCACATGATTGTGAGGCCTTCAGTGCCAGATAACAATGTCAGTTGGCAAGTGTTTGAGAATGACCAGCAAATCATCCATTTCTTGCAAGAAGAAGTTGAGTTCTCAGCTAAGAATCAAGAAAATTTGGAACAGCAGTATGGTGACCAAGTGGTACAGCTGAGAACTAATAAGCTGCCTAAGGGACTTATCACTTTGGAGTCCATTCTTAATCCCAATGATTAGTTTAGAAGGAGAAAGAAAACATTCAGGTCAAGAGAGAGGATTCAGTATCCATCTTGGTAGAAGAGAACAAACCATTGCAAATTGGAAAAATGACAATTGATCAAGAAAGGTATGAGTTCGTACAGCCGTGTCAAGAGTTCCATGATGTGTTTGCATGGAGCTATGAAGATTTGAAAGGTTTCAATCCCAACTTAGCTCAGCATACCATTGAATTGGATCCAAATACTAAGCCTATCAGGTAGAAACAAAGACCAGTCAATCCACACATGGAGCCTCTCATGAGGAAAGAATTGGACAAGCTGATTGAGTCAAGAATCATATTCCCATTCAAGCATTCTAGTTGGCTTGCCAACTTGGTTCCAGTCAGAAAGAAGAGTGGAGTGATTAGATTGTGTGTTGATTTCAGAGACTTAAATAGAGCATCTCTCAAGGACCATTACCCACTCCCTTCCATGGAGAAAATCTTGCAAGTTGTGGCTGGCTTCAAGAGGTTTTCACTACTTGATGGCTACTCCGGCTACAATCATATTATGGTGAAGGAAGAAGACTAGTTCAAGATAGCCTTCACAACCAAATGGGGGACTTTTGCATACAAGAAGATGCCATTTTGGCTATCCAATACTGGTGCTACCTTCCAAAGAGAAATGGACATGGTGTTCAAAGGTTTGATTAACAACATGGTGCTGATTTACCTTGATGATATCACTGTTTTTTTCCAAAAATGCAGCAAACCACCTCTCTCATTTGAGACAAGTTTTCATGAGGTGTAGGAAATTTGGAGTGTCTTTGAATCCTAAGAAGTGTATCTTTCTTGCACATGAAAGAAATCTCCTTGGCCATATTGTCTCCAAAGAAGGATTATAAATTGATCCAAAGAGAGTCAAAGCCATAAGAGCACTACCATTGCCAAGCCACAAGAAAGCCCTTCAGAGTTTCTTGGGGAGGATAAACTTTGTTCGGAGGTTTGTCCCAAATTTTACAGCCCTTATCAAGCCCATCACCAAAATGTTAAAGAAGAGCATGGCTTTCAAGTGGACAGCAAAAGGCAAGGAGAGTTTTGAAGCAATCAAAGAAGCCATTTCTCAAGCACCAACTCTCATCAACCCGGACTTCTCCAAAGATTTCATCCTCTATGCATTTGGAGGTAATGACACTATTTCTGCCATTTTGGTACAGCAGAACAAGGATAATGATGAGCAGCCAATTGCCTTCTTCATCCAGAGCCTAGATGACTATGAGGTGAAGTACTCTTTTATTGAGAAGCATGTGCTAGCAGTAATCAGAAGCTTGAAGAAATTCAAGCATTTAGTCTGAAACAATGAGGTCCAGTTGCTGGTCTCACATGCTGGGGTTAAGGACTTCCTCCTCAACAAAGATTTGAATGAGAAAAGGGCAGGTTGGATCACCCATGTCATGGAGTATGACATTGAGATCAAAATCACCAAGCTAGTAAGAGGAAAAGGCTTGTGTGAGTAGTTTGTTTTGGGGAAACAAAAAGAAGCATGCAATGAAGGAGAGGCTGTTTTGACAGTTCAAGACAGCCATGAGCCATGTGGCACTCAAGAAGAAAACAATGCTTTCCCCATTCCTTACTGGACCCAAGGTATAATGCACTTCCTAAACATAGGCCTATGCCCTCCGGAGATGAACAAGACTCAAAGAAGACACTTCAGATTACAGGCTATCCCATATGCCATTGTTGATGGAGTTTTGTTCAAGAAAGATGTGAATGGAGTGCTGCTGAGATGCATTAGCACAAATCAGATTCATAGGGTGTTAGAAGAGTTCCATGGTGGATCAGATGGTGGTCATTTTTCACCGAGAGTGACAGCTCTAAAAATCATGAAGGATGGTTATTATTGGCCTAAAATTTTCAGTGATTGCTATGCATGGATCAAGAGGTGTAAGAATTGTGCATTCTTCACAGGAAAAGAGAGACTTGCTGCCCTTCCATTGCATCCAATCTGCCATTCATGCAATGGGGTTTGGACTTCATTGGAGTCATTAATCCTAATTCAAGTCAAGGGCACAAATGGATTTTCACAGCCACAAACTACTTCACCAAGTGGACTGAAGCAGTAGCACTCAAAGAAGAAAATGAGCCTAACATCTTAGACTTTTATGAGGGGATAGCAACCAGATTTGGTATACTTGCTACAATAATCTCAGATAATGCATTGGCATTCATTGGATCCAAGGTGACTGAGTGGGCTGTCAATAATGGGATCTACCTAAGTACTTCATCAAACTATTACCCTCAAGGTAATGGCCAGGCTGAGTCTACAAAAAAGAACTTGTTGAGGATAATTAGGAGGACTCTTGATGAGAATCATAGGTCTTGGCATACCAAACTGAAATCAGCCTTATGGGCTGATAGGATAACTCCCAAGAGATCCACAGGTAACTCTCCATTCAAGCTTGTTTATGGAAGAGAGACAATCTTTCCCATGTCACTTGAGTTGCCAACATTGGAACTCATGAAGCAATTAGAGTTGCTAGAGTTTGAGCCCATGGAGGTGAGATATGTAGAGTTGATGGAGCTGCAGGAGGTTAGAAATCAAGAATCCCAAGCAATGGAAAAGGATCAAGCTTTGATCAAAAATACCTTTGATAGGAAGGCCAAGGATAGATCTTTTTAGGTTGGAGATCTAGTGTTGAAATGGGATGTGGATAGAGAAAAACTAGGAAGGCATTCAAAATTTGATGCCATTTGGAGTGGCCCATACATGGTCACGAAGTGCAAGAACAAAAATTCTTTCCAATTGGCCTCATTGGATGGTGAAGAACTGCAGATTCCAGTCAATGGAATCTATCTCAAGCGTTGCTTCTAGAGGGAAATTTACCACCTTGTAAATATTAGATTAGATTTTCATTCCTCCAAGTGCTTTGCACATTGTTTTGCTGTAGATTATTTTTGCCTTCCCTAAGTGCTTTGGCATAGCTTGCTATCCCTGGAGATGTTTTTCAGTCCTTGCTTCCATCATGTGATATTCCATCTTTGTCCTTGCACATTCTAAGTCAGTTGAGGTTCTAAACAGAATATTTGATGATTCCATGCCCAATGGACTTCTTCAGGAAACTGGTATTTTCATCTAGCAGGCAGATGACCCCTCTGAGTCACCAAAATTATTATCCAAAATGGTGCCCCAACTCGTTTTTGTGGCTAACTCCTTTTGTTCTTTCCTCTCTTGTGCCTCAGTCTACATTTTTTTCTTTTCAGGAACTCAAGGCTTTCTAGAAATGGCACCATCAGATAGAGCTCTCTCTCAGCTTTCCAGAAAGGTAAAGTTTGCCTCCTAACTCCTTATATTTTTCAAGTTATGGCTCGGTGGAGTTTTTGTGGAAAATTTTCCCATTTGAGGCCCGTAGCCAATAGGAAGCTGCCACGTGGTAGATGAGTTCGGGGGTCGGAGGCAAATATGAATTTTTTTCTAAAAGAGTATAAAAAGGTCGATTTTCAAAGGAAAACCCACGGAAAAGTGAAGGAGAGAGAATTCCAGAGTGAATCAGAGCTTGCCACGTGACATCCGACCAGCGGAGCGTGGGGAATTTTTGAAATTTTTTCCAAAGACAAAAAAAAAGGTAAAATTTGAAATTTTTTCCCGTCGATCCGTTTTTGGGCTGTTTTTGCCCTAAATCTTCAAACGATCATATCTTTTGATCCAGAGCTCATATTTTCACGTTCTTTATATCATTGGAAAGATGTTAAAATTCTCTACATGATTCCATGGTCAATTTATAATTTTGGTTTAGTTTGTAGAGAGAAAATTAAAAAATGGTTCTGCTACGTGTCCATGGCTAGAAATGACATTTCAACAACCAAATTTATCACAGAATGGGTCGCATTCTTCTCCAATATGGTCAAAAATGATAGGGTATGGGTTTTTAAGGTCCTCCATGCTGTTTTAATGCATTTTCCATCAATGAGGGATGGCTCCCATGTGTTTTTCATGTTTTCTCTCTCCTGGGCTCGACCCATGTACTGTAAAAGCCAGATTTGGCTCATTTCTTCATGGTTGAACACTTTTTGGCATAGAAAACTTCTTCTTTCACCTCCAGCAAGTGATAGTTGTAAGAATCATACCTTTTTCAAGTATTGTAGTAGGTTTATGCCTCTTTGAGGGTGGAATGCAAGAGATTTTTACATGGAATTGACAGTGCAAACTCTGTGAATGCTTTTAGTCCTCTGTTTGTATTGTTTTACTTCATTTTAAGACCTCTAATTACATCTATCAGCTTGTGTATGTTTTCCCTTGTTGCATTTCATGAATTTATGTCTATTTACATGGCAAAAAATGTTTCACCACTCCTTTTGGTGCATCACCATCTTTAGTTTAGTTTCATTTTTGCATTTTTAGCCCCGTTATCCTTGCAATTTAGAGTAGGATTAGGATCTAAACCTCTGTAGTTGTGCAAAATATAGATCTAAATCGGAGGAGTTTGAGGAACCAGCCTCTAATCTGGAGATTCCTCTCTCATTTTCATAAGTCCCACACTTGGAGAGAGGTTTCCATGTTGTGCAATTACACTGAATGCCTAAAACATCAATTCAGAACCTTGATTTGCATCTAGGGGTGCTGCTGATTTGCAACAACAATAAATTGTGATTGATTTGATTTGGAGATAACTAAACATGATTAAGCTATTTAGTTGAGTTTCCAGATTGATTAGAGAGTTAGAATGTGGTTCTAGATTTGCATAGATGATTTATGAATGAGTTGGCGAGGGGTTGCACATGTTTTTGGATTTTAATTTCATATATGCTATTTTATTCACCCAAAAAGTATTGCAAATAGTTGGATTTCAGAAGAGAGTGGATTGATTTTGGATGTCCATGACTCGGGAGACAACTTTAGTTAACTCAAATGCTGAATTAAGTTAATTTGAACACATCGTGTTGATTATAATAATGATTTTTAAATTTTCCCATTACTTGAGTTAAGGAGATGGATATGATATGATAATTATTTATTTTTTAAAAAATAAGGATCATTGAAAATTTTAGCCAAAAAATTCATAATTTAGCGAATAGTAGGAATCCTAGAATATGAATTTGGCTATTTTATGACCATAGTAGTGACCACGTTTCATGAAAAAATTCCACAAATAATAATCTATTCCATGTGAATAGCCAATGAATTTCCAATCACAATGTATACATTTTATTTAATCACCATGTGATTGATGGGCCAAGATTTTAAAATATTGTTGGATCACTAAGAAATCTATGGAGCCTAATCGGTCCTTTGGGATCATTCGTTGACATGTATGGGTTTTTCTTAGGAATTTCATTAAATTCACCATATATATATATACATAAATGTAGATTGTATAAGTGCTAAACATTCAGAAAAGTTCAAAGGTTTTTTTAATCTAAACTAATTTTCCAATTTGAAAATCTACGAAGTAGTAGAAAAGGATTCATTGAATCAACATATTGAAATTTTCTTACAAAAACAAAATAAATTAATGTATTCCTAGCTATTGCATTGCAGTTTGCATCCTACAAGAACTTAGTGTAGGTAATTCTATTTAAAACCTATTTTCTTTCATGTCACATTACTTTATTAGCTTTTGTAAGTTATTTATGTCATTTTTTAAATTTTAGAGTATCAAAAATGTCATGACACTGTAATTCCTTAGTAATTTTTCATCCCATAGATACCAAATAAAAAAATTTCCTTATAGGATTCAGGAAAATGGCAACTGAAAAAGGGAACCTTAGGAAAAAATAAAATTCCAACCCCTCCTGGTAGTGGTACTAACATTCAAAAAATATCATCTTATTTTGAGAACCCATATAAGGAATTCCATCCTTCTCTAGTAGGAAAAACACAATAAGGGTATGATGATTACATTCAAAATGAAATTTAGAATGAGTTAATTTTTTATTTGATGAATGATGTTGTCAATGAAAAGGATAATGAAATTCCTCTCCTTGAAGACATTCCATTAAATGAAGTTAACACTTCATCACCTGCTCCATTGAATGAAGTTGACACTACATCACCTTCCCAATTAACTGTTGGAGGTGAAAATTATAGTAGTAAATGAATTTTAATTTCCATCATGGAAAACACTGAGGGGAAACCTATTTTTAGAAGAAAGAGAAAAGAGACAAAATTGGACTTGGGAAGGATTTTTCAGGTTAGAGTGAGTTTCTAAGTATCTTGTTATTGAACCTATTGAAATTGAAAATAAAGTTGAACCTACAAAAGAATGTAAATTTATAATTTGTAGCTAGAAGTTGGGAAGGAAAAAAATAATGCAACTTAAGTTAGATACTATTGAGAATCATGTAGGAAAAATATATGAAAATAAAACTGTCGATGACATTGTGAAGTATGTTACTAGATGGAAAACTGCAGATGATTTTTTTCATGTTAGGTTCTTGACAAGTTTCCTAATCCTATTCCAAGTTAATAAAATAACATAATAGAAAACAAGAAAATCTAAATATGGGAGGGTGTAAAGCTACCTTCAATGTCTGATAGTGATGGTGATGGAATATGGGGCATAAATCCTTTCTGTAATGAGATTGATGACCTACACAACACAAACAATATCTACACAAGAAAATTTTAGTTGACTTATATGGTGGGTTTCCTGACCAGATGTAGTCATGAGAAGTGAATAACTTTCTAGGATGGATGTTAGCCCATTTGTTTATATAAATTGATTGAAAATAAGGAATAAATAACATGTAAAAGATAACTAGAACATAAATATTTAGAGATTTGATAATGATAAATCGAGACAAAGAATATAAACTAGATAGAGGTTGATGGTGACTAGAGGCACTCAACAAATATTGTGATAGAAAAGTGATATCTTGTGATGTTTGTTATGAAGAAATAGAGATTGAGGTATTTGAGTGTTGCAGTGTTGAGCAGAAAAAGTGGAATAATTAGCAGAAGGCATGCAAAAGGTTAATGTGAGAGAACATGATGTAGTCAAAGGTACGAAAGGATAAGGGAGAACATGTGCGTGAAATATAAGGGCAGATTTGGGACTTAGCCATTTTCACGTGTATGGGCTATTTTTGGAGATAGTGTGCTAAGCACACAAACTGGGTAAAGACTTTTGTGACATGCATTGGATATTTTTGGAGGAGTGGCTATGAAGTGCTTTGCATGGGTGTAGGCTAATAATAGATTTACTACTACAAGTTAACTAAAAGGGGTCTATTGTTACTGCACTTACATGTGTGGCTGTGATTGTAAAGGCACATGGCTATTTTCAGCATGTGACCTATTTTTGGAATTATGCAAGTGAAAAAGGGAAAGTCCTCACACTTATAAATATGTAATGATCTACATAGTATAGGGGATGTGAGAACAAAGTTACTATGAAGTTATGCTGTCAAATATGATGCATGCATAAATGATGGTATTATCTATTATAATGAGCTTTTGTGTATATATCATGTTTAATATAATGGATTGTATTGGCTGAATCAGAGTGCTAATTTTGAGTATAATTGGTTCTTGCATGGTTGGGTTCATTATGGATATTGTTTAAATCTATTATTCTTTATATCTAGATCTAAACATGTACTACAGAATGATGTATTGGTTATGGATCTGAATGCATTAATTCTTCATCATGCTAACATCCTGCAACAACA
Organism: Taxus chinensis; assembly: GCA_019776745.2. NCBI lineage: Eukaryota > Viridiplantae > Streptophyta > Pinopsida > Cupressales > Taxaceae > Taxus > Taxus chinensis. The sequence continues at coordinate 1,031,502,291 of CM034146.1, read as the reverse complement.
ACCCTAAAGAGGGGCCTAGTACCTTTGCATGTATTTCAAGTGAGCAATCAGTCTAGGCTGAGTGATGTGCCTGTGCACCTGAGGATTTTTTGGTAAATTCTAGGCTGCATCATTGGTTCCGTTTCTAGGACCTCTTTTTCAGTTGTTTTCAAGATGGTTCACGATGAATACATACCAGTTGACCCTAAAAAGTATTAAAGAGTGGATACAAGATCTAGAAGAAGAATACACACAGAGGTTCAACACCAGATCTCATTTAACGCATGTGCATGGGTGGAACAGAATCTATATGAAAATTTATATGATAGATTCTTCACTAATTTTCTAGTAGATATGTACAAGTGGCTGATTGCTTATGCGTCTAAAAGGAATTGGAGGTATCACGCACTTATTTGGACATAGGAAAAATTTCAGGCCCTCTATGATGTTGATCTGATTTAAACACATGTTGTGGATACTTGGTTTCATGGTGTTTTGAATAGCTATATTCTAGAGTGCTCAATTTCAACTTATTCTTCCCCAAAGGTAGCAAAATTCCAATTTTTATGATATCCTAGGGGAACTTACCTGTAAGGCATTCCACTGGCGATAAAAATTTTGATGGTAACCCTGAACTTAGAGAGAAAACTGATGGCTAACTAAACCCCACCATATGTGGGAAAGGAGTAGGTTTGGTGAAAGATAACAGACCTAGCGAAAGAGAGGCAAAGAGAAGAAAGGTGACTTAAGTACAATGAGGTGCATGAGAGGGAGATAGAGAAGTAGCGGTATGTTGTAGAGTGAATGGCATTGAAGAGAGAGATGGATCATGAAGGATTTGGAGCTCACATAGAAGGAATGGAGCCAAAGCATCAAGAATTCCCCCATTTAGGCGAACATGATAGGGAACCCACCTAAACCTCACATGGAAGCACGTTAGCAGAGACGACCTGGGTCGTAGGTGTGCATCTGAGTCTACCTAGTAACCTTTCCCTTGCACTTGGTCTTGTAGTATCTAGTACAAAAAGTAGTCAAAAAGCTAATTTAGGTAGTAGGAGACCATGAGAAAGTCATATAACAAGCACATCGATGGCAACACAAACATCCTCATTGTTGGTTAGAGGTACCTTTTCAGGTGTATCTTCTGCATAGAATTCTAGTGCGCAGAATTTTGGACTCTCTTCTAGGAATAGTAACAATTCACAGAATGTAGGGGTGTAGTTCAGTACTATAAATAGGACACATGGAAGTATATATTCTGGTCTAGCTTTGGCTATAGTTTTAGGATCAGGAGGTATAGGTGGTTCTAGTTCTGGTGGATTTGGTGGTTCTAGAGGTAGAGGAAATGTAGGAGGTTATGGATTAGGTGGGAAAGGTACGCACTAACCCCAAAATATTTACATGGAGATGTCTCTTTGTCTTCTAGAGTATAGGGGCATAGAAGATGTTGTTGAACACATCCACATGTGTGAAATATTGTGGCACGCAAAATGAATTTTTAATGCAAAATCATAGCACCCCCAAATGAGTTATAGATCTACTTTTCTAAGGAAAAGTCATTTGGTGTGATTACACAACATGGAGCTTTCCCTAAGTGTGGGACCTTGAAAATTGGGAAAACTCTCTAGATTGAGGTTGATTCATACTCCTCTATTTAGGTGTATGTATGTAATTTTTATAGAGTTTCTGATTCAAAATTCCTACTCTAAAACTACCAAGGAGACAGGGTTGAGAGGAAACATGGAAATGAAAACAAAACTAAGCAAGAAAAAACAAACGGTGATACACCAAAGGAGTACTGAACTCCTTGCTCTACAAAATAGACACACATCATGGATATACAACACCAAAACATGCATAGATTACCATAATGCAATGAAGGATCAGAAGACAATAATAAATGCATGAGAGGATTGAAAATCGATAACAAAAAATACATTATCATTTCCAAGTTTGATACAATACATTGCAATAGAAAGGAGTAAAAAACATTCTATAGTAATCATGGGAGGTCTAAAACTCCTTCAAATCCACTTGCTAAGGAGAAAAGAAGAGCTTGCAAGAGAAAGAATGTCCAACCATTACAAAATGAGCTAAAACTAGCTTTTATCGATGAAAACCACATATCAGGGGAGAGAGAACATGGGAAATCCATTTTTTGCACCCACTAACTAACAACATCCATTAAAATGGCAAGGGAACCTTTGAAAATCCACTACCCAATGCATTCGAGCCCGCAGGACAAGAAATTGCCCATGCCTCTTTAAATCTAGTAGGTGGAAATCTAATTTTTTGCCTTTTCCAGTGCTAGAGATGTTTTTTCAATTTTCACCCTCCAAATTTTCCCAAAAATCAAAGTTGAAGCTCCCATGGCATAGAGGGCATTGATAGATCTCCAATGGTATGGAATTTGATGAATTTTGACCATTGGATCGAAAGATATGACCTTTTGAAATTCTGCGGCCAAATTAAGGCAAAAATGGTGAAAAATGGGTCAAAATTGGGGTCGGCGGGGTCAAACTTTAAATTTTTCCCTTTTAGAAAAATTTCACAAAAATCTCCACATCCCCTTAAGTTTGCATGACACGTGTCATCTTCTTATTTGTGTGGAGGCATGCTTCATTTTCTTCCTTCATAGGCCCGCAGCCTCAATCTTCACCTTTTGCCCTTTTTAAAATTTTGTGAAAATTATCCAACTCCACGTCCCCACGCTCCCTCATGACAAGTGTCAGCTTCTGTTTAGAGTGGAGCCTTGACCATTTTCCTTTTCCAAATCCACGGGCCAAATTTTTGACTTTGAGTTTTTAGGCAAAAAAGGCTAAGTGTCACAAATTCCTCCCTAACCCCGCGAGTGCACTTCATTCCTTCTCCGGGCCTGTGGGCTGCCTTGTGACTTTGTGCCTTTTAGCCAAAAGGGCCAAGTGTCAAGTTTTCCTCCATAGCCCCTACCAACCTGCCAATTTTCCTTGGAAAAAATTCCTCCTTACCTCCGTGGGCCCGCACAAGAAAAATTTTCCCTCCAAACTCCGTCAAGCCATAACTCAAAAAATACAAGAAGTTAGGAGGACTTCTTTACCTTTTTGGAAAGGTGGAAAAATTATCTATCTGATGAAATCATACCCAGAAAATATTGAGTCCCTGAAGAATGCAAAAAATTAATTTTAAGTACCAGCAAAGGAAAAGGACGAGGAGTTACCCAAAAATAAGCATGGGCTTATTTTGGATAACAATTCTGGCAACTCAGAGGGGTCATCTACCTGCTAGATGAAAATACCGGCTGCCTTGAAGCATCCATTGGGCATGGAGTCATAAAATATATCCTACAAACTTATCCTCTACTTGAAAACTTCCCTTTTAGGCCTCTTGGAAACCACTGAAAATTGAAACTGGTTATGACCAAATGCCAAGACAATGCACTATGCAAGGGCAAAAACCAACACCACAGAAACTATGTACAAAATCTAACTACACTACTCTAACTAAGAGCAAAAGGAGCTCAAACAAAGCCTACAACTAATAGGGAGAAATAGCTTCCCTTCCTCAAATATGGTAGCTGTGAAACTAATTTGGCACTGAGCATGGCTAGTTAGATGAGTGAAAAAATGAAAATAAGCTGGTCCTCCACCCAAATCATCAAGGTATCAATATTAATGAAAAATCCCTCCTCAAGCTAACTGGCATTAGACTCTTGGAGGTGTTGATGATGACCCTTGGTACTTTGATGTTCACCCTCATGCCCTAAAGCAGGCATGCCTGGTTTTAGCTTCTCCTTTGGCTCTAATGAATCCAAATACCTTATTGGGCATGGTATTATCCTTTGGATGTGCCCATTTCTTTGAATTTTAACTCCAAAAATGTAGTCTTCTTGTATTCCTTCCTGGATGGATGATGTGGAAGAAGTGGTGAAAATATCTTGCTCTTCCCCTTCCTTTTCCCATGAAGTACATGGAATATTTAAATCCTCCAAACTTGGTTCTAAAAGGCTGTCACAAAACACATGCTGCTATTTTTTTCAATGTTCTCCTTTGTGGCAACAGGCTCTTGATGTTGGAGAACGAATGGTGAAGAAGAAAATGTTGTAATTTCAATTGGCTCCTCATCCAAACATTCTTCTAAGTCTGATAAGTAATCAAACTCTTCAATGTCCTACTACAACAAATTCTCTTCCTCTTGCATGGTGACTTTCAAATCTGCATTTTATTCACCATGTGTAGCTTTATTTTTAAACATCAAACTTGTCAATTCGAACTCATCCAAAAAATCAGATTTTTGGAGAAATGAAATGGGAGAGAAACATGAAATCTCTTGTGCCTTTTGCTCACAATTTGGACCTGTTTTGTTCACCTCCATAATGGCTTCATCGATCAAATTAGCCCCTTCAAACAAAAGAAAAAATGTATCAATAATGCTTCCTTCTTCTGCTGTTGCAAAAAATGACTTGATCTCATCCACTTGCTCCTCAAAAATCAGATTTTGAGCTTTTTTTTCTTCCTCCATAATGACTAATTTTGCAGTGTAAATTGGATTAGTATTTTCTTTGGGTAAAGTGCCAACATGGACACCCAACTCATCATAAACAAATTGCTGATTCATTTCCTCTTGTTCTTGTTCTTCTTCTACTGCAAAATCAGCCTCAACCACCACTATTTCTTCAACTCCAACTTCCTTTTTTGGCTTCACCATCAAGGGAACCTTTGAAAACTCAAATTTAGAATCCCAACTCTTTATATTTTCTATCATTTCTTCTCTATTGGGTTCTTCTGATTTGATGTTCTCCTCTGCTGGTTTTTTTATTGTTTTCTTCCCAACATGGACTTGGGAAGTCAAGAAGAGTGGTGGGTTGTAACTCAACTAGTTTTACAATTTTTTGTGGTGATGGAGGAGGAAAAACCTCATGTTTATTTGGAGGGAATGGCTGTTTGGAATGGGAAAGAGTAGATAAATTGAGGTGGGATGGGAGACTAGGAGGTGAAGAAATGGAATTAACTTTTGGGACAGTAGATGGGAAACTTGAAACTTGACACTATTGAGATAAAGCAGATTGGGAAAGAGGAAAAGAAAAAGCATGAGATGGTGTGCTTACCCATTGATAAGGTTTCTAAATAATCCTCTCATACACCCCTATTCCTTCAGTCTACTATGCAAGCAATGGTAGTGTTGCAATCCTGAAGTCAAGTTTCTCTTTAGGGTTGTAATGTCTTGGAAAAGGGCCTCCCCATGGATAGGGTGCTTTGAAACCAATCTGAAATGCCTTCATTTGTGTTTGAGCCCTGGATTGCACCATGTTTGCCAAAATATTTTGTATTTTCTCAAACAAATATGTATTTTTTTCTTGACTTCCCTCACAATTTACATACCCTTGTGCTTGACATGCTTTATAGCCAAACTGACTTTGGTATTGCTCATATGGATATGCATACTGTTTTTGAATTTGATCAAAATGCTGATTTCGAGGATTTGAAAAATATGTTGGAGGTGATGAAACATTACTGCTATTGTAAATACAAATTCCATAAGGTAAATGAAGTCATGAATGCACAACTTCATGGGATGAAAGAAGAATGAAAAATGCAAGGGAAATGGATGGAAAAAAGAATGATAATGAAAGGAAAGAAGGTCTGCAACTTCAGAGATGGGTTGCTGAGGAGATGGAGTCACCAGATGTGCTTGCAAGTGCCTCCAAAGGCTAAAATATTCACCAAGATCACATGAAATTTATGAGATGAAGTGGAAGACCTTTATGGTCCCACCAGGTGTGCCAAAACTGTTAGTGTAAAATCAAAGCACCCCCAAATGATTTATGGATCTAATTTTCTAAGGAAAAGTCATTTGGTGTGATTACACAACATGGAGTTTTCCCTAAGTGTGGGACCTTGCAAATTAGGAAAAATCTTCAGACTGAGGCTGGTTCCTAATCCTTTGTTTAGGTGTATGCATGCAATTTTTGTAGAGGTTCTGATTCAAAATTCCTAATCTAAAACTACTAAGGAGATAGGGTTGAGAGGAAACATGGAAATGAAAACAAAACTAAACAAAAAAAAGAAACGGTGATACACCAAAGGAGTGTTAAACTCCTTGCTTTGAAAAATAGACACATATTATGGAGATGTAGCACCTAAACATACACAGATTACCAGAATGCAATGAAGGATCATAAGATAATAATAAATGCATGAGAGGATTGAAAATCGATCACAGAACATACATTATCATTTCCAAGTTTAATAAAATACATTGCAATAGCAAGGAGTCAAAAATGTGATACAGTCTTCATGGGAGGTCTGAAACTCCTTCAAATCCACCTGCTAAGGAGAAAATAAGACCTTACAAGAGCAAGAACGTCCAACCATTACAAAATGAGCCAAAACTAGCTTTTATCGATGAAAAACACAGATCAGAGGAGAGAGAACACTGGAAATCCATTTTTTACACCCACCAACCGATAACATCCATTAAAATGGCAAGGGAACCTGTAGAAATCCACTTCCCAAAGCATTAGATCCTGCAGGACAAGAAATTGCCCATACCTAATTAAATCTAGTGGGTGGAAATATGATTTTTTGCCTTTTCAAATGCTAGAGACATTTTTTCAATTTTCTCCCTCCAACTATGCCCAAAAATTAAAATTAAAGCTTCCATGGCATAGAGAGCATTGATAGGTCTCCAATGGTACAAAATTTTATGAATTTTGAACATTGGATCGAAAGATACGACCTTTTGAAAATTTGTGACCAAATTATGGCAAACCTGGTAAAAAATGGGTCAAAATTGGAGTCGGTGGGGTCAAACTTTAAATTTTTCCCTTTTGGAAAAATTTCCCAAAAAATCCCCACAGCCCCTCAGGTTTGCATGACATGTGTGGTCTTCTTATTGGCATGGAGGTGTGCTTCATTTTCTTCCTTAATGGGCCCATGGCCTCAAACTTTTCCTTTTGCCCTTTTTAAAATTTTCTAAAAATTCTCCAACAACTCCACATCCCTGTGCTCCCGCATGGCACATGCCAACTTCTATTTAGAGTGGAGTGTTGACCATTTCCCTTTTTCAAATACATGGGCCAATTTTTGACTTTGATTTTTTAGCCAAAAAATTCTAAGTGTCACAAATTCCTCCCTGGCCTTGCGAGTGCGCTTAATTCCTTCTTTGAGCCTGCGGATCACCTTGTGACTTTGTGCCTTTTAGCCAAAAGGGCCAAGTGTCAATTTTTCCTCCATGCCCTCACCAATTTTCCTTGGAAAAAATTCCTTCTTACCTCCATGGGCCCGCCTAAGGAAAATTTTCCCTCCAAACTCCACCGAGCCATAACTTAAAAAATACAAGGAGTTAGGAGGAATTCTTTACCTTTTTGGAAAGTTAGAAAAAATCTCTATCTGATGAAATTATATCCAAAAAAAATTTAGTCCCTGAAGCATGCAAATAATTAATTTTAAGTACCAGCAAAGGAAAAGGAGGAGTTATCCAAAAATAAGAGCGGGCTTATTTTGGATAACAAGAATCATGGCTTTTAATCGCAAAGCAAGTCAATTCACCCATATGTTACAAGGGTGCACACATAGTTAGTAAAAAAAAATTCACCCTCATCAGACTTGCGTAGACTATACAACTCTAAAAGATGCTAACCTTAAAGAGTTTCACATCCCTAAGTTTGAGCACAAGAGTATAAGCGTGCTCAAGGATATTAAGCAAGACACTATTGAGAGTGTCAGAGAGTATGATTCTCATTTCAAAACACTGTTAACTATAATTTCTTATGATATTCATGCAATCCAACATGCACAATGGTTTTTTTGAGGTCTGATTACAAATTTTAGAAGGGCACTATCACATAAGACATACACTAACCCATGTGAAGAAACTTTATGTGATGAGGTAGTCGGGAGTATAGACACAGGGGAGAGCCCATTTTTAGAAGAACATATCATGGCTATGGAAAATTAGTTGGAGAATCTATCCGTAAATTAAACACATGAGATGTGCACAACGATTTGATGCATAGATTGTGAAGTGGAAGGTCGCACAAAGGATAGTTGTCCCCATAGATTAGTATGCTCATTGTTGTTAGACTGTGAGACATGTCATTTAAACCATGATGTTAGCCACTGCCCATTATTACAATGTGTAATAAGGAGGAATGTTTCTTATTACTGTAAAATTTTTAGGTCCATGACTCAAGACATAGAAGATTATTTCCTGATTAGTCAAGTCCATAATTCTATAGATATCGGTGTACGATAGACAGGAGTATCAGATAACTCTAAAGGAAATAACAAGCATCAAGATTAGGATCATAATCAAGTGTACTATGATCAGAATGAAGGGTGTTTCTAATGAGGTCATGGAAGAGGTCGAGGATACCATGGAACATGTTATACATGTGGATCCCCTGACAACTACAGGTGCAAATGTCCTCAGAATATTACCTATTCTTTCTATGGAAAGAATCATAATTATGAGGAATGCCTAGAGTTATATGAGGATATTAGCAGGAAGCATAAACAAGAGAAGAAAGGCACAGGGATGGTTAGGATACAACACATTGTGGAAAACCAATGGATGCCTAAGTTAGAACAATAATATGAGGTATTACTGGTAAATATCACTACCTGTGCTGAAGTGGTGTGCAACAAAGAAACGTTACAGAAGAATCCTACCATCACTAAGGAGGAGGTTCTACATGCATGGTACCTAGATCCTCTCCATTATAAGGAGGTTAATCAAGAGACCATGGAGGTACTAAAAAATCTTCAGGGTGAAATATAATATTTAAAGGAGTAATCACAGAAGATGGAAAAAAAGAAACCATCAAAAATGGTCCAATTTGATATGGATGACTTGAAATAAGTGTGCAAGATGTTGTGCCAAGAGAATGTCATTCCAATGTTAGGGAATTGGTTAAAGGTAAAAAATCCATGTGTAAGTATTGAGACTAGATGTTAGATCCTTCATGCAAATCTTCCCCCTTATAGCTTAGATTATGACAAGGAAATCACTATGAATGTTGTTTTGGTTGGGCAGCTTTTGAGTAATATATTGATAGATACAGACACAAAAGTCAATGTTCTTACTTTAGATGCATGGGTAAAAATGGGGAGACCCCCATTGCATCCATCTTTTAATGTATTGTTCATGGCTAACTAGACTAAGGCCGCTCCCATCAGTGTTAAAGATGCATCCATTACCATACTAAGAGCCCAATTCACTGGAGATTTTGAGGTTTTAGTAGTGGCAGAGGTAGATAGCTTCCCTTATCTTCTGGGGCATCCTTGGTGCTATGTAAATAATGATGATCTTTGGTTCAACAAGGGTTATATCACCTTTGAAAACAAGGGGGATATATTTATTATCCCTTTAACAAATGGCAAATTTGTACCCTATGTTGAACCCTTGAGTGAGGAAGACCTGAACAAGATTTATGTACGCACCATATCAGACCGAGAGCTTCTTCAACTATCTAAATAAGGAATTATTTAGTAGGAAGACACAATCTATTAGAGATTCTATGAGTGTTGCTTGTTATAATTGGGCTCATAATACTTATGAGTTGGTAGGGCATGAAGTAAAAAATAACATTTGTGTGGTACAACAGACTTTTTTGTATCAAGAGAGTGAATAACAAATTAGTAGCTCGTTACACTAGAGAAGGTGATCCTACAGTATTTTTGCACACCATGGAGTAACAATGGATAGACTAGATAGAGAGATGGAATATGCTGACATATACCCTATGCGGGATAGAAACACGTAGTTGGGTGGCTCACAAGGATAATCTTGTAGGATGGAATGAAATTAGGATTTATCTTACTACTATATTCTACATGAGCAATGCATCTACTCATATCTACACTTATCATGGTAATCAACCTATTCAACACCATGTTCAATAGTGTGAGAGACTTTTGATGACAAAGTGGGAAGCTTTACCACCTTCACTCTGGGTGCAAAAATTTTAATCCACTTTACAAGGTTACACACGTAATTAGTATGTGTATGTGAAACTCCATAGAGAGACTGGAAATCGACATGATTTAATTGTAAGAATGGCCCAGACGTTTGAAATATTCTCTACTAAACCTTTGGTAGAAGAAACATTAAATGTTATAAAGTGCTTAACTATGGTGGATAGTGCCAAGGTGGAAGAAATAATTTAGGATTTATTTAATGAAGGAGAATTAGGAGCACGGTTTGCTGGAGAATCAAAGACATATGCCACACTACTTAAGCACACTTGCCTTGAGAAGGAAAAAGGAAGAATGGTCTACTTATTGGATGATGAAGAAGCCAAAAATCTTGATGTAGACCATTCAATAGGTAGGTGTGAGGTGTTAGACATTGTAGATAAGACCACGTGCACCTATCATGAACCTATGAAGACAAAGAAAGTGAATATTGGATAAGATGCTAAGCCTAAGGAGGCCATAATTGGAGACTATTGGTCTGACTCTGAAGTGGAAAAAATCATTAAGTTACTACGGGATTATTAGGACTTATTTCCTCAGGGGTACCATGAACTTAAGGGTGTGTATGAATCATAAGGAGAGATGAAGATAAATCTTAAGGAGGGTGCACACCCGATTAGAATGAGACCCTATAAAATGAACCCCAACTTGCGCAAAAAGGTCAAAGAAGATATTGAAAAAATGTTGAAGTCTGGAATCATCAATCCCCTAGATGAGTTAGAATGGGTTAGTCCAATGGTGATTAATATCAAGAAGGATGGTTAGATTAGGATCTGTGTGAACTATAGGGAGCTAAACGCTACATGTGTGACTGATCCCTTTCCTACGCTATTCACTGAAGAGATGCTAGAAGGTGTTGTAGGGTATTAAATATAATCATTTACCAATAGATTCTATGGGTATCATTAAGTTAGGATTGCCTAGGAGGATCAGGAAAATACTAATTTTACTACTGAATGGGGTAGCTTTGCCTATATTGTGATGCCTTTTGGTCTAAAAAATGTGCCTGCTATATTTTCACGCATAGTTGTTCAAGTGTTCAAAGATTTTATTCACAACTTCTTGTAGGTTTATTTAGATGATTGGATAGTGTATGGACTTGTTAAGGATCATTGTGAAAATTTGTGCTTGATGTTTGAAAGATGTAGATAGTTGAGTATCTCTTTGAATATCAAGAAGTGCATAGTTTCTATGTAATTTGGAATACTATTAGGGCACATCATTTGTAAGTAAGGTTTGTTAGTTGATCCAGCTAAGGTTTTAGTCATTATTGTCCTAAAAGAGCACACAAGTCAAAGTGAAGTGTGTGGATTCTTAGGTCATAGTGGGGATTATTAAAAATTCATAAAGGGGTATGCTAAGGTTGCCACACCTTTGGAGGAATTACCAAAAGGAAAATGGATGTTCTACGAGAAGGTATAATAGATCATCCTGGAGAAGGTATAATAGATCATCCTATCTATTTTCCTAGTAGAAATTTGACTCTTATATAGCAGAATTATACAGCTATAGAGTGTGAAGCTTTGTCAATGATCTATGTGCTACATAAATGCAGATAATAGCTGCTAGCTACACTATTTTTATTTTATATAGATCAAATGGAATTGAAGTATTTGGTAAAAAATCCCATTTTATAGTGGCACATATGTATATGGGTAATATTATTTCAAGAATTTGATTTCACAGTTGTGGTAGAACCAAGGAAAGGTAATTCTAGACTAAACCATTTATCTAGAATACAGTCAGCAGAAGAAGCACATGCATTTGAAGATACCATTTGTAATGCACATTTATATAGGTTACAATGCGTGTCATCAGAATTATAGGATATTTTTTTCTTTATACGAACAAGTATGGCACCAAAAGGAATGAAATCATTAGAGAAGAAATAACTTACCATTAATGCGTCACCATTTTTGTTATTAGCGGTGACTTTTACAAGTTGGGAAGGATGAAATATTGCACCACTGTGTACTGGAACATGAGCGCACAGATATCATGGAGGAAGCTCATGGTGGTATTACAGGTGGCCACTATACAGGAGATGCCATTGTGTGCAAGATCTTACTTGTTGGATTATTGTGGGAGACCCTATATAAAGATTGTAAGGCATATTTCAAAGCTTGTGATCAATGTCAGTGCCTTGGAAAACTAGGTCAAAGAGAAGAAATGCCTCTAAGACCTATTACCAGTGTAAAACTATTTAAGAAATGGGCTATAGATTTTTTGGGTCCTATTTCACCAACCGTACACAAGATTGAATCATGCTATATCATTACTTGTATAGAATATCTGAAAAGGTGGGCAGAAGTAGCATTTACAAAGGATTTTAAATCAGCTGTAGCAGCCAGGTTTCTATGGGAAAATAATATTTCAAGGTATGGATGTCCTTTGAGTTTGACCAGTGATAGGGGCACACATTTTCTGAATGAGACAATCAGAATTCTATTAGATGAATTCATGATTGGAAACCATAAGACTACACCATATAATCCTTAGGAAAATGGGACTAGTGAGGATTTTAATAAGATTTTGAGCAAGAAATTGACAAAAAAATTGTGATGTTGGAAGAAAGGATTGGGATGAAAAAGTTTATGCAATACTTTGGGCATATAGAACAACATTTAAGTGGCTAAACAAGGTGACACCTTTTCAATTGGTGTTTGGCATATAAGTAGTTATTCCTCTGGAATTCATGTTACCTTCTTTACGTATTATGTGCACTGGAGATCTTGTTAATTAGCAAGCCTTGGAAGAATAGATAAAAAAGTTAATTAAGTTGGATGAGCAATGAGAAATAACATGATGGAGTCAGAAGCAAGAAAAAGACAGGTAGAAAGCATGGCATGATACACACATTAGGGACAAGAAGCTTGAGATAGGGAAAATGGTTTTCCTTTATGATTCTAAGTTTCTACACCATCTAGGAAAACTTGGAGTACATTGGTTAGGACCATATGTTATCACTCACATACTTGAAATAGGAGCTTGTCAGTTAGAAATGCTTGATGAAAAGTGTTTACCTGGTTACTTCAACAGGAGTAGGTTAAAGCCCTACTATAAATAAGTCTTCTTGGTGTTTGTAATAAGATAGTATTTCCATTTAGATTAGGTTTTCAATTATGTATTCCCTTAATTTATTTCCTTCTTCATTGCTATGCTTTTTCAATTTAGTTGTTATTTTGTGAAATAAGTACATTTGCGCACCAGAAGTTAATTACCAGTTATAGAATTTTTATATGCAAAGGACTACACATACTATTTGTTTGGGGTGGTTGTTTAGAAGAGGGTACACATAAAGGAACAAACTACTACAAGTGCTATTCAAAGATTGAAGAGTTGGTGAAAAGAAAATTTATTCCAAATGAGGACCATGGACAGAGATAAATGAAGGAATAGTATAACACGAGGTAAGCGCTGACCTTGGAGACTACTAGGAGAAGGCACAATGATGAGGTACTTAGGTGCATGGAAGCACGCTGAAGAGAATATTGTAGATAAAAGGTAGGAAGGTGTGCTAAGAGGCTATGACTAAGGCATGAAGATGTACCACATGGAAAAATGTGAAAAGGGTCACTTAATGAGGATTGTTGGTAGGTGAGGGAGTAATAAATGCACCAAATTTTTGAAAATCTATATAAGGATAGGATGCGAGTTCATTCTTATAGTTGTGATCATGAGAATTTGAAAGAGCCAAGTGCGACCAAGCTGTGAGAAGAGTATTCAGGTGAAAAGAGTGTGAAATGAGATGTGGAGGGTAGATTTGTGTAGATGAGAAGCTTACATCCCCATTGGCAAAGGGTTTGAGTGAAGCAGAGCATTACAAAAGAGATAGGGAACGTGATTTAAACTTGGGCATGCATATTCGAGCTAGGGTTTGGGTTTGCACATTATAGATGATAGAAAGTGATTATTTGAAGTTAGAAAATTATGAGTTATAGATGGAACCAAAGATAGCATCTACCGTAGGAGCTAAGGGAAAAGAGAAAGTCAAATTAGAGGTTGAAATTACTCTCGAGAGTAATTTCTTAGAGATGCAATAGGCTGCAGGTATGGTGGTGCCTCCCATTGATTAAGATATAATTTTTAGCTCTTATGGAAATGTTATAGGCTGCAGGTATGGTGGTGCCTCCCATTGATTGAATCATTAAAGCAATATCATAATTTAGAGCTCTAAGAAATTATAAGAAGGCACCTTCATCTGTCCCATGTCCTTTGAAATCTAAGATTGAAATGTGTCAATTGCTCGTTAGGAGCTCTCTTGATTGTTTTCAGTTGCTCCAAAAAGGATATATTATCTCCCTTTTCTCCAAATTGGTCCTGAATATCTTTGCACAGATGGTCACAAGTTTGAATAGAGCCTTCTATTAGACTCCTAAACCATTGTGAAGCTTTACCTTTGAGTGAAGAGCCTAGTAAATTGACTATAATTTCCATATGAGTGATCTCATGAATTACAAAGACATTTACAATGTCTTGAATATGATCACTAGGAGAAGTCTGGTTCTCTCTAGTGAAATATGGGATGCTCTTTAATGCTTCCACTAGAACTAGATTTTTTACATTAAGGGCGAGTGGGCTACTGTCAGTGAAATTGACATAAGGATTTAGTTGTGCCATCTTTATTGGCCTAAGAACCATTGTGGGTTGAATGAATGGCATACTAGGAGGAGGTGTTGAAAAGGTTCTGTTTGGTGGAGATGGAGACTTATGGGCTCTTCTCCCTCTTCTCCCTCTTTCTGGGTACAAGTGTAGATAGGAAAATAGTCCCTCCTCTCTGGTTCTTGACCTTATTTGCATTCTTCTCATGAACATTATAAGCTTGGACTATTGAAACCAGTAGATTCTGTCCCTTTTTAAGTCACCAGATGTGTAACTTTCAAAGCTTCTTAACAGCTAAAACTTACAACAAGTGCACATCAATCTTGCTGCAATAAAAAATGAAGACCTCTTGGTCCCACTGGGCATGCCAAAACTACTAGTGCAGAATCACAGCACCCCTGAATGCCTATAACCAGAGGGGTTGAGACTCTTAGTGTGATTACATAATATGGAGCATTTCTCAAAGTATGGGACCTTATAAGTTGAGAGAGCTCTCTAGATTAAGGTTGGTTCTTATTCCTCTGTTCAAGTGCATACAAATAAATTGCAAAGGATCTATTCTAAATCTAATTTATTCTACCAAGGAGACAAGGTTGAGGAGATGCAAGAAAATGAACTAAGCTAATGAGGTGATGCACCTAAAAAATGTCAAACACTCATTTTACAATTAACACAGACCATGGAAATGTAATACAAACAATATGCACATATGACCAAACTACAATTAGAGATTGGAGAGACAACAACGAATATATAAGAGGGTCGAGAATTAGCCAAAGACATATATATTATTTCTCATGAGTCAATACAGTATATTGTAGTGACCAAGAATTAAAACTTGCATTATAATCCAAATGAGAGGCTAGGAAAGCTTCAAAAATCCTCTTGCAAGAAAAAAAAGAAGGGAGGGCGTAAAATTGAAATGTCCAACCCTTTACAATGAGCCCTGACCCTTCCTTTATAGATTTAGCACAGAGAGAAGAAGGAGAGATAAGTGAGAAAATTAATTCAAAGATCAGCTACTAGCATATAATTATCCTACAAATCCACCCCAAATATGTCATGTATGCATCGATTTCCTATTTGGCACATTGAAGGAGGAAGAACGGTAGATCAGATCAAATCTGATCTGGTTGTTGGAGAAAATAGATCTTATATTAATGGAACAAAGATGTTTTTTCATTTTCACCCACTTAGATTCTTCAAAATTAAATTTTCATATCTCCATGGCATGGATGAGGTTGAGATATTTCCAACAGTTCCAAATTTGTCAGATTTTGAGAACTGAATCAAAATATATGCCCATTTGAAAATTTGAGTCGGGCATGTACAAAATGGTAGGAGTGAATTATCAAAATGGATGTTTTGAAAATGGACACGTGGGGGGCCGGTGCATGTTCAGGAACCTACTTTAGATTTCACTTTTCAAGTAACGTTGGGCCCATACATGGCATCTTCCATGGCTTGCTTAGTCTCCTCATGTTTTGACTAAGTCCTTTAACTCAATGGGTCCATACATCTTACCAAGGACACATGGAGGCTTGGCTCTTGTTTGGAAACCTCCCCAAATTTTAATCTTGAAGTAGCGTCATGGTGACACTTGGCTCCCTCTGCTATCTTTTCTCTGATTTGACTGTTCAAACTCGAATTTATCCCTTTTTAGACTTGAGACATGTGGAATGTCGTCGCTCATTCGAAAACCCACTTAGGATTTTACCTTTAAAGGAGTGTCGGGTTGACACGTTGGAGGCTCCGCAGGCTCTTGGAATTTTCAATAGCCTCTCTTAATTTTTTAGGCCTTGAACATGTGGTGAGCTAGCACTCATTTGGAAACCTCTTTTGGGCCACACCTTTGAAATTGCACTAATGCAACACGTGGCATCATCTACTGGTTTTCTATGCTTAGTTGATTTTAGGCCCTCCCTGTCTGCCTTTTAAATTTTAACTGTTGACTCTTCCCCTATTTGGGTGTGGGACACATGGAGGCTTGATGCTTATTTGAGTCTATCCTTTTAGATTCAATCTTTGAAGGTGCTTTGGTTGGACACTTGGCAACTTCCATTGACTCTCTACTTAGCCAATTTTGGGGCTCATTTTGAGTTATTTGTAGAGCTCAAAGACTCAGATTTTTCCCCATTTCTTTTCCTTTGAGCCTCTGATTTCTTCCTTCCATGAACATACTCCTCCATTTTAGAACTTACCTGTCACCTAATCATTAGATTTAAAGTTGTTGGAACATAATGATTAAGTGGTCTGGCCAACCCTTAATGTATATGGGTCAATCACTAATATATAGGTTAATATTTAATAATATGAAAAATTTATATTTCTATTATTAAATATGCTAACCTAGGTATAAACTTTAGGTTAAATATTTAATAACATGAAATGCTTATATTTCTAATATTAAATATTATAAAACTAGGTGTATGTGTCAACCATTTTAGGTTGAAAAGGTGGGTCGGAAGACATACCCAATCACCTTATATAAAAAGGACTTTAGGTCCTCATTTGATATATTCAGGAAATATATCAAAGGTATAAAAATCAAGTGATTTGGTTTTACCCTTGGTAAAAAGGGTTTCAAAGGAGGAGGTGATCTTACTAGATGTAAAATAAGTTCTCTGAAGTAAAATCTTATTTTCAAAGTGGAAATTTTAGGGTTTTTCAATTTTAAATCCTAATTTTTTGGGGGGCAGATGTAATATGATATGATTCTTAATTTCATTTACATTTTGTAAATTACATGGAACTAATGTTTGTTTGGAGATTGATGTGTTCACAGGTGAAAGGGGCTTCAAATATTTACCTGCGTGAAAGTCACATACAGAAAAAGAAAAGATTTATTACTATATGAAATAATTTTTATGTTTTCTATAATTTTAAATGTTTGCAGGTTAAATATTTCCGAAGGTAAATTCATACCTGTGTTCTTTGGTCCCCTCTAAAAGGATTTAATTTGAAAAACTTGTTTTGCACAGAATGTTTCTGTTCTTAAAATAGAGGTGCTTCTATCCTTTCATTCCTTTGAGAAACAAATGAGGGTTAGGGCTAGGAGGAATACCTGTTGAGTGTTAGGAGGATGTGTGCGTACCATAGAGAGAGATCAGATCGATTACGAAGAACTCTTTTTTGTCTAGGAAGGACTACCTGCAAGTAAGAATACAAGACCACCAAATTTTAGTTAGACAATAAATGAGGGAACTGCCTTAGGCCCAGGAAATATTAGACTTCCTTTTGAAGGTGGTCAGTTCCCCTTTTAATACGAATTAACACAAATGATAATAAAGAAGCTATTGCAAAATCACAATTTAGGTACCTCATTACAAGGCAATAGAGACTAAACTACCAATAATAAAACATCATGTTGTTTGTTTGGTCACTATTCGTTGATACGTTGAGCTCGAGTTACAGGTATAAACCAGACTAGATTTGAGGTTGTTAGGAGACAAATAGGTGAGAGGAAGGTTTTGGGTATAAGTCACAGTGACCAATGCCGGTCACTGGATAACCAACCGCGGATAGAGAACCGCTACCGGTAGGGGATAACCGACACCGGTAGGGTCAGTAATCTAGGCACTTCTGGATAGAGGTTGGTTACAGGGGATTGTGGGGTTTTTTCTTTAGACTGGTGGATGGCTGAGGGGAATAGTGAGATGATGGGGAAGACTCAGAGAGTGATAAAACTATCTTCTGGGCAATATAAGGATATATGGATGGAGGTTAAGTGCAAGGTGCTGGCAGGTGGTAGATCTAGGAGTGAGCTTATAATTACTATCAATCAAAAGACTCAGGAAATGGTTCTTAGAAACATACAAGAAACTACTTACTCATTCTTGATGAAGATTCAGGTCCAAGGAATATGGTAGTGACAGTAAGGCTCAGTTGGGATGATCTGGTATTGGAAAATGAGCTGATGAAGCTATCCTTAGTATTTTCCAATGCTTGAATGGGGGTGACAATGATCTAGTGGCTCAATTGCAGTCTTCGGCTCGATGCCCTTCTCTGTAACCTCTTCTCTTTTCTTCACTTATCTCTGTCTTGCAAATGAATTTCTGGATCCTTTCCAAAATGAGTTCCCGATCCTTTGTTTTTGGTTGGGGGAGGCCATTTACAGGGAACCAATGGTAGTTACGTAACCGACGGCAGTCGAGTAGGAACCAATGTTGGTTACGTCAAAGCGGGCTATTTTTAATAAAATAGCCAACTTTCCCTCCTTTTCTCCTGAGGGATTAGTTGTGGTCTTGGTCAAGTCATTATTAGGTTGGTTTTGGTGTGGGTGAGGTGTAATTAGTCATGGGTGTGGATGTAGACCAAGTTATAGGTCTTAATTAGGTTAGTTTAGGGTTAGGGCTAGGTCATGATGAGGTAGCGAAATGAGGTGGCAAGTTTGGAGATTTAGATTTATTAATTATAAGGTAATTAATAAATAATTGTGCAAGGTTTAGGTGGTGAGGTTAGGTTACGAAATGAGATGTGGGGCACAGGGTGTCGTAAGACACACATTTGGTGTCTACATTAGCCCCTTGTTGTCATGTAGCTTGTCTTATAAAGCTGCACTGACAATTAATAAGAAGTGATTGCCCCAGTTAAGGGTATAGGTAATCCCCATCAAATCTATCATAGATTGAGGCGATGTGAAATCAGGGATAGGGTTGATAAAGGGTGAATGGTATTGAGCCGATTGTAAGATGGTGGGGTAAGTTCAAGGAAGCAGACGCACGTTGAAATGCAGTAGTGTGACCCGGGTACATGATTTGAAGAGAAAACAAGAAATTCATAGGCAAAGGTCGATAGTTTATCCAAACAAGGGTGATATAATCCTAGTATCCAAGGCATAGGAAGTAGCTCCAGGGGATATAATGGGTAAGTTACAGGAATGTTTAGGCATGTCCAGTAGTAACAAATGGTTGGTTTGGTTTAGATAAATGTCACGGTCTCGGTCTAGGCAAAGTTGGTTAGCTGATCAATTCAAGTATCCTAATCATGCTAGAACACGAACAGGTGAGCTCGATTGAACAAAAAGCTACATGATGGGTGGATAAAATCATAATTGGTGGGTCTTGGATGAGGTACGTAATTGGTGTGGCCTTGGGTCGGGCCGATTGATGAGTGAGGGCCTTGGGTCGGGTCTGATTGGTGGGGTGCGGCCTTGGGTCGGGCCGGATCGGGTGGTTGCGGCCTTGGGGCAGGCCAAATGGTTGGTTGCGGCTATGGGTTGGGCCAAATGGTTGGTTGTGGCCTTTGGTTAGGCCTGATTGGTTGGTTGCGGCCGTGGGTTGGGCCAAATGGTTGGTTGCGGCCTTGGGTTGGGCCAAATGGTTGGTTACAGCCTTGGGTCGGGCCAAATGGTTGGTTGCGGCCTTGGGTCAGGCCAAATGGTTAGTTGCGGCCGTGGGTCGGGCCGATTGAAGTAGAAATAAGGCTAGTCAGCAAAGCCAGGGGTAGGTAATGCAAGAAAAAGTGGAGATTGGTGGATAACTGATATCGGTTATGTGTGACCGATATCGGTTAGAAGACCGATACCAGTATTCTAAGGCGCGAAATAACCGGCATCGGTTATAGGTCAAAACCTATAAAAAGAAAAATACGGCATGTCATTGTCACTTTGTGAATTTGAGAGCCCAATTTTAGCCTGTCTGAGGTGTGAAGTGAGTTTGTTGAGTTTGTGAGTTGAGTTGGCACTAGTTAAGTGGAGGAGTGAGTGATTGGTAGACCCCAGCGAGCAGGAGACAAACTTTGATTGGTTGAGGACCCAGCTGAGGAGATTTGGAGCCATGGCACAGCCAAGAGGAGTAGGAGGTGCTGGACTAGTTGGACCACTGCCACCTATCCCACCACGACGATGTGTAGTCATACCGGTAGGCTCTGAACTCCTACCTATGTGAATTTAATGAGTTTAACTTAGATGGGTAGGAATCTTAATTTTTAAAAAATAATGAATGAATGGAAGTAATTTGTAAAATGGAGTGGGTAGGTAGGCTAGTTAGGTCAAAACGGCAGGGTGGGTAGGTTTTTAGGGTTTTCTTATGGGTAAATAGGTAGAAATAGGTCAAAATATGTTTTGCGGGCCGTTTTGGGTTCATCCCCGCAATTGGACAGTGACCGATGTCGGTCACTAGGCAACCGACATCAGTCACAGAATATAGTTTGTATACATTGTTTGGGTGCAGACCGGCGTCGGTCATAGGTCGATTGGCATCGGCACATATAA
The DNA here is from genome assembly GCA_019776745.2 of Taxus chinensis. Lineage (NCBI taxonomy): Eukaryota > Viridiplantae > Streptophyta > Pinopsida > Cupressales > Taxaceae > Taxus > Taxus chinensis. The sequence goes on along the minus strand of CM034146.1, from coordinate 1,031,481,543 downwards.
TTTACTTGGGGGGACCGATGGCGGTCGAGGGTGACCGGTACCGATCAACATGGGTAGGAGTTGTGGTTTTTGTTTGTTGTTAGAATTTTGTCGTGTTGTTTTGTTTTTTTGTTTGGGGGTGAAGGGGGAGGGAGTAGAGTTGATAGGGAACATGATTGGGGTTGGGGGAAATGGGGTTGTTGGGGGGGGCTTAGTTTGGGTAGGATAGATTAGGTGTTGGGTATGAAGTAGGAGGTGATAAAGTGGCGGGGGTATAATTAGATGGCTAGAGTAGATCAGGGTGGCTGGTAGGGTGCGAGATAAGTAAAGAGGATATCATAGATGTATCGGGTAAGAGTGGTGGGTGTAGATGTGTGTTGTAGAGTTAGGTTGTGGTTGGGTGGGTAAGTGGGTATAGAGAGTTAAGGTAGTTGTTATTGTAAAGGGTAGGCCTAATGAAGTGGGTTGTTTTTGTAGGCATGCCAGAAGCTCACGATGTGGGATTGGATGCCCCCTCTATTGAGGTGGATGCGACCACATGTGTCCGCAGCGCAGTGGGCCATCATGCGAGAGCTTGGACTCGGAAGAGTCTAGCGGTATTGGGCTGTGGATAGGGACCCCAACTTGATGGTTGCCCTCATTGAGAGATGGGATTCGACAACCAATGTCTTCCATCTCCCTACTGGAGAGATGACGATTACATTAGAGGATGTGTATCGCATCCTGAGACTACCAATCGTAGGTGAGGCAGTGTTCCAAGTGGATGCGAAGATAGCAATGGACAACATCCTACATGTATTCGGGGATGCAACCCCATTGTTGACCTATCACAGTGCGAGCATTGCCTATGGCAATATGTATCGCACACACCGACAGGAGACATGACTTTCCATGTTGATGATGATAGGTATCACCAGCTTCGCCCTCCCAGACTCAGAGGGAGGCCGCTTCTTACGGGATTTGATGGGAGTTTTACACGAGATGGTAGAGGAGCATACATGCTATGCCTGGGCACCAGTGTATCTGGTGCAGCTATACAAAGAGCTGTGGGGTTATCGCCGTATGAGGCGATTCGGTATTTGCTCGACATTTTTGTTACACTGCTGGGCATACGAGTACATCATCTGTATACGACCAGTAGGGCTGCCCCAGTAGCTAGGGCCATAGATAGTATATAGATATGGATTTCAAAGGTGGTTGAGGGTCGTGGGCCAGTAACGAGCGGTGCTTAAAGGATGGGATGTGGCCTACTACCGTCATATGTTAGAGGGATTGACCACACTGGACATTATATGGAGGCCCTACAGAGGCCATCAGCCCTGAGGAGGAGCCCGAGCACAAATGCGCTGGATCTAGTATAGTTTCTGGATAGCTGGACGGAGGCCCGGGGAGTATGAGTGGATACCCCTAGAGAGGGTACGATGACAGTTGGGCTTGCGACAAGATGAGCCACCTCCCTTCCCACAGTACCAGAGGGATGATGTAGAGGCCCCACTACCTACACCGCAGCCAGTTGACCCCGACTGGGTAACAGAGAGACCAACTAACGATACAATGGATGATGCCAGAGTGACAGGGGCCTTTTTGGTTTGGTGGGCAGGGGAGAGAGTAGCTAGGAGAGCACAGCCTGCACAGCCAGATTTGGTGGCTATTAGAGCAGAGAGGGACCGGATCTTAGGACAGGTGCAGTTATTACAATGGTAGCTTACTATTGCACAGGAATAGATTGGGGTGCTACAGGGGTAGTTAGCCTAGGCATAGGCTCAGGCACAGCCGCAGGCACCGGTATAGCCACAGGCACCACCACAGGTGTAGGCATAGGTGCAGGTACAGGCATAGGGTGTACCGGCAGGGCAGGGGCCACTACTATTAGGAGTTGGGGGACCAGCCCCAGTAGCCATAGTGGCACGGGCCTGCTATATGGAGGTGAGAGCGGAGGCCCGGTATTATCAAGACGTGCTCGATGGTACCGAGGCTGATTATTAGCCATATTCAGCACATAGAGCCGAGACATCCCAGAGCCAGAGATCCCAGGGGACCGCAGCCACAGCCGGTGGGTCGGTGACAGGGAGGAGGCGAGAGCCAGCACAGAGACCAGCAGGGGGAGGGGCCGAGGGTGGTGGAGAGAGCTGATACAGCCTGGGAGCTGAGATGGGCTTTTGTTGATTAGATATAGACACCGGTCTACTGACCGAGTATGTATATAGAGGCCTGCGTGCCCACATATGATTTATTTATTCATTTTGGTTATATATACCAGCCTGCGAGCCGAGTACATTTTGTATAGTTGATACCGGCCTATGAGTCGAGTATATTTTTGATATGAGAGACCAGCCTGTGATCCAAGTCAAGATTTTGACAGAGACAACGGCCTACGTGTCAGTTTTGTATTTTTTAGATCACATAGGCCCCATGCAGGGCAAGTTGTATATGTTTACATTGATATATATATATATATATATATATGATGATTTTGATCCACATGGTGTGTATAATGATTGGGTTGATGTATATATTAAAATGTCTCATGTGTTTTGTCAATGGTTTTTGAAATTTAATGTATATAGATGATGAGTTGGATCCACATGGTGTGTATAATAATTGGTTTGATGTATATATTTAAATGTCTCATGTGTTTTAGAATTTAATGTATATAGATGATGTTGTTGAAATTTTGATGATATATATATGCGTTGATGGGATTCTGATGACAAATATTGATGACGATGTCATTATGCAGGGAAAAGAGGCGGGCATCACCAAAAATTTGCAAAAACTAGAGAAAAGACCTAGGTTTAAGCCAAAGGAGACATGTGACCGATATCGGTTAGCTAACTGATGTTGGTAGACATATGACTGATACCGGTTAGGTAACCGATATTGGTTATGCTAAAACAAGCTTTTCTAAAAATAAAAAAGCTTGGGAGGCAACTTAAGTTCTTATTTTTAGAGTCATGCAACAAGTTAAATACAAGGACGTGACGCTGTTTGACGATTGATACAGGTAATTACATGGGAGAATTGAGTGATAAGGAGAAAAGAGATAGGTAAAGTGATTGTGGGCTGAGATTAAGAAGGCAGAAAGACAAGTTATATTGAAGAGGGTGGTGAACATGGCTAAACAAGGAGAAGCATCCAGCAGACAAAGACGAGAGGGAAGACAGGTTCCACTGCAAGCTATTGCCTCCCAAGAGGTAAAATTTTTGGTTGTAATTCAATTCTTGCATAATTTATGGATAGGATGAGGGAAGATAAGTGGGTAGAGATGAAAAAGAAAACGTGATAGGCAAGGGTTTGGAATGGGGTAAGTGTTATGGGGTAGGTAAGCAGGGGGTTTTGGGTATGTTTGTAGGTACAGAGAGGGGTAAATGAGCAAATAATTATCGTAGATGATGTTTGTAAGCAGGCTCTATAGGATTGACAGTGACCGATAACATTTAGAGATAATCGGTGTCGGTTAGATAACCGGTATCAGTTATCTATAACCGATATCAGTTACTGTATGAAATTCTAGAATGTGAGAAAAAACACTTGGGGATTTGATTTATTGAATGGTTGTGTGTTGTTTTGATGTATGCAAGCAGAGGAAAGTTTGAGGATGAACGATAGTGTGTCATCTTTGTTGTCACAAGTCCGAGTAGATGTAACACCAGCTGAATGGGCATTGATAAACCATGTGGGGTTAAGTGGAATCCACTATTATTCACGAATCGCATGTAATCATGCTATGTTGCAGGTGTTGATTGAGAGATGGAATCCAAAAAAGAATACCTTCTATCTACCAATAGGGGAGATGACAGTGACATTGGAAGATGTGTTTAGAATTTTGAGACTCCCAATTACAGGAAGACTACTGTATTAGGTGGGGCCTAGCGCGGCACGGGGAGTGATAACAGTAGTATTTGGTTCAGCTACATGAGATTTGACACAGCGGGGTTTGACATTCACTTATGGTACAATGTATGCAACACACCCTAAGGAAACAAGGTTAGCAGCGGTATTAATGATAACAGTGGGGTATTATGCATTACCGAGGGTGGATGGGGGAATATTTCCAAAAGCATTGATGTGTATTATTTGGGAAATGATAGAAAGGAGCGTGACTTTCGCATGGGCACCCACTTGGCGGAGCTATACAGGGGTTTATGGGCCTGCAGGCCAAATCACAGGATGACACTGGATTGTGCATACTTATTACATTGTTGGGTTTATGAGCACATGGCGTGCAGGTGACCAATAGGCTGACCAATCCAGGAAAGGGAGACAGGAGTGCAGAGTTTGGGATTCAGATGATGGATCCAAACAGAACAAGAGGCAAGATCTCAGGCCGTGACAGATGACATCGAGTATTATAGGCAGATATGGGAAATGGTGACGATTGTGGATATTTGTTGGAAGCCTTACGGGAACTATATGGTGACAGAGAATATAGCTGAGGATTTGAGGGGTGTAGAGCGATTGAGGTGGATCGCGGGGCACATGCCAAGTGAGCACGAGAGGATTCCTCTAGATCGCGTGCGGCGACAATTTGGATTTGTTCAGGATATACCCATGGCTTATAGATCATACATGAGGATCGATGCTAAGGCATCATTCTCACCTCCCTAGTTGACATCTCCAGAAGGGCCAGAAGGGATAGCAGCCGATCGCAGGGTAATGGATGCGGGAGTGACAAAGGCTTATAGATTATGGTGGGTAGCAGAGCTGCGAGGTGTACATGAGAGGGCTGATCGTCCTGACATAGCTGTGATTATAGCGGAGAGAGACCACCTATAGGATTTGGTTCACCAACTTCAAACATAGGTGAATGAGACAATGAGATTGTTAGAGGTTTCGTAGTTACGAGTGGAGAGACTAGAGGTAAGATTCCTCCAGGTGAGAGGGCGTATTTGTATGTTACAGGAGATGTTGGCGGATCAGTGGGAGGAACCAATAGTAGTGGTACCTTTGAGGATGGAGAGGCTAGGTGAGTGGCGTCGACAATCACAATCACCACTTGATTTGGGAGGAGGTGCAAGGGTCTAAGTGAATTTCATAGGGGTATAAGAATAAATAAGGATGCCGACCTGCGCATCGATGATAGAGAAGATGTATTTGTTTAACATCTAAATAAAACTGAATATGTATGTTGATTTGAGTTATGATAATAATAAGAATGGTTGTGTTTTGAATGTTTGTTTGGAAAAAAAGGATAAAGATGAATGTTATCAAATAGAAATACACAAAAATATTTATATTTACAACACATGATAGGTTATGGTAGGGGATGGTCAAGCTAACCTTGGGAGACCCCATGTCTCCTAAGTGCTGCCTACATAGCCCATCACACAAAGCAAGGAGGGGCCTCAGACCGATGTAGTTCTCCCTTAGGACTAGGGAGAAGTGAATTCAGGCAATGTGGTTATGGTTAGGCAATTTGTCAGTTGGTAAAAATATTGATATTGGTAGGGTAATGTTGTTGGTGTTGGTAAGGGATTGAAGTTTTTGGTGTAGGTATAGGTGAAGCGAAAGTTCACTTACCCAAGTAGTAGGGAACTGTGTCCTGATTAAGGTCAACACATAATCCTAGATTTGAGTAAAAGAGGCAAAAGTGTCCCATAGTTGAAAAGAGCTAAACAAACCACATATTAACATAGGATGAGCTTGAATCCCTAGGTACCTTGCATATGTGAGAAGTTGATAAGTGAAAAGAGTTGTATAATCACAATATATAAGATATACGTCACGTCCCTTGATTTTTGTTGCTTTGACGAATGGTGAGGAGAGGTGGCTAGAGCTAGGGCACAAAGAATTTGTTATAAGGTGATTATGCTGACAAAAGAAAACTAAACCTAAATAGACAAGTCCATGACTCAAAAGTGCTTTTGAATACTGCTTTTATTTTATTTTATTTTTCTGGATATAGACTGATCGACGCGGGAAGTCTACATGGGATATGTATTTTGTTGTTCTTGAGGTCGTCACGAAGCTGATCAATGCGAGAAGATTCTGATAAAGGCTAACTTTGTATAGCTATCCTTCAAGGGAGCAGTCTATTTATAGTAGCAGATGCGGCTTTTGTGTATAGCTATCCTTCAGGGGAGAAGTCTATTTATAATAGTAGATGTGGCTTTTCACATAGCTATCCTTCAAGGGAGCAGTCTATGTATAACTTAGAGGTCTAGATGTCCGTTTGGCATGAAGCATCTAGTTTTGTAGGAAGTTTGACTCAAGAATATCCCATAAGTGTATAATTGAGAACATGTTATTTTGATACTTTTAAGTCATGGACCAGAGTAAAAAGGGGAAGGCATCTTTAAGGGGAGGTGATGACCAAACCACATGAGCTTGATTCTATTTTGAGATGCATGAAACAAAGTGTATGAGGTGGTAAATGAGCTCAAGGGATGAGCGCAAGGTAGATAAGAAGTGATATAACACTAAATTCAACAGTAGAATGGCTAAAGATGTAAGGAATTAAGGGGTTTAGGCTCAGGTTTACCATTAAGTGAAGCTAAACGGTAAGTACCTGATCTATAAGTGTGAGTGATAATGTAAGGCCCAATCCAATTAGGAGAAAATTTTCCACATTTGCTCTTTTCTAGTTTGGTTACATGTTGATTCTCTTTGAGGAGAAGATCACCAACCTTAAAGGTACGCTCATGAAGTCGCTTATCATAAGCATGCTTGATGCACTTTTGATAGATTTGAAGGTGGTCAAGAGCTGTAAGATGACGCTCGTCAAGAAGCTCCAATTGGGCTAACCGCTCTTGGCAGAAATCATCATTGGTGAGAATATCCTGAAGAGATATTCTTAGGGAGGGTATTTATATTTCAAGAGGCAAGACAGCCTCAGTACCATGTACCAAAGAAAATGGTGTGGCATTAGTGGAGGTACAAATGCTGGTACGATAAGCCCAAAGGGCAAAGGGGATGTGATCATGCCAATTTTTTCCACAATCGTTAACGAATTTCATGAGAATTTTGGTCAGGGTTTTGTTAGAAGATTCGGCTTGACCATTTTCTTGTGTATAGTAAGGTGATGAGAATCTAAGTTTGATACCAAATTTGTCAAAAAGGTCTTGTAATAACTTGTTTTTGAAATATTTTCCATTATCTGTTATCAGGCGATGAGGAACAACAAAACGACAGATAATGTGATGGTTAATGAATTTTACAATTTTTTCTTTTTTAGGTTGAAATGAGTGGAATGGCTTCCACCCATTTAGTGTAATATTCAGTTGTTGTGATTATCCAATGGTGACGTTGCAAAGAGGGCAGGTGAATCTCACCAATAAGGTCTTAACCCCATTGTGAGAAAGGCCAAAGATCTCGTGCGACCTGTAACGGATGGCTAGGAGTATGTTGAAGGTTGGCATGTTGTTGACACATAACACAACACTTAACATATTCATAGCAATCTTTATTAAGAGTAGGCCAATAATAGCCTAGGTGAAGGATCCGTTTGGCCACGGCAAGGCCACTAAAATGTCCACCACAAATACCGTCATGGACTTGTTGGATGGTATAGGTAACCTCCGCGCCAGTTAGACATCGAAGGAGGATGCCATCAAAGCCACGTTTATAGAGGAGTCCCCCCATGATGACACAATGAGAAACACTTTTAAGAAAAGAAAGTTTGCCATTACTTGTAAGGTCAGATGGGAGAATAGAGGTTGTAAGGTAATTGTGAAATTGGTGATACCAAGTATCCTGCGAATCAGCGGAGACATTATTTATCATACCAACATCCAGGGCTGAGTAAGATGGGGCAAAGAGTTTTTGGACCAAGACAAATATGTCAGAGTTAGTTGGTGAGGAAAGAATTTGTGAGGCTAAGCAAGCCATAGTATCCGCAAATTTATTAGTTGACCGCGGAATGGTTTGGATAGAATAATAAGTAAATAAGGTCAAAAGTGAATCCATGTAATGTTTGTACTTTTGAAGTTCCTCATTTTTACATTGGTAGATGCCCGTAACTTGATTAACGACTAGTTGAGAGTCACCGAAAATGTTAATAGATTTTACACCTAAGTGTAACGCAACTTGGAGACCCAAAACAAGGGCCTCGTATTCTGCTGTATTATTAGTACAGGGGAAATTGAGCTAGAATGAAAGAGGCATAGGTTCAACGTCCAGAGGAATGAGAAAAAATCCGGCCCCTTTGCCGCGCTGGCATTTGGATCCATCGAAGAAGAGGGTCATTGGATACGACTCATCACTGAGTGAAAGAGTGGCAATGAGTTTGTCAGGGAAAGTAAAATTGGTAAATTGTTCCCTAGGTAAAGGGGCTTCCGTGAATTGGTCTGCGATAGTTTGTCCAATGATTGATTTCTGGTGTACAAACTCAAGGTCGAGGTCAATGAGGAGCATAAGCCATCGGGTGATGCATTGGTTTAGATGAGGTTTAGCGTACATATAATGGATGGGGTCAGCGTTGGTGATGACAAAAGTTTTGTGATTCAGGAGGTAATGTCGGAGTTTGGTGGCCACGAATGATAGGGCTAGGCACAACTTTTCTACATGTGTATACCTAGTCTCGTAATCCACCAAAGTACGAATTATGTAATAAACAACTTGTTCTCAATGCTCATAGTCATGATGTGCGAGCATAGCTCCTACAACATGGTCGGGGACGGAAAGGTAAAGGTAGAAAGGGCGATTATCCTGACATGGGATAAGCATGGGTGGCTGCAAGAGATAGGTTTTAAGAGTCTCAAAGGTGTGGTGGCATTCTTCACTCCATTGAAAGACAATGTCCTTTTTAAGGAGATGATGGAAAGGTTGACATCGATCTAAGAGTTGTGAGATGAAACACCGGATAGATTAGAGTTTTCCCTGTAAACTACGTAATTGTTTGAGGTTAGTGGGTGGGGGAATTTCTAGGATAGCTTTGACTTTAGCTAGATCGACCTCGATGCCACGCAAAGAGACAATAAAACCAAGGAGTTTTCCCAAAAGGACATCAAAGACACATTTCTTTGGTTAAAGATGAACATAGTATTGTAACAGGCAATCGAAAATAATGGTTAAAACATCGAGATGTTAACTGTGATGTTTATATTTGCCAAGAAGATCATCGACATAATCCTCAAGGATAGTGTGCATAATGTCATGAAAAATGTAAGTCATAGCCCGCTGATAGGTTGCACGAGCATTCTTAAGGCTGAACGGCATGACACGATAGCAGAAGGTTCCCCAAGGAGTTATGAAGGTGGTTTTATGTTGATCGGCCGGGGCTACTAAAATTTTATTGTATCCCGAGAAGCCATCCATGAGAGAAAGCATCTCATGGCCCGCAGTGAGATCAACAATTTGATCAATACTTGGTAGGGGGAAGTCATCCTTTGGGCAAGCAAGGTTAAGGTCCCAGAAATACGTACATATCCGAAGTCCCCCTGTTGCTTTAGTAACAGGTACGATGTTAGAAATCCATTGAGAATAGTCAATACGTAAGATGAAGGAAACAGAAAGGATTTGTTGAAGCTCTTCTTTGACCAAGAGGGCAATGCGTGGATGCATTTTTCTTAGTTTCTATTTAATTGGTTTGGAATCAGGTTTCAGGGTAATGTTATGGACAGTAATGTTAGGATCAATTCTTGGCATGTCAGCATAGGACCAAGCGAAAGCTTGGTTGCGGGCATGGAGAAAGGTAGTAATGGCAGTTTGTTTTGATGCGTTAAGAGATTTTCTGATCTTCATAATGTGAGGATCATCCTCTGTGTGGATTTTGATTTCTATAGTTGAGTCATTCCACATGGTTTGAGTTTTAGATGGTAAAGTGCGTTGAATATAAGAGTCGTCCGCACCAAGGTAAGTGAGGATGGAGTAGTCATCCTGGCACTCAACAACATTAATTGAAGGTGATTCCTCTTCGATCATGTGTGGATATAGAAGCAGAAGAGAAGACAGGTCTTCATTATCACGTTGATAAGTGAGAGGACCCAGGAACATAGTGTTTATGAAAAAAAAAAAAAAAGTTAGGAGGGATGGATTCAGGGTCTATCGACTCTGTGGGTGACGATGGCAAAATGGGTGATGATGGTTCAGAAAGAGTGACTCCTTTGTCTTCCTGGATAGAACGGATATGCGGTGTCTTTGGTGTAGGTGGTTCAGAGAATCCAAGACCATGACGATCTTTGTGTTTGCGTGTAGTTACAGGAATGATTATATGTCGGCCTTGTTCATAAAGAGCGAAACCGAAGCCCTTCCAAGCACAACACGTCAAGAAGGTGAGGGTGAAGCGATAATTAGTTAGATATTGAAAATCAAATTGGAAGGGAACCACACCAAGGGGAGGTTCAGGGGTGACAGAGGATGTATCGACACCCCCATATGTTAGGTTGGTGCGGAAATTAGGTCGTCCGTAGGAGATTACCTCCCCCACATGACAGTCGTAGGTAAGATGCGCATGTAAATGTCTGTAATCATGTGGGTTATGGAAAGAGATAACGTTATATAGGTGATACTCCCCCAGCATAAGGTGTTGAAAAACATCTACTAAGGGATTTGAGGTCGGGATGTTGTCCACAGGGAAGGAAGTGGTATTTGTGGCAGCGGTTTCATTGGTTGAAGGTGTAGGTGTGGTTGAGGTGGATGGTTGAGGTGTGGTCAAAATAGATGGTTGGGTTGGATGAATGGGTGTCTTGACTGGTAAAAGCACATCATTATGGTGATATAACATATTGGAGGTTTTGAAGGGGGGAGGGTCAGCTTTTACGGTGTAAGACTTCCCCTCATACTTGAATTTTATGCATCTATGTAAGGTGGAGGGAATGCATCGCATAGCCCGGATCCAAGGGCGGCCTAACAACATGTTGTATTAGAATTATCCCTCAAGGACATAGAAAAGTTCAGGTAAATTATGTGGCCCTACATGAATGTTAAGGATCATGGTGCCTAAGGTAGAAGTAATAACATCATTGAATGAACACAACATGGTGGGGTTGGCACACATGCAGCTAGAAGGGATATTCATTTGTTGGAAGGCTTTAGAAGAGATGATGTTTAAGCTAGCACCCATGTCGATCATAACATGATGTACTCGGATGTCCCGGATGTAATCCAAGATCAAAAGAGAGGGGTCAGGATCTTCTGCACCAAAGTTGACAATTTTGTCTTCGGAGAAACTGACAGCAGCGGCTTGTTGTACAGGGATGGAAGTGGTAGTTTGTTTGGTGAGATAAGCAACATGGTTGGGTGTTAAAATGGAGGCAACGAGCAAGGTTTCGTTAGGTAGGACCTCTATCCCTTAAAGGATTTCAACGAGAGCTTGTCGATGAGATTCAGAGGTTTGAATGAGATCATACAATGTCATTTTTACAGGTGATTGGTGAAGTTGTTTGATCATGGTACGGTGGGCCACTCCATCAGAGATGGGATAGGCAGGTCCACAAATAACCACTTTAGGTGGTGGTGCGATCGGGATGGCAGACAGAGAAAGAGAGGCCGTAGGTGTGTTTTCTTTAGCTTTCCCATTGGTTTTATGACCTCGAGTAGCAATGTTAATCATGTTGATCTCATGGATATGAGAGGAGGAAGATGGCCGGGATAAATCATTGTTTTTGAGAGGCAGGGTTGTAATGATGATAGTTTTTGACGAGGTAGAGATAGGTGGTATAGGAGAAGGAATCGAAGCTAGGGGATTCTCTCTCCATAAATTGTCTTCTTAGGCTGTCTATCCGAGATAGGTGACTGACGAAGGATGGATTTCAAAGATTTGCATCCCTCTACATCATGTCTTGGTGTGCAGTGGTAAGCGCAGATTTTAGACTCATCATAACCTATAGGTTGAGGCTTAGATGGATCAGAGGGTCTAAGTGGGGGTAGGGAAATGGTCGCATTCTCCACCAACATATCAAGGATTTTGGCATAAGATCCTTTGAGCGGGTCAAAGTCAAAGGAAGATGAGGCTATTGACTGTGTGGGTTTTGGTAATGATTGGGTATGGTTGATTTGTATGGGTGGTGGTTTGGACAAGGGGTTTTTATAATTGGATTTAACTAAACTTGGATTTTTCGGTGCATAAGTTATGTTTAGCTGGTTAGATGACGTGGTAGCAGAAAAAAACCACAGAGAAAGAGGAGTGACAGCAAACAAATCCTTTGATGATGGATTTTGTTTAGGGTTGATAGGTGGACAAGATACTTGGGGTGACGGTGTTGATACACCCATGGATCTCTGTATGGGTGTAGAAGACGCAATTCATTTTAAAGAAAACGCGGGAGGTATGATGTATTGAGGCAAGGTGGAGGGGTGAGGTCCCAATATAGAAGGTAGGTGTGACAACGATGGTTTTAGTTGTGGCAGAGGCATAGATTGGAGTTGAGGAGATTGGGTCTGTCTCCTAGGTGGATGGACGGCTTTATTTTTAGATAAATCTAAGCGTTTAGGTGGGTGTGTTAAGCTGGATATTGGTGAATTCCCAAGCATAGGGGGAGGTTTGGCTAGGTTAATAGAGATGGATGAGGTATCTGGTAGAGATGAGGGGGGTGAGGGTGAGGACATAGGTGTTTTGAGCTTTTGTAAACACTTCAGGTATATGGTAGATGTGTCTAGATTGGTCATCTGCGTTTGAGTAGAGCATGGTGTACTCAAATGCTCCCATAGGAATTGTCTATCTTCTGAGGGGTGACAATCCTCATGTGTGAATAGGAACTTTTGTATGGAAGAGAGGTGGGTTGTGATTCTGGTCCAATGTGGGTGTGATACAGGGAGTAAATGAGGCAATGTATCAATGGGCGTTAAGAGGTCAACCGGTCACTGAAAAGATTTAGGCGATGAAGAACTAATAGGTAAGAGGGCATGTTTGAGAGGATCCGTCATGATTAAAGAATTTGGTGATGTTGGTTCGAGGGGTTTCTCATCTAAGGATGACATAAATAGTGGCGAGCCTTCCTCTTGTATAACAAGAGTGGTAGAAGGAGATTTTTGGGAAATAGATAAGTTAGATAACATCCGCTGACAGTCTTGTAGGGATGTGGTGTAAGAAGGCTCATCTGTGAGAAGAGAAATGTGGGCGGTTAATTCCTTTATGGTTAAAGGAATGGTAAGGTTATCGTTTTGTCTTAATGGGGGTGGAGGGGGTTTGGATCCATGTGTTAGTGAAGAGGCTTGATTCAGAATTTCCTCGATAAGAGCTTTTGGTTGGGAGTCAAAGACCACATGGATTTCATGAACACTCTCCTCGGCTAAGATATCTTGGTTTATTTTACTGTTAGATGATTGGTTTGGGAATGGTTTGTTAAAGATTTTTAAATTTCGGTTAGCAGGGGCATTAGGATTATTGAGGGTTATATCCCCTGCATCAACCATTTCCTGCACTATGTTTTTCAGCATTTTACAGTTTTCGTGACTTTGTCCCTTCATATGGTGGAAGTTACAAAAGTCATTTTCTTTGTACCAAGAAGGTATAGCGCGGGTGGAATCAAACCCGGAGTGAGGTTTAACATGAGGTAAGGTGATAGCTCCTGCTTTGAGCAATTTTTCCAATATCACACCATAAGTTTCTACCAAGGGAGTGTAATTGATGGGCTCGACTTTATACTTATAGGTGGTTTTTGGTGGGGTATTAGACGGTGCTTGGGATTTGACCATCACTGTGTGTACAACTCCTTTTGATTTCGAAGCAGTCAATATGTCAGAATTGGTGGTGTTGGGTTTGTTGGTGGAGTCTTGGGTTCAGAAATTAGGGTTTTTGTTACGCAACCACAATTTCTCGTCCTCTAAGGCTCAAATCTCAAGTTTTCGAGCCATAGTAAAGGCCTCATCAAAGGTGTGAAAAGTTTGAATTTGGAGGGTAGGAGAAATGTGCTTAGCGCAGGCCCACATAAAGAGTTCAATAAGTTCTACCTGAGGCAAGGCATAAGTAAGTTGGTTAATAAGGCCCCGCCATCATCCAATGAAATCTGCGATAGATTCATCTACAAATTATCGGATGACATAGAGGTCGGTGATAGATACTTTCTTGGAAATGTTAATAGAGAAATGATCCAAGAAAGATTGGGCTAATTGGTTAAAAGAGAAGATTGAGTGCTGGGTTAAAGAATTGTACCAATCCAAGGCGGGTCCTGATAAGGACATGGGAAAGGTGCGGAGTAGTAAGGCATCATCATGAGTAATCAGATAGCAGGCATGTATAAATGATCGCAAGTGTTGTTGAGGATCCTCCTTACTATTAAAACGAGTAAATTTTGGTAATTCCCATTGAGGAGGATATGAATGAAGGGGGACAAAAGGATGAATAGGCTCCCAAAAAACTTGCTCGTATGTCAGGGTGCTACGGCTTCCTGAAACAGAAGCTTCTAGATTTTGCATCTTGTCCATCATTTGTTTGATTAAATCAGTGGTTGGATGAGATGATGGTGCAGTTGTCGTAAATGGAGGAGGATTGGGCCAAGAGCCACCACTAGATAATGGTGGGGTTAAATGTTGATAAGGTATTGCAGACAAATATGTTGAGGCGACCGAGTAAGGATGTCCTATATAAGATGTTGAAGCCACCGGATAAGTGTACGGAAATGAAAAGGTGGGCGGAGCTTGAGAAGGAAAACTCATGTGGATAGGTGGCAGAGAGAAAGTTATGAAAGGGGTAGTCTGCGAGAGAGACGAGGTAGGAGGAGTCAGAGGTAATGATATGTGGGGCCCCAGATTAACTAAAGGAAAGCCAATATGTGCCGTATGAACCCCTGAAGCCACTGAGTTGGGAGACGGGGCTAAGGATGAAGAAGGCAAGGTGGAGTTATCAGGTGGGGAAAGAGCTAAGTGAGTAGCTATACTAATAGGCATACCAACAAGGAGTTGACCATCAGGTGTACGGTCAGGGGTATGAGACAAATAGTACTGTACAATGCTAGGATTAGCATCAGAAGATTTCGTAAATTCCTTATCTCGTACAGGGATTTTGGGAACTTCACTGGTGTCCGTAGGATTCCCCATAGAATGTGAAGGGGGTGATTCAGGTAAAGGCATGGAACATGCATGTGAAACCATGGCTGCTGCTTGTTTCCAAGTGATAACAACCATGGACAAGAGTAGACAGTAGGGATGTAATCTATCAGGAATAGAAGCAGCAACAAAATGTTGGAATTGGTAGGTTGCTGGTTTCGGGAACCATGAAAGACAGTAATCGATATCGGTCTGGTAACCGATGTTGGCCAGAATGTAGTCGGTGTCGGTAAGTTAACCGATGTCAGTAGAATAGGACCATGTAATAAGCTGTAAAAAGTTGTTGATTTGGGGTTAACGATGCTTAGTATACCGACCAAACTGTTCTGAAGTGATTACTGAAACAATGTATGACAAAGAAACAGAACTAAACACAAGCAAGATGTACAGGAAAATCAAGAGACTAACCCTAGGATTAGTTTTAATTATTGTGGGCTTATGCCTTAGATGCAAGATGATGTCAATCCTAAACAAAATACCTAAGGAAAATGTCAAGCTTGTTTTGGCTTATAAAATTACCTCAATTGGGCAGAGGAATACCGCGGAAAAGGGGGGATGTTTGAGCTGTTGTGTTGATTATGATCTGATTTGGGATGTGTTGTGTAGTGAAAGTAAGATTAATTTCTTGTCAATACCATGGATATCACCCCCACGTGTGCGACCTGTTACTTAATCTACGTTCACTAGAATTGAAAACAGCAAGCAAGAATGTGATGCACATGTTTTAAACCCAAATAGAAAATGATATTTAATGAAGCAAAGAAGATGACTTTACCTAATGTAAAGATGAGGAAGAAAGACAAATTATTTTTCCAAAATAACAAAATATCTTGTGAATATTTTAGAAGAAGAAAATAGCAAGTGTGCTTCCTATACAAAAGTAAACAAGAAAGAAAGAAACCCAATAAAGGGTCCCATCGGGCATGCCAAAATGTTTCACACAGAATGTTTCCATTCTTAAAATAGAGGTGCTTCTATCCTTTCATTCCTTTGAGAAACAAATGAGGGTTAGGGCTAGGAGGAATACCTGTTGAGTGTTGGGAGGATGTGTGTGTACCGTAGAGAGAGATAAGATCGATTGCGAAGAACTCCTTTTTGTCTAGGAAGCACTACCTGCAAGTAAGAATACAAGACCACCAGATTTTAGTTAGACAATAAATGAGGGAACTACCTTGGGCCCAGGAAATATTAGACTTCCTTTCGAAGGTGGTTAGTTCCCCTTTTTAATACGAATTAACACAAATGATAATAAAGAAGCTATTGCGAAATCATGATTTAGGTACCTCGTTACAAGGCAATAGAGACTAAACTACCAATAATAAAATGTCACATTGTTTGTTTGGTCACTGGTCGTTGATACGTTCAGCTTGAGTTACAGGGATAAACCAGATTGGATCTGAGGTTGTTAGGAGACAAATAGGTGAGAGGAAGGTTTTGGGTATAAGTCACAGTGACCGATGCCAGTCACTGGATAACTGACCACGGTTAGAGAACCGTTGCCGGTAGGGGATAACCAACACTGGTAGGGTCAGTAATCTAGGCACTTCTGGATAGAGGTTGGTTACAGGGGATTGTGTGGTTTTTTCTTTAGACTGGTGGATGGCTGAGGGGAATAGTGAGATGACGGGGAAGACTTAGAGAGTGATAAAACTATCTTCTGGGCAATACAAGGATGTATGGATGGAGGTTAAGTGCAGGGTGCTGGTAGGTGGTAGATCTAGGAGTGAGCTTATAATTACTATTAATTAAAAGACTCTGGAAATGGTGCTTAGAAACATACAAGACACTACTCACTCGTTCTTGATGAAGATTCAGGTCCAAGGAATGTGGTAGTGACAGTAAGTCTCAGTTGGGATGATCTGGCATTGGAAAATGAGTTGATGAAGCTATCCTCAGTCTTTTCCAATGCTTTAACGGGGGTGACAGTGATCCAGTGGCTCAGTTACAGTCTTCGGCTCGATGCCCTTCTCTGTAACCTCTTCTCTTTTCTTCACTTGTCTCTGTCTTACAAATGAATTTCTGGATCCTTTCCAAAATGAGTTCCCGATCCTTTGTTTTTGGTTGGGTGAGGCCATTTATAGGGAACCGATGGCGGTTATGTAACCGATGGCGGTCGAGTAGGAACCGATGTCGGTTAAGTCAAAGTGGGCTATTTTTAGTAAAATAGCCAACTTTCCCTCCTTTTCTCCCGAGGGATTAGTTGTGGGCTTGGTCAAGTCATTATTAGGTTGGTTTTGGTGCGGGTGAGGAGTAATTAGTCATGGGTGTGGATGTAGACCAAGTTATAGGTCTTAATTAGGTTAGTTTAGGGTTAGGGCTAGGTCATGATGAGGTGGCGAAATGAGGTGGCAGGTTTGGAGATGTATATTTAATAATTATAAGGTAATTAATAAATAATTGTGCAAGGTTTAGGTGGTGAGGTTAAGTTGCGAAATGAGATGCGGGGCACAGGGTGTCGTAAGACAAAAATTTGGTGTCTACAAAACCATAGTTTATAGTTAATCTAAAACTATATCCTATATAATTTGAAAACTATATTATTATTTTTAAATAAAAACATATATAATATAGAATAAGGTTTATATAATAATTTCTATAAACATCATATTAAAATTTATATAGTTTTTAAAAAACTATATATTAAAAGCCTTAAACCATATTAAAATTATATGGGATTGAGGGAAGAGTCAACAGACCATATTCTAACCCTAAGTTTAAATCATATTTAAACTTAACTTATAAATCTAGGCATGTATAGTTTTAAAAAGAAAAAACCTAAGTTTGAATCATATTTTATATATATGGTTATTTTAAATCGTTTAAAATATAAATTTTATTAGATTTGGTTTATATATGTTTAAAAAAAAATCAAAGTGCTTACTTTTTTTAGTAAGGGGGCCTTTTTTTATTTCTTGGCCATGAAGGGATTACTTTTTAAATCTTAATACTTATTAAATAAAACCTAACATGTGTCTCTAACCATTTATATTATCCATATAAGGGGGCAGCCCCATTCATTTAGATCTTATAGTTTATAAAAACTATATAAATAAACCTATTTAAAGGTTTTCTTTTATATAAGAGTGGGAGTGGAGAATAAAATGAGATAATATCTCAGATATAAATGTGGAACTCTCAAGTATAAATGGAGAATTTTAAAAATGGGCTAGTTTATTAGTGGCCCACATGAAGTGTTGTAAATATTTATTAAAATATTGGTAGTTATATCTATATAAAAGTTTTAAAGTTTGTAGCTTGCAAGAATTATATAAAATATTTTGCAATATTTCCATACTTTTAAATATGTGTGGGGTAAAATTAAGAGTAAATGAAGGGAGGAGACAAGGTTCATGAAAATAGGGATTTCAATTTATTTCATTGGTTGGGTGAAATTACTTGTCCCCTCTGTTAAATATGCACATTAAACTATACTCTCATAAATCTACTTGCACCTGGTAAAATTATTTTAACATGATCTATGTCCTTTAAACCCCTTCACTAAGGGTTATGTGTTTTTTAATATAAAAAAAATACTATTGTTTATAATTTTTTATGAACTATATGTTTTTTATTTTCATTCTATAAATTATATAGATTTTTTTATAAAAAAGTATATATTTTTACATTATAAATTATAATAGGTTATCATAGTGTGTTAAAATATAACCTCCCTAATATTATACAGAAGAAGAAATTATGGAATTTCACATTCCGGAAATACACAACAGTTTTAGCTTCATTAAATTTGACGATCAAATGACTGTCATGGTAGACTAAACATAAGACAATATGACGGTAATTTAGACATCAAATTTAAGCTATCTAGATTTTTGTCTACATTAATTTTTTTTTTTTAGAAATTTGAAGTTGTTATGCATTCTTAAGGGTCTTTTCTTCACTTCTATATGCTTGAAAATATTTTAATATAAATCTGGGGTTTAATACAGAGCCCTTTATAATGTGGGTTATTATTTTGATTATGAGAGGTTAATTAGTATGCATTGTATTGATATAATTAGTTATGATCAAATAGTTTCTTTAGATCTGTAAGATTTAGATGCAACTCTATTAAAAGTGTTGTTTTTATCGATAAATATATATCTAACTCTGTGGTAAATTGTATATTATAATGGGGTGTGTTTTACAGGTTTAGGAAAATAATGACGTCCAACTATTTATATCTTGACAAAACCTAGATCATGAATGAAACCAACTACAACATTTGCGTTAAAATAGAATTTATGGTGAGGAAACTCTAGACGATTATTTCTAGATCTAAGGTTGCTCCCACCGGTTGTCAAGCAATTATAGATAACATGAATACATTCTTGCAATGAATGTAATATACTTTTTCTATGCAATGTGAATGATGAGTACCTTCAACACATTGGTAATATCGAACATCCGAAAGAGGTATGGAAATAACTAGAATCTATTCATGAAGGATACTTGGTATATCAAGGATAGTAATGAGATTATAATAGATGAAAAAATTCAAAGAAATGATCTATATATTTTTGATGATTTCTCTTCTACATCTTGTTTTATATCTTAGAGTTTGAATAATTCAAAACTATGACATGAAAGGCTTAGAACATGTTAATTATCAAAGCTTATATGAAATGTATAGATATAGTCTACTAAAAGGTTTACATGTGTTATCTTATTCTCTTAAAGTTCATTAAATTCTTCTAAACGATGGTTTTGATTCTGATTTAGTAAACGGTCATAATGATGTTTTGATACTATAGATGTTTCTGAAACTCTTATCTTCATAGATAAGAAATTAAATTGGGCTCAATCTATGTTAGAAAACTCAAATCCTATTAACCTTAGAAAAATGGCCAGAAGCCATCATATGTACCATGTATTAATTACCTTGTATGAACCTGAAGCATGAAATATTATAGGGTCTAGGTGGATATACAAAGTAAAATATAATGGTGATGGTAGTATTAACAAACATAAAGCTAGACTTATTGCTAGATATTTCACTTAGAAACTTGATATTGATTATGTTGAGACATTTCCTGTAGCTAAAATGAGTACTGTTAGGGCCTTATTTGCAAATGCTGCTCAATTTAGGTGGGAAATCCACCAAATGGATAAGAAAAATAATTCTTTGAATGGCAATTTAAAAGAAGAACTTTACATGTTTCAACCTAAAGGATTTAAAGAAAATGATAAAGAAAACTATATTTGTAAGTTGAGAAATCCTTTTATGGTTTAAAACAAGCTCTTAGAGCTTGGTATGTAAAAATTATTTCCTTCTTTAAACTGTTACATTTATTTAATTTTTCTTCTAACAATGATATATTCATCAAGCAATAAGGCTCGCATATTATCATCATATGTATATATGTTGATGACTTTCTTATGTCTTGTGACAATTCTAATTTAATTCAAAGGATTAAAGAGAAATTGAAGCAGTACTTTGAAATGAATGAGTTAGGTCTCTCACATAATGTTATTTGTACGATTTTATTTCATTCTATTGTTATTTTTCAAAACACAATATGCAACCACTGTATTAAAAAACTTTCTTATGATTGATTGTAAACAATTTTCTACTTCAATGGAAGTTGGAATAAATATTGACCATAAATATACATATGAAAAAGGTTGATCCTATTTTATATACGTTGTTAGTTGATAGTTTTATTTATCCAACTATAACTAGATCAGATATTTCCTATACAAAAGGAATTACTTCAAGGTTTATGTAGGAACCTTTTTTAGAGATCATTGGAATCTTACAAAAATAATTTTTAGATATTTGAAAGGAACAATCAATTATGGGTTGCATTATAATAAGAATGAAAATGCTATCTTATATGGATTTTGTGATTCTAACCATACTGATGTTGTGTTATATACAGGTGTCATAAGTGTCAAGAATTATCCCACGAGATTCATATGCCAGCACAAGCTCTACAACCAATTGCTACTCCATGGCCCTTTTCTACATGGGGTCTTGATTTGATAGGGAAATTCTCTCCCTTGTCTACAGATGGCCATAATTTTATAATCACGGCCACCAAATATTTCACCAAGTGGGTAGAGGCTATGCCTCTTACTACTGTACCGGGTTCTGTAATCGCCAAGTTCATTTTGAACCAAATCATTTACAGATACGGTATCCCACAAGTCATTATCTCAGATAATGGAACTTCTTTTAAAAATGATGAAGTTTGTGAACTATGCAATAAGTTTAAAATAAGCTATCATACGGGTTCCTTATATTACCCTCAAGCCAACGGACAGGCTGAAGCAACAAACAAAACACTGAAAGCCATTCTCTTTAAAACTGTGAAAGAAAACAAACGAGATTGGCATTTGAAGTTATATCCGGCCTTATGGGCCCATCGAACCTCAATAAGAATGCCAACAGGAGTGACTCCTTTCTCACTAGTATTCGGGATAGAGGCAATTCTCCCACTTGAGGTTGAAATACCCAATCTCCGTATTTCATTACAAGGGATTTTGGATGAAGACGCCTATAGAGAAGCACATCTTTCCCAATTAGAAAGCCTAGATGAAACTAGGTTAGATGCTGAATAGCGGCATAGAGTCTATGCCGACCAGATGTGCTGGCAGTATAACAAGGTCTATGAATGTGACATATATGAAGGTGATCTAGTTCTAAGATTAGACAGCCGAATTGACAAGAAGACCGACGAAGGAAGGAAGTTCCGGCATAAATGGTTGGGCCCATACCAAGTCAAAAAGGACTATGGAAATGGTACATATTTCTTATGCACACTAGAAGGTGAGGAATTTGGTGAAACAGTCAATTCCCTACACCTTAAACAACTCCACATGCAAGCAACCAGCATAATACTTATTTACATTGCATCTTCATATAGATTAAGATCATTTTTTCCCGCTTGTTTCCTACACAAATTTTGATCAATGAATTTCATTCTCAAAACATTTCAATTACAATCTCATGATGTAGTTGGCATAAACTTTCTAATCATACCTCTCCATTTTCATGATATCATCAAATTATCTCGGAATCATGTCATCAAATAAAGCTAGATATGACAGTCTTAAATGGTAACCATACCACTGATCTGTGGGTTTTTTATCACTTTTGGTTTCTTCTTAGGATAGGTGTCTCTAACCTATGGTCTATTCTAGAAGCTTCATGGTGTCACATCTAATCACCCATATATATATATCTCTTTGGAAATAAGCACATACTGACATTTTACTCAAGAAAATGAGTCAAACATTGATTAAATAGAAAATTTTAATTTTTCACATTTCCATTGCCCCACCAACCTTTGGTGATGAGCTTGCGTCTCTTACTAGTGACGTAGGGATGGGAAAGGATGGAAATGCGCTTACTCGCCTATACCTTGCCCATGGTGATAAACCCCACGCTTCTTACTAGTAGCATGGGGGCAAAGTATAGGGGGTACTCTCTAGACATAACAAACGTTAAAGGTCATAAGCAAAAAAAATTCAAATCTCGAAGTCTTTGGGTCAAGAACAAGTGAATCAGATGTTCAAAATTCCGAGAGATTTAAAATCCTAAAAACCTAGATTTTGTCTACTATGTGGCCATCTACGGATCTAAGTCTAGATAAACCGCAAAGTAAGTAGACATTCTAAACTATGAAGTCACTCGGGGTAGAGTAAGCTTGTAACTTCCCAATTTGGTTCCACCAAAGCTTTGTCTATCTTTCATCACTATCATTTCAACACATCTCATAACTTGCGCCCTTCCCAACTCTCGGTGATAAGCCCTCGCATCTTACTAGTTACATGGAGTTGGGGGTTGGGGCAGGTTTATCCATTCATCATACCAGTTTATATACATCACTTTGCCAAAACAAACCTGAGGTATCCAAAAATTGCTTGCAGAAGCTAAAATTCAAAATCACATTATATCTACATTTTCATGTATTAGCATCATGAAATACAAAAAGAAAGTAAACACTTGCATCATTTATTCTCCATTGCTTACATTCTACAAATCATATAAACATACATCGTAGTATACATGGGGAAACTGGAAAAGGAATACAAAGCCATCAATGCCAAAAGATTGATCCAAAAAAGAATATATATATATATATATATAAATGATCAACATTATGTACAATGCCATCATGTACTAAGCATGGTCAAAACGCTCAAAGAGCCCAAAATATACAAAAGAATGTATCATACAAAAATCTACGAGAGCCAAGTGGCTTCTCAATCTCTACGAGACCCCTCTGAAGGCACACACCCATGCCTATGACTCTGGCTACGCCGGCGCTCTGAGTGCATGGAAGGCTCAAGATCTCAAGAGGCAGCCGTAGTCTCACCACGAGAATGACTCCTCATCAAGTGCTCGGCTGTCCTATACCCCGCTAACTCTGTGTGGAGAGTTGATACCATCCTGGCCACATGCCAGACTAGGGAAAAGACATCAGTATGTCTACTAGCTACTGAAGGCTCCCCAGCATCCACGGAGAGCTCTACACGGGTCCTCTCCATGGGGATCATCAGGAAATCAGTGCATACCCTGCGAATCAAATCTCGCCACTCATCGGCGGTCTCTGCAAAAAAAACAAACAAAGACAAATTAGAAATAAAATAGAGATGAAACACAAGAGTAAACAAGAGGAGAGATAGTAACTAAAGAAATCCTAAGTTAACAACAAACATTAAAAGGGAGAGAAGGTAACTTACTCGGATCACCAGGCCTCCAGGATGGATCTATAGGATCAACACCTACCATGGATGCCATTTCTGACTGAGGGGCTGCTCCCGTGGCTGGAGCAACGTAGCGTCCTACAACGGAATCATCCTCCCCACCATGGCCCTGGGATAGTGGCTCCTCTAAAACCAGAGTATCCCTCTCTGCACTCTACTCGGCCCTCTCTGCCTGCATGATATCCTGAGTATCATGCCACTTAGGATCGCTGTCCTCCTCAGTCTCCTCCTCTATCTCTCCCCCTGTAAACTCCTCAGACTCAGATTCTATGTCAATTGGGTCATTGTTGCTATGGGCAGGACCCACAACAATCTGAAGCAAAGGTGCCCAAGGCGCACTGGCTATCCCTCTGGCATGTACAATCCTCCTAGCCGCAATAGGAATGCCAGGAGTAACCAGTGTCCAACCTCGGCCTCTAAACCCCCCTCTTGCCTCTCAGACTGATCTATATACTGGCACCACTGGGGGAAGCATACCCATGTTGGGTAGGCCAAACTACTGAGGAACTCGACCAAAGGGGTGTATCTCCACTCGCCACACTCTATCAATAAGCTGCCCTGTGGTGGAGCAGGAGATCAAAGTAAGAGTCTCCTTGCCCCATATTCCTACTATAGTCTGATATGGTGTGGCCTCCATGTCGGCAGTAGTCAGGGAGGAAACTTGCTGATGAGGTGCTCTAAGCACTGACATGTCTTTCCATCTGGCTGCCCTCACAGCTCTGGGGTCTGTCACCTCTACACCTCTGCCATAGGGGATGAAGTACTCGTATACCCAACTCATGACTAGGGTCGGGTGGCTCAAGGACTGCCCCTGTAAGCGGACTACCCTGTATAAATCATGGTAAGTAGTCCCAAGTATTTCTACTCCCTAGGCATATATCCGGCCATGTCCCTCTATCTGTGTAATAATGGGGGACCAACAGTATAACAAAGTGTCTCCTCCCTTGTCCCCGCTCAGTCTCGAGGCAAGGATCCCCATGATAGCCTGGTG
This sequence comes from Taxus chinensis, assembly GCA_019776745.2. Classification (NCBI taxonomy): domain Eukaryota; kingdom Viridiplantae; phylum Streptophyta; class Pinopsida; order Cupressales; family Taxaceae; genus Taxus; species Taxus chinensis. The sequence goes on along the minus strand of CM034146.1, from coordinate 1,031,456,936 downwards.
AAGTAAGGGGATGGGAAAAGTAGGAATGGATCGAACTATAACCCCCTTCTTTGACCCCGTGGAGATGACTGTGTCTCCCATATATGTAGCCCACTGTGCAATCTGGGCCCGTGAACATGTTGTCTCTAGGGTGAGTCATCTCCCGATGATCGGGACCCCTAAAATGTGATAGACATCCTCCAATGTAATAGTCCACTCACCACGGACCCCTGGTAATTGGAAGGTGTTCTGATCTGCATCCCAATATGAGAACAGGTCACAAAGAATGTGACTAGATGGTGTAACATGGGGCACGCGTGAAATGCGTAGTATCCCAACCTGATGAAGAGTGTCCTCCTCATCCTGTGAGAGGGCATCTAGTACTCATGGGAGCCAATCACACTCCCTCTCTCTACTCCACTGGATATACTCCTCTCTCGCCTGCATACACCCATAAAACACACAAAACAGAGCAAGTTAGCATCCAAATAATACTGAGAAAATCATGAAAACACGTAGAAATGCTAGAAAAACAAAAACTATTTCAAAGAGATGTTCTTTTTGCATTCTGTACAAAACCACCAGCCCTGAGTAGGGCGGCGGTCGTGTAAACCGCCGCCCTGGGCAGAGCGGCAGTCATGGTCCGAAAACCCACGCGGGTTTTAAACTTAAAAAGCCTTAAAAAATGCAAAAAAGGACCATTTTACCTAAAAACAAATCCTACCCAGTAGGCACCCCCCCTAGATGAACCTTCTAACACTAACATTTTCAAAAATCACCCCCCATGACAAAGATTTTAACATTTCAAAATTAAAGGGGTAAAAAGGATAAATTGAAGAAAACTAACCTATGATCTCACGGGTCAATGTTCTACACGTGGAGGCATGATCGCTATCTCGTCATGGACGTTTTGACTCTACTCACGCAAGAAACCTGTCACTGTGGGCCCCAGAGCTCAAAATCAATCAAATCGACTTGCGCAAATGAATAGGAAAATGGGTCGACTTTCATATATATAGCACCTTAATTCGTTTTAAATGCCTTTTTCATAGGTTTGGAGCACCGACGGAGGTAAGTTCTTAGCCCCACACAAATGGTATGTTCTCATTTCCTATTATTTTAGCGTTTATTTTCCAAACTATCATGTCTATCTACACTTGAGTTTTCTTTTCATTTTGCAGGTAGCGGGAATTTTGGATGGCATCATTTCAACACACGGACATATTAGGTATAACTTCTAACTTCCCATTTCAGGATGGACATACTCGGACCCACCGTTTTACGCCTCTTCATGGCTAAAACGCTTCTCCGAGGGGGCAATATGTACGTACCCAAAATTGTGAGGTACTGTACTACCAGAACAATGTAACAAGTGCCCCAATGATGATACTGGTCTCCTCGCAAGGTGTTCAGGATCCATAAAAGATCTCTAAACATGTGTTAACATCCCGCATGCCCCGCTTAGCCCCCGGCATCCTTTTTTTTCCCTTTTCCCTTATTTTCTTGGCCTTTTTCTCTTCAGTGATGAAATCACCGCCCTCCCTGGGTGGTGGTCTCGTGACTGCCGCTCTGAATAGGGCGGCAGTCCTGTAACTACCACCCTGCTCAGAGCGGCGGTCCTGCACACATTTTCCAGAAAGCATTTTTAACACGACTCATGTAAAAATCAATGATTCAACAGCTTTTTTTTACAGCCTTGGGCTTGCATTTATGTTTTTGGTCCCCTGGAATAGTGTTTGGCCATTGTTTATAGTTTTAGAGTTCAATTTGGTTTTGATCTTTGGGTGAATGAAATGCTATAAATAGATGGATTGTGCTCAAGTAAATGGCCCCTCAAATTTGCCTCTGAATTTATCTTTGCAATAGATTTAGTTTTCACTTTGCCTAGAACTCTTAGTTTCTTTCATTGCATGCTTAGTTAGCATTTTTTTGTTGTTAGTAAGCCACATATCCATCTTGTACAAGAATTGTTGTTATTTTATGCAATCCATTGAAGTAGAATAGCTTAGGAAGCCATTAAAGTTATATGTTTTTCTCCTCAAACAGGATAGTTTTAGGTTTTAGACGCTTTGTGTTGCATGACTTGTAATAGATCCCGCTAGGAATAGCATAAGCCCAGCTCTATACTCTTGCACTATCCCTATCCTACTCGCATTGTTACTTAGTCTATATTATGAGCTGCCTTTGTCCCAATATCTACTTCTATTGATGCTAGCATTACACACTTTTCTAGATCCACGTGAACACGAAGGAACGAGGAGATCACACTGAGGGGACAAGATCACACATAGCATTGGATTCGCCACTGTTCTACAGAATCTAGGTTCTATATTTCAAAGTTCTAAATTAGAAACATATCAAATAGAGTAGTTAATCACTTCATTTTAGTTAAATTTTACTTTCAATATTGCCAGGGAAGCTGTGGGGATTGATAGTTTCTGAGAAACTATGTTTCACTCCTCACTTCTGAGGTAGGATCGAGAGTCTGGCAAATAGATTAGATAAGTTATTTAATTGTTTAGAATAAATCTACAAATTACACCAGAAAAATAGCTACACTCGGTTATTTTGTTTGTTTTAAGTTGTTATTTTAGTTGTCAATTCTAGATATTTTAGATAGCTGCTTTCTTAAATTCTTAAAGTTCATCAGAAAATACAAAATAGAAGTTATATATGTTCTATATATATTTCACGTAGTTAAATTCACTTTGTTGTAGTTAGATTTACGTTATTGCTTTTGTATGACAATCACGGGACGTAGGGAAACCCAGAGAATACGTATTTGAGCCAATCGTGCCTCAACCCAATCTCATCATAGAAATAGTTGACATAGACCAGAATCTTAGAATCCAAGTCTTCCAAACAACAACAGACTTACAACAGATCAGCCCTCAGTTAAGGGGATTAAACATAGAAGATGACCAAGCACACACATTTTGGTCAAATCAACCAAACTACAGATTACCCTAGGTTCATATCCACATGACTGTCAAAGGGCTTGAAAGAGAGCAAACATTCAGTTGTGATCCTTTGGTCCCATAGCTAGATGCAGGAGACATTCTCATAGACATAGATTCTAGCCTAAGAATTCAGGTTGCAAGAACCCCTGTGAGATACTTTGAGAAGATTGCACAGCTATTAATTTTGAATATAGAGGCTGAGAAAGCATATGATTATTGGATACTAGTGATCAGGGACTGAATTCGTACATGACCATAGCAGGACCGTAACAACCAAGAGTCTACGGTTGCGATCCACAAATCCCACAACCTAACAAGCCCATAGGTGAATCAGACATAAATGTTGGCTTACATACACTAGTATTTAGATCTACTCCACTTCCACCTATCATCATCAAACGGTTATCCTTATTAGACATAGCAGCTAACAATGCTAAAGAGTTCTGGACTAGACCAGAGAATCATCCATAGAGCTGACTATATTCACTATCCACCATATAACCTTATCTGAAGACATACACGAAACTATCCCAGGTCATTATCCACATATTCCACAACCCATAGATCGAATCACGCCAGAACTCGATATTGATTGGCACCTTCGAGTAGTCATCCTTGCCGATTGATCTATCACACCAGTTCAGGTTAGAAGGGCCTTCTTTGCCTTAGATTCACAAATTCCACTAGTGCATGTCGAAGACATTAGATTACCTAACTAGTTTGTCTACATCCCATGCATATTCCATCCCCACCGGCTGTCTCAGCATGACCTCGGGAGGTCGGGTGTGAGGAAGAGTTACTTGTAGATTCCCAAGCTCGCTTGTCACTTTTCTGTTGTATAGTCCTCATTTGATATATTCGAGAAATATATCAAATGTGTAAAAATCAAGTGATTTGGTTTTACCTTTGGTAAACAAGGTTTCAAAGGAGGAGGTGATCTTACTGGATGTAAAATAAGTGCTCTGAAGTAAAAGGTTTTTTTCAAAGTGGTTTTTACCCTATTGGGGTTTTCCACTATAAATAATATTTCACCTGTGTTATTTATTTCCTGTATGTATTTCTTTATTTACTTATGTTATTATGTAGTATTTATTATAACATTATGTAATATGTAAGTTTATTAAATCCATATTTATTAGAATCCTCAAATTCTAACGAAAGTATGGATTCATGCGATGGAGCCGTTTCTTGAATTTCTTCCTGCACGAGGCCGTTCTTGATCAATTTTTTTAGGGGAAAAAATAGAGATAACAATTTGGTGACTTACAAGGGCATCTTCCTACTAGATGAAGAGATCAGTTGCCTTATTATATCCATTGGGCACAGAGTCATGATTGGCAAACTGAAGTTGATACTGTTCTTATGAAAATGGACCCTTTGGAGTCTGATTTTAGTTGCTCTATTTTTGTTCTATTAAAAAATGAGTAATTTCCATAGAAACTATGGGTCTCCCCACTGTAAATTTTGAAGGGAATAACATATTAACTTGGAGGCACATTGAACTGTCTAATAACGTAAACTTGGAACAATAAAGATCCTGTGCCACAACACTTAGGGAAACAAAATCTACGCTACAACAAAACAACGTGCATATGCACTTAGGGAAATTAAAATCCTATGCCAATATCTATAGGGTGGAACCTCTTTTCTAGTAGCAGTGTTTGAGATGGGTGCAATTCACTGGGATCTATAATTATTTACCATCCAATCTAGCCAGCTAGAAGGAATTTCTGTTGTTACACCTTGTGATCATGTAAGTTTCACTCCAAATGGCATCAAATTTGGAGTGTTTTCCTAGATTTTCCCAATCTATATCCCACTTTATAACTAATTACCCTTCTAAAAAGGTCCTTGTTCTTGCCTTCTTGTCAAAAATCTTCTTGATCAATGATTAATCCTTTTCCATGATCTACATTGCATGCTCTCTTCTCGTACTTCCATCAACTCTGTATACCTGATTGCCATAGGTTCAAACTTGGTTGGTTCTAACCGTTTCATGAGCTCTAAAGTGGGAAAATCCAATGATATGGGCAGTACTACCTCTTTTCCATATACAAGCTTGTATGGGGAGTTACATGTGGATCTTTTGGATGTGATACTATTAGCCCATAGAGATGATTTGAGCCTTGTAAACCAAGTCCTCTAATTTTCATCAAGAGTCCTTATGATAATACTTAATAGGTTCTTATTTGTGGAATCGTCTTGGTCATTACCTTGAGGGTAATAATTTGATGAGGTGTTAAGATACACACCATTATTAACTACCCATTCACTTATCCTTGTACCAAGGAATGCCAATGCAATATCTGATATAATAATGGAAGGGACTCTAAACTTGGTGGCTGTTCCTTCATAAAAATATAAGATGTTGGATTCATTTGCCTCTTTTAGTGCCACTGCTTCAGTCCACTTGGTGGAATAGTTTGTTGTAGTAAGTATCCACTTGTGGCCTTTTCTTGAATTTGGGTTAATCACCCCAATGAAGTCCTAGTCCACATTATATGAATGGTTGATCCAGTCAAATGGGATGAAGGGGCAGGGATGCTATCTTCTCCTTTCTTGTGAAGAATGCACATTATTTACACTTTCTGATCGATGAGTATCATTCCTTGAACACTGTAGGCCAATAATAACCAGATTTTATAATCCTGAGAGTTGTTACTCGAGGGGAAAAGTGGCCTCCTACTTCTCCATCATGGAATTCATGTAACACTTTCTCAATTTGGAATGTCCCAATGCACCTCAAGAGAACACTCTTGATATCCTTTTTAAACAAGACACCATTAACAAGCACATATGGGATGGCTTGTAGTTTAAAGTATCTCCTTTTTGCTTTGTTCCATTTTGGAGGGCACAAAATTGTTTGAAGGTAATGCACCAAGGATTAGTTCTAGCATGGAGTAGGTGCATCATTAGTTGGTTATTCTTGATAATTCTATAGAAATAGAACAACCTCTTTTACACCCACTGATGCAGCCTATTGCTTAGAGGTGAGTTGTTCACACAGACCCTTACCACGAACTAGTTTGGTCACCTTGATCTCAATGTCATATTACATTGCTCGAGTGATCCAACCTTCTCTCTTCTCATTCAAATCCTTATTTAAAAGGAAGTCCTTAATGCCAACATGAGATAATAGTAGTTGAATTTTGTTATTTGAGACCAAGTGTCTGAACTTATTTAAGCTCAAAATAATGAGGAGGACATGTTTTTCAATGAAAGAGTATTTTACCTCATAGTCCTCCAAGCTCTGACTAAAGAAGGCTATTGGTTTGTCTGAACCTTCCTTGTTGGGCTAGACCAAGATGGTTGAGATGGTGTCTGACCCTCCAAAATCATATAACATGAAGTCTTTTGAGAAGTCTGTGTTAACAAGAGTTTGAGCTTGTGATATTGTGAGATTAATGGCCTTAAAACCCTCTTTTCCTTCTAATGTCCATTTAAATGTAAGAATATTCTTCAACATCATTGTTAAAGGCTTCACAAGAGTAGAAGAATTAGGTACAAACCTGCGAACAAAGTTTATCCTCCCCAAGAAGCTTTGGAGAGACTTTTTTTGTTGTGGAAATGGAAGTGTCTAGATGGCTTCAACCCTTTCAGGATCAATTGTCAATCCCTCTCTTGAGATAACGTGGCCCAACAATTTCCCTTCACGAGTCAAGAACAATTTTTTTTTTGGGTTCAATGACACCCTGAACCTTCTACATCTTTGAAATACCTATCTAAGGTGAAAGATATGGTGTGTAACATTCTTTGAGAAGACAGTGATATCATCAAGATACACCAAGACTATGTTGTTAATTAAGCCTTTGAATTACATGTCCATATCTCGCTGAAATGTTTCTCTGGCATTTGATAGTCCAAATGGAATTTTATTATAAGCATATGTTCCCTATTTGGTGGTGAAGGTTGTCTTGAACTAATCCTCCTCTTTCACCATTATCTAGTTATAGCCTGAATACTCATCTAGTAATGAAAACCTCTTAGAGCTAGCTACAACCTGTAGGATCTATTCCATTGATGGAAGTGGATAGTGATCTTTTAGTGATGTTTTTTTTAGGTCACAAAAGTTCACACATAACCCAATTTCTCCATTTTTCTTTCTCATAGGAACCAAGTTAGCAACCCAACTTGAGTTTTTGATGGAGAAGATGATGTTGGCCTCAATTATCTTGTTCAATTATTTCTTCATTAGAGGATCAATGTGAGGATTTATGGGCCTTTTCTTCTATTTAAAAGTCTTAGCTCCTGTATCCAACTTGATTGTGTGTTGTGCCAGCTTTGGGTTGAAACCTCTCAAATATTTATAATTCCAGGAAATTTAATCTAGGAATTCTTGACAGAGTTGAACAAATTGATATTTTTCTTGTTGAGTGCTCACTTTGCCAATCTGTAACATTTTTCCTTGTTCTATAAAAATGGGTTCTGAATCTTCACCCTTTACCTGAATGTTCACTTTCTCCTTTCATAATTGGTCATTTGGGTTAAATATTGATTCCAAAGTGACAAGACCCTTTGGTAGTTTGTTAGTCCTCAACTATACTACTTGATCACCATACTTCTGCTCCATTTTATCTTGGTTTCTAGAGGAGAACTTGGCTTCTTCTTGTAGAAAGTTGAAAATTTGTTGATAATTTTCAAAAACTTGCCAACTTGTGTTGTTTTTTGGGACAACTGGCCTTACAACCAGCTTGATATGGGGCTGAGATCTATCATTCTTGATATTCTCCACAACATCAAATGTTGCCCCAACTACTACCAGTCTGTCTACTGCTTCATTATTCTTCCTTAGCATGGAGTTGATATTGAATGCCTCAAAATCCTCAATGAGATCCCATACACGGTTCTTATAACTCTTTAACAAGTCATTTTTGGCAGCATTTTTACCTTAGACTTGATTTAGCAACTAGTTCACTATCACCAAACACTTGCAAGTTATTGATTCCTTGTTTCATTGCCCAATGTAGTCCATGGACCAAAGCCTCATACTCTATTGTATTATTTGAACAAGAAAATTGGAAATGGAAAGCTGAGTAGTATTTCATACCATGGGGGGACACAAGCATAGCTCCTCCTCCGACTCCTTGCCTACTTCTTGAGCCATCAAATAATAACTATCATACCTTATTATCATCTTTGTGGTCGGGATTAATGATGTTAGGAAGAGGCTAATTCTATTCATGCAAACAATAGACGCCTAGCTCAGATTCCTCCATCTCTTTATAGGGGTCAAAAGCATGTCTCTTGTTCACCCCATTTGTCAAGGGTCAAGTCTGGGATACACCCCACCTTGGTATATGCTTCATAAGTGCTTGGGAGATCCTCTTGATCAAAGGCTGAACAATTGACATTGATTAGGATAGGTAAATAATACTCAATATGGTAATCTACAATAGGCTCAGATCTAATTGTATTCTTAGCTCCATACCTTGTTCTAAAAAGCATGTGTGACCAATTAGTAGACAAATAGCCTCCAATCTTAGCAGTGAAGTCTCTCAACAAACATAATACAAAATGGAATGGCAAGTCTATGACTGATATGTTCTGCAATATAGTCACATTGGGGCATGCATGCAGTGTGAGTCTCAAATATTTAATGACTCCAACATTTATCACTGTTTTCTTATCTAATTGCACTACCCCTCTAGATATGACTTTGTATTGAATGCCCAGTTGATCGGTTATTTGTTTTGGAATTATAGAACTACTTTCCCCCAAATCAATCATGAAATTAAGTACCAATTTGTCTCCAATGATCATTGAAACATAGAATGAAGGGGGATTTAGATTTTTGCCTTGTTGCCCTCTATAATTTCCCCCAGTCTAAGATGCATTGGTAAACACTTTCTCTTACTGGTTAGGGGATGATTTGCACTTAAATAATTAGCCATAACAGTATGCAACAAATCTCTCTATCCTGGAATGGCCAATGACTCCCACATTGAAATATTCATATTTTTCTTCTTCATTTGTTCAATGATATTAAATGAGTTATCCTTTTGCTACCCCTTTCATGGTACATTTTTCTCTTGCACATGGGTTGTTACAACTGGTGTCTTAGTGGGTTTTAAAGGTGCCTTGGACTGGCTCTGGATATTACGAGTTGCATTTTGAGTGCCAATGCCTTATGGACTAATGGAGGGTTGAGGATTACCCAAGTTTGGTGATTTTCCCTCTCCAATATTCCTCTTCTTGGACCATGTGTTGGCAGCTACACTTTGAGAAGGTGTTTGATTCATCCTATAGAAATCTTCAACTTTCCAATTGACAACAATAGTCTCACTTGGAGATGCCCCTTGTTGAACTCCTTGTTGTCGATTTTCCTTTTGAATAGACTCTTATGGCACACCACTAGTCTGTACCATCAAGCCTTGGTTTCTTGCACCATTGAAGCACATTTATTGGTTATGTGGCTGATTGCATGAAAAACACCAATAATATTCTTGGGCCATGTTATTTTGTCTTGGGACCAATTCCCTTGATGTTGAAGCTATGTTTGGATCATATGATTGGAAAGGTTTAGTAGCCTGAGGTTGTCCTTGGCTTTGGTTTTGATTTACAACCTGAGCTAGTGGCCTATTTCACTAATATGGGGGTCTAGCCTGATACTGAGCTTGAGGTTGATATGGCCTAGAACTCTAGGCTTGCTCCCTTTTGATAGTTACAAACTCACTCCCTAGGTTCTACAACTATTTAATAACCTCTTGAAGCTCTTTTGAGGTGCTATAGGATGAGGTAGAGGCTTTAGCTGAAATTTGATTCCTAGGAGTAGGTATAGGAGCTAATGTGGGTGTTTGATTGGTGCTTAAGGCTGATAGTTCTAGGTATAGAGGCATAGGTGGCCTAGGAGCAAGTTTTCTAGCCTAAATTAGAAAAAAAATTAGATCTTATGGAAATTCTATAGGCTATAGGTATGGTGGTGCCTCCCATTGATTGAATCATTAAAGCAATATCATAATTTAGAGCTCTAAGAAAGTATAAGAAGGCACCTTCATCTATGGGCTTTACAACCACTGGTATCCTATCCCATGTCCTTTGAAATCTAAGTTTGAAATATGTCAACTGCTCATTAGGAGCCCTCTTGATTGTTGTTAGTTGCTCTAACAAGGATAGATTATCTCCCTTTTCTCCAAATTGGTCATGAAGAGCTCTACATAGATAGTCCCAAGTTTGAATAAAGCATGTTATTAGACTCCTAAACCATTGTGAAGATTTACCTTTAAGTGAAGAGGCTAGTAACTTGACTGCAATGTCCATCTCAATGATCTCATGAATTGCACAGACATCTACAATGTCTTGAATATTATCACTAGGAGAATGTTGGTTCTCTCCAGTGAAATATGGGATGCTCTTTAATGTTGCCACTGGGACTGGATTTTATGCATTATGGGAAAGTGGGCTACTGTCAGTGAAATTGACATAAGGATTTGGTTGTGCCATCATGATTGGCTTGAGAACCCTTGTGGGTTAAATGATCAACCTACTAGGAGGAGGTGTTGACAAGGTTCTATTTGGTGGAGATGAAGACATCTAGGCTCTTCTACCTCTTCTCCCTCTATCTGTGGACGAATGCAAATAGGAAAATAGTCCCTCCTCTCTAGTTCTTGACCTTATTTGTATTATTCTCATGAACTTGATAATCTTGGAATATTGAAACTAGTAGACTCTGTCCCTTTTGGAGTTGACATATGTGTAACTTTCAGAGCTTTGTAAAAGCTAAAACTTGTAACAAGTGCACATCAATCTTGCTGCAATAAAAAATGAAGACCTTTTGGTCCCATAGGGTGTTACAAAATTGTTAGTGTAGAATCATAGCACCTCTAAATTCCTACAACCAGATGGGTTGACACTCTCAGTGTGATTACATAACATGGAGCATATGTCAAAGTGTAGGACCTTGTGAGTTGAGAGATCTCTCTAGATTAAGGTCGGTTCCTATTTCTCTATTCAAGTGCATACAAATAAATTACAGAGGATCTATTCTAAATCTACTCTATTCTACCAAGGATATGGGGTTAAGAAGATGCAAGAAAATAAACTAAACTAATGAGGTGATGAACTAAAGGAATTGTTAGTGTGAAATCATAGCACCCCCAAATGAGTTATGGATCTACTTTTCTAATGCAATGTCATTTAGTGTGATTTGCATAACATTAGTTTATTCCCCAAGTTGTGGGACTTGCAAATGGGAATGATTCTCTAGAGAATGTTGGTTCCTCTTCCTAAAATACTTGCCACAAGCTATTCCAGTGTAGGAAAGATAATCTAATCCTAATCTAACTTCCAAGGAGACAAGGTGATATGAAAATAATCAAGTTTTATTTTACCAGATTTTGGACCCTTATAGGCTTTAAATATTTGCCGACAATTTACTTGTTTTAAGTAATCAATTTAAAAATTAATTCAAGACAATAAAGAAAATTTCCCAATGATTGATTACAGAGTTTGGAAATTGCCTACGTCTCCAGGTTCATGGTTGAACCATTCCACTAGTCAAAACTTGTAAGCTACAATAGTAATTTCACAAGAAAACCTAATAGAAACTATTTAAACTTCCTTAGAAGAATAACTAGACCTTCAGATGACAAGGGTGAAACATAGCACCCGAATTCTACCTTCCTAGCATATTTGACAAGCTTGATGGCACTAGCTCCACTTTTTTGAAACCTTTAGTTCTTGATTGGCCTTCCAGATGATTTGTAATGCCTTATGGAACTCCAGTCGATATTTCAGGCTACACAATTTAGTGTGGCACTATGGGATGACTAGGTAGTATTAATAACTCCTAGCCATAATAATGCCTAAATAAATAAATAGGTCTTCACACAATTACAATTTCTCATCCTCCTCTTGGCTCCACCTTGTCCCTTTATGAGCTCTAGGAATGATCTTGTCTTCATTGTGTGTGTGTGTGTGTGTGTGTGTGTGTGTGTGTGTGTGTGTGTGTGTGTGTGTGTGTGTGTGTGTGTGTGTGTGTGTGTGTGTGTGTGTGTGTGTTACAAAGGAGAGGGGTCCCCTAATTATACAAAAATAGGGCCCAAAAATAATGCATTACATATAATCCTTAGGATAATAATACCATAGCCCGTAGAAAAATAAATGGGACTAATACCCATATTAGCGGATTACATTGTTATATGGGTATATCCCACATTTGGTGGAATGATATTGTTTGAGGCTTAATTAAACCTTTCCACGTATTTTAGGTGGTCATGGGACCACTTGGGCATAACCACCCCCACCTCTTTCTCCTCACGTGGAAAAATCCATGCATGGCATAAGCTTCCCCTACCTCCGCTTCACCTTCTCCCTTCCATGTGGTCCTTGGAAATAGCATGGTTAAGTTGGTGGTTATGTAGGGTTTGGAGGATTAGTGGATTTGGATGGCATGCATGGCATTTTGAAAGTGGAATTACCAAGATAATATAATTTTGACCCATATAATGTGGCATAGAAACAATTAACTCGGTAAATAACATATAGCCTACTTGTCGTATCTCGATAGGAAAATTGAGGAAATTTGATTAGCTGTGGCAAGTTACGTGGTGGCTTGTGGACCCACCACATCAGTGATAATACCATAGTCCACACGGCAGCCAGGCTCCCCTCTCTAACAAAAGTTGAGCCACTCATTTTGGTGAGCAATATTTTACAACTGTCAAAGAATAGAGATCGAAAACCAATGGACAACTCCTTTCACCTTTTTGCCATGTGTCACAGTGCCCTTGGTCTAAAATTGACCAGTTGATGAGAGTTGATTTTCCTACTATCTAAAGTTTGACTGGACATATCTAGAGCTCTTGATGTCCATTTGTTGCATTCTCATGGTCGTTGGAAATATATCAAGATGATCTTCTGTAGTGACACATTTTAGGGATGTTTATGGAAATTTCAAAAATGATCCCCTGATCACAACTCCCCACTATAAAAAAATACTTTTTTCCCAAAAATCTTATATTGGAACATTTTTCCATGTTGTCCTAAATCTGGAACTATACTACCAACCTCAAAAGTGCAAATGTAGTAGACTCTTGGGTCTCTTCCTCTACAACCTTCTCTCTTCGACAACTTTTCTCTTATACTGGACCTATGGGTTATGGGCCCATGACACTTCTGATGTGCTACTTTGATATCTGAAGGAGACCTCAATGCCTCCATTGTATGGTGCTAAGTTTCTAAATGAAACCTTAATGCTCCTTTTGTGCGGTGCTAAGCTTCTTGATATCTGACAACAAGGATATTATTTTACTCTATAACACAACTCCTAGATTTTAGTTGATTCTGTAGAATCTGAATTGGTTTAAAGGAACTCCATGTTACGTAGAGCTATGATCAATCTGATGTTGATTATGGATAATGACTTGTCCCTTTTTAGACCTTAATGCATCTGATGAATGATGCTAAGCCTCTTTGAAGACCTCAATCCTCCAATGCATGATTCTAAGTCTCATAAGATCTCAATGTCTCTGATGCATGATGATAAGCCTCTTTCAAAACCTCGAGCCTCCAATGCATGATGTTAAGTCTGTTAAAGACCTCAATGCCTCCAATACATGATGCTAAGCCTCTTTTAAGACCTCGAGCCTCCAATGCACAATGTTAAATCTGTTGATCAGCTACCATTTGTATGTTCGGTCACAATGCCTTGACACTGGATGAAGTTATGAGCTGATCCTTTTAAAGATCCTCTTATTGACCCAATAATATTAGGTACCACTCTACTACATGGTCACAAATTCCTCTACACAGAATGAATTTTCAACCTAACATTAATGCCAATGGTGATTCAGCTACCATTCTGCTACATAGTCATAATGCCTCTACATAGATTGAATTTCCGAGCTAACCTCTGGGAACTATATTGTCTACATAAATGGCAGATAAATCTCCAAGATTTATATGAGTCAAATCCTATATTGAAGTTATATAAGGTACTCACAAGTTGATTAGGAGATAGGTTTAGAGCATTAATCAAATTTTTTAAGTAAGAAAATCCACTGAGCATTGTAAACCTTTCTCTCAACATTTTTCTCACAAAATATGATCTCTAAACAAATATTGCATACTATTCATCAATTTGAATTAGGCAATATATAATTGAAAAACTGTTGACTTACCAATTTTAAAGGACTTTCACTTTACGGGTATTATTTGGTCCTGGGTTGACTTGTCAACTGGTGGTGGAGTAGAAACTTATTTTACCTTTGTAATAGGCCTCCATTCCATCTTTGGCTTTCCATTACTCTGATGGAGAGATGGATGTATTTTTTAGAAATTTTCCACCCGATTCCCATTCCTCTAGCAATGAGTAAAAAAATTCATCTTAATCTCCTTCTGGGATGAGGAGCTCTTTCTGCCATTTCTTGACTCTGCATGATGAGATTGGTCTTTTTTAGTTTGCCTTGTTCCTGACAAATGGAATCAACTTCTTCATTAGTGTTCTTCTCTTCTAGCATCTATCTAAAAAATGATTATGCAATCCATAAAAAGTACATGGAAAGGAATTCCACATCTTTTGAAAATCATAACCATACTTCTTAAGCTAAAAAAGTGGATCAAGAAGTTTTACTGTGCTTATGATTATGGTAAGAAACTAGAGGTGGAATCTCATTACCTCTTATTTGATTTCTCTTACCACATCCTGCCTGTGAAAATGAAGAAAAATTTTCCTGCTCAGAATCTTCTTATAGGACTAGTGGGGTATTCTCTTTGCTTTCAGAAGCTTTTCTCCCATCAACATTCTTAGAGCATTCTCCAATTTCCATTCCCACACTAGGATAACCCAAACATGCAAAATGAGGACCATCCTTGACCTGTATTGGGTTAGCATTGCCTTGGCCATTTTTACTAAGGCCTCTTCCATCAAATCCCATTTTATCTAGTAACTTGGATCCAATACCTCCAGTATACTTTTCAAACAAACCAAAGACTTAATTACCTAAATCTGAAACACAAATAGGATGAAGAAAAAGATTCTAGTGGTGAACAACTTATAGTGTAGTCATCTGCTATGGTCACTACATTTGAAGTTGAAGGTATTTCCTTTCTTTGATCACCACACTACAACCTTGCCAAGATCTTGTCCTTAGTTTGCAATTCTGATTTCAAGCGAGCATTCTCCTCTTCCAAGGAGTAATTACATTGATCGCATGAGAGATTTATCTTCCTGGATCTGGTGATTATAAGCTTCAACCTCATCAAGCTTCACCTGTTTAGACATCTCGCCCATAGTGCACTTGTACCTTGTTCACACAAATTGAACAAACTGTACCAATATTGAAGTAATCACTTTCTTAATTAGATTTACTTAGAAACAAATATGGAGCTAAAACAACTCTAATACCAAAATTTCTCAGAGATTAGCAAGTTTGAAGGCCAACAACCAACTTTGATACCAAACTTGCTTAGACATTAGCAAGTTTGAAGGCCAACAACCAGCTCTGATACCAAAATTTCTCAGAGATTAGCAATTTTGAAGGCCAATAACCAGATATAATACCAAACTTGATTTGAAAATAATCAAGTTTTATTTTACCTGATCTTTGAACCTTATATGCTTTAAATATTTGCCTACAATTTGCTCCTTTTAAGTAATCAATTTAAAAATTAATGCAAGACAACAAAGACAATTACACAATGATTGATTACAGAGTTCAGAAATTACCTACGTCTCCAAGTTCATGGTCGAACCGTTCCACTAGTAAAAAATTGTAAGTTACAATAGTACTTTCACAAGAAAACCTAATGGAAACTATTTAAACTTGCTTAGAAGAATAACTAGACCTTCAGACAACAAGGGTGAAAGATAACACCTGACTTCCACCTTCCTGGCATATTTCGCAAGCTTGATGGCACCATATCCACTTTTTAGAAAACCTCCAATTCTCAATCGGCCTTCCGGATGCTTCGTAATGCCCTATGGCACTCCGGTTGATATTCTAGACTACATAATATAGTGTGGCGCTATGGGCTGACTAGCTAGTATTAATATCTCCTAGCCATAATAATGCCTAAATAAATAAATATGTCTTCACACAATTATAATTTCTCATCCTCCTCTTGGCTCTACCTTACGCCTTTCCAAGCTCTATGAATGAGCTTGTCTCTGTTTTGTGTGTGTGTTACAAAGGAGAGGGGTCCCCTATTTATATAAAAATAGGGCCAAAAAATAATGCATTACATATAATCCTTAGGCTAATAATACCATAGCACATAGTAAAATAAATGGGATCAATACCCAATATTAGTGGATTGCATTGTTAAATGGGTATATCCCACATTTGGCTGGAATGATATTATTTGAGGATTAATTAAGCCTTTCCACACATTTTAGGTGGTCATGGGACCACTTGGGCATAACCGCCCCCACCTCTTTCTCCTCACTTGGAAGCTTTCCATGCATGGCATAAACTTCCCTTACCACCGCTTCACCTTCTCCCTTGTACGTGGTCCTTGGCAATAGCATGGTTAAGTTGGTGGTTATGTAGGGTTTGGAGGATTAGCGGATTTTGATGGTTTGTGTGGCATTTGGAAAGTGGACTTACCAAGATAATATAATTTCGACCCATACAATGTGGCATAGAAATAATTAAACTCGGTAAATATCATATATCCCACTTTTCGTCTCTTGATAGGAAAATTAAGTGAATTCGATGAGTGGTGGTAAGCCTTGTGGTGGCTTATGGACCCACCATGTTAGCAATAATACCATAGTCCACATGGTGGCCAAGCTACCCTCCTGTAACAAAAGTTGAGCCTCTTGTTCCAGCGAGCAATATTTCACGACTGTCGAAGATCTAAAGATTGAAAACCAATGAACAACTCCTTTCACCTTTTCACCATCGCGTCAAAGTGGCCCTTGGTCCAAAATTGACTAGTTGACCAGAGTTGACTTTCCCATTATTTGAACTTTGACCAAACATATCTAGATCTCTCGATGTTTGTTTATCACATTCTCACAGTCATTGGAAATATTTTGAGATAACCTTCTACACTGACACCATTTAGGGATGTTTAGGGAACATTCAAAAATGATCCCCTGATCACAAGGAGAGAAAGAAAACTAGAAAAAATAAAGCCTACACTAAAACGGTGATACACTAGAGAAGGAAAATTTTGATCATCTATCAAAACTTCCATGGAAACAAAGAGAGGTGAGGAATAGAGAGGATGGACAAGTGCATCACAGACCAAAGATGGAATTCACATAGAAAATGTTCCAAAGTCCCTAAAAACACAGCTCCAAAACATGAAAATGATATTCAAACATGCACAAATTCTCTATAACTATGAGAGGCAAGAAGAAACAACCATAAATGAGCAAAGGATGGAAAAATACATCACAGAAACACGTTTTTATTGCTCCATATTTACACATTGCACCATTTCAGGGGAAAGAGGCAAAAAAATGCCATTACAGAGCAGGGGAAGAGGTTCCAACTGTTGGGGTGTGGAGCCTATTTTTTGGTCTTCTTGAATCAGTGTTGAAGTGCTGAAGCTCTGTTGGCTGGATATTTTCTCAAGATAAAATATGAGGTTCAACCACAGTACATGGGATTAAATCCCTCCTCAAAGATGGGTGAGGCTACCTATTTATTACTAATCTAAAACATAGCAGAAATAATATATACAATATTCACACTATTCTAACCATTGGGGTTGGGAAATAATCTTGAAATCCATATCCACACTAGGTGAAGATGTTGCAGTTTTAGAAATGGAATGGATTGAAAAGGAGATTCTTATTATGGAAGAAACACAATGGAAAGAAAATGACAGGAACATATTTTCTTTCAACCAACACAGATCACAAAGTAATCATACGATTTTTAGATAAAACATTTAATGTTTGACAATTAAAATAATTGAGAGTGCTAAATAAAGAATAGCTTAAGATTTTGAAAATTAGAACAATATCTTAAGAGATATGGATCTCACAACATAAAGTTTGTTAAATAGCCTCAGTTTCTATTCCTCAAATGATTAAAAGAAAACAAAAAGTTTTTCTTCTTTACAATAGTTCTCAATATTCCAAAAATCTCAATCCTTTGGAATGCATCAGTATCCCTTATTTATAATTAAAAGAGTTGAGAGAAAATAGGATAAATCCTAGAAAATAGTGTTTTAATGAGAGGCCTATTTTTCTTAACTCTCATGTAGGAGACCAAGTCAAAATTTACTTCCTACATGATGAAATGAAAATGAAAAAGACATGTCAATTTCTGGAAGGAAATGCATGTAACATCATTTCTTATTCCATTTCCTCATCCTTGTCTTCTTCCAGTGACACTGCTTGTCTTGAAACTCTTGAAACTTCCAGATTATGTCTTGCATTTCAGGTTCATCTGGTGCACTAGAGTAATCACATAGAACCTCGCAAGTTTCTTGTGTGTCACTTATATTGCTAGGAAGTTTCTTCAATATTTTATTAAGTTTTCTTAGAGATTCCAAAACATTCTTGATCTTTATAAATTTATCAATGACACTCAGATCAAAGATGGAAGTTAGTTACTTCTCGATCAATTCCTAATTTTTTTTATAGAAACCATCAGCAGGTAAAATGGTTGAGCTTCATCGAATACTTTGGGAAATATTTTGAATAGCTATACTTCGATATCACTGTAATCATCAATCAACTAATCTTAGGATTCTCTCAACTTGTTGCAAGCTTCAATGAGAATATTTATCTTGAACTTGATAGCCTTAGTTAGCTAGAAATGTTTGTCCCCATGTGAAATGACTCCTTCCACTAAGACCCAAGATGGAATTTTCTTTAGTGCATTAAGGGCCTCTAAAGTTAGTTTGAGGTTTCCAACCTTCTGTGAAAATTCATCATTCATCTTGTCGTCATACTTTTTCATTTCCTCCAAGGATTTATACACCTCTACTGTATCAACAATGACCTTCGTTCCTTGAAGGAGTAACCTCTGAATCCATTCATCCACCATTCTCCCCTTCTCATTGATCTTCTCAATAATAGGCACTGATGAGAAGTTGAACCTGATAGGAGTGGTAGTAGAAGATGATGGGGTTGACTAAGAGGGCTTTGAGAGCTTAAGCAATACTTCTGTCAATTGTTCCACTTTCTCTTTTAGCTCATCCCTGCTCACCTTTTTTTCCTTCAGCTTTTGTCATTACACATTCATGGCATCTTGTGCATCTTGCTATGCCCCTTCTGTTGTTACCTTTCCTAGATCCACCCTTGTAATATGATAATCAAAAGCTGCTATGTTCTCCTTGGTTTTGTCGACCGCAAGAGTGGAAATATTTGCAAAGTTATGTCCTAAGGCATCTACTAAAACCCTTGAAACTATTTTAGGTTTCTTAGTAGATTTGGTAGGAGATACCTTGAGTGAACTGAAATCAAAAGATGGTAGGGGAACTACCATCTTCCTCTTCCTTGGAGTTTAGTCAACCAACCATTGAGGTATAGTGGAAGAAGTTTCTACTATTAGAGGTGTCATGGTTGTATCTGTGGGTGGAGGAAGATTTTCTTACAGAGTCGTGATGACTACAAGTGTAGTGACTATGGGAACAGACTAAGGGAATGAAGGTGTGGAAGGAGGAGGCATTTCTATAGCCAATGTAGGCCCAGCAGAGAGAGGTGAAAGGATCAGAGAAAATGTTGGTCATGGCTGATGAAAGTGGCATTGAAAAATGTGATAAGGAATAGTGGGGGTGAGGAGGTAAAGAATCTAAGGCCAAATCTTGAGAAACAAGGGAAAGGCTTACCTTTGATGAGCAATCATCAAAAGGAGAAATGAGAGGTTGAGAAATCTCAACTTCTGGGAGAATTCCTCCTATCTTTGGTTGAGGAGGAGAATCCAATACCTCAACTATTTGTGTGGGAGTAGATGATTCAACCCTCTACTTTTCTTATCTTCTGACAAATTTAAACTTTATTTTTCTCTTAATCGGGCTTTTATCCTTTTCCTTTTCTCCCTTAGAGGGTCCCACTTCTAAAGTAGCTATCTTTGAAAAAATCTTTTCTTTATAACTCATTCCCCAAGAAATGAGTCATGCCTTAGTATGAACAAGGTTTTGAGCAACTCTCTCAGTGATAGAAGCCTTTTCAATAATGGACCAGTCGATGGCTGGGAATCCAAGTTGATCTCCATCTGATTGTTCATATCTAGGTTCTAAGACACTTTCATTATCCGTGGTGCCTTTGGGATATCAGCCAGATCTAATGCTTGGATTTCTTCAAGAGTTAACCTGTTATTGTCTTTTCTTTGGATGGAAACCTCATCCCAAAGATCAACCCATATGTCCTCTACATGGGGCACCTGTAGATACAAGGTTCCATATGACTTAAGGACTCCTCAAATATCGAATCCTTCTCTAAAATTCATATGCTTCTTCAGTTTATCCTAAAGTTCATGCACCACATTCTTGTCCTTCACCACTGTAGAACATGTGTACCTTCCAATGGAAATTGGGAAGGAGACAGTGGCCTTGTGTCTGCTTTGTTGGAACTTGTGGAAATCTAACAGTTGTCTTACCAACTCCATAAGGATGAGTTTGTCACCTGGAAACTTGGGCAAATGGAAAGGATTGCCGTAGAACCTTACCACCTGAAGATAGGTGAAATTCTTGAATTACAAGAATATGTAGCCCCATTTTGAATACCTCCACCCATGCCTCATCAGAAACTCTTCTCTTTCTTAGCTCAGGGTCCAACCTGTAAATATTTTCATAAAAGAAGGAATCATTCACTCTCCTAAATTGATCTTCAGATCCTTTTATTGTTAGCTAAGGGAAGCACAATATATGTGATCAATTTTTTCCCTAGTTCCCTTTTGCATCCAACCATCGGGTAGTTTCTCATACTTGCTACTGCATAGGTGACGTATGACATTATGTAGAACTTGCCGGTAGACAAGACCATTTTCATTTGAGAGTCTATCTCATCACTTATTAAGGTGCCCCAATCAATCCCTTGGTCATTCTTCTTAATGATGACCATGAACTAATACATCCACCCTTGGAATTATTTTGACTCTGGGAGCCCAAATAACTAGCTCAGTAGGGTGATGATACCACTAACTTCAAATATAAAATCACTTCTAGGAACCATCTTAGGAAACCTAGAAACAAATGGTTTAACCTTGATCAAGAATTTCTTGTTCATGTGCTTGATGTAGTCTTCTTGATCTTTATCCCAGATTTTTGTGTTGACTTAATATTTAAATCAACATATTCCATAAAGTTGGGAAACTTTAGGAGTTGATCAAAGTAATCTCTGTCTAATTTTACTATAGACTCTCCTGCTTGATTTCTAACTGAGTGGGAGGCTGAGTCATAGTGAGAAGCACATGCCATAATGAATTCAGGACATTGGGTTGATACTGAAAACCCTGCTGTGAGTGGGAGACCACTGCCGGCTATTGACTTCATCCATGAATTCTGAGAAGAATCCTCGATCCTTTTCCAGAAGTCTTCCATGTCTATATTTTTAAGCTCTGTGTCCTGGATGTCATAATTGAAACTTATATAAGAAGAAGAATCCATCTTCTGATATTTTTACTTCATCTTTCTAGAATTAGAAGGGCTTGGGTCTGACATGAGGAGTCTTGAAAATGACTGAAAGAGCAATCGGGTTTGAATGTTTGTTGAACAAGTGAGTAAACCCGCCCTACTATTAAAATGTTGAAACTTGCAAAGTAGGCTTGGAAACCTGACAAACTAGATTATGTGTGTCAGGAAATAGAATGTGTCGAACACCTTGAAAAACCCAAAGGACTGGCTTAATTCAGATGATGTCAAGCAGGTGATAATCTCTGACACACTGTGAAACCAGAAGAGTGTCTAACATTGGTCAAGACCCACAACACTGGTAGAGTTTAGATGATGTTGGGTACACTACAAAACTTGATACAAGCAGAGATCTAGGGATGTTAAGCACTTCACAAAACCTGATACAAGCAGAGCTAGGAGGATGTTGAGCACTTAGAGAAACCCACCATACTCTGTGGAAGTCAAAGGATGTAGGACACCCTGTAAAACCTGAAACAAAGGCATCAGGTTTCATGGATATTTCAATGAATACAATAGGAAATGAAGAAAACAAATATAAAAACCCAAAACTTAGAGGGAAGAAAAATAATAGAAGGAAAAACACCAAATGAACACCTCAAAAATAACCCTCAAAAGACCTCAAAGTGGTAAGAAGAGAAAAATACCTTCAATAAATTCAAAAAATGGTCAAAGATAGATCACGAAATTGATCAAGAGGTTCAGTCAGTTTTAGAGGTCGAAGGAACATGCACAAAAAATCCACGCAAGGAAAATATACCGAGGTAAAAATGACGTGTAAAATAAAACTATTTATAAATCCCTAGCATTAATTACACCTCATCCAACACGTGTACCAACTACCTGAAAACTTGACATTAATGCCATGTCATCATGCTCAGAGTGTCCAAAAACCTGATACAAAGGTTTTACTATCAAATCAGGTTTCGGGAAACAACTGACATGAAGCATGAGATGTTTGGATGTTAACAAGTTCTGAAAAACTGACACAAAGGATCATTTTGGGTATTAGGTTTTAGGAAACAAGTGACATGGAGCATGCATTTTGCAAGGTATGTTCTGATGCTTCTAAGTTCCAAAAACCCAATACACTAGCCCATTTTGAGTTTCAGGTTTCATGAAATAATTGACATAAAGCATGCAAAGGATATGGTTCCATGCGATGGAAACCTGAAAACCTAAAAATATCCTTCAAAGGGCATTCTTAGGAGATTTTTTCAAAAAAATTCTATGGTTATCTCAATTTTAGATGAAATCACTAAAAAAATGAGATAACAAATGGCTCCAATTGGGGACTTTCTTTGAGACATCAAAGGAGGAGAACTGATATATCAAAAAGCTTTATCCATTGGGCTATGGAGTTTGAAGAAGAAAAATAGAAAACAAACAAAGAAAGAAAGAAAAGAAAGCAAACACACAACAAAAAATAAATTATGATACAGTGAAAGAGAGCATCTTACATTACTAATGGAACAGCTTCAAAATGTTGACCACTAAAAGGTAGAAGGAGAAAATCTCCATCTAGATACGTTAGAAAGAAGCTATTTTCACCATTTAGCTGATGTATTTTGAAAGGACCTTTCCATAAGGAGTCAAACTTGCCATGTATCCCTTTCTACTCTCTTCTCTTGTCCAGAGAAGTACTAGATCTCCAATCTAGAAATCATGTTGCTTTGATTTCTTTTCAAATATCCATGTTTGATCATTTTCTCTATTCTTCTTCTAGCCTAGCTAGGTACATCATCCTTTTCTCAATTGAACTTTGAAAAGTTTCATCCTCAATTTCTTTAGCCAACCATAAGGCTGGTAATTTTATAGAGATAGGAATATCAACATCAATCCCATACAACACTTAGAATGGGTACATTCTAATAGCTTACTTAGGAGTAATCAGATCTTCCCATAATGCATCATACAATGATTTGTGCCATGTCCTTTAATTCTCATCAACCAACTTTCTGATTATGGTCACCAGGTTCTTGTTGCTTGATTCAGTCTGACCATTTCCTTAGGGGTAATAATCAGATGAATGAGCTAATGTGATCCCAAAGCCATAACCAAATTCAGTCAACTCATGGGATGAGAAATTGAAAGTGTTGTCAACAATGATCTTGTGAGTCACACCAAATCTAACAATTATATTATTCTTGAGAAAGCTGCACACAACTTTGGAGGTTGCTTGCTTGATTGGCGTAGATTTTACCCACTTAGTGAAATAGTCTATGGTAGTGAGCACATAATTATTACTGTAACTAGAGGTAAGATTCAGTAATCCTATGAAATCAATTCCCCATTGGAGAAAAGGTTCTTCAATCACCACAGGTCTCAAGGGAAGAGATGTTAGCTTAGCACGACCAACAAAATGTTGACAAGCTTCACACTTGGCTATCCATTCAGCTGAGTCTTGAAAGATTACTAGGCCAATATTACTTAGCTTTCTGTAAGATCTTGTAATCCATTACAGAGGAAAAGAAATGGCCTCCACATGCTATATTGTGGAAGGACTCTGAAAACCTTACCTGCTGAGGCTTATCCACACAGTGCAAGAATACACCATCAATACCCTTCTTATATAACCATTATCCCATAAAATGTATCTTACAAACCTTAACATAACTATCCTATTCTCCTTTTGGCTCAAATGCCAAGGGCATTCACCATAAGTTAAAAATAAATTAATATCTCTTGTACCATTCATCTGTTGTGCTTAAAAAAAGTGCCATGGGCAATTCTGAAGAAGTACCTTCAATTTTTTGTTGCATTCTATCTCAACATTGTTTTCCAGTAGATCAATTGTCACATGCCTCTTCGTCATACTAACTTAGTAGGTCTGATGTCCAAGTCATACTCCTAGACTTTGGCTATCTAGTTACACTTGACTACCCAAACTAAGTGTTGATCATCAAGATGGATTTAACTGTGAGTATCCAGGAATAAGAACGAGAGTGTGAGAACTCAACACATAATACCTGAAATGCTTCATTACTCTCACTACTGCATAATCATGTTTTTCAATTTGTGACATCTTCAATTCATGTTCCTTTAATGGATCAGCTCATGAATGCAATGGGAGCTTTAATTCCTTATTCATTCTCCTCCATCAAGATGGCTAATACTCTTATGTTCATGGAAGCATAATATTTTTCTATACATGATGAAATCTTTTTTGAAATCTGGGCACACTAGGATGGGAGCGTGAGAAATTTTGTGCCCTTTTGACTTCTTCAAATGCAAGTTCTCTTCAGTGCTCCATGGAAATGAATTTTTACCTTTCATCATCCCAAGGATATCCTTGGTTTTATCAGGACAAATTGCAGGTACAAATCATTCTTAGGAAATTGACCTTCTCAGAAAAGGAGTGCACCCCAGTTTTGACTTGTGGGTAAGGTAAGGATTTTGGATGGCCTTCACCCTCTTTGGTCAATCTTGGTTCCTTATTTAGTCACAATATGACCCAAATTCCAAACTCATTCTAATTTATTACTCCAGAACATGGAATTTTTAGGATTTAATGAAATCCCATGATACCTACACCTTAAGAGTTCCTATTCAAGATGATCATAATTATCACTTCAATTTTAGAGAAGACTGTCAAGTCATCAAAATACACCACTATGACCTTGCCCATTAAATAGTGTGTGAAAGCTAAGTCTATAGGGGAGCTTTGAAACTATGGGCTCTAGGATTTTATCAAACCAAAAGGCATCCTCCTATAAGTAAAGGTTCCCCATGTAGGTGGTGAATGACTCATTTTATGTTGATATTCAACAGCTACCTCAACCTTTTGATTATACTCCTGAAAATCCATCAAGCATGGATAACATTTCTGATCCAGTGATAGTTTGTAATACTTGGTCCATGATGGGAAATGGATAATTGTCTTTTAGTGAAGACTAATTGAGGTTTTCTCCTCAGTCAACACTAAATCTGGATTTCACCATGTCTTCTTTGGCTGACTGGGACAATATTAGCAACCCAGGTGGAATGATGGATTGGAAAGATAATCCTTCTCTATAACATCTTCTGAATTTCTACAAGGATAGTCCTGAGATATTTGGTTTTTAATGCCTTTTCTTCTGCCTGTAGGGTTTAACTTCAGGCTTTTAAAGGAATGCTATGTTGTACATCCTTGGGCTTGAAACATTTCCAGGTCCACGTATAGGACCATGCCAAGATGTCTATATATCTCTTCAGGAGTGAAATGAATATTTCTCTTTCCTTCAGAGAATATCATTTCCCGATGTTTACCATCCACTGGTTGATCAACTGAACCCATGTTAACTTGATCTACCTATTGTATGAGGAAGTATACCTTCAGCTTTTACCTTTTGTTCTGAATGAAACGGTCATGCTTGTCAAAGGCAGTCCTTCCAATAGAAACTAATATCCTTCAAAATCTTATTGCCTTTAAGCTAGATGAATTCACCATCAATTTCTTGATATGAATTTGAGATAGATTCATGGAAAGCTAATTCTGATCATATTCAAAATAAAGCTCACTAATTTTTTTAGCTTTCTCAAGAAAAGATAATACTTGTTGATCATCGTTAAACACTTTCCAATGTGCTGAATTATCTGGAACACTTGGATGATACACAATCTCAATAGTATATGTGTCTTGTTTGAACTTTGGGTGAGGAAGGAGAAGAGATGTAGATATGGCTAAAAAATCAACTTTATCATTGTAGTGTCTTAAGACTGCCTTAATGGAAAAAGCATATAAAGCATTCTATGTTGTCCCAAACCTTATTCCTGTAGTGTCTTAGGTGATCATTTTTTACCTAATAGGTCCCCCTTACATGATTCAATGATCAACTTGGCATCTCCCTACACTTTAAGATTTTGGATTCCTTTTTTTCTTGCCATTTCTAATCCTAATAACAAGGATTCGTATTTGGCTATGTTATTAGTATCCTATCAGAACTACAACTTGAAAGATAAAAAGAAAAATCTCAAAATCTTTTAGATATAAGAACTACGCCAGCACCTTGAACCAGTAGTTGAACAGCTCCCATCGAACTCAAGGGTCAAAATAGCATTAGGGTCTTCTTGATTTGACTTTTACAGTGGTTAGCTTAAATGTCATGAAATAATTACCCAAGCCTGCATCTTTAGAGAGAATTTGAGCCTTAGGATCATCTGATTTAGTGACCAGGCTGTTAATATGTTGTTAATGTTGGGACTATTTTTCCAGCCATGGGAAGTTGAAAGATCGTGACTTTCAAACTTCTAGGGTCAGCTTTAGGACTTCTTAAAAGGATTGTAATCCTATATATAGAGGTGTTAGGGTATCTTATAGATATATTGAGGGTTCAATAGGTCTTGAGTCTTAATGATCAAGAGGTGATCAAGAGTGATCAAGGTTAAGCAATTGGGTGTCAATTGTGGTTTAGATGTGGTTTAACATCTTTGGAATTCTATTGTGAGTTCATAACTGAGAGAAGACTATGAGAGTTGTTTTAATCTTGTTGATAATAAAATCTGAGCAAGTTCTTGGTGGACGTAGCCCACATTGGGTGAACCACGTTAAATCTTGTCTTGTCTTCTTTTGTGCATTATTCATTTATGTTGTTATATTTCTGCAAGTATAATTCTGCTATATAGTTTCCTACTACTATGGTTTGAGGAATTGTTTCCACATATTTTTTCTCTAATTCCTAACACCAACTCCATTTTGGACCCTAGTGGAAGAAAAGAAGAGGAAGGTAGAGAAGAAGAGTGAATAACCACTAACTAACTTCTTGAAAATGTGCCTCTGTTATAATATATATATATAAATGTGAAAAGAGAGGGAAAAACATGACAAAATCTGATTCTCTACTCCAACCACTGACAACATTCATGAATTTCATTTGAAAATTCAAGGCTCCATCTGTAAATTCCATTCCCAAATGAATTTTGTCTTCTCTAGGGAGAAAAGACCCATATTTCATTAAATTTTGTGGTTGAAAACTAGTTCTGCATTTTTCCCATGCCAAATCATGTTTTAAAATTTTCTCCCACAAATCTCTGCCAATATAAAAAATTGAAGATTCCATGATGAAGAGAATCACTAGATCTTTCCATTGGTACCAAGATTGTAAAAAATGGATCTCTAGATCAAAAGATATGGCCTTCTGCGTTTTTTCCTTACATTTCCTGTAAATTTGGCTTCGGGTGAATTTTGAACTTTTCCCCCACAAATCTGTTGATGATGTGGAATCCATTGGGGTTGGAAGAGGTAGGGGCTTCCTTTTTTGCATTTTACATTTTTTTGACAAAAAAAATCAAAAAATCTGAATTTACCTTAGAAGTCCCACATCCCCACTTTAGCATTTTGACAAGGTTACGTGGGTCGCATTTTGATTTTATGCCTTTTGGAAGAAAAGGAAAATTTTCACTTTTTCCTTCGAATGCCCCACTGGTCTGAGTTCCTTTGGAAAAAATACTCTCCTAAGCTCTATAATTCTGCCTTGGGAAAAATTTCCCTTCTAACTCCGCCGAGCCATAACTCACAAAATACAAGGAGTTAGAAATATTTCTTTACCTTTCTAGGAAAGGGGAAGAAATTCTCTATCTAATGGAGCATTTTCTAGAAACCTTTGAATGATTTAAATTTTTGAAATATGGACTAAATCACAAAGAGGAGTAAGTTAACCCAAAAATAAGGGGAGCTTATTTTGGTTAACAACTTTGGCGACTCACAGGGGTCATCTGCCTACTAGATGAATGATCAGTTGCCTTAGTTGCATCCATTAGGCATGGATTCAATCCTAATAACCAATTCTCTGATCTAACTCTAAAAAAATGACCTCTGAATCACTTGGAAACCCACTTAAACTTGGATTTGATCTTCACCAAAATGCCAATTGAAATGAACTATGCAAGAGCAATACAACAACACCAACAACTATATACAAAATGAAAATCATACATGCTCCAAATGAAACATACAGAGTGTGCACAAGAACTTCTACTAATGACAATAAAACTACCTACTCTACTCTAACAAAGATCAAAGGGAAATCAAATAAAACCCACAACTGGCAGGGATAAATACCTTCCCTTCCTCAAAAATGACAGCCATGTAACTGATTTGGCACTGAACATGGCTGGTTGGATGAGTGATAAACTAACTACAAGTTGATCTTCAACCCAAATAACCAAAGTATTAATTGAAGACAAAACCAATACCTCTTTTAGTTTCTTTGCATTTGGATTGAATAGGTATGGCAATTGATTTTTGGTGCTTTGTACCTCATCCTCATGCCCTAAAATGGACATGACTGGTTTTGGCTTCTCCTTTGGCTCCAATGAATCCAAATACCTGATTGGGAAAGGTCTCTAGTCCATTTGATATGCCCATAGCTCTAATTTTCAACTCCAAAAATAGATTCTTCTTGCATATCCTCTTGAATGGATGGTGTGGAAGAAGTAGTGGAACTCTTCTTCTCTTTTTCTTCCTCCATAGCAGCATAAAAATCCTCCACAATTTGTCAGCTCTTCATCTCTGATTACAACATCCATTGGAGTTGCTTTTACATCATCATACTCTGGCTACTATACATTGTTGGCTCTAGAGTTCTTCTGCTGATTTTTGAAGATCAATATGCTCTTGGACAGCCACTTCTTCTAACATGAAGTTTTTCAAATCAAACTTTCTACTTTGTTTGTTCTAGAGGACTGTTTATGACCACAATGTCTTCTTAGTGGTTCCCTCTCATGGTGGATGTGGCCTTTAGAAGATCAAAATCTCCTAACCTTGATTCAAGAAGCATGGTGGAAGATACCGGTTGTGCTTGCAAGTTTTCTTTCATGGCAGTAGGATCTTGAATGGTGAATGATGGGGAAGAAAAGAATTACAACTTCTATAGGTTTCTCCCTATTAAAACATCCTTCTAAGTTTGATAAAAATCAAACTCTATGCTATCCTGCTATAGCCAATTTTCTCCCTCTTGCATGGTGATCTCAAAATCTGCACTCTATTCACTAGATGAAGCTTCATCTTCAAACATGAAGCTAGTGAGTTTTAAACTCCTCCACACAGTCAAAATTTGGGAGAGATTGAATGGGGGAGATATCTACTATCTTATGTCCCAACCAGGTCATGGTTCCATGCCTCTGAATTTTTGTTTTCCACCTTCATTTGCTCCTCTCTAACTGAACTTAGAGCTGTTGGTTCTTCCCTCCCCCATGACGGATTCATTAACCAAATCAGGCCCTTCAAATGAAAGAAAAAAGTTTCCAATGATGCCTTCTTCTTTTCCTACTACAAACTCTGATTCGATTTCTTCCATTTGTATCTCATCAATGAGGCTTTGAGCTGATTGTTCTTTCTCTTCCATGGCTGATTGTGCAACTTCTATTGGATCAACATTTTCTTCAAGCAGAGTGCCAACATGGGCACTACATTCTAAGTAAAAAGGATATTGATTTTCTTCCCTTTGTCTTTGTTGTTCTTCTTCTACAAAAAAAATCAGCCTTGACCAGCTCTGGTTCCTCAAATTTAACCTCCTCTGTAGGCTTAACCAGTAAAGGAATCTATGTTATCCCAAACCTAAGAGATAAGCTCACTAAACTCTTAACAATTTCTTCTTTTACCAACTCTTCTTCTTGATGTCCTTGAATGATTTTTATGATATCTTCTTCCCCACATGGAGTTGGGAAGGCAAGAGGAGAAGTAGATTGGGATTAAATCATTTGTGCATTTGTTTGTGGTAGTGGGAAGGATGAAACTTCTTTTTTATTTGGAGGGGAAGGTTTTTCTTTTTGCTCTTGTGGAGGGAGTTTGGATTTGGAAGAGAAGAGGGAATAAAAGCTGAGATGAGATAGAAGACTAGGGGATGGGGGGATGGTTTTCAAAACTGGAGCAACATTGGATAAAATTGAAACTTGAAATTCAAATTGAGATGGTGTTGCTTGAGGAATGGAAAGAGAAATACCATATGATGGTGCAGAACTTACCCATTGACAAGGTTGTTTAGCACCAAATTCATAGGCCTCTATCTCTTCAGTCCATTGTGCAAGTTGGGGCAGCATTCCAATCATGAAGTTCAGCTTCTCCCGAGGGTTGTAGTGTCTTGTAAAAGGGCCTTCCCATGGGCAAGGTGTCCTGTAACCAATCTTGAATGCCTTCATTTGAGTTTTTGCCCTTGAATGCACCATGCCAATCTCCATTTTTTGGATCTTCTCCAATAGACCAATATCTTACATTTTATTTTCTTCATTGTTTACATACCCCTGATCTTGGAAAGCTCCATAGCCAAACTGATTTTGGCACTACTTCTCATAGGGGTAAATAGGAATGTATTGTTGCATGCTGATTTTGAATTTGCTCAAAATTTTGATTTCGAAGGAGTTGTAGAAAGCATTGGAGTTGGAATGTATTGTTGCAGCTGTTTTGAATTCCATGGTAGAAATGAATTCATGATTTCATAACTTCATGGAATGGAAAATAATGAAAGAGATGGAAATAAGAACGAATTGGAAATGGATGGAAAAATGTCTACAACTCAGTGATGGGTTGTAAACTAGATGGAGTCACAAGATATGAAAATTAATGCTTCTCATAAGCTAGAGATTGCAACAAGTGCACATCAACCTTGTTGCAATGAAGTGAAAGATCTTTAAGGTCCCAGCAGGAATGCCACAAAATTATTAGTGTGGAATCATAGCACCCCCAAACTATGATTTATGGATCTACTTTTCTAAGGCATGGTCATTTGTTGTGATTTGCATAACATTGGACCATTTCCCAAGCTGTGGGACTTGCAAATGGGAATGATCCTCTTGAGAAGATTGGTTCCTCTTTCTATACTACCTACCACAAGATATTCTATAGTAGGTTTTCCACTTTTCTCGCAATGTTTGCCAAATTCCAACCTTGAGAATAAGGTTTTTTTTGGGTTAAAATGGTAACCGATGGAAGTTCCATCTTGTGAGCATGCAGGAATGTGGTTAGAGGGAATGTAGGCATTGATTTTTAGGGTTTGGGTAAGTCTTAGTTAGTTATGGGAACTTGGTAAGAATAAGTCTTAGGCTGAGTTGGCTTGGTGAGGTGTCTAAGTGAACTGTATGTGTGGATATTATTTAAATAATAAATATAGTGAGGATAATGCATTAATTAAATTAAATTAATGTTAGTGGGGTGAAGGAGCTCATGGCTAGGTAAATGTAATAAAGGGTGCTTATATGTCGAGGGACGAAACGGGAGTGTGACCTAATTTTAGTGTCTACAAGGTGAGCAATAGAGAGGATGGACAAGTGCATCACAGACCAGATATGGACTTCAAATAGAAAATGTTCTAAAATCCCTAAAAACATAGCCTCCAAACCTATAAATGACATTTAAACATGTACAATATGCCCTTGCAACAATGAGAGGCAAGAAGAAACAACCAAAAACAAGCAAAGGATGGAAAAATGCATCACAAAAACATGTTTTTATTGCTCCATATTTACACAGCGCACCATTTCACAGGAAAGAGGAAAAAAAAAACACCATTACAGAGTAGGGGAGGAGGTTCTAACTCCATTTTCAACCCTAGGGAAGAAAAGAAGAGGGAGGCAGAGAAGAAGAGTGAACAACCACTAACTAACTCCTTGAAAATGTGCCTCTGTTACAATATATAGAAAAATGTGAAAAAGAGAGGGAAAAACACGAGAAAATTTGAATCTCTTCTCCAACCACCGAACAACATTCATAAATTTGGTTGAAAAGTCAAGGCTCCATCTATGCAAATTCCATTCCCAAATGCATTTTGTCTACTCAAGGGAGAAAAGACCCATATTTCATTAAATTTTGTGGTTGAAAAACTGGTTCTACATTTTTTCCATGCCAAATCATGTTTTACAATTTTCTCCCACAAATCTCTACCAACATAAAAAAATTGAAGACTCCATGATGAAAAGAATCTCTAGATCTTTCCATTGGTACCAAGATTGTCAAAAATGGAGCTCTGGATCAAAAGATATGGCCTTTCACATTTTTTCCTTACGTTTCCTAAAAAATTGACTTTGGGTGAATTTTGAACTTTCTCCTTGCAAATATGCTAATGACGTGGAATCCATTGGGGTTGGCAGAGGTAGGGGATTCCTTCTTTCCATTTTACATTTTTTGACAAAAATTCAAAAAATCTAATTTACCTCTGAAGTCCCGCATCCCCGCATTAGCTTTTTGACGGGGTCGCGGGTCACATTTTGATTTTATGCCTTTTGGAAGAAAAGGCAATTTTTCACTTTTTCCTTCGATGCCCCGCCGGTCCGAGTTCCTTTGGCCAAAATCTCTCCCAAGCTCTGTAAGTCCACCTTGGGAAAATTTTCCCTTCTAACTCCGACAAGCCATAACTCACAAAATACAAGGAGATAGAAATATTTCTTTACCTTTCTATAAAGGGGAAGAAATTCTCTATCTGATGGAGCATTTTACAGAAACCTTTGAATGATTTAAATGTATGAAATATTGACTAAAGAAAAAATAGGAGTAAGTTAACCCAAAAATAATGGGAGCTTATTTTGGTTAATAGGAATGTCAAACACTCATTTTCCCATTCAACACAGACCATGGAAATGCAATACAAACACCATGCACAGATGACCAAACTGCAATAAGAGATTGGAGAGACAACAACAAATAGATGAGAGGGTCAAGAATCATCCACAGAGATATATTATTGCTCAAGAGTTGATATAGTATATTACAGTGACCAAGAATAAACAATTGCATTACAACCCAAATGAGAGGTTAGGAAAGCTCCATAAATCCTCTTGCAAGAAAAAGAAGAAGGGAGGGTGCCAAATAGAAATGTCCAACCCTTTACAATGAGCCTCGACCCTTCCTTTATAGATTCAACATGGGAAGAAGGAGAGAGAAGTAGGAAAATTCATTTGAAGCTCAACTACTAGACATTAATGCTCCTACAAATCTCCCCCAAATTTGTCATGTCTGCATCGATTTCCTATTCAACATACACTCATTTTCCCATTTAACATAGACCATGGAAATTTAATACAAACACCATGCACAAATGACCAAACTACAATAAGAGATCAGAGAGACAACAAAAAATACATGAGAGGGTCAAGAATCATCCATAGACATATATATTATTGCTTAGGAGTTGATATAGTATATTGTAGTGACCAAGAAGAAAAAATTATATTACAACCCAAATGAGAGGTTAGGAAAGCTCCACAAATCCTCTTGCAAGAAAAATAAGAAGGGAAGGTGCAAAATAGAAACGTCCAACCCTTTGTAATGAGCCCTGACCCTTCCTTTATAGATCCAACACACAAAGAAGGAGAGAGAAGTGGGAAAATTAATTTGAATCTCAACTGCCAGCCATTAATGATCCTACAAATATGCTCCAAATCTATCATGTCTGCATTGATTTCCTATTCAGTGGATTGAAGGTGTTTCGCACGGAATGTTTCGGCTCTATGGAATAGACTTACTTCTATCGTTTCATTCATTTGAGAAACAGATAAGGGTTAGGGCTAGGAGGAATACCTGTTGAATGTTGAGATGGTGTGGGCGTACCATAGAGAAAGATTAGATCGACTGCGAAGAATTCCTTTTTGTCTTAGAAGGACTACCTGCAAGTAAGAATACAAGACCACCAGATTTTAATTAGACAATAAATGAGGGAGCTGCCTTAGGCCCAGGAAATATAAAAATTCCTTTTGAAGGTGGTCAGTTCCCCTTTTAATATGAATTAACACAAATGATAACAAAGAAATCTATTGCAAAATTATGATTTAGGTACCTCGTTACAAAGCAATAGAGGCTAAACTATCAATAATAAAGAGTCACGTTATTTGTTCGGTTACTGGTCATTGATACATTCAGGTTGAGTTACAGGGATAAACCAGACTGGACCTGAGGTTATTAGGTGACAAATAGGTGAGAGGAAGGTTTTGGGGTATAAGTCACAGTGACCGATGCTGATCATTGGATAACTGACCGTGGTTAGAGAACCACTGCCGGTAGGGGATAATCGACATCGGTAGGGTCAGTAATCTAGGTGCTTTTGGATAGAGGTTGGTTGCAGGGTGATTGTGGGGTTATTAAGACTAGAGGATGGCTGAGGGGAATAGTGAGAGGACAGGGAAGACTCAGAGTGTGATAAAATGGTCTTCTGGGAAATACAAGGATGTATGGATGAAGGTTAAGTGCAGGGTGCTGGTAGGTGGTAGATCTAGGAATGAGCTTATAATTACTATCAATCCACAAGCTCAAGAAAAGGTGCTTAAAAACATACAAGACACTACTTACTCATTCCTGATGAAGATGCAGGTTCTAGGACTATGATGATGAAGACAGGGCTCAAGTAGGATGATCTGACAATCCAAGATGAGCTATCTCCTCTTCTGATGCTCGGATGAGTGTCACTAGGCTCTAGTTATTCAGTTGCAGTCTTGGGCTTGATCTCCTTCTCTACAAACTCTTCTTGTTTCTTCACTTGTCTCTGCTCAGCCAAGCAAATCCAGATCCTTCCAATGATTTCTCCTCTTCTCGATCGAATGAAAAATCTGATCCTTTGTTTTTGGTTGGAGGTGGTCATTTATAGGGAACCGATGGCAGTTATGCAACCAATGGTGGTTAAGTAGAAACTGATGTCAGTCAGGTCAAAGCGGGCTATTTTTGGTAAAATAGCTAGCTTTCCCTCCTTTTCTCCCAAGGGATTGGTTGCGGGCTTGGTCAAGTCATTATGAGGTTGGTTTTAGGTGCAGGTGAGGAGTAATTAGTCATGGGTGTGGATGTGGACCAAGTTATAGGTCTTAATTAGGTTAGTTTAGGGTTAAGACTAGGTCATGATGAGGTGGCAAAATGAGGTGGCAGGTATGGCGATGTGGATTTATTAATTATAAGGTAATTAATAAATAATTGTGTAAGGTTTAGGTGATGAGGTTAGGTTGCGAAATGAGATGTGGGGCACAGGGTGTCGTAAGACACAAATTTGGTGTCTACATTTAGCCCCTTGTTTTCATGTAGCTTGTCTTTCTTAAAGCTTCATGGACAATAATAAGAAGTGGTTACCCTTGTTAAGGGTATAGGTAATCCCACTCACGTAAAATTAGGGATAGGGTTGATAAAGGGTAAATGGTGTTTAGAAAATGGGAAGATGGTGGGGTAGGGCCAAGGAAGCAGACACACGTTGACATGCAGTAGTGCAACCAGGGTACATGATTTGAAGAGAAAACAAGCAATTCATAGGCAAAGGTTGATAGTTTATCCAAACAAGGGTGATATAATCCTGGTATCCAAGGCATAGGAAGTAGCTCCAGGTGATATAACGGGTAAGGTACAGGAATGTTTAGGCATGTTCGGCAGTACCAAATGGTTAGTTTGGTTGAGATAAACATCACGGTCTTGGTCTAGGCAAAGTTGGTCGAATGATCAAGTCAAAGACCCTAATCATGCTGAAACATGAACAGGTGAGCTCAAGTGAATCAAAAAGCTACATGATGGGTGGATAAAATTGTATTTTGTTGATTTTGGGCGAGGTATTTAATTGGTGCGGCCTTGGGTTGGGCCAGATGGTTGGGTGCGGCCTTGGGTTGGGCCAAATGGTTGGTTACAGCCTTGGGTCGGGCCAGATGGGTGGTTACGGCCTTGGGTCAGGCCAAATTGGTTGGTTGCGGCCTTGGGTCAGGCAAGATGGTTGGTTGCGGCCTTGGGCCGGGCCAGATGGTTGGTTGCAGCCTTGGGTCGGGCCAAATGGTTGGTTGCGGCCTTGGATTGGGCCAGATGGTTGGTTACGGCCGTGGGTCAGGCCAAATGGGTTGGTTGCGGCCTTAGGTCAGGCCAAATGGGTTGGTTGCGGCCTTGGGTCAGGCCAAATGGGTTGGTTGCGGCCTTGGGTCGGGCCAATGAAGTTAACAAAGGGTGTTCAGCCAAGGTAGAGATAGGCGATGTTGTGAGAAAGGGCGATTAGTAAATAAGGTCAAAAATTGGGGAAGAGGTGGGATAAAACCGATATCGATTGTCTATGACCGATATCGGTTAGGTGACCGATATCAGTTCCTTAGGGCACAATAAAACTGACATCAGTTATAGGTGAAAAACCTATAAAAAGAAAAAAAATGCGGCCTGTCATTATCACATTGTCAATTTGAAACCCAATTTGAGTTGTCTGAGCTGTATTGTTGAGATTGGAGCATTTTTTGGTTGAGGTGGCGCTATTTGAGTGGAGAAGTGAGTGGTTGGTGGACCCTAGTGAGTAGTAGGTAGTAGTTGATTGGTGGATGACCCAGCAAAGGAGAGTTAGAGCCATGGCTCATCCCGGAGGAGCAGGAGGTGCTGGACCAGCTGGACCACCACCACACATCCCACCACGATGACGTGTCATCGTACCGGTAGGTTCAAAACCCTTCATTGTGTGAATTTGATGTTGTTAGGCTATATTTGGGGTTTGGGTAGGAAATTTGACATTGGTAGGGTAATGTTGTTGGTGTTGGTATAGGTGAAGTGAAAGTTAGCATACCCAAGTAGTATGGAATCCTGTCTTGATTAAGGTCAACATTCAATCCTAGAGTCAAGCAAAGGAGGCCAGAGTGTCCTGTAGTTGAGAAGAGCTAAAAAAACCACATATTAATGTAGGATGAGCTTGAGTCCCTAGGTACCTTGCATAGGCAAGAAGTCGATAGGTGAAAAGAGTGGTATAATCACAATATATCGGATATACGACACATCCCTTGAGTTTTGTTGCTTTGAAAAATGGTGAGGTGAGGTGGTTGATGTGAGCAAGGGTGCAGAGAACTTATTATAAGATGATTATTCTGACAAAAGAGAACCAAACCTAAATAGACAAGTCCATGACTCAAAAGTGTTTTGAAATACTGCTTTTATTTTTATTTTATTTTTCTGAATATAGATTGATCGATGTGGGAAGTCTACATGGGATATGTATTTTGTTGTTCTTGAGGTATTCACGAAGCTGATCAATGCGAGAAGCTTCTGATAAAGGCTGACTATGTATAGAAGTCCTTCAAGGGAGCAGTCTATTTATAATAGCAGATGCGGTGTTTATATATAGTTGTCCTTCGGGGGAGCAGTCTATATATAATAGTAGCAATAGTTTGGCATATAGCTATCCTTCAAGGGAGCAGTCTATTGTATAATTTAGAGGTTTAGATGTCCGTTGGGCATAAAGCATCTAGTTTTTGTAGGAAGTTTGACTCAAGAAAATCCCATAAGTGTTTTAATTAAGAATGTGTTATTTTGATACTTTGAAGTCCTGGACTAGACTAAAAAAGGGGAAGGCATATTTTAAGGGGAGGTGATAATCAAACCATGTGAGCTTGATTTGATTTTGAGATGTAAGAAATAAAGTGTATGTGGTGGTAAATGAGCTCAAGGGACGAGCGTAAGGTAGATAAGAAGTGATATAACACTAATTTCAACAGTAGAATGGTCGAAGATGCAAGGCATTAAGGGGCTCAGGCTCAGGTTTACCATTAAGCGAAGCTAAACGATAAGTGCCTGATCCATAAGTGTGAGTGATAATGTAAGGCCCAATCCAATTAGGAGAAAATTTTCCACGTTTGCTCTTTTCTAGTTTGGTTACATGTTGATTCTCTTTGAGGAAAAGATCACCAACATTAAAGGTATGCTCATGAAGTCATTTATCATAAGCACACTTGATGCATTTTTGGTAGATTTGAAGGTCGTCAAGAGCCGTAAGATGACGCTCGTCAAGAAGCTCTAATTGGGCTAACCGCTCTTGGCGGAAATCATCATTGGTGACAATATCCTGAAGAGATATTCTGAGGGAGGGTATTTGTATTTCGAGAGGCAAGACCACCTCAGTACCAAAGAAAATGGTGTGGCATTAGTGGAGGTACGAATGCTAGTACGATAAGCCCAAAGGGCAAAGGGAATGTGATCATGCCAATTTCTTCCAGAATCATTAACAACTTTCATGAGGATTTTGGTTAGGGTTTTATTAGAAGATTCAGATTGACCATTGGCTTGTGGATAGTAAGGTGATGAGAAACTAAGTTTGGTACCAAAGTTTTCACAAAGGTCTTGTACCAACTTATTTTTGAAAGATTTACCATTATCTGTTATTAGGCGATGAGGAATACCAAAATGACAGATAATGTGATGGTTAACGAATTCGACAATTTTTTCTTTTTTGATTGAAATGAGTGGAATGGCCTCCACCCATTTTGTGTAATATTCGGTTGCTATGATAATCCAATGGTGACGTTGCGAAGAGGGCAGGTGAATCTCACCAATAAGGTCTAAACTCCATTGTGAGAAAGGCCAAAGATCTCGTGCGACTTGTAGCGGATGGCTAGGAGTATGTTGAAGGTTGGCATGTTGTTGACACATAACACAATGCTTAACATATTCATAGTAGTCATTATTAAGAGTAGGCCAATAATAACCTAGGTGAAGGATTCGTTTAGCCACAGCAGAGGGCCACTAAAATGTCCACCACAAATACCGTCATGGACCTGTTGGATGGTATAGGTGACCTCTGCGCCGATTAGACATCGAAGGAGGATACCATCAAAGCCACGTTTATAAAGGAGTCCCCCCATGATGACATAATGAGAAACACGTTTAAGAAAAGTGTGTTTTCCGAGTACTAGTTAGGTCAGGTGGGAGAATAGAGGTTGTAAGGTAGTCGTGAAATTGGTGGGTACCAGGTATCCTGTGAATTAGGCAGACACATTATTTATCATACAAAAAACTAGGGGCTGAGTAAGATGGGGCAAAGAGTTGTTGGACCAAGATGAATATGTCAGATTCAGTTGGTGAGGTAGGAATTTGTGAGGCTAAGCAAGCCATAGTATCCACAAATTTGTTAGTAGAGCGGGGGGAAATGGTCTGGATAGAATAACGAGTAAATGAGATCAAAATTGAATCCACGTAATGTTTGTACTTTTGAAGTTCCTCATTTTTACATTGGTAGATGCCCATAACTTGATTGACTACCAATTGAGAGTCACCAAAAATATTAATAGATTTGACACCTAAGTGTAACGCCACCTAGAGACCCAAAACAAGGGCTTCGTATTCCGCTATATTATT
This sequence comes from Taxus chinensis, assembly GCA_019776745.2. NCBI lineage: Eukaryota > Viridiplantae > Streptophyta > Pinopsida > Cupressales > Taxaceae > Taxus > Taxus chinensis. Next base: position 1,031,417,441 of record CM034146.1, on the reverse strand, counting down.
AGTGCAGGGGGAAATCGAGTCGGAATGAAAGAGGCATAGGCTCAGCATCAAGAGGAATGAGAACAATGCCGCCCCCTCTTCCACGCTGGCATTTGGATCCATCGAAGAAGAGTGTCATTAGATATGACTCTTCCCTGAGTGAAAGAGTGGCGATGAGTTCATCGGGGAAATTAAAATTGGTAAATTGTTCCCCAGGTAAAGGGGCCTCCGCAAGTTAGTCTGCAATAGTTTGTCCTTTGATTGACTTCTGTTGTAAAAACTCAAGGTCAAGGTTAGCGAGGAGTATAAGCCATCAGGCAATGCGTTGGTTTAGATGTGGTTTGGCATACATATAATGAATGGGGGTCCGCGTTGGTGATGACAAAATTTTTGTGATTCAGGAGGTAGTGTCAGAGTTTGGTGGCTACGAATGATAGGGCTAGGCACAATTTTCCTACATGTGTATACCTAGTCTCGTAATCCACGAGAGTACGAATTATATAATAAACGGCTTGTTCTCGACGTGCCGAGTCCCGATGTTGTGAGCATGGCTCCAATAGCATGGTCAGTGGCAAAAAGGTAAAGGTAGAAAGGGGTGATCATCCTAAGGTGGGATAAGCACGGGTGGCTGCAAGAGATAGGCTTTGAGAGCTTCAAAATCTTGGTGACACTCTTCACTCCATTGAAAGGCAATGTCCTTTTTAAGAAGGTGATGGAAAGGTTGACATCGATCCAAGAGTTGGGAGATGAAATGCCGGATGGATTGAAGTTTACCCTGAAAACTACGCAATTGTTTGAGGTTTTTGGGTGGGTGGGCATTTCTAGAATAGCTTTGAATTTAGATGGATCAACCTAAATGCCACGCAAAGAGATGATAAAGCCAAGAAGTTTTCCTGAAAGAACACCAAAGACACATTTCTTTGGTTGAAGCCGGATCCGAATATTGTAACAGGCGATTGAAAATAATGGTTTAAAACATCGAGATGTTCACTGCGATGTTTAGATTTGCCAAGAAGATCATCGACATAATCCTCAAGGATAGTGTGCATAATGTCATGAAAAATGTAATTCATAGCTCGATGATAGGTCACACCAGCATTCTTAAGGCCAAACAACATGACACGATAACAGAAGGTTCCCTAAGGAGTTATGAAGGCAGTTTTATGTTGATCGGGCCAGGGCTACCAAAATTTGATTGTATCCCGAAAAAACCATCCATGAGAGAAAGAATTTCATGGCCCGCAGTGAGATCAACAAGTTGATCAATACTTGGGAGGGGGGAAGTCATCCTCGGGGCAAGCGAGGTTAAGGTCTCAGAAATCTATGCATATCCGGAGTCCCCCCGTCACTTTAGTGATAGGTACGATGTTAGAAATCCATTGAGGATAGTCAATAGGAAAGATGAAGGAAACAGAAAGGAGTCGTTAAAGCTCTTCTTTGACCAAGAGGGGCAATGCATGGATGCATTTTTCTCAGTTTCTATTTGAATCGTTTGGAGTCAGGTTTTCGGGTAATGTTATGGACAGCAATGTTTAGGATCAATTCCTGGCATGTCAGTGTAGGACCAAGCGAAAGCTTGGTTACGCGTACGGAGAAAGGTAGTAAAGGCGGCTTGTTCTGATGTGTTAAGGGATTGTCCGATCTTCACAACGTGAGGATCCTCCTTTGTGTGGATGTTGATTTCTATAGTCGACTCATTCAACATGGTTTGAGTTTTAGATGGTAAGGCGCGTTGAATATAGGAGTCATCCGCACCAAGGTAAGTGAGGATGGAGTCGTCATCCTGGCACTCAACAACATTAATCGAAGGTGAATCCTTTTTGATCATGTCTGGATATAGAAGGGGAAGAGAAGATGGGTCCTCATTATCTCGTTTATAAGTGAGAGGACCTAAGAAGATAGCATTTATGAAAAAAAAAGTTAGGAGGGATAGATTCAGGGTCTATCGACTCTGTGGGTGATGATGGTTTGGTAGGGGGTGACATCATCATCTTCCAGGATACAACTGACACAAGGTTTCTCCCGTGTAAGTGTTTCAGAAAAACCAAGACCACTACGATCATTGTTTTTACGTGTAGTCACGGGAATGAGTGTATGTCGGCCTTGTTCATAAAGACCAAAAACCAAAGCCTTTCCAAGCACAGTGAGTCAAGAAGGTGAGGGAAAAACGATGATTTGTCAGGTATTGAAAATTGGATTGGAAGGGAACCACCTCAAAAGGAGGTTCAGGGGTAACAGAGGATGTGTTAACACCCCCATACGTTAGGTTGGTGCGGCAATGGGGTGGTCCGTAAGAGATTACCTCCCCCACATGACGGTCGTAAGGTAGGGATGCGCATGTAATTGTCGATACTCCTGCGGGGTATGGAAAGAGCTAACGTTATATAGGCGGTATTCCCCCAGAGTAAGGCGTTGAAAAACATCTACTGAGGGGTCGGAGGTTGGGATGTTATCTACGGGAAAGGAAGTGGTATTTGTGACGGCGGGTTTCATTGGTTGAAGGTGTAGGTGCGGTTGAAGTGGATGGTTGGGTTGGATGAATGGGTGTCTTGACTGGTACAAGCACATCATTAGGGAGATACAAACATATTGTAGGTTTTGAAGGGGAGAGGATCAGCTTTTATGGTGTAGGGACTTTCCCTCGTACTCAAATTTTATGCATCTATGTAAGGTGGAAGGAACACATCCCATAGCCCAGATCCAAGGGCAGCCTAACAGCATATTGTATTGGAACTCTCCCTCAAGGACATAGAAGAGTTCGGGGTAAAGTACATGGTCCTACACGAATGTTAAGGATCACGGTGCCTAAGGTAGAAGTAATAGCCTCATTGAATGACCGCAACATGATGGGGTTGGCACACATGCAGCTAGAAGGGATATTCATTTATTGGAAGGCTTTTGAAGAGATGATGTTTAGGCTAGCACCCCCGTCAATCATAACATGACGTACCCGAATGTCCCAGACATAAGCTGAGATGAAAAGAGCAGGGTCAAGATCTTCAGCACCAAAGTCAATAATTTTGTCTTCAGAGAAACTGACAGTAGCGGCTTGCTGTACAGAGACAGAAGTGGTTGGGGAGATAGATTGTTTGGTGAGTGAAGCAACGTGATTGGGTGTTAGAATAGAGGTAAAAGGTAAGTTTTCATTAGGTAAGACCTCTATCCCTTGAAGGATTTCAATGAGAGCTTGTCGATGAGATTCAAAAGTCTGAATGAGATCATACAGTGTCATTTTTACAGGCGATTGGTGAAGCTGTTTGATCATGGTTCGGTGGGCAATTCCATTAGAGATGGGATAGGCAGGTCTGCGAATAACCACTTTAGGTGGTGGTGCCATCGGGATGGTGGACAGAGAAAGAGATGCCACAGGTGTGTTTTCTTTCACTTTCCCATTGTTTTTCTGTCCTTGAGTAGCAACACTAATCATATTGATCTCGTGAATACGAGAGGAGGAAGAAAGTAGGGATAGGTCATGGTATTCGAGAGGTGGGGCTGTAATAATGATAGATCTTGGTGAGGCAGGGACAGGTGGTATAGGAGAGGGAATTGAAGCTAAAGGTCTCTCTCTTCGTAAGTTATCTTTCTTAACTTTTCTATCTGAGAGAGGTGACTGACGAAGTATAGCTTTCAACACTTTGCATCCCTCTACGTTATGTCCTGGTGTGCGGTGGTAAGTGCAGATTTTAGACTCATTGTAACCTATAGGTCGAGGTTTAGATGGATCATAAGGTCTAAGTGGGGGTAGGGAAATGGTTGCATTCTCTACCAACATAGCAAGGATTTTGGCGTAAGACCCTTTTAGTGGGTCAAAGTCAGAGGAAGAGGAGGCTATTGATTGGGTCGATTTTGGTGATGACGTGGTATGGCTAGTTTGTATGGGTGGTGGTTTAGCCAAGGAGTTTTGATAATGGGTTTTAACTAAACGTGGCTTCTTTGACACAGAAGCTATGTTTAGCTAGTTAGATGATGAGGCCACAGATGATGTGGTATCAGAAAAAAACCACAGAGAAATAGGAGTGACAGAAAACAAATCTTTTGATGATGGAATTTGTTTAAGGTTTATAGGTGGACAGGATTACATGGGGTGATGGTTTTGCTATACCCTTGGATTTCTGTATGGGTGCAGAAGGCGTAGGTCACTTTAAAGAAAACGCAGGAGGTATGATATATTGATGCAAGGTAGAAGGCTGGGGTCCCAATATGGAAGGTAGGTGTGACGACGAGGGTTTTAGTTGTGATAGCGGCATAGATTGAGGAGATTGAGTCTGTCTCCTAATGGGATGGATGGCTTTATTTTTAGATAAATCAAGCCGCTTAGGTGGGTGTGTTAGACTGGGTATTGGTGGGGTCCCAAGCGTAGGGGAAGATTTGGTTAGGTTAATAGAAGTGGATGAGGTATTTGGTAGAGATGAGGGGGGTGAAGATGAGGACATAGGCATTTTAAGCTTCTGTAAACACTTCAGGTATATGGTAGAGGCATCTGGATCGGTCATCTACATTTGAGTAGAATATGGCATACTCAAATGTTCCCATAGGACCTGTCTATCTTCTAGGGGAATGACAGTCCTCACGTGTGAATAGGAACTTTTGTATGGAAAAAAGGTGGGTTGTGATTCCGGTCCACTGCGGGTGTGATACAGGGGGTAGATGAGGCACTGTATCAATGGGCGTTAAGAGGTCAACCAGTCGCTGAAAATATTTAGGTGATGAAGAACTAATAGGTAGGAGGGTGTGTTTGAGAGAATCCGTCATGTTTAAAGAATGTGGTGATGTCAGTTCAAGAGGTTTCTCATCCAAGGATGACAAAATAAGTGGCGAGCCTTCCTCTTGTACAGCAAGAATGGTAGGAGGAGACGTTTGGAAAATAGATAAATTAGATAACATCCGCTCACAGTCTTGCAAGGATGTGGTGTAAGAAGGCTCATTTGTGAGAAGGGAACTTTGGGCAGTTAATTCCTTGATGGGTAAAGGAATGGCAAGGATTTCAGTTTGTCTTGATGGCGAGGAAGGGAGTTCGGTTTCCTGCGTTAGTGAAGAGGCTTGATTCAGAATTTGTTCGATAGAGGTTTTTGGTTGGGAATCGAAGACTGCATGGATCTCATGAATACACTCCTCGGCTAAGATATCTTGATTTATGTTACTATTAGAGGAATGATTTGGGAACGGCTTGTTTAATATTTTCAGATTTCGGTTAGCAGGGGCATTACAATTGTCGAGGGTTATATCCCCCGCATCAACCATTTCCTGCACTATGTTTTTCAACATCTTGCAATTTTCATGACTGTGTCCCTTCACGCGGTGGAAGTTACAGAAGTCATTTTCTTTGTACCAAGAAGGTATGGCGCGAGTGGAATCAAACCCGGAGTGAGGTTTAACAGGAGGTAAGGTAATGGCTCCTGCTTTAAGTAATTTTTCTAATATCACACCATATGTTTCTCCCAAGGGAGTGTAGTTGATGGGCTCTGCTTTATACTTATAGGTGGTTTTTGGCGGGGTATTAGACGGTGGTTGGGATTTGACCATCACCACGTGCACAGCTCCTTTTGATTTCGAAGCAGTCGATGCGTGAGGATTGGTGGTGTTAGGTTTGTTGGTGGAATCTTGGGTTCGGAAATTGGGGTTTTTGTTGCGCAACCGCAATTTCTCTTCCTCTAAGGCTTGAATCTCTAGTTTTTGAGCCATAGTAAAGGCCTCATCAAATGTACAAAAAGTTTGAATTTGGAGGGTAGGAGAGATGTGCTTAGTGCAGGCCCGCATAAAGAGTTCAATAAGTTCGGCCTGAGGCAAGGCATACGTAAGTTGGTTGATAAGGCCCCACCATCGTCCAACAAAATCTGCGATAGATTCGTCTTCAAATTGTCGGATGGCATAGAGGTTGGTGATAGATACTTTCTTGGCAATGTTAATGGAGAAATGATCCAAGAAAGATTGGGCTAGCTATTTAAAAGAGAAGATTGAGTGCTGGGTTAAAGCACTATACCACTCCAAGGCAGGTCCTAATAAGGACATAGGAAAGGTGCGGAGTAGTAAAGCATCATCATGAGAAATCAGATAGCAGACATGTCTAAATGATCGTAAGTGTTGTTGAGGGTCCTCCTTACTATTAAAATGGGTAAATTTTGGTAATTCCCATTGAGGAGGATATGAATGAAGGGGGACTAAAGGGTGGATAGGATCCCAACAAACTTGCTCGTATGTCAAGGCGCTACGACTTCCTGAAACAGAAGCCTCCAGATTTTGCATTTTGTCCATCATTTGTTTAATTAAATTAGTAGTTGGATGAGATGATGGTGTGGTTGTGATAAACGAAGGCAAATTGGGCCAAGGGCCACCGCTAGACAATGGTGGGGTTAAATGTTGATAAGGTATGGAGGATGAATGTGTTGAGGCAACCGAATAGGGATGTCCTATATAAGGCGTTGAGGTTACCGGATATGTGTGTGGAAATGAAAAGGTAGGCGGAGCTTGAGAAGGAAAGCTCGTGTGGATAGGTGGCAGAGAGCAAGTCATGAACGGAACAATCTGCAAGAGAGATGAGGTAGGAGTAGCCGGCGGTAATGACATGTTGGGCCCAAGATTAACCAAAGGAAATCCAATCTGTGTCGTATGAACCCCTGAAGCTGCTGAGTTAGGAGACGGGACTAAGGATGCAGAAGGCAAAGCGGAGTTATCAGGCGGAGAAGGAGCTAAATGAGTAGCTATACTGATAGGCATGCCAACAAGGAGTTGACTGTTGGGTGTACAGTAAGGGGCATGAGAAAAATAGTATTGTACAGTGCTAGGATTAGCATCCAGAAATTTGGCAAATTCTTTATCTCCTACAGGAATTTTAGGAACCTCGCTGGTGTCCATAGGATTCCCCACAGAATATGAAGGGGGTGATTCAGGAAAAGGCACAGAGCAAGCATGTGAAACCATGGCGGCAGCTTTCTTTCGAGTGATAACAACCATGGGCAGGAGTACACAATAGGGTTTCCTTCTATCAGGAACAGAAATAGACAAGAAGATGTTTGAAATTGGTAGGTTACTGGTTTGTCAAGAAATGTAAAAGACAGTAACCGATATCAGCCAGATAACCGATGTCGGTCAGGCTGTAGCCACCGTCGGTAAGCTAACCGATGTCGGTATAATAGAACTGGTGTAAGAAGTAGTAAGAAGTTGTTGATTTGGTGTTAATAGTGATTAGTATGCCTACCAAACTGTTCTGTAGTGATCACAGAAAATAGTGTATGACAGAGAAACAGAACTGAAAACAAGCAAGAATGCACAAACAAATTAACAGACTAACCCTAGGGTTAATTTTAATAAATTTGGGCTTATACCTTTAGACGCAGAATGATGTCAATCCTAAACAAAAGACTTAGGGGAAATGTCAAGTTTGTTTTGGCTTATAAGGTTACCTCAATAGGGGTGGAGGAATACCGCGGAAAAGGGGGGATGTTTTGAGCTGTTGTATTAATTATGAAGTGATTCGGTATGTGTTGTGCAGTGAAAGTAAGATTAATTTCCTGTCAATACTATGGAAATCACCCCCACGTGTACGACCTGTTACTTAGTCTATGTTCACTAGAATTGAAAACAACAAGCAAGAATGTAATGCACGTGTTTTAAACCCAAATCGAAAATGATATTTGATGAAGCAACTAAGATGACTTTTACTAAAGCAAAACTGGGAAAGCAAGACAAATTCTCTTACTAAATATAACAAAAATAGCAAACAACAAGTATGCTCCCTATATGAAAGCAGGCAAGAGAAACAGAAACCTGAAATGGGTCCCACCGGGCGTGCCAAAATGTTTCGCACGGAATGTTTCGGCTCTATGGAATAGACTTGCTTCTATCCTTTCATTCCTTTGAGAAACAGATAAGGGTTAGGGCTAGGAGGAATACCTGTTGAATGTTGAGATGGTGTGCGCGTACCGTAGAGAAAGATCAGATCAACTACGAAGAAATCCTTTTTTTCTTGGAAGGACTACCTGCAAGTAAGAATACAAGACCACCAGATTTTAATTAGACAAAAAATGAGGGAGCTGCCTTAGGCCCAAGAAATATAAAAATTCCTTTCGAAGGTGGTCAGTTCCCCTTTTAATATGAATTAACACAAATGATAACAAAGAAAGATATTGCAAAATCACGATTTAGGTACCTCATTACAAAGCAATAGAGGCTAAACTATCAATAATAAAGAGTCACATTATTTGTTCAGTTACTGGTCGTTGATACATTCAGGTTGAGTTACAGGGATAAACCAGACTGGACCTGAGGTTATTAGGTGACAAATAGGCGAGAGAAAGGTTTTGGGGTATAAGTCACAATAACCGATGCCGATCACTGGATAACCGACCGTAGTTAGAGAACTACTGCTGGTAGGGGATAATCGACACCGGTAGGGTTAGTAATCTAGGTGCTTCTGCATAGAGGCTGGTTGCAGGGTGATTATGGGGTTATTAAGACTAGCGGATGGCTGAGGGGAATAGTGAGAGGATAGGGAAGACTCAGAGTGTGATAAAATGGTCTTCTGGGAAATACAAGGATGTATGGATGAAGGTTAAGTGCAGGGTGCTGGTAGGTGGTAGATCTAGGAATGAGCTTATAATTACTATCAATCCACAGGCTCAAGAAATGGTGCTTAAAAACATACAAGACACTACTTACTCGTTCCTGATGAAGATGCAAGTTCCAGGACTGTGATGATGAAGACAGGGCTCAAGTAGGATGATCTGACAATCCAAGATGAGCTATCTCCTCTTCTGATGCTTGGATGAGTGTCACTGGGCTCTAGTTATTCAATTGCAGTCTTGGGCTTGATCTCCTTCTCTGTAAACTCTTCTTGTTTCTTCACTTGTCTCTGCTCAACCAAGCAAATCCAAATCCTTCCAATGATTTCTCCTCTTCTCGATCGAATGAAAAATCCGATCCTTTGTTTTTGGTTGGAGGTGGTCATTTACAGGGAACGTATGGCAGTTACGCAACTGACGGCAGTCGAGTAGGAATTGATGTCGGTTAGGTCAAAGCGGGCTATTTTTGGTAAAATAGCCAGCTTTCCCTCCTTTTCTCCTAAGGGATTGGTTGCAGGCTTGGTCAAGTCATTATGAGGTTGGTTTTAGGTGCGGGTGAGGAGTAATTAGTCATGGGTGTAGATGTGGACCAAGTTATAGGTCTTAATTAGGTTAGTTTAGGGTTAAGACTAGGTCATGATGAGGTGGTGAAATGAGGTGGCAGGTATGGTGATGTGGATTTATTAATTATAAGGTAATTAATAAATAATCGTGTAAGGTTTAGGTGATGAGGTTAGGTTGTGAAATGAGATGCGGGGCACAGGGTGTCATAAGACACAAATTTGGTGTCTACAGAAGGAGGAAGAACGGTGGATCAGATAAAATCTGATCTAGTTGTTGGAGAAAATAGATCTTATATTAATGAAATGAAGATGTTTTTTTCATTTTTCACCCACCTAGATTCTTCAAAATTAAATTTTCAGATCTCCATGGTGTGGATGAGGTCGAGATATTTCCACCAATGCCAAATTTGTTGGATTTCAAGCACCGAATCAAAAGATATGCCCATTTGAAAATTTGAGTCGGGCCCTTAAAAAATGGCCAGAGCCAGCTATCAAAATGGGTCTTTTTAAAATGGACACATGGGGGGCTGGTGCATGTTTAGGGACTACTTTTGGATTTCAATTTTGAAGTTGCACTAGGACAACATGTGGCATGTTCTACGGATTTCTCAGTCTCCTCATGTTTGAACTAAGTTTTTTTACTCGGCTGGGCCATACATCTGACTAGGGACACATGGAGGCTTGGCACTTGATTGGAAACCTCCCCAAATTTTACTCTTGAAGTAGCATCATGTTGACACTTGGCTCCCTCCATTATCCTGTCTCTTCCATGACTATTCAACTCCAACCCTATCGATTTTTTCAGACTTAATACACATGGAAGGTCCGCGCTCATTTGGAAACCCATTGAGGATTTTACCTTTGAATGAGCATCGGGTTGACACATGGGAGCCTCCATAGGCTCTTGGAATTTTCAATAGCTACTCTTACTTTTTTCTACCTTGAACACATGGTGAGATGACACTCATTTAGAAACCTTTTTTGGGCTATGCATTTGAAATTACGCTGATGCAACATGTGGTTCCATCTGCTGAATTTCTATACTTAGTCGAGTTTAGGCCCGCCATGTTCACCTTTTTAATTTTAACTATTGACTCTGCCCCTATTTCAGCCTAAGACACATGGAGGCCTAGTGCTTGTTTGAGTTTATCCTTTTGGATTCAATCTTTGGAGGTACACTGTTTGGACACTTGGTAGCTTCCGCTAACTCTCTATACTTAGCCATTTTTTGGGGCTCATTCTGAGTTATTTTTAGAGCTCAAAGACTTTGATTTTTCCCTATATCTTTTCCTTTGAGCCTCTAATTTCTTCCTTCCCTGAACATACTCCTCCATTTTAGAACCTTCTGATAACCTGATAATTAGATTTAAAGCATGGATTTGTGCGATGGATCCATTTCTTGAATTTCTTCTTGCACGGGGCCATGTTTGATCAATTTTTTTGGGGGACAAAAGAGAGATAACATTAACCTTTCCCTTGTGCTTGGTCTTCTAGTATCTAGTATGAAAAATAGTCAGCAAGTAAATTTTGGAAGTAGGAGAGTAGGAGTAAGTCATATAACAAACATATCGATCATAGAGCAAACGTCTTCGTTATTGTTTGGAGGTACCTTTTTTCAGGTGTATCTTCGATATATAATTCTGGTGCGTAGAATTTTGTAGTCTCTTCTAGGAGTAGTAACAATTCACAGACTATAGGGGTGTAGTTTAGTACTACTATTGGGACATAGGGAAGTACATATTCTGGTCTAACTTCAGCTATAGGTTCAGGATCAAGAGGTATAGGTGGTTCTATTTTCAGTGGATCTTGTGGTTCTGGAGGTAGAGGAAATGTAGGAGGTTCTAGATTAGGTGGGCAAGGTTCGCACCAACCCCAAAATATTTACATGGAGATGTCTCTTTGTCTTCTAGAGTATAGGGAAAGGTAATAATATTTACTTGTGTGAAATATTGTGGCGCACAAAAGGAATCATGGATTTTGAGCACAGGGAAAGTCAATTTGCCCCTACATTACAAGGGTTTGCACATAATTGGTACATAAATTTTCACCCCTCATCATATTTGCATAGACTATACAACTCCAAAAGATGCTTTCCTTAAAGAGTTTCACATCCCTAAGTTCAAGCACAATAGTATAAGTGTTCTCAAGGATATTAAGCAAGGCACTACTAAGAGTGTCAGTGAATATGATTCTTATTTCAAAATGGTGTTATCTAAGATTTCTTATGATATTATTGACCGCAAACATGCACAATGGTTCGTTTGAGGTCTGATTACAAATTTTAGAAGGGCACTATCACATAAGACATACACTGTCCCATGTTAAGAACTTGAAGAAAATTTATGTGATGAGGCAGTTGGGAGTATAGACATGGGGGTGGGGCCCTTTTTTAAAAGCACAGATCACAGCTATGGTGAAGTAGTTGGAGAAGCTATCGAAAAATTCAGCACATGAGATTTGCATGAGGATTTGGTGCATAGATTGTGAAGTGGAAGGTCATAGAAAGGATAGTTGTCCCCATAGATTAGTATGCTCATTATTGTTGGATTGTGAGACATGTCATTTAAACCATGATGTTAGCCACTATCCATTATTAAAACACACAATAAGGAAGAATGTTTCTTGTTACTGTAAAATTTGTAATTCCATGACTCATGACATTGAATATTGTTGGCTGATTGGTCAAATCCATAATTCTATAGATATCGTTGTATGAAAGACAGAAGTATCAGATAACTCTAAAGTAAATAATGAGCATTAGGATTAGGATCATAATCAAGTGCATTATGATTTGAATTAAGGGTGTTCAACGATACCGTGGTGGATTTCGAGGATGAGGTTGTGGTGGTAGAAGAGGTGAGTTCCCTTATGGAACATGTTATACATGTGGATCCCCCGATAACTACTAGTGTAAATTTACTTAGAATATTACTTGTTCTTTCTGTGGAAAGAATCATAATTATGAGGAATGCCCAAAATTATATGAGAATATTACCAAGTAGCATAAATAAGAGAAAAAAGGTGTAGGGATGGTTAGGATACAATGTGTCGTGGAAAACTAGTGGATGCCTTTGTTGGAACCAGAATCTAAGGTAGTGTTGGTTAAGATCACTACCCATGCTAAAGTGGTGTGCAACAAAGAAAAATTATAGTAGAAGCCTACCATCACTAGGGAGGAGGTTTATCAACAGACCATGGAAGTACTTAGAAATATTCAGGGTGAAATACAATATTTAAAGGAGTAATCATGGAAGATGGAAAAAAATAAATCATCAAAAATGGTCTAATTTGATATGGATGACTTGAAATAAGTGTGCAAGATGTTGCGCTAGGATAATATCATTCCACTGTTATGGAATTGGTTAAAGGGAAACACTCTACATGCAAGTATTAAGACTAGATGGTAGATCATGCATGTAAATGTTCCCCCTCATAGCTTAGATTATGACAAGGAAATCACTATGAATGTTTTCTTGGTTGGGTGGCTTTTGAGTAATATATTGATTGATACAGGCATGAAATCCAATGTTCTTACTTTTGATGTGTGGGTAAAAAAGAGGAGACCCCCATTGCATCCATCTTTGAATGTATTGTTCATGGCTAACTAGACTAAGGCCACTCCCATCAGATTGTTAAAAGATGCATCCATTACCATATATGGAGCCAAGTTCACTAATGATTTTGAGGTTTTAGCACTGCAGAGGCAGATGGCCTCCTAGCTCTACTAGGGCATCCTTTGTGCTATGTAAATAACGTTGATCTTTGGTTCAACAAGGGTTATATCAGCTTTGTAAATGAGGAAAGATTTACCATCCCTTTAATAAATGGAAAATTTACCCCCTATGTTGAGCCCTTGAGTGAAGAAAACCTGAACAAGATTTATGTATGCATCATCTGGGACCCAAAGGTTCTTTAGCCATATAAATAAGGAATTACTTAGTGGGAAGATGCACGATCTATTAGCGATACTACGTGTGTTTCTTGTTATAATTGGGATCATAGTACTTATGAGTTGGTAGGGTATAATGTAAAAAGAACATTTATGTGGTACAATAGACATCCTTATATCAAGAGAATATATAACAACTCAGTACCTCCTTACACTAGAGAAGGAGATCCTATGCTATTTCTATGCGCCATGGAGGAACAATGGGTAGAACATATGGAGATGTGGAATATGTTAGCATATACCCTACGTGGGATAGCAACACATATGTGGGTGGTTCATAAGGATAATCTTGTAAGATGGAATGAAATTAGGATTGCTCTTGCTACTAGATTCTACAAGAGCAATGCACCTAATCATATATGCACTTATCATGGTAATCAACCTATTCAGCACCATGTTCAGTAGTGTGAGAGACTCTAGATGGTAGGGTAGGAAGATTTAACACCTTCTCTCTAGGTGCACAAATTTTATTCCACTTTATAAGTTTGCACACGTGTTTGGTATGTATATGTGAAACTCCATAGAGAGACTGGAAATTGGCATGATTTAATTTCAAGAATGACCCATACATTTGAATTCTTCTCTATTAAACCTCTGGTAAAAGAGGCATTAAAGGTTATAAAACACTTAACTATGGGGGATAGTGCCAAGGCAAAAGAACTCATTCAGGATTTATTTGATGAAGGAGACTTAGGAGCGTGGTTTTCTAGAGAAACAGAAATAGATGCCACACTACTTAAGTGTGCTTTCCTTGAGAAGGAAAAAGGAAGAATGGTCTACTTAGTGGATGATGAAGAAGAATAAAATCTTGATGTAGACTATTCAACAAGTAGCCGTGAGGTGTTGGAAATTATAGATAAGACCATGCGTGCCTATCATGAACATATGAATACAAAGAAAGTGAATATTGGATAAGATGCTAAGCATAAGGAGGCCATAATTGGAGACTATTGGTTTGACTTTGAAGTGGAAAAAATCATTGAGTTACTACAGGATCATCAGGACTTATTTCCTCGGGGGTACCATGAACATAAGAGCGTATATTAATTATTAGGAAAGATGAAGATAAATCTTAAGGAAGGTGCATGCCCAATCAGAATGAGACCCTATAGGTTGAACCCCAACTTACACAGAAAGGGAAAAGAAGAGATTGAAAAATGTTGAAGTCTGGAATCATCAAGCCCTTAGATGAGTCAGAATGGGTTAGTCCAATGGTGGTTAGTATCAAGAAGGATGGTCAGATTAGGATTTGTGTGGACTGTAGGGAGCTAAACGATGCATTTGTGATTGATCCCTTTCCTATGCCATTCACTAAAGAGATACTAGAAGGTGTTGCAGGGTGTGAAATCCAATCATTTACCGATAGATTCTTTGGGTATCATCAAGTTAGGTTTTCTTAGGAGGATCAGGAAAATACTACTTGTACTACTGAATGGGGAAGCTCATATACTGTGATGCCTTTTGGTCTAAAAAATGTGCATGTTGTATTTTCATGCATAGTTGTTTAGGTGTTCAAAATATTTTATTCACAACTTCTTATAGGTTTATTTAAATGATTGGATAGTGTATGGACTTATTAAGGATCATTGTGACAATTTGTGCTTAATGTTTGAAATATGTAGATAGTTGAGTATCTCTTTGAACATCAAGAAGTTCATATTTTCTATTCCATTTGGAATACTGTTAGGAAACATCTTCTGTAAGGAAGGTTTATTCGTTGATCAAGCTAAGGTTGTAGTCATTATTGTCCTAAAATAACATACTAGTCAAAGTGACTTGCACGGATTCTTGGGTCACACTGGGTACTATAGAAAATTCATAAACGGGTATGCTAAGGTTGCCACACATTTGAAGGAGTTACCAAAAGGAAAATGGACGTTCTACAAACTGCAACATTTTTGCATTTGAAACATTGAAGGAAAAACTTACTGCCATACCTATTTTGTGCTTTCCTTTGTGGGACTTACCATTTCATGTACATGTGGATGCCTCTGGCATGACCATTGGCATAGTGTTGGCTCATCCTAGAGAAGGTATAATAGATCATCCTATCTATTTTACTAGTAGAAAGTTGACTCTTGTAGAGAAGAATTATATAACTATAGAGTGTGAAGCTCTTTCAATGATCTATGTGCTACATAAATGTAGATAATACCTTCTAGCTACACCATTTTTATTTTATACAGATCACATGGCATTGAATTATTTGGTAAACAATCCCATTTTATAGGGGCACATATGTATATGGGTAATATTATTTTAAAAATTTGATTTCACAGTTGTTGGAAAACAAGGGAAAAGTAATTTTGGACCTTACCATTTATCCAAAATATAGTCAGGAAAAGAAGCATAGGTAATTGAATATACCATGCCCAATGCACATTTATACAGGTTATAATGTGTGTCATCAGAATTATAAGATATTGTTGTCTTTCTATGAATAGATATGGCACCAAAATGAATGAAATCATTAGAGAAGAAAAAACTTTCCATATGCGTGTCACCCTTTTTCTTGATTAGCGGTGACCTGTACAAGTTAGGAAGGATGAAGTATTGCGCCATTGTATACTGGAACATGAGCGCATAGATATCATGGAGGAAGCTCATGGTGGTATTGCAGGTGGCCACTATGCAGGATATGCCACTGTGCACAAGATATTTCTTGCTGGATTATGGTGGGAGACCTTGTATAAAGATTGTAAGGCATATTGCAAAGCTTGTGATCAATGTTAGTTCCTTAAGAAACTAGGTTAAAGTGATGAAATGCCTCTAAGACCTATTACTAATGAAAAAATATTTGAGAAATGGGATATAGATTTTTTGTGTCCTATTTCACTAGCCATGCATAGGAATGGATCATGCTATATCATTACTTGCATAGACTATCTGAAAAGGTGGGAAAAAGTAGCATCTATAAAGGATTGTATAGCAGCAGCAGCAGCCAGGTTTCTAGGTGAAAATATTATTAAAATGTATGGATGTCCTTTAAGTTTGACCAGTGATAGGGGGACACATTTTCTAAATGAGAAAATTAGAATTTTATTAGATGAATTCATGATTGGACACCATAAGACTACACCATATCATCCTCAGGAAAATGGGACTGGTGAGATTTTCAACAAGATTTTGAGCTAGAAATTGACAAAAAATTGTGATGTTGGAAGAAAGGGTTGGGATGATAAAGTTTTTGTAGTACTTTGGGCATATAGAACAACATAAAGGTGGCTAAACATACCTTTTTAATTGGTGTTTGGCATAGAAGTAGTTCTTCCTATAGAATTTATGTTACCTTATTTAGGTATTGTGTGCGTTAGAGGTCTTGTTGATTAACAAGCCTTAGAAGAATGGATCGACAAGTTAATTAAGTTGGATGAGTGATGATAAATAACATGTTGGAGTCAGAAGCAAGAAAAATCTAGGTAGAAAGCATGGCATGATACACACATTAGGGACAAGAAGCTTGAGATAGGCAAAATGGTTCTCCTTTATTATTCTAAGTTTTTGTGCCATATAGGAAAGCTCAAAGTACATGGGTACGACCATATGTTATCACTCACATACTTGAAACAAGATCTTTTCAGTTAGAAACACTTGATGGAATATGGTTACCCCGGTTACTTCAAGGGGAGTAGGATGAAGCCCTACTATAAATAAGTCTTCTTTGTCTTTATAATAAGGTAGTATTGTCGTTTAGATTAGGATTTCAATTATGTATTCCCTTAATGTATTTCCTTCTTCATTGCTATGCTTTTTCAATTTAGTTATTGTTTTGTGAAATAAGTGTGTTTGCACACCAGAAGTTAATTAATAGTTGTAGAATTTTTATGTGTAGAGGACTGCACATACTATTTGTGTGGGGTGGTTATTGAGAAGTGGGTACACATAAAGGAACAAACTACTACAGGTTCTATTCAAAGATTGAAGAGTTGGTGACAATAAAATTTCTTCCAAAGGAGGACCATTGATGGAGATAAATGAAGGAACAATATAACATGAGGTAAGTGGTGGCCATGAAGACTAGTAGGATAAGGAACAGTGATGAGGTACTCAGGTGCATGAAAGCGCACTAAAGAGAAACTTGTAGCTAGAAGGTAGGAAGGCATGTTAAAAGGTTATGACTAAGGTGTGAAGATGTATCATGTGGAAAAGTGTGAAAAGGGTCAATTAATGAGGATTATTGGTAGGTGAAGGAGCAATAAATGCACTGAATTTTTGAAAATCTATATAAGGACGAGATTGGAGTTCATTCTTATAGTTATGATCATGAGAATTTGAAATATCTGAGTGTGACAAAGCTGTGAGAAGAGTATTTAGGTGCAAAGAGTGTGAAACAAGACATGGAGAGTAGATTTGTGCATAGGAGAATATTGCTTCCCCATTGGCAAAGTGTTTGAGCAAAGCAGATCACTACAAAAGAGCTAGGGAATGTGATTTAAATTTGGGCACATAGATTCAAGCTAGGGTTTGGGTTTGCATGTTGTAAAGGATAGAAGGTGAGTATTTGAAGTTAGAAAATTATGAGTTATAGATGGTGCTAAAAAATGCTCCTACCGCAAGAGATAAGGGAAAGAAGAAAGTGGAAGTAGATGTTGAAATTACTCCCGAGAGTAATTTCTTAGAGATGCAATACCTAGAAAATGTAATAGTGGGAAAAGAATGGGAGTATCACATCTAGAAGTGTAAAATCAGTGATTACAACCATCGCACATTGGATAACAAGGAGTTAGATGCGCTGTTGTATACAAAGAAAAACAAGTACACAACATATGACATGATAGTATATGATGATGTTGGAGAGAAGTTGTTGAAACAGATTGGATTTTACCAGTTTTATGAGTTGTCCTACTTTGTCAAGTATGAATATTTATACTTGTGGATGATGAGAAGGGTACATGAAGATTTCTTTTATTTTGTAGGATGGAGAGTAAGGATTACTACAACACTAATTGTGACATTAACAGGATTAAAGGTGCCTCAGGCTAGACATATAACCGTGAAACCCACTGCCATGTCTGATGAGTAGGTAAGTAATGCCTTAGTGAAGGTGTCTTCAGAGGTGGCATGGAAGAACATAGATAAGTCTGCCACTCTCAATGTGCTAAGAAAAGAAATCAAAGCCAAGGGATGTTAATATCATGCACTTTAAACAAGAAAAGGACCTATAGTAGAAAAATAATGAGTTCTTATTAGCATGGTAGAGGAGATCGAGGATCATGTCCTCTAAGAAAGACAACAGTTAGAGCCCAATGTACCTAAAAATTTCCCTTCATCTATGTACTATGTGCATACTTTGGTTGATATGGTGATTGAAGAGGGACCAGTTAGGATGCCAATGTCAAAATAAACATGAGGCAGAGAGTTAAAAGGCTAGAGTGATTAGAAATATTTCATCATACAAGGGCTTGCTTCAAACTTTGTGGGAGGAGCTGAAGAAAGTGGATAAAGCATTGAATATCTATATAGCTCCAGAGGAAGTCATCAGAATAAGGACTATGGTAGAGGACAATGAAGTCCTAAAATCTATGAAGAATGAAACATTGGGGTGCATAAAGAGACTGACATTGGTGAAGCAAAAGTGTGAGGCCCTTGTAGTGGCTCAGGAGCCACATAAGAACATGTTGGATGAACTAGGGAAAACTTATAGCATAGAAAATAGACCTACTAGAGGGGAGAATGTCTGTAATGGCTAACATTATGTTAGTATTACAAAATTAAAAGGGAGAAATTGCACAAGATGAATTTAGAGTCCATTACAACGAACATCCAAGAAAATGAAGATGCCGCACTAAGTGAGTGGTAGACATTAGAGGTAGAAATAGAAGAAGAATATCTGAAACTAATTCTTTGAGTTGAAGTAGAGGGTGATGTAGAGTAAATAACTATTCTTTGTGTAACAATTATTCACCTTATTTTTCATTAATTTATTCTTTATTCTTCTATGAGTAGTCATTTTGGGGGCAGAAATGTAGTTTAGTGTGGGGTAATGTTGAGCAGAAAAAGTTGAATACTAAGCAGAAGGTTTGTGTGAGAGAACAAGGAACAAACAATGGTGTGAAAGTAGAGGGGACAACACCTGCGTGAAATATAAGGGCAGATTTGGGACTTAGCCATTTTTATGTGTATGGGATATTTTTGGAGATAGTGTGCCAAGAACACAAATAGCTAAAGACTTGCATGACATGCTTGGATATTTTTGGAGGAGTGGCTATGAAGTAATTTGCATGGGTTTGGGATAAGAATAGATTTTATACTTCATGTTAACTAGAAGAGGCCTATTGTTAGCGCACTTACATGTGTGCTTGTGATTATAAAGGCACTTGGCTATTTTCAGCATGTGACCTATTTTTGGAATTATGCAAGTGGTGAAGGGCTAGTCCCCACCCTTATAAATATGTAATGATCTGCATAGTGTAGGGGGTGTGAGAACAGAGTTACTGTGAATTTACGCTTTCAAATCTGATGTGCGCATAAGTGATGGTATTATCTATTGTACTGATCTTTTGTGTATTTATCCTATTTAATATAATGGAGTGTATTAGGTGAATCATAGTGCTAATTCTTAGTATAATTCGGTTCTTGTATGGCTGTGTTCGTTATGGATATTGTTTAAATATGTTATTCTTTAGATATAGATCTGAACAAGAACTATAGAATGATGTATTGGTTTGGATTTGAATTCATTAAGTCTTCATCATGCTAACATCCTACAAATAATAACCCTAAAGAGGGACTTGGTACCTCTTCATGCTTTATGTGAGTGCTCAGTATAGGCTGAGTGATGTTCCAGCATGCCTAGGATTTTTATGGTAAATTTTAGGCTGCATCGAGATAGAGAGACTGATAACAGAAGGGATGGGATGCAGGAAACAAATTGAGACAAATTGGGTCAATGGTGACTAGAGGACAATCAATGGTGAATGAGTTTGACTTAGGGATTAGTGAGGGTTGATGGATTCTAAACAAGCTATTTGAAGGAAACAAAGCTCGATGATGTGGTTATAGAGAACCAAAATGTTAGCATAATTTAGCATAGGCATATTTATTGCATTTTATTGCATTGTCTTTTATTTAATAATGTGCAACATGTGCACTCTAGTCTAGTGACTTGCATTCAATATTGTTATGCTAGATAACATTCAATATTGGTATTAGTAGTAATTACATGTGCATGTGAGATGGGTTTTATCATCTCGTAGTTGGTGTCTGCTAGGGTGTCATGTCTATCCATATGAGGCTATCTAATGTCTATAAATATTACAACTCTTGCATTGTTATGAAATATGATTTCATGATCAATAATATTTTTGAGGCTTCCGTCCCTCTTTGGTCATTGCAATCTTATTTTATTCTATCATTTGGTATCTAAGCTATACCATTATTATCATTTGGTATTAGAGCAGGTTCTATCCAAGCAAGGTTGAAGAGGAGCACTATTGGAGAGGATCCATTGGAGAAGAAGATTTGCATCAAAGGAGAGCCATTGAAGCATCCCGCAGCCTCCATTCCTTCCAAGCATCCCTCAACTAAAATTTGACCTATCCACTTATTTGGAAGGTAAATTTTTTTTATTAGTCATTGGTATAGCCAATTGATCTAACATATTGGCGGAATATTTCAGATTTGGAGATCTTTAAAAAAAAAAAGGAGAGAGATCTTGAAAAAAAAAATTACAGATCTAAAGAAAAAAAAAAGATCAGATCTAAAAAAAATTTAAAAAATATCAGATCTGAAAGTGGAGGTGTGAAGAATTCGGGAGCAAAGGTTGAAGCAGTCCCCGTCAACAAAATTCCAGCAGATAGCTTTTATAAAAAAGGACATAACTTTTTCATACAGTGTCAGATTAATGTGCTATTTTTTTTTTTTGGAAAAGATAAGAAGGATATGCACAACTTTGCAGTTTACATCATCTTCAGATTCGACATCTACATATGACGAAAATTCTGTACAAGTCGGATCATTTTTTCTGAAGAAAAAAATCAGATCTTGCTGGTAAATTGGTAAGATCTCAAAAACAAAGATTCCAATTCTTCTAAAATTTTGTGGGTTTCAAGAAAAATATTGTATGATACTGCTATAAAATTTTTAGAAAAACCTAGATCACGGTTTGTGAGAAAACATGAAAACAATATTCAGATTGTTTGTTTGGATCTTGGGAACAAACAGGTCAGCGGTTCAATTCCCACTCTCTCCATATTTTTTATTAAATTATTTATTATAGAAAATTTGGAGAAATTACTAAATTTTGGGATATTTCCAAATTTAGAAGCTCACCAAACACATTTAGAGACACCGCTAAATTTAGCGAAAAAACACCTATTGGGGGGTAAAAAAAATATTTTTGGCCTAAATTGTGTATTTTATGATTCTAGACCCTTTTTTCTAAAGAGGGGGGACTCAAAAAACTTCATTTTGATGTACTTTGAGAGGATGTTGTACTAATCTTGGTGCATAAAGTGAAAAAAAAAGAGAAAAAAAAAGTGCACATTTTTTATTTTATGTTTGGTTCTATCACACGAGATCTTTGATCTCATAGCAGCGTTCGGTATATACGGTGCCTCTAGGAAGCACTTACGGGTGATGCCATCGTGAATACTACTACACTTAATGCCTAACATAGCTGCCTAAATTTCGTCTAGGCATCAACCCTATAAAATCGACTGGGAGTAATAAGGACACAATACACACACATTTGAGCCCTCCCATCAGTTTGTGCTTGCACAAACCCCTCTCCATACTATCTAAGTACCACGTACTAAATTCTTTCACGTGCGTTAACACCTCTTTCCGTACTGATGGGTATATTGAAAGGGTGATCTTCTTCCATGTATCGACAGGTATATCAGAAGGGAGCATATATAGAAAGGCTTGGTATATCAGCCTGACGGTATATTGAGAGGGAGACCATAAACTTGGAGTGATAAGAGCCTTACCCTTTGTCAAAAATTCATAGTTTTAGAAATTCAGATTACAGAAATGGGTGCACAAGCACCAAAGTTCTTCTTGCTAGATTCACAACTGCTTAGAGGAGACAACTATGCTACATGGAAACCAAAGATCAAGGTGTTACTTGAGTTTGAAGACCTATGGACAGTTGTAGATGGAAGAAACAACAAGATCACTTGATGATGGAAGACAACAAGTTCAATTTGATAGGGAAAATCAAAAGGCCAAGTTGATCATCTTGTTTAGCATAATAGACAATGTGCGACCCCACATTAGAGATGCCACATCGGCCAAGGATGCATGGGATAAGTTGAGCACGGTCTATGAGGTAAAGAACAAGAATGCCATCCTCAACCTACTATCACAACTGCATACTCTCAAGTTAAAACACAATGAGAAGGTTGAAGTTTTTTTGAGATGAGTTGCTACTTTGAGGGCATCTCTATTGGCATTGGGAAAAGAGATAAGTGATGAAGGCCTCATTACCAATTGTGTTGCAAGCACTTCCTCCTTCCTACAGAATCTTTATGACAACTATCAATATGAGTGAACAAACAGTCACCTTTGAGAAGTTGGTCAATCTACTCCAACAAGAAGAGGAAATGAACAACAAAGATCAGGAAGATGAGCAAGCACTATCTTCTAATCACAAAGGAAAGGGAAAATTTCAGTCCAATCACAAGAAGTCCCAACAAAACCAAAGTCAATGAGACAACACCAAGAAGTGTCCTATTTACAATAGAGGGGGACATGACATCAAAGATTGTTGGTACAATTCCTACAAAAAGGGTTCATCAAGCAATTCAAAACCCAATAACCATTAGGGTAACAATAATTCAAATAAAGGGAATTCCAACAACAACAACAATCAAGGGCAGAAAAATGGTAATTGGCAAAGAAAACCCAAACAACGAGGGTACATTTTCCAAACATGAGGATGATTCAGATGAAGGACACCACATGTATTCTGCTCAATTTGATGAAGAAACCAAGTCCACACAAGATATCTGGTATGTTGATTCGGCTGCAACTCGACACATGACTGGACGTAAGGATTGGTTCTACACACTACGTGACTCACCTAACAAGAACCATGTGTCATTAGGTGATGACTCATCATACAGTGTCAAGGGGATTGGAAACATTTCACTACCTCTTGGAAAGCATGACTGCAAAATCACAAATGTATTGTATGTACCTGGGTTGACCAAGAATTTGCTATCAAGTTAGTCAACTCCTTGATCACAACTTGAAGTTGGATTTTGACAGTAATAATGGAGAAAAAGTGTGCTTGATAAGAGATAAGTCAATAGGTTCCAAGATTGTAGCAAGAGCCTCCAATGTGGGATGCATGTTCCAACTTGATTTTGTCCACAAGGATGATCAAGCTTTAGTGGCCAAAGACACACAATCTGCAGAACTATGGCATTGCAGATATGGTCACATCAGTTTTGGCTATCTCCAAACACTTCAAAAGGGCAAGATGGTGAAAGGATTGCCTACACTCAAGCACAACACTGACAAGTGTCACAATTTCCTAGCTGGAAAGCAACACAGAGTACCCTTCCATAAGAACACATATAGAGCTAAGGGAAAGCTTGATTTGGTGCACACTGATCTTTTTGGGCCCATGCAACCAATTCATTCTGGATGTCAATACTTCATGCTTTGTGTTGATGACTAATCAAGAAAAATGTGGATATATTGTCTAAGAAACAAGAGTCAAGCCTTTGAGACATTTCAGAAGTTCAAAGCACTTGTTGAGAATGAAGTTGGTCACAAGATCAAAACTCTCCGCTCAGATCGACAGAGGAATTCACAAGCAATGAGTTTAAGAATTACCTGGAAGCTCATGGGATTCATAGAAAAATGCCTCCTACTCACACACCATAGCAGAATGGTATAGTTGAGAGAAGGAATCGTACTATCATGGAAATGGTGTGATGTATGATTGATGACTTAGGTTTAACAAAGACATTTTGGGCAGAAGCTGCAAGAACTGCAATCTATTTGTTAAATAGAGTGCCCACAGTAGCTCTTGAAGGAGTGACACCTCAAGAAGCATGGTTAAATCGGAAACCATCAATTGCACACCTAAGAGTATTTAGGTGTAAAGCTAGCATGCACATACCCAAGAAGAACAGGAACAAGTTGGATATGAAAGCTGAGAAACTGATATTCATTGGATACAGTGAAGAAGCACTTGGGTACAGATTATGGGATCTGAAATCAAAGAAAGTATACACAAGTAGGGATGTTGAGTTCTTTGAGAAGAAACAAGTAGATGCTCCACTCAACGACTCAACAAACATGTAGAATACACCTCTTGTGAAGACAAAATTTGATGTTCCCACTGAAGATGACAGTGATGAATTGGATGATGGTGAAAATTTGGATCCACCACAAGCCAATGGAACAACTAAGAAGTTATTTAAATGGTATGCTCAATTAATAAGAGATGCAAATTTGGATGAAGCACCTAGCACATCATCTAATCCTGGACCTAGAACTCGCAGTCAAGCTGGTGAAGAGGTCAATTATGCCCTAATGAGCAGAGTTGTTGAAACAGATGAGCCATCTATAGTTTAGGAAGCCCAACAATCAAAAGATTAGAAAGATGCCATGGATTCAGAGTATCAGTCAGTGATGAAGAACAACACATGGCAACTTTTCGACCTTCCAACAGGGAAGAAACCCATTGTATGCAGATGGATATTCAAGACTAAGTAAAAATCAGATGGGACTATTGAAAAGTATAAAGCAAGGCTTGTAGCAAAGGGGTATGCACAACAAGAAGGCATTGATTATGAGGAGACATTTTCTCCCACAGCCAAGATCAAGACAATCAGGACAATATTTGCTCTAGCTGTACAATTTGGTTGGAAAGTCCACCAAATGGATGTGAAAAGTGCCTTTCTTAATGGATATTTGCAAGAAGAAGTCTTTATGACTCAACCAGAGGGTTATGTAATACTAGGAAAAGAGATGATGGTATGCAGACTCATAAAATCTCTATATGGCCTAAAACAGGCACCCCAAGCATGGTACATCAAAATTGATGAGCATCTCATAAGTCATGGATTTGAAAGGAATCCTTATGACCCCAATCTCTACCTCAAAAATCAAGGGGGGGGGGAGATTGTCATTGTGGTTGTTTATGTCGACGATCTAGTCATTACAGGAAGTTCTGTGAAGATGATCGATGCAACAAAGAAGGATTTTAATCACTCGTTCGACATGACAGATCTCGGGCTCATGCACTATTATCTTGGGTTGGAAGTATGGCAAAAAGATAATCATATCTTTGTGTCACAGTTGAAATACACCAAGAAAACGCTTGAGAAATTCAGGATGATGGACTGTATTCCTATTGCTACACCTATGGAAGCGAGACTTGAGTTATCTCGTTCTGATCCATCACCACCGGTGAATGCAACTCTCTATCGGCAGTTGATCGGGAGTCTCATTTGCCTGACATATACTAGACTAGATATCAGCTTTGCAGTCAGCTATTTATCACACTTCATGCAAGAACCAAAAATATGTCATTGGAAAGCAGCAAAGAGAATACTAAGATATCTAAAGGGTATAATTGACCTTGGTCTAGAGTACAAGAAGAACGATAACTTCTTCTTGATAGGATATTCAGATTCAGATCATGCAGGAAACATGGATGATAGGAAGTTAACATCAGGCTTCATCTTCTTTATGGGATCTGGACCGATATCATGGGGAAGAAAGAAATAGAACTTTGTTTCTCGCTCTTCTATAGAAGTAGAGTATCGAGCTAAAGGTGAAGCTGTTTGTGAAGTAATATGGCTACACCGAATACTGGAAGGAATTGGTCTACCACAACAAAAAACTAATCCAGTATATGTTGATAATGAAAGAGTTCTGAATCTTGTTTGCAATCCAGTATTTCATGAGAGAACCAAGCATATTGAAGTACAGGTTCATTTCATACGTGAGCATGTCTTGAAGCACAACATGCAGCTCCAGTTCTATCCTACAGCTAAACAGAAGGAAAATGTTTTCACTAAGTCACTTACATGTGACAAATTCACACTGTTCCGAGAGTTCCTCTCCACTTCATTGGAAACTATGTAAAACTAAGGGGGGGAATGTTAGCATAATTTAGCATAGGCATATTTATTGCATTTTCTTTTATTTAATAATGTGCAACATGTGCACTCTAGTCTAGTGACTTGCATTCAATATTGTTATGTTGGATAACATTCAATATTGGTATTAGTAGTAATTACATGTGCATGTGAGATGGGTCTTATCATATCGTAGTTGGTGTCTGTTAGGGTGTCATGTCTATCCATATGAGACTGTCTAATATCTATAAATATTACAGCTCTTGCATTGTTATGAAATCTGATTTCATGATCAATAATATTTGTGAGGCTTCTGTCCCTCTTTGGTCATTGTAATCTTATTCTATTCTATCATTTGGTATCTAAGCTATACCATTATTATCACAAAATGATGAAGGGACCTATAAATGGTTGATGAAGAAGTGATGAAAACAAGAGAGGTCTTCCAACAATATCCAAGCTCCAAATATTGAATAGTGATACACAAAGGTTCCAAATTAGCTTTAAGACATTGGTGGTAACTCACAATAAGACAAGAAACCTGTAAAAATTCATTAGAGGTCAGATCTCAAGAGTTTTATCCTCTTTTGGAGGGGGTGATGGTGTATATATGGGGTTTTCGGTGCTTGATAGGGTTTCCATCAACTACAGGGAACCATTTATTTTTCTTAGGTGGTTGGTGTAAAACTCAAGGGATGAGGAATATTGGGGTTATAAGTTAATTTGGTTCTTTGGAAGAGATATTAAGATGCATATGGATGAGAAATAGTGGTTAGATAGGATATAAGTGCATTTAATAAAGGCAATGGTGGTTGGAAAAATTAAATAGGAATAGATGGTGAGTCTAGAAAGGATAAATGAGAAATTTTAGGATGTGAATAAGGTAATAAATATGTTTGGGGATGACTAATATGATTATGAGTGACACATGATGAGATAGAATTAAGATAGGAAAATAGAAACTAAGGGAAATAAAGTTCATTTAGGAGGGATGTGGGATTTTGAATAAGGACATGGGTGTGAGTGTGAAAATTGATGATGAAGAGGAAAGAAAACAAGAAATGGGGGGTAAGCAAACCAAATTTTTGTGTCTATATTTTCCCTTTTTTGTCAAGTGGTTTGTGTTAAGCAAGCCATGAGATAAAAATCATAATTGATATAAGATGGTTGAGGTGCTCCCCCTCAAACTAGGGATCGATGACACCAAGAAAATCGATTACTAAGCTGATAGATATAAGTAGAGGAAGGGAAGAAAGAGTGGAAAGATGAGAAAAATTCCCCAAGTGGAGAGTGATATGACCATTACAAGAAGGATGGGATAAACTAAAATTAATATGGTGGTAATCCTAGAAATGCATTGGTAGACAACATAACGACCTCAACAAAGGCAATGTTAATGTCCTATAGACCCGTGAGTCACAAAATATCCCTGTAGTATAGAGGGAATCCAATGGAAATCAGATCATATGGCTATGCAAGTTGTGAGGAAAATGGGTGAAATGTAAACATCAAAGGTATGCACAAAAATGTGAGTATAGTCAAAGAAATGGTCTGACATAATGTCGGGAAAAAAAGTAGGGAAAAAGAGTATGCGATGTCCTTAAAATATGAGAAAGCCAGTAATTATGCATCTTGGTGGGATGGATAGGGAAAAATAGTTGAAAAGGTGTACTTAAGGTGAAGTATGGTGCCCCGAGAGGGAACACAGAGATGGCCATAGAGTGGGATTCTTGACACAAGGAAGGATATGCTACAAGATAGGTAAATAGGTAAAAAATAACAAAATAAACTATATAAGGCAAGGAATGGAATGTTATGGGTGACACATAAGTCTGAAGTGGAAGAAACTATAATTTGAATAGGTACAGTTGACGAGACATGATGAAGGATGTAAAAATTAGTTTGGGTTGACGGAGAATATATTAGGGTGATCCAAACATAGGAATTACACTTTCATCATAGTAAGGAGTTCACGTAGGATATATGATTTGGGACTATATTAGAGGTAAAATATGATGAGGAAAAAGAACAAAGAAATAAACTTGTATCCATATGACACGTGTTAACACACAAATATGGATAGTTAGTGACATGTAAGATCATGACGGGAAGATGGAAGGTGTTCTTATATACCCATTGTAGACATGATACATGGTTTATATGCAGTTTGTATAGGGGAAATAGTTTTTCCTTAGGTGGTTGTATTAGGTGTATGCCCTAAATCTTATCATTATTATTCAAATTGATCAATGTGGGAAGATTTCTTTGGATGGGAAAGATGATCAATGTGGGAAGCTTTCCTATAATGTGTGCTCTTGGATTGATCAGTTTTTCTTTTGATATTTTGAAATCTAATCAATGCAAAAATCCTTAACTACCATGATATAATAAAGTAGACATACTTTGAGGGAGTGGTCTACGATTATGGATTTTTTATTTGGATTTTTGGATTTTGATTTTAGATAATATGCAATAGCTATCCTTTCAGGTATCAGTCTATAATTTTGATAATATTTTATTTTTTAATGAACATATGTCCTTTGAAACAACCTGTATTTTAGATAATAAATATTTGATTTGATGCCTGTCCTTTGAGAGAATAGTCAGTATGAGCATCCATGATGATTTTTTTATTTTATGGTTGAGTTAAGAGTATCCTATTAGACCACTTGGGGAGGGGGGGTAATGTGTACAAGCTACACCTGTGGAGCCTTATCATGGTTCTAGTAGGTATATAAGAAGGAGATGAAGGTAATAATTACATGGTTCCCACCTAAAAGGAGGAAAGTTTCCATAATGAATATGCTATGATCAAAGTAATGGTGCTCATATTCAAGGTCATAGATAGGATAGTGATGGAAGACCACATGGTACCACATCATTACAATGGGAAATGGACAAGGTTAACGATGAAAGTGAGATCATGAATGTGACGAATAACATATTAGTAGGTGTGTTAACAATATAATGGCAAAAAGTGCAAGGCATTAAGAGGTTCCATTTCAAGTTTACCATTGAGGGAGGTTAAGAAGTAAACCCTAGACCCATACTTATGAGTGATAATGTATGATCTAATCTAGTTAAGAGAAAACTTTCCATGTTGGATCCTTTTCAGAGTAGTGAAATTATGATTCTCTTTTAAGACAATGTCACTAATGTTAAAGTAGAACTATTTGATATGTTTTTTGTAATCATGATTGATACGTTATTGATAGATGTGATGGTGTTGGAGAGATATCAAGTAACATTTGTCTAATAGTTCAAGTTAGAATAGATGCTATTAGCGATAGTCCTTGTTAGAAGTGGAGTCGAGAAGAGAAATATGCACATATAGAATTTGAATTTCAAGAGGGAGGATAAATTTAGAGCTGTAAAAAAGAGATAAGGGAGTAGTTCCCATAGGAGTATGTATGTTATTCTGATAATCCCAAAGAGTGAAGGGGATATGAATGTGTAAATCCTAACCTGCCTTATTGATAGTTTTAGAAAGAATGTTGTAGAGAGTTTTGTTAGTGGCTTTGGATTTTCCATTAGCTTGTAGATATTATATAGAAGAGAAGATAAGATTGATATTTAATATGTATCAATGCTTCTTAAGTTATGTTTTTGAAGGACTTTCCATTGTCTATGATAATTTTGTGAGGAATTCCGAAGCAATAGATAATGTGTTGATAGACAAAGTCAAAAAATTTGTTATCTCTAGTTAATGCACGTGAAATGGCTTCCACCCATTTGGTTAATTGTTCGATAATGGTGAGGATGGAATGACGATGTTGAGAAGAATGTGGATTAATGAAACCAATAAGGCCAAGTCCCCATTGTGAGAAAGGCCATCTAAACCCATCACTCCCTCCTCCTCAAGAATGAAAAATGGAAGATCCACGAATGCCTTAGGGGTATTTAAGTCCCCCTCATATCATTTGTACAAGATTGAATCCCTAGGAACATCATATATCAAACCAAACTATCACTTGACATGAATGAATATAATCAACTCCAACCTATAAGCCTATAAGGAGGTATCTATAATAAGCCTCACTCCATACTCCCCCAAACCTCCCTACATCTACTCACCATCACACAAAACCACCCGATCTCTCAACCATGTCAAATCCTACCTGTAGAAAACCCTGAAGATGGACCACTGTAATGTTCTCAAAATCCCAACATTATAGTAGAAACACAACATCAATCATAAACTTATTAAGGCCCCTCAAAGCCCGTAACTCTTGATAAGTCTATGTTAGTAATGTAGGGGTCCATGAAAAAATTGTATGATGCTCTATCATATCAGTGACAACCCCAATTATCATCCACAAAAATATACCACCACCAGAATTAGGTAAGGAATAGCATAAAACACCCATCAGCATCATCATCATCCAAACAAAAACATTCCTTTCGGATGAATAAAGAGATTGATAACAAAATCCACCTAATATGTATCTCACATCGACAACATCCTTCCCATAAAACCTCCTCATAACATCCTCTCTCTCGGTCTCATCAATACAATAAACAACCTCCCCATGCATTGAAAAACCTAGTAATCATATGGACATCCTTCAAGGGGATGGTGATCTCACCCATCACCAACTAGAAAGTATAGGTGGAAAGATCCCACCTCTCCATCAATGCCAACAATAGTCCTTGGTGCCTATGAAGGAATCTATGATCATGCATCCCTATAAACCCTACCTCCCCCACATGTGCCCAACCATCATCTAACATATCCTCTCTCACATCTTCTAGGATCAATGGAATCCTATCTTAGATGGTCAACTTAGCCTTCACTTGGATCCAAAAAACACAAAAGCATAGGTTTTAATCAATTTTCATAAAACATCCAATCAAAACTTTATCAAAATCATCAATCACAAACTATTTACTCTAGATAATTACTAAACCTACCTGAATTGATGTAGATCCAGCTGATTGCTAGCGATTCAAAAAACAAGCCCTTTGTATGGGTGTCAAAAAAATCTAACAATGATAAAAAAAATACTAAGATAAATGGCCTACCTAAACTTGTGTGGGACTCCTATATCTGGTCCTTGATCCTCCCAAATAAACATTTTATCACTCAATTGAACTCTCAAAACTAGTAATTGAAAATCACACAAATGAACAATTTATAATGGAAATGTACCCTTTATAGTCCCCCAAAAGTTTCATAGGATTCATCGGTGATTTCTTGAATTGTTGAAGATTCACCCTAATCGCCGACGATCATTATAAATTGCTAATGATTCTTAACAGTTTACCCTAAATCATCCCCTTTAAAAAATCAACATTTTAAAAGAGAATGTTAGGGTAAACATATTTTACCTAGGTTAATCTAGCATAGGTAAGTTAATTATTAAATTGTGACAAGTTTTTATAAACCATCTTTTAATTGTATTTGGGAATAGTTTTCTCGTAACATGTTGTTTGCCATTATTTGAGTTGTTATATGGTTCAAATTAAATATTTGTAATTATATGTGCATGGGTATGTTTATTGTTTAATTATTGCAACATCCCATTTATCTGCACATGGATGTTCAATTCCTATAAGAATTACAACACATTAATTATAATGTTGATTTGATTGATTATTAATAAAATAAGTGAGATTTCTTTTTGGGTGCCTAAAGTACTAAGTACAAAATGCACGTGGGTGTGCAAGGACTATTTGAAGAAGGGAATGTAAGGAGAAAGTGAGTAGGAAAAGGTTTTAGGAGGGTTTTGGTAGAACCAGTGGCGCGTGCACAAGGTAGAGAAATGGTTTTGGGACTTAGCCATATTTTTTGTATCAAACTTTATAAGAGAAAAAAATGACCTGACTGTGCATGTGGAGTGGATAAGGTGCCAGCCTAGTAATAGGGTGGCCTAGGAAGGAATATACCTTGTGGTGGAATATTCTAGAAGGCCATCATTGCAAAGAGTGGAGAGCTCGATCTTGAAGAAGTATTCTCCCATGGAGGACCATCTTGGACACTTGGCAACGGATCTATAACTCCGACAAAGGCTTGAAGCTATTAAGAAAGGCTATAAATACAAGCACCTGCTAACAAATAAGGGAGAGATTAGAGAGAGTGGATGAGAGGTGAAGCTCTGTAGAAATACATGGAGATATTTATGGGTTGAGCTAGGAGATGTATAGGAAGAATGATGTATCAAGGGATGGGTACATGTTTTTATTTTGCATTGTAAGGTATGTAAGTCCTTTCTCGCTACATGGTTCTAATCTACACCAACATTTTGGTCTGTAATGACCCTGATAGATGTAATGTGATTACTGGACATGTTAAAATGTGAATATATGTTGTTCAACGCTCATACATATCTCTTTTTTTATGTTCAGTGTGGTTCATATGAATGTGTATAACTATTATGCATCCTCTTTCCCTTATGGTTCAAATCTATCTTTTGTCAATGTGCTTCTTGTCTAAATGAATACATTAGTATAGCATTTACTTGAGGTTCTCAGTTGAATAAGGATTTTCTTCTATCTTTCTATTATGAATCTATGCTACATTCTTGCACAACACACATAAAATAAGGGTTCAGCACCCGTGCATGACTCGGGTGAGCACCCAGCACCCACTAGGTGATATGCCAGTGTGTATGGGGTTTTCCTTATTTGTTAAGGGGTATAAAAAATTAACTAAATATTGGTTCCATTGTTGGGACCTCTTTTTTAATTTTTTTTGTAAGAAATGGCATGCAACTTTATATCTTTATTGTGTGATGACATAGCGTTTAACCTTAGAAAGTGTTAAAAAATAGTTCAAGAGCATGGAGGATGAATTTTCTTAGAGATTGAATACTGGACCTAAGTTTGATGCACGTAGATGGGTAGAAGAGAACATCTACCATGAGTTATATGAAAATTTCTTCTATTGATTCCCAGTAGAGCTATACAAATGGCTCTCATCATATGCGTCTAGATCAAACTAGTATTATAGAGCATGCGTATGGACCCAAGATGCTTACCAAAAGCTGCAAGATGCAGATATGACATGGACTCATGTTGTGGATCATTGGTGGAAGGGGGGGTGGCTCGATATAGTCTAAAATATGCCATTTCTACTTACTTTTTTCCAAAAGTTGTTGAGTTCAAGTTTCCAAGGGATCCCAGAGGATCATTTCTACATGTTATTCCTTTAGTGATGAAGATCTTGATTGTTACCTTGAGTTTAGAGGAATTTCTAATGGCCGGATAAACCCTTCTGAGTGCTGGGTGAGGAACCTAGGGTGGAGGAGGATGGAAGAAATTTTGAATGAGAAAGAAAGGGAGGAGAGATGAATCAAGTATAGTGAAGCATGTGAAAGGGAGATTGTTTGGCAATGTGAGGTTTCAAGTGTGATGGATCTATGGAGGAAGATGTTGTGGGAAAGAGTTGAGGTTCACCTAGAGGATGTGGAACTTGAATAGTCTATGCTACCCCATCTTGGTAAGTAGATGGGAGAGACTCCTTCATATTTCAATGATATTTCATCGCATGGAGAAAGAAGAGTCACTAGCATGCATCTTAACCCACCTAGTGATCAGACCTTGGCGTTTGGTTTTATAGATCAAGGGAGAAGTATTGTTAACACAATTTGTATTAGTGGAAGTGATTGATCTACACCTAGGAGATATAATTTCTTATTTGAGACTTATATGGTTACACATACCATTCCAGTGTTTGGAGGAATTTTTAGGCAAGGGGAAAATACACAAGGTTTAGGAAACACATTGGGGAGTAGCATGGCACACACATTTGGTAGTGGAAGGATCTCATAGACCATTGGTGTGTAATTCAGTAGAATGTTGGGGATAATAGGTGTGACCACTTTAGGCCCATTACTGGCCACAGGAGGATCTAGAGGTAGAACTAGTGGATCTGGGGGCACAGGACCTAGTGGATCCAGCAGAGGAGGAAACACCAAAGGAAACCAAGGATCTAGATCAACAGGATAGGGGCCTTAACCCCCTCCTTAGGTTTTTTTTGAAATATATTTACACTTTCCAGACTACTAGAGCATAGATAATGTTGTAAATCATGTTCACAAGTGTGATCTGTTACGGTGCGCGAGGGGATCACAACCTCTGTGATGGAAGGCTAGTCAATTTGCAATGACATGTTGCAAGGGCATGCACACATAACTGGTTATAGGAAGTATGGCCCCCATCAGATGGTGGTAGATTACACTAGCATTGAAAAATGCACTACCCTAATTGAATTCCACATTCCCTGAGTTTAGAGTAGAAGAGCATCCACATGCTCTAAAGGAGATTAAACAGGGAATGAAAGAGAGTGTGTGGAGAGTATGATGCATGATTTAAAAACTATCCTGTTAAAAGTTTTCATATGACATTCACCCTTCATCAACATGTTCAATGGTTTGTTGGAGGGGTTGATAACACCATTTATAAGGGCATTATCCCATATAAGACTTTCATGAGGCCACGTGTAAGGCATCTGGAAGGCTTCTCTGCACGTGCTGAAACTAGTTGGGAGCAATGTTGATACTGGTGTTAGGCCATTTCTTAGAACCTCAAATCGACTGTTATGGCTAAACAACTTAGAAAATTTATCTATGAAACTCAACCCATGAGACTCACAGTGAAATGTGGTGCATGCAGAATGTGAAGTGGAGGGGAATGAAAAGGATTAGATACCCCCATGAAAGTTGGTACGTCACTATAGCGATTGATTGTGAAATTTGTCATGGGGACCATGATGAAAGTAGGTGCCCATCTACTACAACATGAAATCCATTGGAAGAATGTATCTTGATATTATAAGATCTATTCACCTCTACATCACATGACACCAAGGATACTGTAGGATTATTGATCAGATTCATGATGCTATTGATCTTGGTGTGCACCAGACTAGCCTTGCCAAGTAGTTCAAAGGATGATGATCACTGCTATGAAGGAGTGCACAGATGGAAGGGTGTGCATGGAATAGAGTTTTTGTGTAGGATTTTGTGGTAGTGGTAACCACGGAGGAGGAAGAAGTGAGTTGCCAATGAGGAGCCTAGTTTCAATTACTGGATCTATAGAACACTACAAGCGTCGAGTGCCTAGAGTTATTGTAGTGCTCGTGGTGTAGAAAAGAAGCACAAATATGAGGAGTGCCTTGAGTTATTTGAGCACATGAGCCAAAAACACTGGAAAGAAAAAGGTGTTCCATGAGGGTGAGCATAAAGAAGGTTGACACAGAGTGGATGCCACGGGTGATGCATGGGTTAGGATTGGAACCTGTTTTGGTGACAACACGAGCAGAAGTAACATGTGCCAAGGAAATACCAAGGGCAGAGGACCCTAGTTTCAAGGGAAGAAGTGGTACATGGGAATTACCCAGACCCTACTCATCAGAAGGAGGTATATAAAGAGACTATGGATGTCATTCGGAGTTTACAGAGAGAAATCCAGTGTCTAAAGGAGAATTCCAGGTAGAGAGGAGCAAAGAAGGAATGTTGAGGCCCCAAAGGATGACATGGATGAAGTCAAGGAGCTATGTAAGATGGAAAGGCAAGAGCATATTATTCCCTTGCTAGGAGAATGGTTGTCGGGAGAAGGTACCACGCATCGGAGTAGAGTGCAAGAGGTAGGTTTTGTATGCAAACCTTCCCCCTTCATAGCCTTGACTATGATAAGGAAATCACCTTGAATGCAGTCATTGATGGGTGACTCCTTAGTAATATCCTCATTGAAATGGGAGCGGAGGTAAATGTTCTCACATTGGATGTATGTCATCAAATCAGGAAGGCCTATATTACATCCATATTTGAATGTGTTGTATAGGGAAAACAAAACCAAGGTAATTCCCATTGGAATCTTGAAGGATGTAGCTATCACCATTCAGGGGGCCAAGATTACTGGAGACTTTGAAGTCTTAGCGCTCATTGAGGTGGACAATTTTCTAGCATTACTCGAGTGCCCATGGTGCTATAAGAACAATGCCAAAATTATGTTCAATAAGGGATACCTAAGTTTTGAGAATAAGGAGGAGTGGGTCATTATACCCTTAGCTTATAGAAAGTCAACTGCCTACTATAGATTAACCTTTGGGAGAAGAAGGTCCTTGATAGAATTTATGTATGTGCTCCATTAGAGACCTAGAGATAATTCACCCTATAAAAGGAGTTATCTAATTTGAGGATGCCCAGTCTATGAGCGATACCACAAGCATGATGTGTGAAAATTAGGCACATGGGACCTATAAGTTAATTGAGTGATAGTTGAGGGGGTCTGTAACAAAAGTGACCAAGGCACACTCACTCAAGTGCTTGGGAGGAAAGAAGTTAGCAAGTTAATCTGGAGGGGCATACCCTGAAATTTTCTTTTGGGATATGGAAGCTTAGTGGAAAAATGAGGGACGTAAGAAGAGGGAATGCTAACTTACAACCTACTCGGGACTGCAGTGCATGCTGGTGGGGTACACATCGAGGAGAGCCTCCTGGAGTGGCGCGAGGTAAGAATCACGTTCTCTGTAAGGTTTTCTTGGAGAAGTACATGCACCCACGGTCATTCCAAGACTACCATGGTAAAGAGACCTCTTCATTCCATATCCAAGCATGTGATATGGCATGGGATGGGAAGAACAAAAGCATTACCACCTTTATTAATGGTTACACAAGTGTATATTCCACCCTGTAAGTTTGTGTGCGCATATGGTATATACACTCAGAGATACATGCTGATCAAATTGGTAATTGGCAAGAATTGATGGCTGATCTCATTCAAGATGTTTTGAGTATCAGAGTACAAAGCCATCAGTGGATAAGGCATTACAAGTGGATCAAATTCACGTTACGATGGGGGATTGTGCCATGGTAGAAGACATGACTACTAGATTTGCTGGGTGAGCCCAGTTTAGAGGCATGCTTTGATGAGGATGAGTCAAAGGAGATGTAGTTTGAGCAAGCATGCATAAAAAAGGAAAAAAGGAAAGATGATTTATGTCATTGATGGGGGGGAAGTGGAAAGTATTGTATGTTAACCATTCTTTAGGGATGCACGTAAAGTTGATAGATAGTGCTGATGAATGGGGTGTGCACACTTACCATGAACCGTTAAAGACAAATAATGGTTGATTTTGGTATCAGAAGATAGAACCTAAGGAGGTCAATCATCGGGGATTATTAGTCATAAAAGGAGGTATCTAAGATCATTGATATGTTTACTGTGAATTCCAAGATTTATTTCATCGTGGGTATCATGAACTCAAAGGCATTCACCATTCCTTGAGGGGAAATAAGGATCAAGTTGAAGGAGGGAGTGCATGCCTAGTTCAAAAGAGACCATACAGAATGAATCCTAACCTGTGTGTGAAGGTCAAGGAAGAAATAGATAAGATGATTAGCATCGAGGCATCATTAAAGCTATTGAAGAGTTAGAGTGGGTAAGTCCAATGGTCATTAGTATCAAAAAGGATGGAAGGATAAGGATCTATGTGTAGACTATAGGGAGTTGAATGTAATTTGTGTCATTGATCCTTTTCCAACACCCATTCACTGATGAAATTTTGGAAGGAGTAGGCTAGACACAAAGTTTATTCCTTTATAGATGGATTTTCATGGGTACCACCAGGTTCAGATCATGCAAAGGAGGACCAAGAGAAGATAACTTTTACTACTGAGTGGGGAAGTTTTTTACCTATATGGTCATGCCCTTTGGGTTGAAGAATGTGCACATGATGTGTTCTCACACATTGTGGTATAAGCATTTCAGGACTGTTATCCACAAATTTCTTCAAGTCTATATGGATGATTGGACAGGTGTATGGGCTAGTGAAGGACCACTGTGATAAGTTAAGATTAATGTTTGAGAGATGTTGGCTGTTTAGGATATCCCTCAACATTAAGAAATGTGTTTTTGCTACCCCATTTGGAACATTATTGTGGCACATAATATGTAGGGAGGGATTACTAGTATATCCCACCAAATTTTTTGTCATTATAGGGTTAGGGGAGCCTACTAGCCAAAGCGCAATGCATAGATTCCTTGTGCATATAGGGTATTATAAGAAGTTCATCAAGAGATATGCTAGGATAACCATGCCCTTAGAAGAGTTTCTTAAACACAAGAGTGCCTTCCTTTGAGGAGATGCGCATAGTATAAGGCATTTGATACTTTAAAGGATAAGCTTGTCACCGTACGCCCATACTACGATTCCCTTCTTGTGAATAAGCATTTCCATGTTCATGGTAGATGCCTAAGGCATAACCATTGGAACAATTACTGACACAATCTGGTGAAGGGATTATTGATCATCCCTTGTGTTTTGCTAGCAGAAAGTTTAAAACCAGTAGAGAAAAATTACACAACTACTGAGCACGAAGCATTATCCATGATCTACGTGCATTGCATAAGTTTAGGAAGTATATGTTGGCAACACCCTTTATATTCTACAAAAACCACATGGCATTAAAAATAATTAGTCAATAAGGCTGTTCTTCAAGGGCACATATGTCAGTGGGGTCTTGCTATTTCAAGAATTTGGGTTCACCATAGTTGTGAAGCCAAGAAAGAATAATTTTTAGACCCGATAATATGTCTAGCATTGACTCAGGGGGAGGACGCACATAGCATTGAGGATATTATGCCAGACACATAACATTTTTAGGTTTGGTGGCACACGCCCTCAGATTTGGAGGGACATTGTAGTATTTCTTAAGATAGGTGTGGTACTAGAAGGAATGAAGGCCTTAGAGAGGAAAAAATTGGCTCATACGCATGCATGCCTTACATGATGATTAGTGGAGATCTATACAAAATTGTTCCATGATGAGTTTCTACACCGATGCATGCTAGAACATGAATCACATTACAATTATGGAAGAAACACATGGTGGGATCGTAAGAGGACACTATGCGGGAAATGCAACCACGTGCAAAAGATTATACTCATAGGGATTTGGTGGGAAACCATTTACTAAGATTTTATTGATTTTTGTAAGGCTTGTGACCATTTCCAGTGCCTTGGAAAACCTAGAAAAGGGGGATGACATCCCATTACGACCAATAGCTAGTGTGGAACCATTTGAGAAATGGGCTATCGACTTTTTAGGACCAATCTCACAAGCGGTGCGAAGGACTATTTCGTGGTATATCATCACTTGCACTGATTATGTGACATGGTGGGTAGAGGCATTTCCTACAAAGGATTGAACAATGGCTACAACCGCTAGATTTTTCATGGGAAAATATAATTAGCAGGTGTGGATGCCCATTGAGTTTCACAAGTGATAGAGGTACGCACTTTCTCAATGAGATGGTCAGGATTCTATTATCAAAATTTATGGTTGCCCATCTCAAAGAATACCTCCTATCAGCCTCAAGCAAATGGAACTGCTGAGACAATTAATAAAATACTTAGTCACATGTTGACTAAGATCTGTGATGTTGGTAGACAAGATTCAGGATGACAAAGTATCAGACCGTTCTTTAGGCATACCAGGAAAACCTTACAAGAGGTTAAATAAGGCCACACCATTTCAATTGGTGTTTTGACATGAAGGATGTCCTACCAGTTCAATTCATGTTACCTTTTCACTGCATATAATGCGTGTAGGAGGATTAGCTGATGAGAAAGCACTAGAAGAAAGGATTTCCAAATTAATGTAGTTGGATGAAAGAAGGTCACTCGCTTGGTGGAGCCAGCATACTGAAAAAAAAAAACAAAAAGGCATGACATGATTGTCACATCAAGAACAATAAAGTTTGAGGTTGGGAAGAGGGTTTTTTCTATATGATTCCAAGTTTTTGCACGTCATCCTGAGAAGATAAAAGTCCATTGGTTGGGCCCTTACATCATCTTGTATGCATCTTTGATTCAAGCGTGTTCCTGTTACAAGTGTTGGATGGGATGAAGATTAGCAGGACACTTTAATGGGAAGTAGGCTGAAGCCCTACTATAAATAAGTCTTCTTGGTGTTTGTAAATAAGGGTAGTGTTTGCTAATTAGAATAGACTTTCCATTAATGTATTTTTTTTTCTTGTGTTTCCCTTTCTCATTGTTCATTCCTTTATATTGTTTTGATTTTGCACCGTGTGTGCTGGTAACCACATTACATTTGGGAGGTTATGTATGCACAGAGGAATACATGCATCGGTTTAGTATGGGATGGAGTGAAAGGAAGTATAAGCATGTAATACAAATGTGTACGTTAGTAGTAGAAGCTGCGGTGAATGGCCTAGTTAAAGGACTAAAGGCATGTGTAAGGTTAATAGGCGCATAGAGAAGAGATGGACATGAATGGTTGGTGTGAAGAAAGCCTTGAAGAAACCACATACATGAAAAAGGAAGAGTTCATAGGAACAACATGAGGTAGGCGTGGGAAAAAAATAGGGAAAAAGGACAGAAGAAGTGCCTTCGGCACTATGAATGTGTGCGTAAGAGTCTTTAGTCAGGTTAGAATTTTTGTGCACCAAAAGGTTGTAAAGGGGTTTTTTTTGTGACAATATGTGGCACATGGGAAAAGGTTTCTTAAGACCAAATTAGTGGACAAGGCCACATTCAAGCATCAAAATATGGTGGTAGGTGAGAGAGCATTTAATGCTAAGAAAAGGGAAAAACTATAAATAAGAGGTCGAGCACTTCATTATTTGCAATGTGATTAAAAAGGGAAGAAAAGCTCTTGTAAAATAGGGCATCCAAAGAAAGATATTTGTGATAAAGGAAGCATTTGAAAGATATGAAGTACATAGCTAGGGTAAATTCACAAACCAGTATGAAAGGAGTACACGGGCATGGAGAAGTTAAGTAAGCAAGCACCGAATTGTGGAAGGGTTTTTCCAGTTAGGGTTTGGTGACTAGGGCATGAAGTTAGAAGGATTTTTCCATAGAAGATCAAGCTTGGGGATAGATAGATTGGTAAAGAAGAGCAAGAGGGAGACTTTCTAAGTACTAAAACTAGTAAGAAAGATGGCACCCAAGAAAACCAACCATCTTACCAAAGAAGTAGAAACAAAAGGGCAAGGGAAAAACAAACAACAGCCGTCGAGAGCACAAATGAAGAATGGTATGCAGAGATGTAGTACCTAGACGGGGTGTTGCTAGGAAAAGAAATGGTGAATCACACGTAAGGAAGATGATGGTGAGTAGATTATAACCATCACAAAACTACAATAGAGAAGGAGATGACCTTGGAGTTGGTACACCGTAACCAACAAAAGAATGCTAGAAAGGCATGCCCATTTATAATGATGAGGTAAAGGTTAAGATGGAGAAGGTAGGGTTTGCTGCAACTTTATGAATTGCCATAATTCCAAAATCCTGAGAACCCCTACCAGTGGTCTGATGTTGTGCGTGCATGAGGATCATTTATATTTTGCAAGATGTAAGATGCACATAAATCCCTAGTTAATTTCAAATTTCATAGGCCTTACCTGTGAGGGAGAGAGTCTAGATGATGAAATGAGTGATAAAGAGGCCATCAAGGAGATAGCAGCCACATATGCCTATCATAAAGGGTCACAATACTTTGACGTCACTAAGATCCTAGACCCCATGATGAGGATGAACATGCACTTGGTTATGAAGCTTAATGATCAGGAGAGATAGACATGTGTGAACAAGGCATGGCTTAACGTAATGTCAGAAAATAGTTGTGGGGAATATCTACAATTTTTCTACTTTCATCACACATGAAAATCATAAGAACCACACACAAGAGGAAGACAAAATATTTTATTTTGCAACATCCTCCTCACTATTGTCTTCTCAAAAATCGGAGTGCTTGATGGACTAGATAAGTCTATTTGGGAATATCCAAGGGTAAAGCCATCACCTGTTAAAAGGTTCACAAAATATACTTGTGACAACATGATGGCCACTCACAAGGTGCATCTAGAGAAGTCGTACAAGTGCATGTAGGATACATTCAGTGTGGAGTGGAGAATTCCAGAGAAACTAAAAGTGCTCTTGGATGAAGAAGTAGAGTTTGTAGTATACTAGCACTTATGTATTGGTAGATTCAGATTGGTAGATGAAACTATGAGCCCCTGGTGAAAAATCCCCTTCTCCTTCATCGTGCAATATTTTCAAGTAGGAGTGAATAGGTTTAAAGAGACCAAGATACTAAGGTTAGACCTTAGTGAAGTAGATCAAGACAATAGAGAGATACATAGACAACTTTTCTACCCCAAGAAGTATGAATATGTGGATAACTACATCTCCCATGAGGTCTAAATGACAAGTCCCTTACTTTACCAATTGCTAGGAAGGACCATAGAAAGGGTGTATCTACACATAAGGCTGAAGTTTGAAAAGGGTGCATACCTAGAATGTGATGTATCCATTCCTAAAGACCCTATGGGAAGAATGAAGCTCATGCCGATGAAGAGAGAAAGAGAAGAGGTGAAAGGGAAAAAGGCACCAAGTGTCCAAAGTTGTACCAACAATGGGTGCTCTAGAGACAAGTGATAAGCCTAGCACTTACGTACGTAGGAAGAAATCCCCAATTAGAGAATAGACACCAGAATAGGAAAAACCTATCACAAAGGATAAGTCATCAGATAAGGAAGACTAGAGAGAAACATATCCCATATTGGAGTCCCTAGTTAGGAAGAAATAGAAGGTGATGGAGAAATCTGATTTAGAGGATATAGGGAGCTTGGAGGCCTACAAAGGTGAAAGGGATGATGATGAAGATGATGAACCTGAGGGAGGTCAAGGCCCAATAGTTTTCAAGGTTGCATGATTCAAAGGAAGAGGGAGAGGAAGAGAAGAATGACTACCTCTTTGTTCAGAGGAAAGGTATCCAGGAGGAAGAAGGCACTCAAGACAAAGGAGGGAGCGAGGAAGTAAGTACAAGGAATCAAAGGACCCCAATCTCTCACAAAGGAGGAAAATAAATGAGGCTGTAGAAAAGGAAGTGGAAAATATGATTGAAACCTTATTAGAACAAGAGTTGGAGTGAAGCTCAAATACAATGCTGAAGGAGGATGAATAAGAAAGTGTCATAAAAGATCATGACAACATATTTGGAGGACCCAGTTTGATGGTGAGCTTCCGAAAGGGCACATGCATAAGAGGAAGGTGCGCAAAGATCCAAAGGTAGAAGCTTGATTATGTTGACGATCCAAAACAAGGTGTTGTGAATGCACTTCTAGAGCACTATTCCGATGGAGAAACTCCTAGCTATGGCATTGTTTGATGCAGAAGGGCACATACCCTTGGATGAGAAAAATGCTTTTATGGGAATTTGAGTCCCACCTCTATGATCCCTAGTTTGAAGTGAGCCAAGGAGCATTTATGCAAGTTCCAAAATCAAAACGGGGTCAACCCCTTGGTGAATGCTTAGTAGCTTTCTGATGAACAAATTTGTAATGCATTAAACAAAGTCTTGGTCGAGGTTGAAGCGAAACTCTTTGGGAGGAATGAAAAAGTGAATTTTCTAGAGGCAGAGTTGGAGAACAAGTAAGAAGAGCTCCTGGAAAGGACTAAAGAGTTAAAACATGAGGAACTAGTCAGCACTCAGCTAAGGCATGAATAAAAGGAAGAGAAGACAAGGGTACGTGAAGTCTCTAAGATGGTAGAGATGATGACAAGCACCCTTATCTTGAACCATCCAGACTTGACACCACCTGCACAAAAACTATGAATCAAGCCTGTAATGCCTAGAAGACTTAAATCAGGTTCTCACCATGGAGAGGTAACCACTAGAATTAGATTATGTGGAAGAAGTGTTGGCGTGCTAGGAAAAGGAGGAAAATATGA
This sequence comes from Taxus chinensis, assembly GCA_019776745.2. NCBI lineage: Eukaryota > Viridiplantae > Streptophyta > Pinopsida > Cupressales > Taxaceae > Taxus > Taxus chinensis. Next base: position 1,031,373,645 of record CM034146.1, on the reverse strand, counting down.
ATGTTTTGGCCATTATGGCCTAGTAAAAGAAATTCCTAATGGATGTGAAATCCATTGCCTGAGTCGCCAAGGCTACTTATGACAATTGCACAAATAGAGATAGAGTGGCGAGAATTTTGGTCACCACCCATGAAGCAAAGCTCAAGGAGTTCTAGGAGAAGAACAAGGATATAAGGTGGAACATGAAAAAATTATAGCTGAGGTTGAGAAGAGCTATTAAGACCTTATAGGGATCAATCGAAAACAGGTTGAAAGATTTGTATCCTTAGATCACTCAAAGGATGGAAACACTTAAGGATTTGGGAAAATTTTTAGAGGTAATCATAGAGACAATGAATACCCATGGATAAGGGCTAAGCTTCGAAGAGGTGAGCACCCTAGTTACTGAACTTTGTCAACAAACACAGAGTGAATTCGATACCTAGATTAATTTGGAGGTAGACTTGATGAAATATTTCCCTCTCTTCTTGTAGAAATAATCTTAGTTCCGTATTCTTTCATTCTTCTCCAAAAATTATTCATTCCTATATAATTTCTCCAAACTATTCAAGGATGGAAAATCTTTATTCTTTGAGAAGGTGTTCCCAAGGGTAAAGAGTAGGTATAGTGTGGGGTGATGCTAGGCCCCTAAAGTATTAACTAAGTACAAAATGGTGAGTGGGAATGCAAGGCCTTGAAGAAGGGCACACAAGGAGAAAGTGCATAGGACAAGGTTTTAGGAGGGTTTTGGTAGAACCAGTGGTGCACGTGCAAGGTAGAGAAAAGGTTTTGGGACTTAGCCATATTTGGCATATGAAACAGAACAAGAGAAAAGTTTGACGTGACTACACATGCGAAGTGGATAAGGTGCCAACCTAGTAATAGGGTAGCTTAGGAAGGAATATACCTTACGATGGAAGATTCTAGAAGGCCATCATTACAAAGAGTGTAGAGATTGAGCTTGAAGAAGCATTCTACTATGGAGGACCATCTTGGACACTTGACAATGGATCTACAACTCCTGAAAAGGCTTGAAGGTGTTGAGAAAGGCTATAAATACAAGTGCTCGGTAAAGAAATACAGAGAGATTAGAGAGAGAAGATGAGAGGTGAAGCTCTGTAAAAATACATGAAGATATTTAAGGGTTGGGCTACAAGATCTTTAGGAAGAATTATGTATCAAGGGATGAGTACATGGTTTTATTTTGCATTGTAAGAGATGTAATTCCAGTATTGCTACATTGTTCTAATCTACACCATCATTTTGTTTTGTATTAACCCTAATAGATGTAATGTGATTACTAGACATGTTTAAATATGAATATATGTGGTTCGTGGCTCATACATATCTCTTTTTGTTATATTCAGTGTGTTTCATATGAATGAGTATAATCATTACACATCCTCTTTTCCTCATGGTTCAGATCTATCTTTTTTCAATGTGCTTCTTGTCTAAATGAATACATTAGTGTAGCATTTACTCAAGGTTCTTATTTGACTAAAGAGTTTCTTTTGTCTTTCTATTATGCAGCTATACTACATTCTTGCAAAACTCACATAAAAGAGGGGCTCAATGCCAGTGCATGCCTTGTATGAGAACCCAACACCTACTTAGTGATAGGCTGGCATGCATGGGGTTGTCTATATTTGTTAAGGGGTATAAAAATTAACTACACTTCTACCCCTATTCACTACTTTCATTTGCTACCAGAGTAGGTTAATCTAGATCTATGAGTAGAGAAGGTTGTAGAAGGATAGGAAGAAGATAATGCATCACAGGAGAGCTAATACTACCTCCAACAACTTCCTATAATTCCCTACATCCCTATAACCTTTTATCATTCTCCAAGTAAAAGAAAATGAAATTTTATTTGCCTTCATGCCCCGTACACTAGGAATATTTACTTCTCTGAGACAATAAACATTCACAAAAAAACATTATTTTCTCCCCTCCAATAGGGGTTTTATAGCTAATATTAGTGGTTTTTTCGTCACTACTATATTTAGCAGCCCTATTTTATTTAGAGGTCTATAGAAAAATCTGCAAGTCGATTTCAATTTGTAGGAAACTGTGTAAATTGAGATCTTGATCATTATTGGGCTGAGCTATTTTTTTATGGGCCGATTCCTCTCCAAATTAGACCGAGCTTTGAACCCTTGAAGTCATGAGCCCATAGCTGTGTTTTTATTCAAAATCCAAGTCATGATTGGATTTGTAGGAGCCAGCAAAAACATCAAGCTATTGACTTTACAACTTCCACAATGAGCCATTCAATAGACTGAGCCCCCTGCTTCCACAACACATGTTACATTGGCATCAAGTTGATTAAGTCAAGTAGACCAATCTTCTTCTAGGGAAACTAAGCTATTTCAAATCAAATGGCTTAGGAAAGTTAATCCTAACATTGGGATTTTGAAAGTGGTTGAGTCATCCTATCGATTGAATAAATAATTCCTTAGAAAGTTGGAGGCATTAAAAAAACCATGAGGTCTTTTGCCGAAGGGATGACCAAACCAAGTGGTGAGTTGTGTTTAAAACGACCTGTGTCCTTCCACATAACTATGTTTTCTTCAATGATGAGCCATCCCCTGTGAATGGAAACCTTGTAAATCTAGCACCTGCATTGATAATACTCAGCACACAAGAAAAAAAAAATGGTGGAGAAAATTAAATCAATAAAACAATGAACAAAAAAATAAAAAAAGAGGAAATATTCAAATTAGGTGGTGAAAGGAGAAAAAGGTGGTTGAGATCCATTTTTTGGTACAAGTAAAACTTGAACTATCTTTTCTAGCATTGTCACATGGACTAGATGGATATTTTCAAGTCACAGATTGAAAGGTTAGTCTTTACTTGAAGTATTTAAATATATTTTTCTTCAATTCATGGTCAGAGTCATTTGAGTGGCGTGTTGGATACATGAATAGTCTTGGGAGATTAGGTTGTTGAATTTGAGCCCTCTCTTATGTCCTTGTTTTATTACAAATAGTGGCATATTGATTTTGGTGGAATTTTAGCACAAAGCACCAAAATTAGGGGAAAAAACTCCACTAAAATCCCTAGTTATAGCTACAACCCCCTCTATTTTTAGCAGAGAAAACCCTAAAAGGGTCAAAAATAAAATTTCTCCCACTTAGCAAAAAAATTTATTTTGAGCATTTTTTACCAAAGGAGGAGTACTTGAAAACTACATTTTGAGCCATTTTTTGTAGTTTTTTTCTAAGAAAGATGTATTGAGCTCCATAGGCCACTAAGGCCATAAAAAATAAAATAAAAAAATCGTGCCATTCATTTTTTTTCAGAATTTTGGATTTAATTTCATATTTTACTGTATTGTACTAATTTATAGGTTGCCATATTCAACTGTAAACAATTATAGCTGATTTAACACTAGCAGAATTTATAATAAAAAATAATAAATTTTTTGTTCTGAATCACTCATGAGATCTTTGGATCTCATTTGCAATGTTCAATATAAACATTACCTCTGGGAAGAGCTTATGCATAAAGCTATAATGATTACTACTACACTTAATGCCTAATATAGTTGTAACAACATCGTCTAGACATTGACCCTTCAAATCAATGGGGAGTAATAAGGACACAATACACACACTTTGAGACCTCCCATCTATCTGTGAGTAATTGCATGACTTAAATCCGGAATGAGAAATTATCCAAGTATATAGTGTAGTCATTTTTACACCCATCACAAACGAAAGGAACCCCATGTGTACCAGCCTATTGACCAGCAGGTGTTAGGTGGTCACCTGAGGCATGTGTGGGTGCTAAGTCTCTCTTTTAAGTGAGTTTAGTGGGAAACATCATCTATGATCTAAGTTTAAGATATTTGTGATGTAATAAGACATACAAGCACCATACAGCTTAGAATGACTTCTAGATCCTCATAATTATTCCAAGTAGAAAAGAGCCTAACATATTATAAAAATTACACCAAAACAGAAATATATTTGTATAAGAATTCATATTAGTTCATAAACATAAATTAAAAAGAGCTATGAAGAAGGATTCATGCATAAGAACAATTAATGTTCATATTCACATAAACTGGTAACCTCATTACATTCATTAGCCCCATTACAGAATGTCATAGAAAGGAAGACCATAGTCATGCATAATAACTGGATTCATATAATTAGGCCCTCAAAAGAAAATTTATAACTCCCCAACCATTGATACATCCTTTACTACACTTATTTACACAAGCTAATAGATTCCTTGTATTATTTCTGCAGAGCTCCGCCCTCTATCTATTTTTATTCCTCTTTGCTTCTACAAGAACTTGTATATATAGCCTTCTTGAACTCTCAACTCATTCTTCTACAGCCTCAAACCTATCACCAAGTGTCTGAATGTGGTCATCCATGGGTGCATGTTCCTCTAGGCATGAGCTCACCATTCCTTGTCATGATGTCCTTCTAGAAACTTCTAGCATATGACATATTCCTTTTAGGCCACCCTGTTGCCAGGATGGCACCTTATCCACTTGTGTCATATTTTTCTCATATTCTTCCTGAAATTTTGAAAATGGATAAGTCCTCGATTCTATTCCATGGGTACACATCTTGGGTTCTACAAAAAACCTACTTGAACCCTTCCCTGCGAGCCTTATCTTGCACACTTTGTTCAACTGTGCGTGCCTATGCACCTTTTTTGGACTTAGTTTATATTTCATGGGCCCAACATCACCCCACACTTTACTTGTTCTCTACCCTTAAAAACTTCCTTAAATAATAAATAAATACATAATAAAGGGCATAAAGAATGGGAAAATAAGGAAGAATGGGGAATGATGCTACTTAAAGCAATAAGATAGGAAATTTCTTCTATAAGTTAGCCTCTAGATTGTTCTAGGCATCGACCTCATTCTATGCCCTCTGACAAAGATCACCTACTAAGGTGCTCACTTGATCAAAACCCAACCCATCCCCTTGGGTTCTCATGGTGTCAACAATTTTCTATAACTCCTTGCCTATATCCTCCATCACATCCATCCTTTCTATAATCTACAGGTATAGTTCCTTTAGCCGGTTTTTAATTGATCCCCTTAAAGACTCAATAGCTTTTGATTTATTTTCTACCTCGGCTAGGATCTTTTCTCACTCCGCTCTATTCCCTTTTTTCTACTCCTAGATCTCTTTAAGTTCTGATTCATCATTTGTGACCAGCATGCTTTCCACTTTGTCCATGTCAATGTAGTTGTTGTACACAGCCTCAGCAATCTGATAAACAATCTTTAAATCATGAAGGACCTTACTGTATTCAGCTATGAGCACCACAACCTTCAATTTATCCCCCTTTTCTAAATGTGTGGCCACTTCTTCTACAGATTCCAAGGCTATTGGTTGCCTCTCCATGGTGAGGATTCTTGTTAATTCCTCCAGGCATTCCAGGGAAGATGCATACTTCCATGCAGGAGGCACTAGGTATGGATGCTTCAACACTATTGCATCTGTAATGGACTCCACCTTTTTGTATACTTCACGTACTCTTTCCTTCTCGTCCCTTAACTCATACTATAACTAAGCACTGATTAGATTTTTGTGACTTAGCTCCTTTGTCCCCATAGCTAGATCTTTGTCTTTCTTCTCTAGTTCATCCTCCAAATCTTTGATTCTATCATTCTGCCCAAAGTGTCTAGCTTCAACCTCAACAAAGACCTTGTTGAGGGCATTGCATAGTTATTCATCTGAGAGCTACTGAGCATTCACCAATGTGTTGTCTCCTTTTGATTTTGGCAATGTTATTATTTCCCCGTGGCTTACTTCAAATTATGGCTCATCAAGATGGGACTCAAATACCATGAAAGCATCTTCCTTGTCTATGGGTTTATAGCCTCCTTATAAAAAGATGAAATTGTTAGGATCCCCTATGTTGTAACCATGATTTGGAATTGTGCGTGTAACATTTATTTGGGGTGATCAACATAACCCAACCATGTCCTCTCCTCCTTCATGCACTTTCCTTCCATGTGCGTGCCCTTAGGGATATTTATAGTGAAAGTGGGGCCTCCAGTGCTACCAAGGTCCTTTTCCCCATTCTCTTCCTTATCCTTATTCATTACCAGCTCAGTGCTACATTCTAATCCCACTTATACCAAGGTCTCAGTGACCTTCTCAGCCTCTCTTTCCACCTACTTATTTACCTCTTTGCTCCCTTCCTTGTCCCAGGCACCCTCCCTGTCCTGGCTGCCTTCTCTCCACATGAAGGTGTACTCATTATTCTCTCCTTCTCCCTCCTCTAAGTCATGTACACTGACCACATGTTGTTCTTGGTTTACCTCAAGCTTATCTTCCTCATCATCATCCCTTTCCCCTGGTAGGCCCCCAAGCTCTCAGTGTACTCATAATCTGACTCCTTCATCATCTTCTACTTCTTTCTAACTAGGGATTCTAGTGTAGGTGACTCTGTCTCTTCTTCTTTTGATGACTCCTTGTCTAACGGCTCCTCTAACTCTAGAGTCTTCTCTTTGACTATGGAATTTTTCTTGCACGAATACATACTTGTTTTGGTGCTTGTCCTAGGGGTACCTATTTCCTATGCATTCACTACACTTGGTACTTTCTCCTTTGGTTCTTTTTCCTTCTTCTTGGGTGTGAGTCTCTCCCTTCAAGTTGGGTCCTCAAGTATGGATATATAAATCTCTAGATACGTTCCATTCTCAAATTTGGGTCTTATGTGGAGGCATACTCATGTCACGGTCCCTTGTGTAATGGGAAAAGTCATGGGTCTCATCATTTAGACGTCATGCGACATGTAATTCTCCATGTACATGCACTTGTTGGCATACACCAACACTTTATGCATTTCTCTGTGATCTCGGTCTAGATCACCAAGGTCCAACTTCAACTTCTTGGATTCTTTGAACTTGTTCACTCCCATTTAGAAGTGTTGAGCTATGAATGTAAAAGGGATCTTACACCATGGGCTCCATGTCTCATCCATAAGTTTAAATCTGTCGAGGTAGAAATATTGGTACATAGCAAACTCATCTTCTCCCTCAATGGTCACTGACAGTTGTTCAGGGATCCTCCATTCTTCCCTCAACATGTTTCACAGGCACGTGTACCACTTCTCTAGGAACACCTTATGTATGGTTGTCATACTACCATTAGTGTACTTCTCAAACCTCTTTGCAGGTGAAGGATCTTCAGCAAGGTACTCCTACATGAACTTGTCTACTGCATCTGACACTACAATCTCTGAGGATACAATGGTTAACAAGACATTACCAAATAGTATTCTATCACCTTCCGTCATGCTGCTGACAATCTAATCCATGATGAATGTAGATAAGTTATAGATGGTGCCCTTTGAAATATTCCTACAAACATTTAATTAGGCCTTATTTACCTGGGTCCATTTCTCTTGGCCATTTAACTTTGTGTTTCACACAAAATGTTTCCGTTCTTAAAAAAGAGGTGCTTCTATCCTTTCATTCCTTTGAGAAATAGATGAGGGTTAGGGCTAGTAGGAATACCTGTTGAGTGTTGGGAGGATGTGTGCATACCGTAGAGAGAGATCAGATCAATTGCAAAGATTTCCTTTTTGTCTAGGAAGGACTACCTGCAAGTAAGAATACAAGACCACCAGATTTTAATTAGACGATAAATGAGTGAACTTCCTTGGGCCCAGGAAATATTAGACTTCCTTTCGAAGGTGGTTAGTTCCCCTTTTTAATACGAATTAACACAAATGATAATAAAGAAGCTATTGCGAAATCATGATTTAGGTACCTCGTTACAAGGAAATAGAGACTAAACTACCAATAATAAAATGTCACATTGTTTGTTTGGTCACTGGTCGTTGATATGTTTAGTTTGAGTTACAGGGATAAACCAGATTGGATCTAAGGTTGTTAGGAGACAAATAGGTGAGAGGAAGGTTTTGGGTATAAGTCACAGTGACCGATGCCGGTCACTGGGTAACCAACCGCGGTTAGAAAACCACTACCGGTAGGGGATAACCGACATCGGTAGGGTCAGTAATCTAGGCACTTCTGGATAGAGGTTGGTTGCAGGGGATTGTGGGGTTTTTTCTTTAGATTGGTGGATGGCTGAGGGGAATAGTGAGATGACAGGGGAAGACTCAGAGAGTGATAAAACTATCTTCTGGGAAATACAAGGATGTATGGATGAAGGTTAAATGCAGGGTGATAGTAGGTGATAGATCTAGGAGTGAGCTTATAATTACTATCAATCAAAAGACTCAGGAAATGGTTCTTAGAAACATGTACAAGACACTACTTACTCATTCTTGATGAAGATTCAGGTCCAAGGAATGTGGTAGTGATAGTAAGCCTCAGTTGGGATGATCTGGTATTGGAAAACAAGCTGATGAAGCTATCCTCAGTCTTTTCCAATGCTTGAACGGGGGTGACAATGATCCAGTGGCTTAGTTGCAGTCTTTGGCTTGATGCCCTTCTCTGCAACCTCTTCTCTTTTCTTCACTTGTCCTCTGTCTTGCAAATGAATTTCTGGATCCTTTCCAAAATGAGTTCTCGAACCTTTTTTTTTGGTTGGGGGAGGCCATATAAAGGGAACTAACGGCAGTTACGTAACCGTCGGTGGTCGAGTAGGAACTGATGTCGGTTAAGTCAAAGTGTGCTATTTTTAGTAAAATAGCCAACTTTCCCTCCTTTTCTCCCGAGGGATTAGTTATGGGCTTGGTCAAGTCATTATTAGGTTGGTTTTGGTGTGGTTGAGGAGTAATTAGTCATGGGTGTGGATGTAGACCAAGTTATAGGTCTTAATTAGGTTAGTTTAGGGTTAGGGCTTAGGTCATGATGAGGTGGCAGGTTTGGAGATGTAGATTTATTAATTATAAGGTAATTAATAAATAAATTGTGTAAGATTTAGGTGGTGAGGTTAGGTTGTGAAATGAGATGCGGGGCACAGGGTGTCATAAGACACAAATTTGGTGTCTACATTAGCCCCTTGTTGTCCTGTAGCTTGTCTTGTAAAGCTACAGTTGTTATCCAAAATTCACACCCCAAGGTAACTTTGATAACATGCAAGCAATTATATTGATTCAAGGAGAAAAGTCATGTTTCTAGGGTCCCCTCATATTTGTCTAACTCCCCTGTCCAAGAGGAAGAGAGTAAGTTCTGAGAAAATGCGAAAAAAAGGGTTGCAGAAGGCAAATAGGTTGATCCAGGAAAAATCGTGAAAATTGGCTAAGTCCCCGCTCAAGGTTCGCCTCTGGGACCGTTTGGGACAGAAAAGCGCGAACCGGCCGAACCGGGCGAAATCAGCATAAACAGTCTGAAACGCAGCAGGGACAAATGGGACAAAAGTACGTGGTGGGCGCGAAATTCCGGTTCGACAGAGAAAAAATCGACTAACTGCTGAGAGGGTCGCCTTTGGGACAAGCGGGACAGAAAAGCGCGAACCGGCCGAATCGGGTGAAATGAGTCAAGGCAGCCCGAAACAGTCTGGGACGTTCGGGACAGAAGTACGTGAACCGGCCGGATCAGCCGAAATGAGAACTTTTGTCCTAGAACAAGTGGGACAAAAGAGCGCGAACCGGCCAAACCGGGTGAATTTGTCCCAGACGATCCGAAAGCAAATGGGACATTTGGGACAAATGGACGCGAACCGGCCGGTTCGCCCGAAATCAGCACAAGGAGCACTGTGCTAAATGGGACAAAGGGACGCGTGGGACGCAAAAAGCTGAAATGGCCGAAGGCAGGGAAGAAAAGTCAACGTTTGGTCCGGAAACTTCAAACGGCCATAACTTTTGACTCCGAGCTCCGATTTTCATAAAATTGGACTTTCTGGAATGAGCACGATTTCTTAATTTTAATGAGGGTAGATATATTTAAATAAAAGAAACATATTCGGCTCCAGTCAGTCAATGCTCATTCCCGTCAAATGACAGAAAACGCCTGCCAGGCCCAAAACAACTGCCAGCACTCAGAAGGCCATAACTTTTGCATTTCTCAACGAAATCGCACAAAATTGGTACCATTGGAATCGTGGTTCCGAGCCTGACGCACGGAAATCAAGAAATTCCATATTTTATCATAAATTGATTGAGTTTTTTAAGAAAACGTGGCCGGCTTCAGAACAGTGTTTTATTTGGTAGCTGGGAGTTGCAATTAAGAGGCATGGTCATCATTCATTCTCTGTTGCAGCACATGAGACAGTATGGGGAGTCTTTTCCAAGTAATTTATACCCATTCCACTCAATTTAATGCCTCTTACAGGTGGTTGAAGGACAGATTTCGGGATTTCCATTTTCCCTTCTCTTTTCCTTCTCAATTTTTTATAAAATGAAGTGTTGGGCTCATTGTAGGGGGAGAGTTTTTGGGTAACAAAGCTCTCTCAAAATTGCTTTGTGAAGCTAGTGTGTTGCAGGCCCTTGTAGTGGACTCCTTGCATGGTGATCCAGGCCCTTATCTTGTAATAGACTGAATTGTGCATACCAGGAAGCAATAAAATACAAGTTTGTGGATGTATCTTCCCCTGCTGTGTTTTCTTGCATTCTTCTTGCCCCTTTAATCTTTCTACAAGTATATTGTGTCTATTTATTATGTTCTTGTAGGAACTCATTATCATTGTGTGTGCTTGGAATATTGATGTGAATGCATTTTGCTGGATTATGGTGAACTGTCATCACCTCTTCTAGTGTGCACTTTGCCTCTTTATTTCACACATTTGGAGATTACTCTCACATCCTCCTTTTCTGGTGTATCACCGCTTTAGTGTAGGCTTTCATTTTATGCATTTTCTCTCCCTGGTCCCTTGGAATTTTAGATTAGAACAGTTAGCCTGCCTGCACTGGAGTAGATTGTGGCAGGTAGTTTAGGAGCAAGAACCAGCTTTCTCTGGAGGTCTATCTCAAGTAGCAAGTCCCACAACTTGGAGATAGTACCCATGTTATCCAATCACACTAGATGCTTAGAATGATCAAACTAGAAATCTGATCAACATCCAGGGGTGCTGTAATTCGGTGATAACAACAGTGATAATTAATAAGAAGTGATTGCCCCAGTTAAGGGTATAGGTAATCCCCCTCAAATCTATCACAGATTGAGGTGACGTGAAATCAGGGATAGGGTTGATAAAGGGTGAATGGTGTTGAGTTGATGGTAAGATGGTGGGGTAAGTTCAAGGAAGAAGACGCATGTTGAAATCCAGTAGTGTGACAAGGGTACATGATTTGAAGAGAAAACAAGCAATTCATAGGCAACGGTCGATAGTTTATCCAAACAAGGGTGATATAATCCTGGTATCCAAGGCATAGGAAGTAGCTCCAGGGGATATAACGGGTAAGGTACAGGATGTTTAGGCATGTCCGGTAGTACCAAATGGTTGGCTGGGTTGAGATAAATGTCACAGTCTTGGTCTAGGCAAAGTTGGTTGGCTGATCAATTCAATTATCCTAATCATGCTAGAACACGAACAGGTGAGCTCGATTGAACAAAAAGCTACATGATGGGTGGATAAAATCATAATTGACAGGTCTTGGGTGAGGTACGTAATTGGTGCAGCCTTTGGTCAGGTTGATTGATGAGTGAGGGCCTTGGGTTGGGTCTGATTGGTGGGGTACAGCCTTGGGTCATGCTGGATCAAGTGGTTGCGGCCTTGGGTCGGGCCAAATGGTTGGTTGCAGCCGTGGGTCGGGCCAAATGGTTGGTTGCAGCCTTGGGTCAGGCCTGATTGGTTGGTTACAGCCGTGGGTTGGGCCAAATGGTTGGTTGTAGCCTTGGGTCGGGCTGATTGATGAGTGAGGGCCTTGGGTCAGGTCTGATTGGTGGGGTGCGGCCTTGGGTCAAGCCAGATCGGGTGGTTGCAGCCTTGGGTCAAGCCAAATGGTTAGTTTGTTAATTCAATCTATGGGAGGCACAACCTTACCCTGCTTCTTATAGCATTGCCATTAGGGCTGAAAACTGTCTTATTCAAGCTGGTAAGCTAGCTCCCAGGCCCCCAATGCCATTATATACCCAAGTTTGGAGAGCCCAAGTACTAGTCAAGCACCTGTCTTAGCTCCTATTCCCACTCCTAGAAATCAAAGTTCAAATGAAGCTTCCACTTCATCTCCAAGTGCCCCAAATGAGCTTCAAGAAGTTATGAAACAATTACAAAATTTAGGTAATGAGCTGGTCACACTCAAGAGACAGCAAGCTCAAAGTTTTAGACCTTCCTATCAGCCTCAAGCTCAACCAAATAGGCAACCATATCAACCTCAAAGACCACCCAATCCAGCTGCAAATCAGAATCAAGCAAGGTCTCCTGCCAACAGACCATTTCAGCCCTACAACCCCAATGCTGCATCTGCATCCAGAGCTTTGGTGCCAGTCCAAAATAACATGGCCCAAGAGTATGATTGGTGTTTCCCGTGTAGTCAGCCACATAACCAATCAATGTGCTTTAACGGTGCATTAAATTAGGCTCTAATGGTGCAAACCATTGGTGGGTCGCAAGAGTCCAGCCACGAAGGAGATCAGCAACAGGAAGCATCTCAGCAAGGAACATCTCCGAACGAAACTACTCTTGTCAATTGGCAGGCTGAAGATTTCTGTGGTATGAATCAAATACCCTCTCAAAGTGTTGCAGCCAACACAAGGTCAAAGAGGAGAAATTTGGGTGAAGAACAGCCATTGGCTTCGAGTAATCCACAACCTTCTACCACTCCACAAGCCGCTGGCAGACAAACTGTAGCTCCAAACATACAAGGAGCACCTAAAACGGCCCCTAGGCCAACTCAGATGCCAGCTACTGCTACCCATGTGCAAGGAATGAATGTGCAGGCCAAGGGACAGCAGAGGGATACTTCATCTCCATTCAACATCATTGATCAGATGAAGAAGACAAATGTCAACATATCAATGTGGCAATCACTATCCATCCCAGGCCAAAGAGATTTGCTACAAGCTGCCATGAAGGACTGGTCAACTTCAAATCACCATGTCCAGATGCAAGAGGAGGTACTCACAAATGCTGCCCAGCCTGAAGGAAATCATGGAGGACAGCAAGGTAAAATGTTGAAGCCCCCTCCATTTTATGTTTCATTGATCATAGGAGATAAGCTGGTGCATAATTGCATGATTGACTCTGGGGCAAGTAGTTCAGTAATGCCAAAACAGATAGCTGACCAGTTAGGGCTTCAATATGAAGTCGTCTCCAAGGGTGTAGTGCAATTAGATGGGACAGCAGTGACAACGGTTGGAGTAATCAAAGGTTTGAGCCTCACACTACACGCATGTCCCAATGTAGTAGTGTTGCAAGATGTGTCAGTTATAGACCTACCACCACTCTTTGCATTATGCTTGTCAAGAGACTTCACTGCTAAAATTGGAGGCTATCTTTCGGCGGATTGGTCACACATGCTGTTCAGAACAAGGTATGGAACTAAGGCTACAGTCAGGTCTGAACCTATTGCAAACTTTCACATTGAGCCTTACACTCCAAGCCAAATCAATACCAACTGTTCAGTATTTGATCAGGAGGATTATCCAAGCACTGATGAAGCTGACACCAAGGTTGGAAGCATACCAGATTTGACTCTTGATGAATGGGCAAGCAAGGTGCATGATTTTGATCCTTATCAAGAGATAGAAGAATCTGAGCTAGGAGTCTATTGCATACATGAAGAAAGTCAACCTATTCCCAGCATCACCAAGCCAGATCATAAGGACAAGAATGAAGTATGGCAATTGTTCTTTGATGGGTCAAGGAGCAGACAAGGTGCAGGAGGAGGAGCTATGCTCATTTCACCGCAAGGTATAAGGTATTACTCAGCCTTCCGTTTCCAGTTTTCCTGTTCAAACAACACAGCTGAGTATGAAGCCTTAATTCATGGACTGCACTGGGCAAAGAAGAAAGGCATCAGGAATTTACAAGTGTTTGGTGATAGTGAGCTGATCATAAACCAAGTCAAAGGAAAAAATGCTGCCAAAAATGATCTGTTGAAGAACTACAAAAATCGGGTATGGGATCTTATTGAAGATTTTGAAGCTTTTAGCATCATTTCCATCCCAAGAAAAAAGAATGAAGCCGCTGACAGACTGGCAGCAGTTGGGGCTGCGTTTGATGTTGTAGAAAGTATCAAAAGTGAGAAAACTCAGCCTCATATCAAAGTGGTTGTGAGACCAGCTGTTCCGGATAACAACACAAGTTGGCAAGTCTTCGAGAATGATCAGCAAATTGTTAATTTCCTACAAGAAGAAGCTGAGTTCTCCATGAGAAATCAAGACAAGCTGGAGCAGCAGTATGGCGACCAAGTGGTACAGCTGAGGACTAACAAACTACCAAAAGGCCTCATAACGCTGGAGTCAATCTTCAACCCGAATGATCAGTTCCGGAAGGAGAAAGCGAACATTCAAGTAAAGGGTGAAGATTCAGAGCCTATCTTAGTAGATGAAGGCAAGACATTGCAAATTGGCAAAGTAAGTACTCCACAAGAGAAATCTGATTTTGTTCAGCTTTGTCAAGAATTCCCAGATGTCTTTGCTTGGACTTACAAAGATTTAAGAGGTTTCAATCCAAATTTGGCACAACATACTATCGAGTTGGATCCGGAATCCAAGCCTGTCAGGCAAAAGCAAAGGCCAGTGAATCCTCATATCGAGCCTCTCATGAGAAAAGAGTTAGGCAAGCTCATTGAGGCCAGTATCATCTTCCCCATCAAACACTCGAGTTGGGTTGCAAACTTGGTGCCGGTAAGAAAGAGAAACGGAGAAATAAGATTGTGTGTGGACTTCCGCGATCTAAATAGAGCATCACTGAAAGATCATTATCCGCTTCCATCAATGGAACAAATATTGCAGGTTGTAGCTGGTTCAGAAAGGTTTTCATTGCTAGATGGATATTCAGGCTATAATCAGATATTGGTGAAAGAAGAAGATCAATTCAAAACGGCCTTCACTACAAAATGGGGCACGTATGCTTACAAGAAGATGCCATTTGGACTGTCAAATGCCGGAGCAACATTTCAGCGAGCTATGGATATGGCGTTCAAAGGCTTGATCAACAAGATAGTGCTGGTATACCTGGATGATATCACTGTCTTCTCAAAGAATGCAGCAGACCATCTCTTTCACCTCAGGCAAGTATTTCAGAGGTGTAGAAGGTTTGGAGTGTCTTTGAATCCAAAGAAGTGCGTATTCTTGGCACACGAAGGCAAACTGTTGGGCCACATTGTCTCTAGGGAAGGGCTAACAATTGATCCTGAAAGGGTTGAAGCCATCCAAACGCTTCCATTGCCACACCACAAGAAATCTCTCCAAAGCTTCTTAGGAAGGATAAACTTTGTCCGCAGATTTGTGCCTAATTTTGCCACTCTTGTGAAGCCTCTAACAATGATGTTGAAGAAGAGTCTGGCATTCAAATGGACAGCAGAAGGCAAGGAGAGTTTTGAAAGCATCAAGCATGCAATATCACAAGCTCCAACTCTTATCAACCCAGATTTCTCAAAGGACTTCATGTTGTATGCATTTGGAGGATCAGATACAATCTCAGCTATCTTGACACAGCTGAATAGAGAAGGTTCAGAACAGCCCATAGCATTCTTCAGTCAAACCTTGGAAGATTATGAAATAAAGTATTCTTTCATCGAGAAGCATGTCCTTGCTGTTATCAGAAGCTTGAAGAAGTTCAGACACTTGGTCTCAAACAATAAAATTCAACTGCTGGTGTCTCATGCTGGCGTCAAGGACTTCCTCCTAAACAAGGATTTAAATGAGAAGAGAGCAGGTTGGATCACTCGGGCGATGGAATATGATATTGAAATCAAAGTGACCAAGCTAGTTCGTGGCAAAGGCTTGTGTGAGCAGCTCGCTTCCAAACAATCAGACGAGCCAAAAAGTGAAGAGGATGCTGTCCTGCTACTACAGAATGATCAAGAACAACCAGCTGATGATGCACCCATCCCATGTTGGACTCAAGACCTTGTGCATTACCTCCAAACAGGTTTGTGCCCTCCAGAAGTGAGCAAAGCAAAAAGAGGAGATACTTCAGATTACAAGCCATTCCATATGTGCTTGTTGACGGAGTTTTGTTCAAGAAGGACATCAATGGTGTTCTATTAAGATGCATTGGAACAGGTCAAGTTGAGAAGATCCTACACGAGTTCCATGACGGGGAAGGAGGAGGCCACTTTGCTCCACGAGTAACAGCTCTAAAAATCATGAAAGCTGGTTACTATTGGCCTACTGTGTTCAATGATTGCTACTCATGGGTCAAGAAATGCAAGAAATGTGCATTCTTCACAGGGAAAGAAAGGTTAGCAGCGCTGCCCCTTCGTCCAATTTCAGCGGATCAGCCATTCATGCAATGGGGATTGGACTTCATTGGAGTTATCAATCCAAATTCAAGTCAGGGCCACAAGTGGATACTAACAGCAACAGACTATTTCACCAAGTGGACTGAAGCAGTGGCACTCAAGGAGGCAAATGAATCTAATATCTTAGATTTCTATGAAGGGATAGTCACGAGGTTTGGTGCCCCTGCCACTATCATATCAGATAATGCATTGGCATTCCTTGGCACAAAGATCACTGAGTGGGCTGTAAAAAATTGTGTGTATCTCAGCACTTCATCAAACTATTACCCTCAAGGTAATGGCCAAGCCGAGTCTACAAACAAGAATCTACTAAGAATCATCAGGAGGACTCTTGATGAGAATCAGAGGACTTGGCACGCAAAGCTCAAATCAGCCCTATGGGCTGATAGGATCACACCCAAGAGATCTACAGGAAGCTCTCCATACAAGCTTGTATACGGGAAGGAAGCAGTTCTACCTATATCGCTCGAGTTGCCAGCATTGGAACTCATGAAACAGTTGGAACTAGCTGAGTTTGAACCTATGGAAATCAGGTATGCAGAGCTGATGGAATTAGAAGAAACAAGAGAGCATGCAGCCCAGGCAATAGAGAGGGATAAAGCATTGGTCAAAAAGAGTTTTGACAAGAAAGCTAAGGCCAGGATATTGCAAACTGGAGATTTGGTACTGAAATGGGATGCTGATCGCGCAAAACCAGGGAAGCACTCCAAGTTTGATGCCATCTGGAGTGGCCCATACATGATCATCGAATGCAAAGGTAGCAATGCTTTTCGACTGGCTAAGTTGGATGGTGAAGAATTGCAGATTCCGGTCAATGGAATCTATCTCAAACGCTGCTACTAGAAAGATAGCTTCTCATCCTTGTAAATATTAATTTAGATTTTCCATTCCTCTAAGTGCTTATGCACATTGTACTGCTGTTAGAGTAGTTTTTATTTCCCTAAGTGCTTGTGCACATGTCCTATTGCTTCTAGTATGTGCGTGTTGCAGTTCATCAAGCTCCTGAGAAAGAATTTGCAGCCATAAGAAAACCAGCTCAACGAATGATTCAATGGCTCAAGGACACAGGTTTTCAAATTTCAGATCAGCTGAGAGGCTATCAAACAGACTCCATGCCCAATGGATTGCTACAAGCGGCTGGCCATTCTTCATCTGGCAGGCAGATGACCCCGCTGAGTCGCCAAAATTGTTATCCAAAATTCACCCCTCAAGGTAATTTTGATAACATGCATCAAATTCTTTAATCCCAAGCAATTATGTTGATTCAGAGTGAAAGGTCATGTTTCTAAGGTCCCATCGTATTTTTCTAAGTCCCCTGTCCAAGTAGAAGAGAGCAAGTTCTGAGGAAAGGTAAGAAAATTGCAAAAAACAGACTCGGGCCAGGAAAAATCACAAAAAATGGCTAAGTCCTAGACCAGGCAGCTTGGGACAGTTGGGACGAAAATGCGCGAACCGGCCGAAATGAGCACAAACAGTCCAAATGCAAGTGGGACAGATGGGACAAAAGTACGCGGCGGGTGCGAACCGGCCGAAATTAGTCAAGGCGGCCCGGAAGCAAAAGGGACAGCCTTGCGGGCGCGGGCCAAAAGTACGCGAACCGGGCGAATCGGCCGAAATGAGTCAAGGCGGCCCGAAACAGTTGGGCCGAAGGTACGCGAAGTACGCAAACCGGCCGGATTGGCCGAAATGAGAACTTTTGTCCCGGGACAGTTGGGACAAAAAGGCGCGAACCGGCCGAACCGGGCGAAGTTGTCCCAGACAGTCCAAAAGCAAATGGGACGCGCGGGCCAAAAGTACGCGAACCGGCCGGATCGGCCGAAATGGGAAATTTCAGCACTGTGCCAAATGGGACAAAGGGACATCCGGGACGCGAAAAGCCGAAATGGCCGAAGGCAGGGAAGAAAAGTCAACGTTTGGTCCGGAAACTTCAAACGGCCATAACTTTTGACTCCGGGCTCCGATTTTCATAAAATTGGACTTTCTGGAACGAGCACGACATCCTCTACGCCACAAAAACTGGATTTCTTAATTTTAATGAGGGTAGATATATTTAAATAAAAGAAACATATTCGGCTCCAGTCAGTCAATGCTCATTCCCGTCAAATGACAGAAAACGCCTGCCAGGCCCAAAATAGCTGCCCGCACTCAGAAGGCCATAACTTTTGCATTTCTCAACGAAATCGCACAAAATTGGTACCGTTGGAATTGTGGTTCCGAGCCCGATGCACAACAATCAAGAAATTCCATATTTGATCAGAAATTGATTGAGTTTTTTAAGAAAACGTGGCCGGGTTCAGAACAGTGTTTTATTTGGTAGCTGGGAGTGCAATTAAGAGGCATGGTCATCATTCCTTCTCTGCTGCAGCACATGGGACAGTATGGGGAGCCTTTTGCAAGTAATGTATACCCATTCCACTCAATTTAATGCCTCTTACAGGTGGTTGAAGGACAGATTTCGGGATTTCCATTTTCCCTTCTCTTTTCCTTCTCATTTTTCTATAAATTGGAGTGTTGGGCTCATTGTAAAGGGGGAGAGTTTTTGGGTAACAAAGCTCTGTCAAAATTGCTTTGTGAAGCCAGTGTGTTGCAGGCCCTTGTAGTGGACTCCTTGCATGGTGATCCAGGCCCTTATCTTGTAATAGATTGAACTGTGCATATCATGAAGCAATAAAATATCAGTTTGTGGATATATCTTCCCCTGCTGTGTTTCCTTGCATTCTTCTTGCCCCTTTAATCTTTCTACAAGTATATTGTGTCTATTTATTATGTTCTTGCAGGAATTCATTATCATTGTGTGTGCTTGGAATATTGCTGTAAATGCATTTTGCTGGATTATGGTGAACTGTCATCACCTCTTCTAGTGTGCACTTTGCCTCTGTATTTCACACATTTGGAGATTACTCTCACACCCTCTTTTTCTGGTGTATCACCGCTTTAGTGTAGGCTTTCATTTTATGCATTCTCTCTCTCTGGTCCCTTGGAATTTTAGGTTAGAATAGCTAGTTTCTCCTGCATTAGAGCGCTGTAGGGGCCATGCTTGCACATCGTGACTCTGAAAAATAGAGAACAAGCCATTTATTATATAAGTCGTACTTTGGTGGACTATGAGACTAGGTATACACATGTAGAAAGGTTTTGCCTAGCCCACATCATTCGTGGCTACCAAACTCCGACACTACCTTCTGAATCACAAAACTTTCGTCATCACCAACATGGACCCCATCCATTACATGTATGCCAACCTCATCTAAAACCAACGCATCGCCCGATGGCTCATGCTCCTCGCCGACATCGACCTTGAGTTTGTCCACCAGAAATCAATCAAAGGACAAACCATCGCAGACCAACTTTGCGGAAGCCCCTTTACCCTGGGAACAATTTTACCAATTTTACATTCCTCGACGAACTCATTGCCACTCTTTCACTCCAGGAGGAGTCGTATTCAATGACTCTCTTCTTCGATGGATCCAAATGCCAACGCGGTGGAGGAGCCAGTGTTTGTTCTTATTCCTCTCGATGCCGAGCCTATGCCTGCCTCTTTCATTCTGACTCGATTTCCCTTGCACTAATAATACAGCAGAATACGAGGCCCTTGTTCTGGGTCTCCAGGTTGCGCTGCACTTAGGTATCAAATCTATCAATTTTTTTTTGGTGACTCTCAATTAGTAGTTAATCAAGTTATGGGCATCTACCAATGTAAAAATGAGGAACTTCAAAAATAAAAATACTATGTAGATTCACTTCTAGCCTTATTTACTCACTATTCTATCCAAAACATTCCCTCCCCGCTCCACTAAAAAATTTGCGGATACTATGGCTTGCTTAGCCTCACAAAATTCCAGCCTCATCAACTGACTCTGACATTTTCGTCTTGGTCCAACAACTCTTTGCCCCATCTTATTCAGCCCCGGTTGTTTGTACGATAAATACTGTCTGCTAACTCGTAGGATACTTGGTATCACACCAATTCCATGACTACCTTACAACCTCTGTTCTCCCTTCTGACCTTACTATTACTGGTAAACGCGCTTTTCTTAAACGCATTTCTCGTTATGTAGTTATGGGGGGACTCCTTTATAAACGTGGCTTTGATGGCATCCTCCTCCTTCGATGTCTCATCGGCGCAGAGGTCACCCATAACCATCCAGCAAGTCCATGACGGTATCTGTGGCGGACATTTTAGCGGTCTTGCTGTGGCCAAAATGAATCCTTTGCCTTGGTTATTATTGGCCTACTCTCAATAATGACTGCTATGAATATGTTAAGTGTTTTGTTATGTCCAACAACATGCCAACCTTTAACATACTCCTAGCCACCCGTCCAGGTCGCTCGAGATCTTTGGCCCTTCTCACAATGGGGTTTAGACCTTATTAGTGAGATTCATCCATCCTTTCTCTTCGCAACGTCACCGATGGATTATCACAGCAACTGAATATTACACAAAATGGGTGGAGGCTATTCCACTCATTTCAACTAAAAAAAAAAAATTGTAGAGCTTTTCATTAACCACCACATTATCTGTCATTTTGGTGTTCCTCATCGCCTGATTACAGATAATGGCAAATCTTTCAAAAATAAGTTGTGTTGCAAGACCTTTGTGACAACTTTGGTATCATCAAACTCAGCTTCTCATCACCGTACTATCCGCAAGCAAATGGACAAGCCGAATCCTCTAATAAAACCCTAAAAAAAATCCTCATGAAAGTTGTCAATGAGTCCAGACGAAATTGGCACGATCACATCCCCTTTGCCCTTTGGGCTTATCGTACTAGCATCCGTACCTCTACTAATGCACACACATTTTCTCTTTGGTATATGGTACCGAGGCTGTCTTACCTCTCGAAATACAAATACCCTCCCTTAGGATATCTCTTCAGGATATTCTCACCAACGATGATTTTTCCGCCAAGAGCGGTTAGCCCAATTGGAGCTTCTTGATGAATGTCATTCTTACAGCTCTCGATCACCTTCAAATCTATCAAAAACGCATCAAGCGTGCTTATGATAAGTGACTTCATGAGCGTACCTTTAAGGTTGGTGATCTGTTCCTCAAAAGAATCAACATGTAAACCAAATTAGTAAAAGAATAGTAAGAAAAAATATGGAAAATTTGCTCCTAATTGGATCGGGCCTTATATAATCACTCACTCCACTTATGGATCAGGAACTTATCGTTTAAGCTTCGCTTAATGGTAAACCTGAGCCTGAGCCCCTTAATGCCTTGCATCTCTTCGATCATTCTAACTATTGAATTTAGTGTTATATCACTTCTTATTGAACAACTACATACTACTGCTCATCCCTTGAGCTCATTTACCGCTACATACACTTTGTTTCCTACATCTCCAAATAAAATCAAGCTCACTTCTCACCTCCCCTCAATGATGCCTTATTGAACATTTTAGTCTAGTCCATGACTTTAAAGTGTTAAAATAAACACTTCTTATGGATCCAAATTTCTTGGGTGTCAAACTTCCTACCAAACTAGATGCTTCACGTCACGCCAAAAAGAACATCTAGCTATCTAAAATTATATATAGACCTGCTCCCTTGAAGGACAGCTATATGTCAAATTATTGCTGCTATTATATATAGACTACTACTTTGATTCCGAAGGATAGCTATGCAACTAAAATCATATCTACTACTATAAATAGACTTACTCCCTCGAAGGACAGCTATACACAGTCAGCCTTTATCAGAAGCTTTGTTCACATGGATCAGCTTTGTGAAGACCTCAAGAATAGCACAATCACTTCCCTAGCAGACTTCCCGCATCGATTAGTCTATATTCAGTAAAATAAAAGCCTCATTCAAAAAAACTTTTTGGGTCATGGACTGGTCTATTTAGGGTAGGGTTCCTCTTTCGTCAGAACACTCACTTTGTAATAAGTTTTCCATACCTCAACTATACCATTCACCTCACATCACCATTTGTTTCAACTCAAGGGACGTAACGTACGCTCGATATGTTATGATCATATCAACTCAACTCTTTTCACCTATTGACTTCTCGTCTATGCACGGTACCTAGGGCTTCAAGCTTGTTCTACGTTGTGTGGTTTGTTTACCTCTTTTCACCTACAAGAACAATAACTTCAATAGAGTTTTCCTCTTTTTGCCTCGCATCTAGATTTGGTGTGTTGATCTTAATCAGGGCATGATTTCCCTACCACTTGGGTAGGCTAAACTTTCGCTTCCCTTATCTTGTGAATACCTTTTACTAAAACCTCACCATTCATTAATACCGGGAAACACCAACAACCTTCCCTTTACCGATATTAATATCAACATTTTTTATCAACCAACCAATTGCCTAAATCGTACCAGTTGCCTAAATTAACATCTCCCTGATGAATCCAAGGGAGAACTACACACAATCGGTCTGAGGCCCCTCCTTGCTTTTGTGCAATGGGCTATGTAGGCAGCACTTCAGAGACATGGGTCTCCCAAGGTTAGCTCGACATCTCCTACCATAACCTATCATGTGTGGTAAATATAAATATCTCCAAGGGACGTAACGTTCCCCGATATATTTTGATCATACACCTCTTTCACACCTATGACTTCTCATCTCTGCCGGGTACCTAGTGCTTCAAGCTCGTTCTACGTTTTGTGGTTTGTTGTCGCTCTTTCACTTCGGATCACTCTTTCCGCTTTGCCTCCATGTAGGATTGTGTGTTGATCTTAATCAGGACATGGTTCCCTTCTACTTGGGTAGGCTAACTTTCGCTTCCCTTATACCTTTTACAACATCACCAATTCACTTACCAACACCAACAACCTACCTTACCAATATTAATATCAATATTCTTACCAATCAACCCAATTGCTAAACCGTACAAATTGCCTGAATTCGCCTCTCCCTGATCCTATGGGAGAGAACTTACATCGGTCTGAGGCCCCTCCTTGCTTTGTGCAAAGGGCTATGTAGGCAGCACTCGGAGACATGGGGTCTCCCAAGGTTAGCTCGACCATCCCCTACCATAAACCTATCATGTGTGGTAAATATAAATATTTTGTGTATTTCATTTAATCACATTCCTCTTTATCCTTTTTCAAAACACCGAAAGTCAAAACGAAAACATTCTTATTATTATAACTCAAATCAACATACATATCTCGTTTTATTTAGATGTTAAACAAATACATCTTCTCTATCATCGACACGCAGGTCGGTACTCTTATTTATTCTTATACCTTGCTAACATTTATTTAGACCCTCATGCCTCATCCCGAACTAGGCGATGATCGTGATCGTCGACCCCTCTCGCCAGGCCTCTCTGTCCTCAATGGTACCACAGCTATTGGTACCACCCACTGATCTACCAATCTCTCCTGTAACATATGAATATGCCCTCTTGCATGGAGGACTCTAGCCTCTAGTCTCTCCGCCCGCGACTCCGCAACCACTAACAATCCTCTTGTCTCATTCACCTGCGTTTGGAGTTGTTGAACCAAATGCTACAGACGATCCCTCTCTGCTGTAATTACCACTATGTCAGGACGATCAAGTACACCTTGCAGTTCTGCTACCCACCATAATCTATAGGCCTCTGTCGTTCTTGCATCCATTACCCTGCGATCGGCTACTACCTCTTCAAGCTCTTCTGGAGGTGTTGGATGGGGAGGTGAGAATACTGCCTTTGCATCAATCCTCATATAGGGTCTATAATCCTGGGGTATATCCTGCACAAATCCAAATTGTCGCCGCACACGATCTAGAGGATTCCTCTCATACTCACCTAGCCTGTGCCCCGCGATCCATCTCAATTGCTCTACACCCCTCAATTCCTCAGCTATGTTCTCTGTTACCATATAATTCCCGTAAGGCCTCCAGCAGATATCCGCAATCGTCACTCTCTCCCATACCTACCTATAATACTCAAAGTCATCCGTCATGGCCTGGGATCTTGCCTCCTGTTCTGTCTGGACCCATCATCTGAATCCCAACCTCTGTACTCCGGTTTCTCCTGACTGGATGGATCGGCCTACTGGTCGCACACAAACAATGTGCTCATAGGCCCAACAGTGTAATAAGTATGAACAATCCAGTGTCATCCTGTGATTTCACCTACAAGCCCATAAACCCCTGTATAACTCCGCCAAATATGCAGGTGCCCATGCAAAAGTCACATTCCTTTCTATCATCTCCCAAATAACACACATCAATGCCTTTGGAAATCTTCCCCCATCCACCCTCTATAACGCGTAATACCCTACCGCTATCATTAACATCACTGCTAACCTTGTCTCCTCAGGGTGTGCTGCATACATTATCCCATACCTAAAAGACAAACCTCATTGTGTTAAATCTCGTGCGTATGGACCAAATACTGCTGTTATCGCTCCCCGTGTCGTGCTAGGTAATGCCTGATATACTGGTTTTCCTGTAATTGGGAGTCTCAAAATACAGAACACATCTTCCAATGTTACTGTCATTTCCCCTGTTGGCAGATAGAAGGTATTTGTCTCAGGATTCCATCTCTCAATCAACGCCGTAACATAGCATGGTTATGTGCGATTCGTGAATAATAGCGGATTCTACTTAACCCCAAATGATTTATCAATGTCCATTAAGCTGGCGTTACATCTGCTCGGATTCGTGACAACAACGCTGGTACATTATCATTCATCCTCAACCCTGCCTCTGCCTGCATACATCCAAATAACAAAAAACCATTCAATTCCTCCAATCCCCCTGGGTTTTTTCTCAAATTCTAGAAATTCCTACAGCAACAGGTATCATTTACAGCTAACCGGTACCGGTTGAGTAACCGATACCAGTTATCCCTAACCGATATCGGTCCCTGTTACTTTCATACACCTTGCCTAAACAACCACCTACGACAATAAATTTCTCGTTTATTCCTCTCTGTATACACAGACATACCCAAAACCCTTGATTACCTACCATGTAACACTCACCTCCTTTATAACCCTTGTTATCATCTTTTCTTTCTCATATCTACCCACTTACTCTCCCTCAGCTTATTCCCAAAACATGCAGTAGTCAAATTACAAACAAAATGTTACCTCTTGGGTTGCAGTAGCTTGAGGTGGCCCTTGTCTTCCCTCTTGTCCTTGTCTGCTAGATGTTTCTCCTCGTCCTGCCATTATCACCACCTTTTCCAAACCTGCCTTTCTGTCTTCTGAATCTCAGATCACATTCACTTTCCTGTCTCTTTTCTCCTTATCACTCAAATCTCTCATGCAATTACATGTCTCAGTCATCAAAAAGCATCGCGTTCGCGTATTTAACTTCTTGCATGGCTCTCAAAATTAGAACTTAAGTTGCCACCCTAGCTTTTTTATTTTTAGAAAAGCTCATACCTAAATAACCGGTATCGGTTATGTAACCGATATCGGTCTATTATCTACCGACGTCGGTTACCTAACCGATATCGGTTATACACCTGCCTTTTTCAAACATGGTTCTTTTCTTCGTTTTTTACCTGATTTTTGTCGCGCCCACCTCTTTTCCTGCATCTCATCACCATTATCCATATTTGTCCATCCACCACACATATCATTACAATTTCATTAACATCATCTATTTTACAAAAACAAACAAGTCATCAACTAACGATACCAAACCCAAACAAAACAAAACAAAAAACTATCTATCTATACCTCATTTGAATCCAACTCATCAGATACATATATAACAATGTCACAAAAACAGCCCAAAACATGCACATTTCATCATATAACACATCATCCATATATCAACATGTCAATTAAACTATTCATATATTCTATACCACAAACCATTGACGAAATACTTAAAAACATTTTCAACACTGCATATGGATCAAAACATCATCTATATATATATACAAGTTTTCAAATATACACTGTGCCCTACATCGGGGCCTATGTGATCTCATAATCCAACAAAGCCGGCACGCAGGCTGCAATAACTATCAATAATCTCGACTCGGCTCGCAGGCCGGTCCCTCATATCAAAAATATACTCGACTCGTAGGCCGGTACCAACTGAACAACCCGTACTCGGCTCGCAGGCTGGTATACAATAAATGAATGAATGAATAAATGAGTAATATGTAGGCACGCAGGCCTCTATAAACATAACTAGTTCGCAGACCGGTGCCCATATCCAATATACAAAATACAAAAACAATGCAGGGATCCCTCAGCTCTCCCCACCGCCCTCAGCACCTCTCCCTGCTGGTCCCTGTGGCGCCTCTCGCCTCCTGCCTGTAACAGACATGCCGGTTGTGGCTGCACCTCCCTACGATCTCTGACTACGTGAGGTCTCCGCTCGGTGTGCCGCATATGGCTGATACTCAGCTCCGGTACTATCAAGAACATCCTGATAGTACCGGGCCTCCGCTCTCGCCTCCATGTATCTATCCCGTGCCACCATCAGTACTAGGGCTAGTCCCCGGACTCCTACTGCCAGTACCCCCTGTGCCTATGCTGGTGGTGCCTGTGGCTGTGCTGCTGCTGGTACTGCTGCCTGTACCTATACCTGCACCTGTGGCTGTGTTGCTGGTGGTGGTGCTACTTATGCCTGTACCTGAGCCTGGGCTAGCTACCCTTGTAAGACCCCTATCTGTGCCTGCGCAGCAGCAAGCTGCCCCTGTAAAAGAAACACCTGACCCCTGAGCTGATCTCTCTCTACTGTCACAGCTACCAAGTCTGGCTGTGCGGGCTGTGCTACCCTCGTCGCTCTCTGACCAGCCCACCACACCATGTATGCTCCTGTACAACCAGCATCATCTACTGTGTCATCTGCTGGCCTCTCAGCAACCCAATCTGGATCCAAGGGCTATGGTGCAGGCAGTGGGGCCTCTACATCATCCCTCCTGTACTGAGGGAAGGGAGGTGGCTCGTCCTGTCGCAGCCCCATATGCCTGCGTACCCTCTTTAGGGGTATCCTCTCGTACTCTCTCGGCCTCTATCCTGTTATCCAGAAAGTGTACTGGATCTAGCGTAACTGTACTCGGCCTCCTCTGTGCGGGTGATGAACTCTATAAGGTCTCCATACGATATCTACCGCTGTTAGGCCCTCTAAACAAATGCCTTTGTAGTAGGCAAGTCTCTCCCCCGCAAGCACTGCTCATGGCTGCCCCCCACAACTCCCAACCCCTCTGAAAGCCGTATCTGTCTATAACCTGTGGCCATGGCTGCTGGGCAGCCCTACTGGTCTGATGCATATGATGTGCTCATATGCCCAACCGTTGAAGTAAAATGTCGAACAAGATACCGAATCACCTCATCCGGGTGATAACCCCAGAGCTCTCTGTATAGCATGCACCAGATACACTGGTGCCCACGTATAGCAAAGTATGCTCCTCAATCATCTCAAGCAACACCCCCCATCAACGCCTGTGGAAGTGGCACCTCTGAGTCCGGAAGGGCGAAGAAGGTGATCCCAATCATCATCAGCATAGCCAGCGTTGTCTCGTGTCGATGCGCACGGTACATGTCACCATACCCAATGCTCGCGCTTTGTGATAGGTAAGTAGCGCGGCTGCATCTCCAAAAAACCTTTAATAGCATCCTGGCAGTATGGAATTACCTGGAAAGAATGCCTTCCTCCTCGATAGGTAGCGAAGGATGGCTACCCATCCTCCAACGTGATAGCATCTCCCAGTGGGAGAAGATGGATACATTGGTCGGGATCCCATCTCTCGCGAGGGCGACATCAGGCTGTGATCTGTCTCTCTATCGCTCTGGACCTCTGCGCTCCACGAGTCCACTCGCGATGATCGCTAGTGGAGCTAACGGACACATGTGGTCTCATCTGGCACCACCAGACGGGGGATCCGAGCAGCATCGTCAACTGCGACGTGCTAAAACCAACCCACGCCTGGACGCCTGGGAGCACAACATCGACTTTAGCCGCCGAAAAAAACCCCGGGTATCCCCCGACCACACGACGCTGACCACCCCACCCAAAAACCCAAAGCAACCCCCCCGACAAACCAAACGCACTCGTCCCAACGAAAAACCAACCAACTCCACTAAAAAACAAACACAACCCAACCCAAATCCCCGCCGTACTCGACCCAAAGCCACAAAACCACACACAAACCGAACACCAACCACACCAACCCCAACACACACACAAACGCAACCCAACCAAATACACACCAATAACCCCCCCTAACCCAAAACACAAAAACACGGCCCACCCAACCCAACCCAACCCACACTCACCCAAAACCCAACCCAAAACCCATAACCCATACAAACCCAAACCGACGCCGGCCGACATAGGACCGACGCTGGTCCAGCCCAACACACCCTGTCCCTAACAATTTGCGACGATGCCAGTCGCTCTAGCAACCGACATCGGTTGTTGTAATTGCCGAGAGCCGAACCCCCCGCGCGGCCCCCCGCCCCATATTTTTGCATTTTATACTTATCTATGCACCCAAACACCATTAAAAACATACCCACCCCAGCCGACTTGCCCCTATTTTACACATCTATCCTCTTCGTTTTTCAAATTACGTCAATTTATTCATTATTTCCTAAAACATGTAAATTCCTACCCAAACCCCCAATTTAGCTTAACACCATTCAAATGCACACAATAAAGAGTTCCGAACATACCCAAACGACGACATGTCGTCGTGGTGGGATGGGTGGTGGTGATCCAGCTGGTCCAGCCCCTCCTACTCCTCCTGCCTGTGCCATAGCTCCAATTCTGATCTGCTGGGTCCCCGGCCAATCAACTGTTGCCTCCTCCTCACTCGGGCCCGCAAACAACTCACTCCTCCAGCAAAATAGCTCCACCTCACTCAATAAACCTCCAATCTCAACTCTCCACGTCAGACAAGTCAATTTGGTTTTCAAAATAACAAAGTGACAATGATAAGCCGTATTTTTCTTTTTATAGGTTTTTCGCCCTTAACCGATATCGGTTTCATTTTGCCCTAATGAACCGGTATCGGTCCCTTAACCGATATCGGTCATGTAGAATCGACATCGGTTTTTCTGCCAACTTTCCCCCAATTTTTTGCCCTTATTTATCATTTCCCCCTTTTTTAACCACATATCACCTATATCTACCTTTGCTGACCCAAGGCCTCAACCTACTTATTCGGCCCAACCCAAGGCCTCAACCTACCTATTCGGCCCGACCCAAGGCCTTAACCTACCTATTTGGCCCGACCCAAGGCCTCAACCTACCTATTTGGCCTGACCCAAGGCCTCAACCTACCTATTCGGCCTGACCCAAGGCCTCCACCTACCTATTCAGCCCGACCCAAGGCCTCAACCTACCTATTTGGCCCGACCCAAGGCCTCAACCTACCTATTCGGCCTGACCCAAGGCCTCAACCTACCTATTCGGCCCAACCCAAGGCCTCAACCTACCTATTTGGCCTGACCCAAGGCCTCAACCTACCCATTTGGCCCGACCCAAGGCCTCACCCTACCCATCCGACCCAACCCAAGGCCTCACCCTACCCATCCGACCCGACCCAAGGCTGTACCCTAACAACTTGGCCCGACCCACGGCCGTATCACTTCAAGACCATACCCACAATCAACGTTTTATTTAATCCATCCATCCTGTACCTTTTGTTCAATCACGCTCACCTGTTCATGTTTTAGCATGATTAGGGTCCTTGACTTGATCTGTCGACCAACTTTGCCTAGACCTAGACCGTGACGTTTATCTCAACCAAACCAACCATTTGGTACTGTCGAACACGCCTAAACGTTCCTGTACCTTACCTGTTATATACCCTGGAGCTACTTCCTATGCCTTGGATACCAGGATTATATCACCCTTGTTTGGATAAACTATCGACCTTTGCCTATACATTGCTGGTTTGCTCGCCAAATCATGTACCCTAGTCGCCCTATTGCATTTCAACATGCGTCTGCTTCCTTGGACCTACCCCACCACCTTACCATCCTCTCTACAAATGTTACCCTTTATCAACCCTATCCCTGATTTCCCGTTCGCTCAATCTGTGATAGATTTGAGGGGGATTACCTATCCTTAACAGGAGAAACCACTTCATATTATTGTCCGCGCAGCTTTACAACACAAGCTACACGACAATAAGGGGCTAATGTAGACACCAAATTCATGTCTTACGACCCCTTGTGACCCGCATCCCATTTCGCAACCTAACCTCATTACCTAAACCTTACACAATTATTTATTAATTACCTTGTAATTGATAAATCCCCATCACCTCACCTGCCACCTCATTTTGCCACCTCATCATGACCTAGCCCTAATCCCTAAACTAACCTAATTAAAACCTAAAACTTGGTCTACACCTACACCATGACTAAGGACCCCTTTCTCACACCCAAAAAACCGACCTTCTAGTCACTTGACCAAGCCCGCAACTAATCTCTCGGAGAAAAGCAGGGAAGGTGGGCTATTTTACTAAAAATAGCCTACTTTTTCCTTACCGATGCCGGTTCCTACTCGACCGCCGTCGGTTACGTAACCGCCATCGGTTCCCTGTAAATGGCCTCCCCAAACCAAAAACAAAGGATCGGAATTTCATTTTGGATCAGAGAAAAAGGATTCTTTGAATCAAGAAAGATTGGGAGCGCATCAGGAGGGATCCAGGAGAGTCCAGACCTTCACTTGACCGAGCAGAGATGAGTGGAAAATACCAAAAGTGTTTACAGCAAAGGAGATCAGCTTGCATCTTCGTCAAAAAACCAGTAAGTCACATCTTGCATGTCCTCTGTTATAACATTTCTTATGCCTTTTGAATTACAGTCCTCATAAATCCATCCCTGAATCCACTACCCAGCATGCATATTACCTCTAACTATCATTCATCTACCTCTCATCACCTTATTCCTAATACCACCTATATACAACAGCCTTACAAACAACACAATTACCCCCAAAGCAAAACTAACCTATAGATCCTAGAACCCATCGGTATCTGTTATCAGTAACCGGCATCGGTTATCAGTAACGGGCATCGGTTCCTCTGATCAAAACCAGAAAACCAGCCTTTCCCCTACCCAGTTCAATGAAGCAACTTAATTGATATTTTACAGTCTTTTGTGTTAATTCATATTTAGCAGGGAACTGACCACCTTCGAAAGGAATTTTTATATTTCCTGGGCCCAAGGCAGTTTCCCTCAGTTTATTGTCTAATCAAAATATTGTGGTCTTGTGTTCTTATTTGCAGGTAGTCCTTCCAAGACAAAAAGGAGTTCTTCGCAATCAGCCTGATCTTTCTCTACGGTACGCGCACACCATCTCGACATTCTACAGGTATTCCTCCTAGCCCCTAACCTTGTCTGTTTCTAAAAAGGAACGAAACATTCCAAGTGAAACAAGAGGAGGAGAAAATCCTATTTATAATCGTGGGCGATCAGTTAGGATCACCGAAAATCCACTTTTTCAGGGAAAATATTTGGGAAGTGGTTAAAACCACATATAAACAAGTTTTTTCAAGTATTTAATGAGGGTAAAATTTTAAAGGGAGGTTATGGACAAGGTGTGGAGGTTAATATGTGTTGATAAAATAGTTTTTGGTTGTTTTTAAGATGGTTAAGATAGATTTAAAGTGGCTAGGTGGTTTTAAGAGGGGTTAAATAGGATTTTAAAGTCGTAAAAATGTATTTTATGGGTGTGGGATAATATTTACATGAATTAAATATTAGGGGGGGGAATTTAACTTAGGATAAGCATTTAATAGATTAAACAATATGTGTGGTATAGATTTAGCTGACATATTTTATTTTGATATTGTTGAGGGGTTAGTGCATATGGACAGGGAAATTAGCAATGCTAATTTTAGGTGTCTACATCATCCTATAACATATTTTCATGAAAAAAAATAAGGTCTTTTCTTTTCTTTGTGTCCCACTCTTTCCTCATTTTTCACTGGTCTAAAAAGTAGTGGTTGGGATTGGGAAAAAAATCATAACTATGGTTGAGAAAGAAGACTTGAAAGAGAAACTTTAGTCTGCATTATACATGTATTTGTCTATTGATGATGTTATAACAGTAGATAATATTCCTTGGGTCTATATGCATGTTTATAATGTTGAGAATCATGTGAGACAACATCACTTACTTACTACTCATAATATGAGAGAGAAAATTCAATGCTGAAAACCTTTGTGAATTGGTGATAGGAAGTTTGAAGGAGATCAGTGGCATGAATGATTCTACAATTGCATCAAAGTTGGTATGTGCTGGGGAAGATGAAGCATCTATAATATAAAGGTCATCTAATGGTATATGTGTAAGAATCCAAATATGTAATTTTCCCATATATGATTTTCATTCATTGTATGACTCATAGAACTAATCTAATATACAAAATAGTCGATAAATTTAAACCTATAGAAAAATTTGAAGAAATTGTTTGAGAGGTGCATTCTTATTTCTGTCATATTCCTAAAAGATTCATGGAATTCCAAATATTTTTAGAAGGAATTAAAAATGGGAATAAACTATTAAAATATGTCGACACTACATGGATCTCATTGTATCAATTGATTTGTAGGGTGTACGATGAGTATCAATCCTTATTGGGAGTAATGTGGAAGAATCGCATGGAAGTGGAGAAGGATCAAGATTTGATACATCATTTGACTAATTTTTTATGTTCTCCTTCACATGTTATATGAAATTAATCATTTTATTAAACAAGACCAAAAAAATAACTATATATATATATATATATATATATATATATAGATATATAATAATATATTACTGTTTTTCTAGTTTGAGGAAATGAGTTTTTCTGGCAATAAAAATATTGTTTGTTAATGACACTACTTTTTTAGGACCAAAGTTTGATGGATGGAATAATTTGATAAATATTGGAAATGCAAGTAGCTTTCTGAAGTTCAATTTATTTGGGGAATTATGTGCTTATGTACGTAGATATGAGATACCAATGCACCCATTTCAAGTAGTAGTCAATAAGGATGAGAAGGTAAATGTCATAGGTACGTTGTTTGATAACATTGTATCATCAACATGAGTATGGTTAAGAGAAATTGTAGTTTCCCTACTACAAGAAATAAGGAAATTTTTTAATAGGGATTCTTTTACTTGAAGCAATGGATTTAGTAAATCCCACCTATTGGAATAGTTTCCAAAATAAAATATTTTTTACATGAAGACTACCACAAGAGATTGAATACATTGATTCAACATTGTCATAAGCTTGTTAATATCAATGGAATGAATATTCTAGGTATTTTAAGAAAGGAAAGTTTGATTGATCAATCCCATGAATTTACCTCTACAATGATTGAACAATTCAAATATTTGGGTAATCCCATAGAGTGTGGTGTAATAACCTGACTATGGAAAAAATTGAGTCAAGTATTATTCTACAGAAAACCATGTCTGATTTTTTCTCATTGACTGAGCTATGTCAAACAATGATTTTGGGTTTAGTTGAAGATGACAGAATTTTTTAATGCCTTGACCTTTATAAAGTCAAAATTGTGAAAAAATCTTGAAAAAAATTTGGAAAACTGTTTGAGGATTTACACATCATGGTAAGAAGTGGATAACTTTCCCTATGACAGATATTTTGCGATTTGGAAGTTGATTAATGTAAGTAGAGGGGATGATAAAAATGCCACAAATAAAATAGATGATCTTATTACAATATTTGAATTTCAATGAAGTGAGAGTCATAGAATTAGTCAAGTAAATGATATAGATGATCCAATATCATGTTAGTGTAGGATATTTATTTTCCTTTTATTTTTTTATGCACTTAAAGATTTCTTACACTCATGGGATATGCTTTCTTAGTTGTACCGGTTATGTTGAGTTATCTTACCAGTTGTGTTGAGTTAGCTTACTAGTTATGTGAGGTCAACTCTACTTCTAGTATTAGTTAGTGAGATTTATTCCCCACTGATTTAGGAGGAGGTTGCACATTCACCTCTTATATGTACATCACTTACATCAATTTATGTCATGGATCATTGATTTGATTTGTAGTAATCATTGGCTTGTGAGGTTTGATCATACTGTATCTTATATTTAGTTATTTCAATTTTGTAATTTCTCATGCACTTATTTTTTCATCAGAGATCCTTCTGGAAACTCTAATATGGTATGAGATTGATTCTAGTGATACATTTTTCATTATTGAGATATTTTTAGTTTTTGAATACTTCATTTTTTAAAATAACAATTAATGTGAAAATATATCTAACTATATCTTTTTTATTTACAGTTGTGATCCTTGTTGTTTGTGTTTTTGGTTGTATTTTCTAGTCTATTATATGGTTTTGGTATTATAGTAATTTTTAGGCCATTTGGAATGGTTAAACAGTACATAGAGGATGTTTTATGATTTTGTGAGGTGTAATACAACCCTACAATGCAAATATTGGTTCCTGAGGATAACTCAGTCCCTTTGCAGTCTTCTACAATGCATGTGGTAGCTTTGAGATTTTTTTTAAACATTGGAAGAAGTTGGTGTAGATCCAGACTTCTAAAGACCTTCGTTGACATTATAAAATCTTTTGGGCTTTTTTCTGGTGAGTTGAGACCTCATAGAATGGATTTTCTAGTTTATTGACTATGCATTATCTATAGTTTAGATCTTAGCACCTTTTCTTAGCTCTCAATGTCTCTACAAAAGTGATACACAAACCTCCTAAGGCCTTGTTGGATGTTTTAGATATAGATCAGACCTGAATCTTTCTTTGAGTGTTTGGTCTTTGCAACATTAAATGTGTTGGATGGGTCTCCAAGAGGTTTTAGACCTTTAATGTTTCCTAACATTTTACAGATTTTTTTTTCATCCATACACCTCCCTCAAGAGTCTATTCTAGATTTGCAATAGATCTATTCATAGCTGAATTTTTAATCCTCATCTAAATAGATTTACCCTTACCTCTAGACCTCTTCATACCTTATCAAAAGCTTCTGCAAACTTCCTCTAGAGCATGCCAGTTCCCAAAATAGAAAAACATGATAAACTATAATAATTTTTAGGTTTTCAATCAACCTTCATTCTTAACCTTTGACTCACATCTCATGGAGATTGGAAAAACCTCATAAAACCCTTTTCCATCAATGGACCTTTACATAAATGACAACATTAACACATAATGTCCAATAACTTTAGTTAGGAGTAAAATATTAGATACCCATTGTGTATAGTCAATGAGCAGTATGAAATTAACGTAGAGAATACATTGTAATTCTTCTTTTATGAGTAGGGCTACTTGAGGGTGCATCTTACATAGATTTTTTCTTGAAACGATTGGCTTTAACAATTGTGACGATGTTATGGATGGTGATGTTTGGATCAATACCTAACATATCACTGTATGACCATGTGACGGCTTGACTATGTTTGGAAAGGAAGGAAGTGAAATCTTTTAATTCTTCCTAATCTTAGGATTGGCCAAATTTAACTATGTGAGGGTTTTGTGAAGTCCCTATGTTGACGTCGATAGTAGATTCATTAAGGAATTTCAATGTGTTAGGTGGTATATTATTTTGTAGATAATGTTATTTTCCCCCCACATAGGATATGTTGTATTCATCATCATGGAATTTAATATTGTCAATGGTAGGGGAGTCTTTGTCTACCATTTCAAGTAATATAAGAAAAAAACATATTAGTGTCATCATTATTCTGATAAGTGAGAGGTCCTAAGGTGATCAAGTTGATTTTAAAAAATTTAAGAGGAATGGAAATGGTGTCTTCTATATGATTGATTAATAATGTGAAGATGATGGATCTATTTCTATCATGGGTTCAAATACAATGATCATAGAGGTATTTGAGGAAGGTTTATCAAAACCTAGTCCAAAATTCTTATGAGGTTTATGAGACTAGTCAAAGACCAAGTCATGTGTGCACTTTTCGTAATGTACTAAGCCAAAAACATTCCATTCACAATGATGAAAGTAAATTTGTGTGAAGGATTGCTTGTATAAGAATGATAAATTAGATATGAAGGGTTTAACATGATGTTGATTATCATGGTGTGAGGAAGGATTATCAATCCCTCTTTCTAAACAAATTTAGTTTTAAGATGGGGAGGACTAAAGGAGATGATATCTCTAACGTTTTTTTTTTCATACATCAATTTTTTTCAGGTCTCCCTTATGTTTTTCGATGTAGCAAGGAAGTTGATATCTAGAAGGCAATACTCCCCAAAAAAGAGTTGTTGCATAACATATTTGATGTAGTTGTTTTCTGGTAGCTTATATGTATAGATGAAATAGATTATAGATCATTATTTAGAATATGTTGAGTTAGTCCTAGGAATGAGCACATCATTAGGTTGGCACATCATGTGACATGATTTGAAAGGATTTGGGTTGGATGGAAAAGAAAAGATTTTAACTTCATGTTCATACTTTAAGCAGTAGTGTAGTTTTGATGAAATACAACACAACATGTATCCAAGGTTATCCTAAAAACATGTTGTACTAAAACTCTCCTTCCATGAGATAGAAGAACTAATGAAGGCTTTTAACACCTAATTTGATGAAAGTTCCTAATATAAGAGAAATAATGTCATTAAAGGCATGCAACATGAAAGGTGACTGAGTGACGATGGTGTTAGGTAACCAGAGCTATTTAAAGGAATGCAAATATATGATGTTGATATTGACATCGTTTTCAATCATAAATCTCTTGATGAGATTATCATTTATTCGTAAAGTTAGGAAGAGAGGAATTTTATTATCTTTAGGTTGTAAGGAAGGAATCTCATAATCATCAAAGGTGATAATGAAAAAATATTCCAAGAGTTCCAATAAGGTTTGCAAATGGTTGAGGGTCATCTAATGGTACTAAGATGGACTGGATAGCTTCAATCATCACTTGTTGATGTTGTGGAGAAGTTTTAACATGCTCCTAGAGGGAAATCTTCACAGGAGCTTGATGGAGTTGTTTAATGAAATTTGTTTATATAGAGGTGATATATTAGGTGTGTGGAGTGGTGAGGATGGATACCTTGTCCTTAGAATATGAAGGATCAATTGATTCAGGAGAAAGGGAGATAGCGACTTTGGGCCTATTTTGATCTGAGGCCTTGGGGTCTTGCATGAGTACTATTTTTGTTATGTGAACAATGTCTATTTTATGGAATGGGGTTTTATTGGAGGAATTCTCACTCTTGTTGGATTTGGATGGGGTGTTGGATGATGGTTCAAAAGGGGTGAGTTGAGGGACCTGATGGGTTGATTTTATTTGATGGCTAGATTTGATTGTATCTAAATGATGTGGATTTGAGGTAAGAATTCCTTTGCTAGCAAGGATTTGAATTATACCATGGAGGTCTTTACATTCCTCAGTGGATTGTCCTAGTATCTGATGGTATGTATAAAATAATTCAAAATTGTACCAAGAGGGATTCCACCCTCAAGATTCAACTAACTTAATAGGGGTAATGTTTATGGTAGATGATTAGATGATATTTTTCAAGGGATATAGTATAGTACCCTGTCGTACCTATCTGAGATGATGATGAGGATGAAGGAATATACACATCATTTGATGTTGTAGAGGTTTGGGCTTATGGGTTTGTATTATGTGCGACACATTTTGGTGTCATTTGAGAAATGACTTGGATTTTGTAATAGTGACAACAAATTTAGATTAGGAATAAGGCCCTAAGATAGAATATAAGGTATTTATGTTTTTTGATAAGGTCATTTGACAATTAGATTGTACCATTTTTAGTTTTACTAGATTAATGGCTTGTAGATTGTGTAGTGGACTTTATGAACATGTATAAGTTAGAAAATCTATAAAGTTAGAAAATCTATAGAAATGACGCTAGAACACCAAAGAAACCTCAAATATTTACCAACTCAACTATGAACCATAAAGATAAGAGATAAACAAGAGTTACTCCTATACATGCATTATAACTTTGACAAAACATCAAACTAAATATGTATATATTACTCTCTACTCTTTGAATACTACAAAACATGAACCCATGAAGATCCTAGCAATAAAATTTTATTGTTTAATGCTCAAGGTTTTGAGAGTGAGGGATCACCATTAATGGTTACAAGGCCATATGGTTCCCCTCATTTAGTCAAGCTTGAGTTTGAATATGAAATGGAAAATAATGGCTCAATAACAAACGAAAAAATACTATAATCCTATTTTCTTATAGTTTATGTTATAAGAGGAGAAGTGTTCTTAGAAAAGTGAGGGGGGTAACGGTCTATTTATATTTTTATAATTTCAAAAAAGGCATATTTTGGATGCATGTGGAACAAAAGGTAAGTCCAAATAGCACTTTTAGCAAGTCAAAGCAAGATTTGACTAGGTTTAGAGGCTAATTAATCTTTTGGGATTAATTAGGGGTCCCAAGTAGGCTTAGAATGGTTTCTGGGAGCATATAGAGGGGGAATTTGATAGCTTTTGAGAGAGTTAGAAGTGGGAGTTATAAAATAAGAAGCTATATTAGTTAATTGTAAGAAAAGAGGCTTAATAAATGTATAGTCATTAATTAAGAGAAATTTAAGGGAAAATATTCTAATTGATGAAGTGTCGTTAATTTGTAGTGAGTAGAATAGTTAGTGGAATGTTAGTAATAATAATTCTTTGACCAAACTATAGTTGTATGTAGATTCCCCTTTTTAGGGTGGAGTAAGATATGCCACTTCAAAGAAAGTAGACAAGCACAAAAAAATACAATTTTTGAAAGAATGGAATAAAAATTAGTAGAGTGAAGGATCCCCCCTCGAGTGTCAATGTGGTGATAGGAGAGATTGATTGATGATTGAAAAGAAGAAGGAAAAATATAGAAGAATAACAAGGGAGGGTAAATTCCCTAAGTAAAAGGTCCGAATAATGTGAAGAGAAGAATGGAAGCCATATTATTCTTGTGGACACTAAGTACTAAGTACCCATGAAATATAATTATCTTACCTTCATTGGCATTGCTCATCATCCAAGTCATACTAAATAATCTAGTTGATGAGGGAGCTTCCCACTTGAATGAAGAGGCACCAAAAAAATGATATTTATATTAAGAGGAGTGGGCGTAAATGTGGAGGAATAATGGAGAAGCTGAGTGTGATGGAGAGAGAAGATAAATTAGTATGAAGAATGGGGAGTGAACTAAATCCATCCATTTCCTTGAAAATAACTTATTTTTCATCATATTTCTAGTGATCTTCATCATCGGTCCTTATTAAAAATGTAAGCATACAAAACAAGTGTATAATGATATAAAAATCCATAGTACAAACAAAATTCCATTGCTAAAATTCCACCTCCATGCAACATACAAAATGTAATGCAATACAAGAAGGTAATAAGCTGATCTAATAGGGAAACAAGTATAAACACAAATACTCAAACAAACAATATTCAAGGTAGTTTTGCAAATGTTTTATTATTGAGCTTAGGTTCCTAGATGTCTGTGATAAATGACAAGAGTTTAAAATTGGTTCCCCAAGAAATTATACATGCAAGGGGAAATGATGGGGGGCACAGGGTCCAATGAGAAAGCATTGTGCACTACAACACAGTACTAGACAACTCGTTGTGCCCCAGCATATAGACAAAACAAGCAGTCTAACTTTGTAAATGATTATAGATCCAGATGATCTATGAGTCATTTGGTTCAAAAACCTTTGAAAACATAAAAAAGATATGAGATGAATACGATGCATGTGAGACAAATTTTAGTTGCATATGAGATTTTTACCAAATTTTGTAAATTTTTATGATTTTTTTATAAATTTTGATTCTTTTAGATAATTATGATTTTCAAAAAATTTATATTCTTTCTTTGGTCAAAATAATTAATGGATTTTAATATTTCCTAAAAGCATGAGGAATTCCTCAAGGACAAGAAATGGGCACCATGTAGACAAAATATGCCCAAGTGAGAAGAAAACAGGTCAAAGAAAATTATTTAATAAAAATAATCATCATAATAGTCAATAAAGAAAGTCAGAATGATCACGACGGGTAAAGCATGCCCCTGACTAGCATGGTGGGTGAAAAAACATCATAACAAGGTTAAAATGACCTTATATACCATCATCGTGGGGTTGGGTAAATCATCATGAATAGTATTTTTGTTATGAAACCCCTACTAATTTTTAACATGAGGTGGTTTGAGCTACGAGAGAGATGGATAGAGTTCATAGGTGTACTAGGTGAGCAGACATGGTATGGGAGTATGCATGGGAGGAGGATGATGGACCCTTCATGAGTGACCCATCCCTCTTTCTCAATGTTTTCATTTAATTACATTTATTAGCAGTGTTAGGGTTAGTGAAAATGTGTGCGCGTAGCGCCTGCATGCATCAAGTGCATGCATACATCAAAAAATCATGTGCATGCACACACATACATTGAAAAATGTATGTGCATAGGTACAAGCCCTAAAATATGTGTGTATGCATTTGGGTAGGGAAAAACATATGCGTGTGGGTGCATGTGTTAAAAAGTGTGTGCATGCATCTTGAAGAATGTGCATATGCATATCTGGAGGGGTAGGAAAATTTACGGGTGCATGCATCATGAAGGGTGCGCATGTGTTGGGAAGAAGTCACACACATTCTAGCTATGCAGGTGTGAAATAGGGTACACATGTACTAAGAAAGTGTTTTAGCCAACACTTTAGAAGAAAAATAGGAAAATTGTAGAAGAAAAACATGAGTTAGTACTTAGAAGAATATTAGGGATAAAACAAAAGAATATAGGTAAAAGAAAATAAATTCTTAAAAAGTGTTGTGTTTTCTTAGGAAGAAGGTGATCAACCTTATAAAAGAGAGGGAGAGAGAGAGACATATCCATTTGGCCAGCCTAGAGGTGAGCTTCTCTCGATGAGATAGATAGATTATGGATATCTTGTTAGAGGTCACAAGACTAGCTTACGTGGCAAGGATGTCACAGATCACTCTAGACCATGGCCTACTCACAACCTTGGCTGAGAGATGGCACAATGAGAGCTAGTGCTTTTGGCTCCTAACTGGGGAGATGAGCATTACCTTTGAGGATGTTTGGTGCATATTGCATGTTCATATCCAGGGGCAATTGATAGAGTATATTAGTGACAAAGATCAAATTACTGATTGTTTGATTGAGTTATTTGGTGATGATGAGATACCTAACTGAGGTATGATGGTGTGGATGTACTAGTGTATTGCAGATCTGAGACTATCCCGAGTGGTACTATAACTTATGGCATTTTTTAATGGCATCCTTCTTAATGGCAAGACAGTGACATCATTTTCACTAGTCTTCATTGGTGGTACAAATATTGATTTGAGACGAGAGATATTACTAGGGCTAGTGTATGTTGGTAGAATTATAATGGGATTTACATTTGATCACATACTATGGTCATAAGACCATATTTCTGACTACATTTTTGTAGATATAGGCCTAGGACCATATAGTTATTGGTCACCCTGCAAGCACGTTACGAGTTTGGGATACAAATGCACCATCATTGATGGGATGGGTCCTAGATGGTGATGATATTTGGGGACATATGGGGGACACATACCACTACCAATGATTTTTTGATGATATCTAATAGCATATGATAGTATGGAGGCCATACCAACAGTAGCTATGGGTAGAGAATGCACATGAGCTAAATATATGTTTGGTTGAGAACTTTTTGATTGGTAGTAAGGGATATATCATAGATTTCTAAAAATTAGACCAATTTCAGTTATAGTTTGGTGTTGTATAGGATGTTCTAGGACTAGAGATGTGGTATAAATGTAGAGCTCAAGAGAGTTTTGATATGGAGCCCTAAATCTAGTCAGGCAAGGCCTGAGCTAGTTTTGATTAGATGGTACCACAAGTATGGGCTCCGTTGACACAGATCAGGGATGCTGGAGTGATGAAAAAATATGCACCATGATATTATATAGTTATGACTCACCATATCACTATTCCTCATGCCACATGGGATGCAGGGGTTAGGCCACTAGTAGAGCAGTTGAGTGGCAGTGATGATGATGACTCAGGTTATGATGGATCCTATGGAGAGGGCCCTAATGGTGGTAGTGGAAAGGGTCCTCCAAAAAGATACGGGTAGATACTGAGATAGAGATAGATCCCTATAGCTCCATAGATACAGATGCCCTGAGTTGACATACTA
Source organism: Taxus chinensis (assembly GCA_019776745.2). Lineage (NCBI taxonomy): Eukaryota > Viridiplantae > Streptophyta > Pinopsida > Cupressales > Taxaceae > Taxus > Taxus chinensis. The sequence continues at coordinate 1,031,331,282 of CM034146.1, read as the reverse complement.
GTTAGGATTCATGTACCATTACAATAGGTGCCTCCTTAGAGAGCAGCGCCATAGGGTCATCCACAATGAGGTGTAAAATAGGGGTTGATTACTAGCCCACCACATAGTCCAGGGGGTGGTAGAGGAGGTGAAGGAGAGGAAAGAAATGGAGCCATGTGGTTTTAGCAGATTCAATAGATGGAAACTCATATGGTGATTGGTTACTAGGATTACTACAAAATTTCATTGTCCTAGGTACAAAATTTGACTGCAGATAGAGACATAGGCCAGGGAAAAGGTCTAGGCTATTACTGCATAGAGGGATTATCTTGCAGCTGAGTAGACAGTGGGACATGTAGAGATTTCCAGACTGTCCAGCAAAGGTGGCCTCATTCATGGAGGACTGATGGAGTCATCAGTGACATTGGGTATGCACATGGATTTGGTGACAACCAATGGGACAAATTATTACTATAGATCATTTTATTACGAGGTTGTCCTATAGAGGGCCAAGAATGTGCCTAGTTTCAGTCAGCATAAAATGACTGTGCAAGATGGATAAAGACCATCGGCAGGTCAGCTAGATCAGTTGAGTAGCTGCCATAGGTAGCAGAAGAGAGGGAAACATTTAGGCTAGTAAGGATCAACATGGGTTATGGGCCCCTCCCCCAGATCGCAGTGCCTAGCTAATCCTCATAAGGGATCAAGTCAGACATGATTCACTTTTTGATGTATGCATAGATGTATGTAATTTTTGATGTACGTCTCTTATGAAGGTTCATGTTTGATCTGATGTACATGTATTATTTTGATTATGCTTCACTTGATGAAGGCACAATTTTGATTCATGCCCATGATGGCATACTTCTGTATTCTAGATGTATGTATAATTTGAGACACATACTGTATATGGACACTTCGATTTTGACATGTTATATGAAGATGATCATTATGGACCTATTCATGATGTGTTTTTATGATTATATTACATGATTCTTGATTTATGAAATATAATGTTAAATGATATCACATGGTTTGATCAGATTTTTTATCATATTTTGTGTATGAGATAGCAGTAGAATGATATCATTTTGTTTTGTATGTGATACTTATGATTTATCCACCTTTTTATTATGGTCTATGTTTAGGGGGGGGGGACAATAAGGATGGTCCATCTTACCCCTCATGGCAGATATTATATGATGTTAGCTTAGTGTACATGTTTTATTTTGATGTTCATGATGATTTAGCTTCAGCTTTTATTGATATATGATGTATAAATGTGATGATAGAATGATAGATGTATATGATGTTAATGAAATGCACAAGACAAATAAAAAATACAACTTAATCAAACATAATTAACGCAATACAATTATATACAAGTACCTGACGAGCTTCTCGGGACTCCTTTATTGACCAGTGTGCTTTGTATCTGGTGGTTTTTGGTCTTGTTAGGCTGGTTTCTTTTTTCCCTTATTTCTAGCTCTGATGTACAGCCAATGTCTCCTTGACTCGAGCTGGTTTTTTTTGTTTATTTTTTTTAATAGATGGTTAGTTTGTTGTTGATGGGATTAATTTGTAATATCTCTTTGTATATGGTCCTCGGAGCCTTTGTAAAACTTTTATCTATCAAAAAATAATTATATAAAAGTATGCAAGATAAAATGAACTCAATGCTTATATACAACAGATTAAAGTAATAATTTTAACTAAACAAATGAATCCAACTTTAAAGCACACAACATGGAAAGATAATGCAATCAAAACTCTACAAACCAATAACTACGAGTAAGCAAATCCCTAGTTTGTTTATGCAGGACAATTTTGAAACGTTTTTCTACTATTTTTTGTGATGTATCTCAAAGATAATTTTCAAGGATACTATTCACATTGTTTCTATAGTCTTTGTCCCTAATAAAGGGTTATTTCAGATGTTTAGGGTTTTCCTAACATATTTGAATGTTTTTTTGTTTTCTGAAGCTATGTACAACAAACGAAGAAGCACATGGATCCCCCAAGTGATAGATGGGAATGTAAAAAGGTAGAATGCCACACATATAAATGCAAGACAGTTAAAGATGTGAAGGTTCCCCAAGCATTATGATGGGAATATAAAAAGGATGATTCCTTCACATATATACAAGAATATCTCGGCCAAATCAAAGCCCTAAAAGATAGGCTTAAGAGGACCCCTAGACTTTAGGAAAACTAGGCTTAGATAGAAGCGATTGTTACCTATCCAGATGTGAGATTTTCTTGTGAAAAAAAAATCCTCCTTACAGTGCCAGAAGCCGGTTTTCATTTAAGGACTTCCCCAATGTGTTACAATTGCGTAGTTTTCATGGTTGGACGAACTGCTTTATTTTTACTATTTTCTTGATTTTTTTACTGTTTTTGCTTGTTTTTTATTTCTTTTCTCAGGAACCTCATAATAGAAGCATAAAAATAGCTTGAGATGCATTGTGTTCATTGGTTCATTTAATTTCATCACCATCTAGAGTTAGCTAGTTTATATGCCCCTGAACTGTACTTAGCGACCAAAACATATCATCCTAACCAGTTCAGCTCAAACATTGCCTTTCTTTTCTTGATCTTTGACTGTCTTAAACTAGGTTTATTTTAAAACGAGATCTCCTACCTCAAATTGAAGAGGTATAATCCATAATGTTGAATCATCATGACAAGCAGTTTTGATAAACCTTCAAATTATTTAGCACTCTCATATGCTTCTCATCCAGTAGCTCTAGCTCAACTAGTATCTGAGCTACCCTGTAGTCTTTGTCTTTTTCCATATAGTCTCGGAGAGATATTATTAGGGAGGGAAGCTCAAATTCCAAGAGTATAATGGCCTCAGTTCCAAAGAATAATTGATAAGGAGTAGCATTTTTAGGGGTGTGGATGGAGGTTTGATAGGACTAGAGGGAAGGAAGGATTTTTAGGTGTAAATTACAGACCAATTTTTCTGAGCCATCTTATCCATGAGATGAACAAGGGTTTTATTAATGTGGCTTTATACTTGTCCATTACCTTAAGGGTAATAGGGAGTTGACCACTTGAGTCAGATTTGGAAGCATTGGCATAATGATTTGACTATCTTATTATTAAAGGATTTACCATTGTTCTCTATAATGGTGGAGGGGATGCTATAATGAGAAAATGAGATGGTTCATTATGAACTTGGAGATCTATGCACTACCGGTTACGTAAGTGAGAGGTACAACCTCTACCTATTTGGTGAAGTACTTGGTGGCGGGTGATAATATGAGTGTGGAAATATGAGGAAGTTAGAGTGAGCTTCCCTATGAGATCAAGTTCCCATTTTGAAAATGGCCATTGTGTCTGGTGATGGGATGTAAATCTTGTGCGCTAGTGCATGTATTAGGTTTCCATACTTATGACAAAGTTCACATTTCTTGAGAAATTTACAACACTTTGCTTCCATGGTAGGCCAATAAGTAACCTAATTTTAATAGTTTCTTAGTAGGGACCATTCCGCTTGTGTGCTGCTCCAAAAATCACCTCCATGCACTTCTTTGATTTCTTGGACTAACTTGGTCATATCAAGACAACACAACATATTCCTGTCGTAGCCATGACCGATAGAGGGTGCTTCTTAGGAGGGTACTAATAGGACTATACGGTGGATAAGGGATCATTTTCTTAGTATGGCATATATTCGGGGGAAAAGTTCCATCTTATATGTACTTGAAAACATGGTATCATACCAAGGGGATAGAGGACCATACAACTTCACATGCCAAAGAAGATTCCGACATGTCATATGCAGGCACTCGTAAGTGTTCAACAAAGATAATGTCATCTTGTTTGCCTAAGGTGGAATGCGTAGTAAAGACCCAATTGTAGCCATGGTGTCTAGCTAATCGATTATGTGATCTTGGAATTTGTTCAAATATAATATATATAGATTACTCCTTCATAGTTTTCAACCAACTTCTTATATGGAACAAACTTCTCATCTTTAACTTTGTATTTATCATTAAATTTCTTAATGATTAATTGGAAGTCACCAATGAATTGAATCTTTTTGATGTTCCATGTGATAGATAATTTCAAGTTGGTGATAAGCACCTCATATTTTACAATATTACTCATACAAGGTAATCCCAATTAATACGTAAGTGAAATGAATTCTCTAGTGCGAGTGATAAGTATCACTCCTACTCATGAACCATGAAATTTGAATGACTCATCAAAGTGACCTTTCCAAATGGTGGATTCCTCAATGCACATCATAGATGAATATGCCAGATCTAGACACAATGGTTCCATTCTTGGTAGGGGAGATTTTGCTAGCTAATAGGAAAGTACCTATCCTTTTAGGGATTTCTAGTTAACAAAATCAATGTCAAACTCACTAAGGAGGATGATCCCATTAGCCATCCAGCCTATAAGGGTAGGTTTTGATAGGAGGTATTTGTGAGGGTCAACTTTGGATATCGACTTGGTTTTATTATTAAGGAGATAGTGGAAAAGTTTCTAAAATGTAAAGACCACAACTAGGTAGGATTTTTCAATCTGAGGATAGTTCAGCTCATATGCAATTAAGGTGCTAAAATATACAATAGTAGGGGTTCTCCTGGGGCAGGTGGCGTGAGAACAACTAGACTTGTCAGATATGTGTAAAAGGATGATGCTTATATGTAAGATGTGATATGAGTCAGTGGATTTCGTGAATCTTTCCTTTTAGAATTAGTAATTGTTTGAGGTTTGTTGGTGGAGGCATCTCTGTGATAGATCCAACCTTGATGGGATCTACTTTTATCCCCCTTTGCAAAAAAATAAAACCCAATAACTTTCTTGATTATACGCTAAAGACACACTTTTTAGGATTCAAGTGAACTTTGTAATATTAGAGGTGTTGAAAGATACACCTCAACACTTCTAGGTGATCTTATTTGTACTTATACTTTGCTAGGATATCATCCATGTAATCCTGTATGATGTCACTCATCATATCATGGAATATGATGTCATTCCTCATTGATATGTAGACCTAACATTCTTGAGTCTGAAAGACATTACCTGATAGCAAAATTTCCCCCAAGGGGTGATGAAAATAGTCTTATGTTATTCTTCCTCTTTGATCTTAATCTGGTTATAGCCTGAAAATCCATCCATTAACGACAACATCTCATTACCAATAGTTGAATCGATAATCATGTCAATGTTAGGTAAGGGGAAGTCATCTTTTGGACATGCTTTATTGATGTCTCTAAATTCAGTGCATATTCTAATCCCGACTAGATTCTTCTGGACTAGGAATATGGTAGATATCTAGTCTGAATAGTCAATAGATTTGATAAAACATGTTGCTAATAGTTTCTCTAGCTCTTATTTGACAAGTAGTGCAAATTTTAGGTTCATCTTCCTTAGCTTCTACTCGATAGGTTAGACATTTGGGTGTATAACAAGGTTATTGACTACAACAATTGGGTCCAAAAATGAAATATCTACGTATGACCATATGAATATCTCCAGAAACTCTTGTAACAGTGTTACAAAGGTTTATTGTTCTTTTACTAAGAGTGAAGCTCCTAACTTTATCATTCTAGGATCCTCTTATGACCCAATGTTGACATTGATTGTCTCTTTAACTAACATCTTTAATGTATCCTCCATCTATGTAGGATCAGGGGGAGAGTAAGATCCAATTCTATAGGTGTCTCAAAGAGAGTCTCATCTTCACATGGTGGAACTATAGTTTTTGTTGATTTTTCCATTTATTCATCCACAAACACCTCAAAGAGGTTTTCACTATGGGACTTATGCATATTCTTGCTGCAAGGCTTTGTTGTAGTGATTTTTCCCTTGCTTACTATTTTTTTGTTCAAACAACCACAAAAATTTTCCTCTTCCCCAAATAATGTGCATGTATTCAATTTGATGGAGAAATCGTTCTTATAGTCACTGCTTGGAATGGTATCTCTAAGTCCCATGAACTCTGCGATTGTCTCATCATTTTCAAAGAAATTGACTGACATGTGAAGTTATTTATTCCAATCAATGAGGTTGGGATATACAAGGGTGACTAGGGAATTGGCTTGGGAATTATATTAATAAAGGGTGAAGATAGCTAAATCAAGAAACATAATGGTAGAGGTAAGGTCCTTGTATAGGCTACATTGGGAATATGTGTTACTTTCTGAATGAGACAAGCTATCCTCACATTCAGAAGAGGTAGAATCTATCCTTGAGGGTGGATAATTATGATTTTTTCTACCTAGGAAATGTTTTTTTGACTCATAATGAAGAATAAGAATGTGCTCTAATCTACCTTGTGCATTCATGCCACATCTGAATCCTTTATAAGCCATGACATGCATCATTCAGGGACCCTTAACATTCTGTGAAGCCTGGTGACATGAAGCCATTGTTCCTTTAGGTATCAGTATGGTAAGTGTATCTAGCATATTTTCATCTAAAAAGATACCACTAGGAATAAAACTCTCAATGGGTTTAGGAAAAATATCCCAAATGCTTCTAAACTAGAATTATGGTATGCCACGTGTCTTAGGTGACACTAAAAGATCAGATATCAAAAGGGCTTATTGATGATTAAATTCATCATTTGGGCCACATTTTCCAAAATTTTATTCCCATAAGGTAAAGGTATTAACTAATGAGGGAAAATTATGATTGTAATGAGTCAATGTGTCTATATCTATACTATCTTTTATAGCTTTAGTTTGTAATGGGACAACAATATTAGCACAAGGATACTCATATGCTGCACGAGAAAAATTATGCAATGCTCTATAGTGTGTAAACGGTTATGGATCACCTGGTATGGTGATAATATGACCTTTGTGACATATCTTAATACACCGAGGGAAGGTCAAAGGAATGGCCTGCATGGCATGAATTTGTGGGTGACCTAGGATCATGTTATATAGAAGGTCCAAGTCAAGGACATGGAACTTTGTATCATTATATTTTGACCCCAGTTCCATTGAGATGACTATGGTGCTTATTGAATCATGCTCTTTATTGTCATAAGCCATGATCGTAATGGTATTAGCATCCAAATCTAATTTTGTATGGCCTAGTTAACTCACAAGTTGTTGGGCCTTGAATATTGGCTAAGTACCAAAAGGAACATGCATATGCAAGACTAATAAATAAAAGGGTGTGCAAGGAGAAACACACAAGAAAAAGGTTTAAGGAGGGTTTTGGAGAAACTAAGGCATGTGCAGAAGGCGTAACATGGGGTTCATAGGAATTAGCCATATTTGGCATTTTGAAGGCACTTGAGGAAAAATATTACTCGACTAGGCATGCTGAGTGGATAAGGTGCCATCTTGGAACCTTGGAGGTCAAGAAAAGGATATTCCATACAAGGAAATATTCCTAAAGGAAATCATTACAGAGAGTGGAGGGTTCACAAGAGGATAAGCATTCACCATTGGAGGACCACATTGACACTTGGCATGTGATCTATTTAGGAGATAAGGCATGGAGGTGGATGATGAACCTATAAAGAGAGATGTTTAAAAGTAAATAAATACATCGAGTGATAGATGGTTTTAGAAAAAAAGATGCATAAAAGGTAATATTTGGGGTAGCCAAATGTTACAATAGTGCTAAGGTTTAGAGAACTTAGTGCTAAGGGTTCTGAACAATGTTATAAGCCTCTATATGGCATTAAAGTATCTATTAAGGGATGAACTAGGAAGGCATAGTTATAATATCATAACAGGGAAGATCTATAAGAGATGAGTCCTAGTATTTTGATATGTATGGTCTGTGATGACCTGTTTTGATTGTAACATGGCCACCAAAATCACTCTAAATGAATCTATATAAGGGTTTGTTCTGTATATCATGTTTTGGGGTGTAAACCCTCTTATTATGTGACTATCATGACTTAGATCTGATTCATCATGCTTATTGCAAATGATGCTTAGTTCATTTAATACATTAATATGTGGATTTGTAAGATTCCCTTCCACTTTTCTTTTAACTAAGTATATGTATTCTCATTATGTAAACCATCCTACATCAATGGCATAACCTTCTCACAATGCTCACATAAAGGAGGGGCTTGGTCCCCATGCATGCCTCGGGTGAGCATCCAGTGCCCGCTGGGTGATAGGCCAGTGTGCACGGGGTTATAAAGTTATACTATGGGTACATAAAAATGACTACATCTTGGTTGCATTTCAAGGACCTCTTTTCAAATTTTTTGTGAGATGATGCGTGATGAAAAAGTGCTTGACCTTGGACAATGTAGAAGCATGGTTTAAGAGCACAGAGGATTAGTATCCTGAGATATTTAATGCTAGACCTGATTTTTATGCGCATAGATGGGTAGAAGAGCACATGTATCATGAGTTGTATGAGACCTTCTATTGTTTCTTTCCATTGAAGCTGTATGAATGGCTTTTAGCATACACATCTAGATCAAGCTAGTATTATAGATCTCGCATGTAGACCCAAGATGAATATGAGAGGTTTTAGGATGTTGATATGACTTGGAAATTTGTTGTTGATCATTGGTGGAAAAGAGTTTTGACTAATTATACCATGGAATATGCTATTTCTACATATTCATGTCTAGAGGGTATTGAGTTTGAGTTCTTAAAATATCTTAGAAGATCATTTTTTGCATGTTATCCCCTTAGCCATAAATATATTGATCATTACACTAAGTTTTGAAGCATTTCCTATGGCTAAATAAGATTCTTCTAAGCATTGGGTGAGGAATCTAGGGTGGAGGAAGATGGTCGACCTTGTGGCTGAAAAGGAGAGGGAAGAGAGATGAATCAAGTATAGTGAAGCATGGGAAAGGGAGTTGGATAGATAATGTGAGGTTGCAAAATTGATGGATTTATGGAGGTAGATGTTTTAGGAAGGAATTGACGTTCATGTAGAGGACGTGGATCCTGAGTAGTTTGTGCTACCCCATCTTGGAAAACGTGGGAGAGAGACCCCTTCAGCTTCTGATGAGATTTTGTCACTTGGAGAAAGGATATCTGTTAGCATGCATTTATATCCACCTAGTGACCAACTTATGGTGCTTAGTTTTCCAAATCCAAAGATAATTATTTCTAACCCAATTGGTATTGGTGGAAGTGACTGATCAACACCAAGGAGGTATAAATTTTTATTTGGCACATCCATGGTTACACAATCAATTCCTGTGTTTGGAGGAATATTGTCTAGAATGCCATTTGGGAAAAGTACAAGTACACAAAGCTTTGGTATTGTATCTATAAGTGGCACACGACACACATTTAGTAGTGGTGTAATATCACAAACAATTGGAAAGTAGTTCAGTGGACGTTAGGGACACTAGGCGCAATAACTTTAGGCCCATTATTGACTATAGGATGTGGATCTGGTGGTATAGTAGCTAGAGGACTTAGAAGATCTGTGGGATCTGGTTCGTCAGGAGGGACATGACTTGATGGATCTAGTGGATTTGGTGGTGGAGGTAACAGTGGAGGAAATCAAGGTTCTGGATCAAGCGGACAAGGGCCTCAACCACCTCAACAAGGGTTTTTCAAAATTTCTTTACATCTACCACACTAAAAATGTGTTGAGAATGATGTAGAGCATATACATAAGTGTGAGATGCTATAGTGTGTAAAGGGGATCACTACCCTAGAGTAGAAAGCAAGTCAGTTTACAACAACATCAAAAGTACACATACATAGTTGGTACTATAAGTATGACCCCCACTAGATAGTGGTAGATTACACCACACTGTAAAATGACTTCTAAGTTGAATTTTATATCCCTGAGTTTGAAAAAAAAATCATTAGTGTTCTGGAGGAGATTTAACAAGGTATGGTAGAGAGTGTACAGGAATATGACACATGTTTTAAGACTCTCTTGTCAAAGTTGTCTTATGATATTCATCCCTCCCAACATGCTCAGTGGTTTGTTGGAGGGTTCATAACACCTTTTAGGAGAGAACTTTCACACAATACTTTCAGAGACCCACGTAAGGCCTTTAAGGTTTCCCTACATGCTGAGGCTATTGGAAGTGTGAATACCGATGTTATCCCTTTTCTTGAAGCTCATATTACTAAAATGGTGAAGCAACTGGTGAATCTTTCTGTGAACTTGGTGCATGATACTTGTAGTGGCCTATGGTGTATGGATTGTGAGGTAGAGGGCATATAAAGGATAGCTACCCGCAAATATTGGTACACACCATGGCAGTGGAGTGTGATATTTTCCATGAATATCATGATGCAAGTAGATTCCTAATACTACAACGAGTGATCTGAAAAAATGTGTCTTTCTATTGGAATATTTTCACTTTAACTACTCATGACACCAAGGATTGTAGGTTGATTGACTAGATACATTATGCCATTGATATTGGTGTGTGCCAAAATAGCCTTGTAAGAAATTCATCATGGGACTAAATCCCGTGATAAGAGGAGGGGTCGATGTGCACAGGCCTACCACTATGGAAGGGATTGTTGAAAAGGCCATAAGACAGGAACAAAAATTAAAGGCTATTTCTGCTCATAAAGAGGAAGTGCGGAAGAATATTGCAAAACCTTCTTCAACTTCACTTGCACCCAAAAAGGGGCCATGGAAAATTTTTGGAAACAGAAGTAAGTTTCCAGGGGATAATAGTAAGAAAACGATAGCAAATAAGCCTACTAGAAATGTAAGGGATAGTTTTGCCAAAAATTATAACAATGGGCAGAAACCCTATGGAGGACATCGTGATAACTTTAAGGCTGGAAGTAATTTTGAGCCTAAAAAGGGACCTGTAGGAGGCTGCTACAATTGTGGTAAAAACCACTACGCAAATCAGTGCCCTTTGAAGAAGGATGATCATAATCAGCAGCATAAGATACATGTTGCAGTAGCAGACAAGCAAGCTGAAAAGCAAGTAACACCTATAGAAGTTCTGGGTAAGTTATTTGGCATACCTGTCACTATTCTTTTTAATACAGGAGCTACTGAATGTTCATTTCTAGTAAACTTGCTTCTAAACTTAAGAGAAAAGTTGGAAAAATGGATAAATCTTGGACTGTACAGTACGGTAATAACTCTGTTCATACAGTGAGTATGTGTCTTTTTGGGGCAGTCCTTGACTTACCTAACTTTTCCACTGAAGTTGACCTCTATGTTGCACCTTTAGGATCCTATGACATTGTCATCGGTGTTAATTGGTTAGTTGACCATAAAGAAAAAGTAGACTGCTATGAAAAGAAAATAAAATGTTTAGATGATCGGCTGAAGGCAGCAGAGATTCAAGGTGTGAAACGGGAAATTTCAGTTAGAAAACTATCAGCTATGCAGCTTAAAAAGGCTAAAAACAAAGGATGTATCCTTTATGCAGTAAAGATATCTGAATTTTCAGAAGAAGATGGTGATTCCATGAAACGATTCCCTCTGTTGCAAAGTTTCAAGGATGTATTTCCAGAGGAATTACTGGGTTTACCACCCAAAAGGGAATTTTACTTCACTATTGAAATCAAACAAGGAACAGAACCTATTTCCAAAGCACCTTATCGGATGACTACTACAAGTTAGTCGAGCTTAAGGCACAATTGCAAGAACTTTTTCCTAAGGGTTTGATTAGACCAAGTGTTTCACCTTGGGGAGCGCCAGTAATATTTGTAAAAAAGAAGGATGGAACACTTAGGTTGTGTATTGACTATCGGATGTTAAACAAGGCAACAATCAAGAACAGATACCCACTTCCAAGGATCGACGATCTATTTGATCAGATGCGTGGGGCAGCAGTTTATTCCAAGATAGATCTTCGATCTGGTTATCATCAATTAAGGATTAGAGAAGAAGATATTCATAAAATAGCTTTCCGAACCAGGTATGGACATTATGAATTCACGGTTCTACCCTTTGGATTAACTAATGCACCCGCAGCTTTTATGAACTTAATGAATAATATCTTTCAAGAATATTTGGACAAGTTTGTACTCGTATTCTTGGACGATATTCTCATTTATTCTAAAAGTGTTGATGAGCATAATGAGCATTTGAAGATAGTTTTGGAAATTTTGAGAAAAAGAAATTTATATGGTAAGTTATCCAAATGTTCTTTCTTTGATACAGAAGTTCACTATTTGGGTCATGTCATTAGTAAGGAAGGAATTGCTGTGGATCCTTAAAAAATAGTGGCAATAACTGAGTGGCCTGCACCAAAGAATGTACATGAAGTAAGAAGCTTCATGGGCCTTGCTGGTTATTATAGAAAATTTGTTAAGGATTTTTCTAAAGTGGCTGCACCAATAACTTCATTACAGAAGAAGGATAAGAAATTTATTTGGAATGATAAGTGCGAAACTACTTTCAAAATTTTGAAAAGCCAGTTGACTTTAGCACCTATATTAGCTGTACCAGACCCTAATGGGAGCTTTACTGTTGTAACTGATGCTTGTGGGGAATGCCTTGGTGGTGTTTTGTTACAGAATGATCAAGTCATAGCATATGAAAGTAGAAAACTTAAGTTACATGAGCTAAATTATTCCCCTCATGATTTGGAGCTTGCTGCCATTGTTCATGTGCTTCAAGTCTGGAGCACTATTTACTTGGGAAACCTTTTGAGTTGAAAACTGATCACTTAGGACTAAAATATATTTTCACTCAGCCTAATCTAAATGCCAGATAGAGAAGGTAGTTAGAGTTTTTATCTCAATATGACTTTGATATTAGCTACATCAAAGGAAAAGAGAATAGAGTAGCAGATGCTCTAAGTTGTAGGAAGCACATTTCTACTCTTATAACATTAAGAACTTAGTTTAAGGATGAGGTAAAAAGTGCCTCAGAATCTGATATATACTTTCAGCAAGTAAAAGCTGCACTTGCTGCAGAACCTAATGATGAAAGGTATAAAGGTTTTCATTTTGATAAGGAAGGAATCTTACGTTATGAAAACAGGGTATACGTACCTTTGCTAAATGATTTGAGAAAGAAGTTGTTAGTTTAATTTCACAATTCGCCCTTCTCTAGACACCCGGGTATCACAAAAATGCTTGCTGATCTAAAACAACAATACTTTTGGAAAGGTATGAAAAAGGATGTTATTGATTTTGTGACTCATTGTCTGGAATGTCAGTGGGTTAAGGCAGAACACATGCACCCTACTGGACTATTATATCCCCATAGCATACCACAGTACAAATGACAAGTAATAAGCATGGACTTTGTACAAGGGTTACCTATGTCCAGGAATAAACATGATGTTATCCTGGTAGTTGTAGATAAACTAACTAAGGTAGCTCATTTCATCAATAGAAATCTAAAGGATGATTCACCAGTGTTGGCCAAAAGATTCGTGCACGAAATTTTCAGGTTACATGGTGTACCAGAATTGATTATATCTGACAGGGATCCTAGAATGACATCAAGATTTTGGCAAATGCTTAATATAGCTCTTGGAACGAAACTAAACTTCAGTTCTACATATCATCTAGAAACGGATGGACAAACTGAGAGAGTAAATCAAGTGTTGGAAGATATGTTGCGAATGTATTGCATGGATCAGCAGTATAAATGGGAAGAGTATCTTCCATTAGTTGAGTTCGCATACAACAACACTTATCACTCATCTCTTAAAATTACACCTTTTGAAGACTTTATGGAAGGAAGTGCAGAACCCCTGTTAGTTGGGATAATATTGAGGATAGAGTGGTAATTGGACCAGAAATCCTCACTGAAATGGAACAGCAAGTAAAGTTGATTCGTGAACGATTAAAGGAAGCAGCAGATAGGCAGAAGAGCTATGCTGACCTTAAGTGGGTTGATTGAAGGTTTGAGCTTGGTGAGAAGGTTTTTCTTCGTGTTAAACCCAGAAAGAGTTCTATAACTTTTGGCAAGGCTGCCAAGTTGTCACCTTGTTATGTGGGACCTTTCGAAATTGTCGAAATAATCAATCATGTAGCTTATCGATTAGCATTACCACCTGCTTTGTCTCGCATGCACGATGTTTTCCATATTTCTTTGCTTAAGAAATACGTTTCAGATTTGTCACATGTCTTAAATTAGAATTCCTTGCAGGTCTAAGACCCAGGAATAATCATGTTTAAACCCACACGAGTCCTGGAAACTCGCCAATTATATTTGAGAAATCATGAAATACAGCAATGTAAGGTCTAGTGGGACCAGTTTAACGAAGAAAGTGCAACTTGGGAAAATCTAGAAGAGATGAAAATTGCTTTTCCTTTTCTTTTTCAACAGAATGAAATCTGTTGACAAAACATTTTTATGAACTTATCTTTTTCATGTCTATATGAAAGCCAGATTGAGGCAAACATTATTCAGGCTGAATAAAATGTATTGTGACATTGATTTCTGGAACTAATCAAGCTGGAAATAGTCTTATTGTATTGTGAACTAATAAATTGGTTGACCTGAAGGTAAATCAAAATATGTAATCATCGGGACGATGAATCTTTTAGGAGGGAAGCATGTAACACCCTGAACTATTGTTACTTCCTCCTGAGCATTCAAGTGTTGATATATGATTTCTTCTGTAAAAGGATGTGTTCCTTTGATTGTGAAGTCATGCTTGATATGGATTGAATCTTCTTTGCTCTTGAAGATCTTTGACTGAGTCAGGATATGCTTGGACTCTTTTATTTCTTTCATTTTTAGCACCTGAGTTCAATTTGAATTCGAGAGGAATTGTGGATTTATCCATCTTTATGACTCAGCCTTGGATCAGTTGCATTGATCCAAGAGATGTTTTAAGTTTATTCTGGATGAACAAAAATTATAGACCTTACGAAAGTTACAAGGTCTGAATGTGTTGAATAAGAAATTCCGGAGTCTAACTCAGGCTGATCGTGTTAAATGAATTGGTTCCCGATATTGTAATATCAGGAAGGCCTAGACCTTAAGCCAGGTAATAAATTCTAGTGTATACTGCAAGCTTTTTATCAATGCCGGATAGAATCCATTTTGGGAATGTTATACCCTGTTGGTTCTTATACTGATCGGTCCTACTTGTGAGACCTAGAATGGATTCGTTAAGGTTAATAACCTTAACCTAAACTGTAACCTATGGGTTGAATTATTGCTAATATAACCAAGCCCTAAACTATAGGTTTGATGCTCCTAAGGTTAACTACCTAGCACTATGGAAGTAAGACTAATGTCTTACCTTATGATCTAACCTATGTTTCTAACCTATCTAAGGATAATGGATGAAGGGGGACCTATGAAGGGGTGTGAGCCATGGGCGGTGGTTTCCATGGCATTAAATGAGGTGGATAAGGATGAAGGACTTGGGATTTGGTGAAGGTTGCTAATGGCTATTGGGACTGACGTGGCAACATCGCCAAATTTGGGAATGGTTGTTTGTTTTCATTTGTCAATCGCCAACTTTGGCGCAGTCGGTGGCAATGGAAAATAGGTGGGAATCTTGGAGTTAATGTCATTGATGAACTTCGGTTCCCGAGCGCGGATTGCTTGGGAAGGCATGCAAATGGAAAACTAGTTGGTTGTTTGGTTTTCCATACGCTCCGTTTTTCTCTCTGTTTGATCACTGGTTCTTCGAACCAGTCTACTTTGTGTTGCATGGCAACTATGAGAATATCTAGCTCTTTTCTCTGTCGGGGAAAGTTTATAAGGCATGAAGGTAACAATTTATTGTTGTTTAATCTATCGTGGAAGAAGAAGAGAAGGTGCGAGCACATTCAGAGGTCTTCTTCAGATTTTTAAGCGACATTACCAGGCATGATAGGCCCTGACTTTTAAAAATCTTGCTTTACTCCAAATGCTTTCATTAAAACAACTCTGTTCAGGTGATTTTAGTACTATTGGTTTGAAGCAATGTATTGGTTCTTCTTTTCCTGTGGAATTAGGAATCTCGGGTTAATCGAAGACCTTGTTGGAATGTTTACTGTATTTATTCTTCCTTTTGGATTCATTTCGATTGAAGACCCGACTGTGCTTTTATTATTGTTGAATCCTGTTGAATCTTGTTGTGAATACTTGAAGTTTCTTCTATTTGGAATGCTTGCTGTGATTATACTACTTGAATGCGACTATAGTAGAAGTCCTCACTGTGTTTACAATTTTGGGTTAAACTCCGTTGGAGTCCTTGAAACGTAACTTATGTTTTTGACTTCTGTAGAAGTTTTGCTGTGAATACTGTTGGAATCCTTGAAATGGATAGTATGTTTATGACTTCTGTAGAAGTTTAGTTGAGAATACTATATGGTATTGACTCCGTTGGAGCTCTTGAAACGTAACTTATGTTTTTGACTTCTGTAGAAGTTTTGCTGTGAATACTGTTGGAATCCTTGAAATGGATAGTATGTTTACGACTTCTGTAGAAGTTTAGTTGAGATTACTATATGGTATTGACTCTGTTGCAGCTCTTGTAACTTATGTTTTTGACTTCTGTAGAAGTTTTGCTGTGAATACTTTGGAATCCTTGAAATGGATAGTATGTTTATGACTTCTGTATGTTGAGAATTATATGGTATTGACTCTATTGGAGCTCTTGAAACGTAACTTATGTTTTTGACTTCTGTAGAAGTTTTGCTGTGAATACTGTTGGAATCCTTGAAATGGATAGTATGTTTACGACTTCTGTAGAATTTTAGTTGAGAATACTATATGGTATTGACTCCGTTGGAGCTCTTGAAACGTAACTTATGTTTTTGACTTTTGTAGAAGTTTTGCTGTGAATACTGTTGGAATTCTTGAAATGGATAGTATGTTTTTGACTCCTGTAGAAGCTTTGTTGTGAATACTTATTGGTTTTGACTCTGTTGGAGTCCTTGAATTTTTGTCGTATGAATTCGAATTCAATCGAAACCCTAGTTGTGAGTACTGGTTGGATTTGACACTGTTGGAGTCCTTGCGGTATTTCCATTTAAACATGACTCCTGATGAAGTTCTTGATATGTTGCGTGTTGGCTCGATTCCTAATTTAAGTCCTCGCTATGCATGCATATTAATAGACTCTTTCTTAATATTGTTGTGTTTATGTTCAGTTTGATTCTGAGGAATTAAGGTATGGGTTTTCTTTACAAACTCGACTCTGTTTGAGACCCTGCTGTATTTCGTAATAGCTCGACTTCAGATGAAACTTTGAGGAAATTATTGATATGGAATCGACTTCTGTGAAGTCCTTGTTGTGGTTATTCTTTCTTGAATTCAACTTCTGATATAAGTCCTTGCTGTATAATCGTAGGGATTAGATTCAGTTGAATGAAGCTGTGCATGTTTGTGTTTCGACTCAGTATGAATGTCACTGTATTTGCATATGGAAACGTCATTTGTTTATAGTGTTATCTAGTCTCGTGTTTGACTGTGATAAAGAGCTCCTAGCTGTGCCATGTCAGGCGATGGCGTTGGTTATTTTCATGTTGATGAATGTATGGAAAAGATTTGTTGAGTCTATTATGGTTGGATTATTTACTATTGCTTTGTCGCGAGAGCTCTTGTATTGCTTAATAGCTACAGGTGATTTTTATTATTGAATTTAGATGAAACTGTAGTTTCTTCTTGTGATCTCGACTATTTTAATCGCATGCGTAAATGTAATTGCGTTATTCTAGAGGAGTCGGTACAGTCCAGAACATGATAGATATGAGAATCTGATTGACTCTGTTCCTTCTCCTAAGCTGTAAATTATATGTTGATGTATAATAAGTGGAATAAGAAAATACTCTCTCTCCTAGTCTGGAAACTTTGTGTGCTTTCTTCTTGAATCCTTATGTGATCTCTACGGTAAGGGAAAAACAAGAATAGACCGTGGTATTGTATGGAGAGACTGGTATAAAATGTGTGTTGCTGTATAAGTAGGTATACTTGTCAATACCATTGAAATGTGTTATGATTATAAAAGAATTAAGATAGTTGAGCTTGTTGAATGTTATAAACTGCCTTTGAGTAATTGTTAGAAACATTCTTGTTGGAGTATTGCTGTCTTTAGAATGGTAGTATTCATTTGTTCTTAGTCTCTAATATATAAAATGAATTATCTGAAAGGTATTAAGGATTAATTGACATCTATAATATGAGTCATACATTTAAGGTCATGTAGAAATATATGAAGATGAATAGCCTGATTTATGTTAAGAATTTGAAGAAATGATTTCATTTAAACATGTTGTTTAATGAGAACAATTGGTGGATTGCAATTGTTTTAAGAATTAGTGCTTATCATGCTTAGTTCACCGAACTGACCCGTGTTGACAATTTTTGCAGATGGTTGTCGTAAGTGGTAAAGGCACGCAGATCTGATATGATATTCAGAGTGTTTAATTTGGTTTTATGATGAATTCCAACTTGATTCTCTAAATGTATTACATGAAGAAAGTTGTTCTTTTGCTGTTGAGTATTGTATCAAGTATGCTGAATGCATAAATTGTAATTGATTAGCTTAGAAATGAATGAAATGAGGGGATTGTTACTTATATATGGTTGCATTTGTATCTTGATGGATTGAACTTCTTCGGTTTGAATGTTTTTAAGTGCATTTTTAATATTGTATACCTTGGAGATATTTGGGATTCTCTAAGTAAGCCTTGCAAAGATTATGTGACTGAATACTTGTAAATGTTAGTAGTTCTGTTATGTTCTATCTAAGGCTAAATTGGAATTTAGATCACTGTCTTTCGAGAAGCTAAGGTTAAAATAAACCTTAACAAGGAAGCTGAATGGGAAGAGTAATTTATTACTCCCTAACCTTGATCTAAGTCAAGACAACGTACTTAATGTTTTTAAATCACTATATCTTAATACTAATAAGTAAGATGTATTTCAGTTTTGAGAACTGATATAAACCTAAAAGGGTTAAGTTAGCAACCTTATGAGAAGACTTGGGGCTACTGCCCAATTTCGTTGATTAAGATTATTGTGAATCAATGATCTCCTTGTTGAGACCTAAATCTTATTAAACTTCTCTTTGTGGAATGGGTCTTAATAAGAAAGGCGATTCTAAGGTGAGGAACCCAGGGGTTGGGAAAAGACTACCCTAAAAGGAGCGTCTTAAAGTATAACTTTAACTCAACGTAAGTAACACCTTAAATTTAAAAAGATCTTTTCGAGGTGGATTTGAAGGTTGATGGCACAAGTCAACTGCAGGGTTGTACCTTCAAGAAGATTAGGATCTACTCAAAGATACAACAATGTAGGTGACTTATGGCGACACCCTTGCATTGATCGTTAAGATTTACACCTTAAACTCGAACAAGTTTTTACTCTGGGACTGGTTAGGAATGTGGTCATGTTATGAGGCTGCCCCTGGAGACTCGGGGTACCTTGACACATAGAGTTAACTAGGGTTGACCCAGTATGTCAGCATATTCCTAGTCCTCGAGAGCATCCTTATAACATTGTCATATTATTAATCCGTTCCTGAGTGAATAACTTGGGACAGGGAAGGCTGACAGAAGTCAGTGTAAGACATTCTACATAACATGGGAATGGGGTGAAGGACGTATTCTAGATTGATGAGTATGTCGTCAAGGAATACGAGACATAAGCAGTATGTTTCAAATCTTTGGCCAAAGTATCGCAAGCTGCTGATTGCGTTGTCCTATGTCACCTAGTCTGAGGGATGAGATGCCGATGAATAATGGTAACAATTATTCAGATAGGTTCCTTGGATAGAGCATTCTGAATCCCAGATTAGGGAAGAGAACCGCAAGAGGGATGTGTTAAAATAAAACCGCCAACTCTTTGATACTCATGAATAGATCGGTAGATCACCGAGTCATGATATGAATAGATCGGAGGTTCTCCGAGTCATCACAGCTGCATATGGTTATCTGTTATAAGAATGATTGTTATGATTTGAGAGTTCTAAATTATGTATTTAGAACTAGGATGCATCTAAAAAAAAAAATTCTTCTTCTAATGTACTAAAATTGGGATTGTTACAGCGCAAGTTAGAGCTAGAGCCTGTATTGGTGATAATGTGAGATGAAGTGGCACGTGCATAAGAAACATCAAGGTAAAAACCACTTGTTACAGATAATATGATTCCTTTATTAGGATAATGGCTATGGGAGAAAGTACCATACACCAGAGAAGAGTGTGAAAGGTAGGTTTTGCATGCTAACCTTCCACCCCACAACCTTGACTATGATAAGGAGATTACCTTGAATGTTGTTATGGATGGGTGAATTCTAAGCAATATTCTGATTGACATGAGTGTGGAGGTCAATGTCCTCACTCTAGATGCATGGAATCAAATGGGAAGGCCCCCATTATAGCCATCCTTGAATGTTTTGTATATGGCTAACAATACAAAGGAAATTCCCATTGGTGTCTTGAAGGATGTTGTTATCACTATCAAAGGGGAAAATTTCACTAGGGATTTCAAAGTCTTGGCACTAGCCAAGGTGGAAAAAATTCAAGCATTACTTAGGTGCCCCTAGTGTTATAAGAACAATGTTGACCTATGGTTCAACAAGGGATACATAAGCTTTGAGAACAAGGAAGAACGGGTTATCACCCCCTTGAAAGATGGAGATTCAACACCCTATATTTAGCCCTTACGAGAAGAATTTCTTAACAAGATCTATGAGCACTCTATCAGGGACCATGAGGTCATTCGCCCTACAAAAGGAGTTATTTAGTTTGAATATTCTCACCCCATGAGTGATACAAATAGTGGAACATGTGATAATTAGGCACACAAGACTTATGAGTTAATTAGGTGATAGTTAAGAGGATATGTTATGAGGGTGAAAAAGGTGTAATCAATCAAGCACCTAGGAGGAAAGAAGTTTCATAGCTATTCTAGAGGAGCGAACCCTAATGTTTTCTTACAAGAGATAGAGACCCAGTGGAAAAATGAGATGGAAAGAAGAGGGATTCTCAGCTATAAATTTCTTAGGACCACAACACATTGGTGGGAAACATATCGTGATATACTTCTAAAGTCGCATGAAGTGAGAATTGTGTTATCTATTAGGTTTTCCTAAAGGAATGCACCCACTATCATAAAAAAATATCATGGGAAGGAAACCAGCGCATTCCACATCTGAGCATGTGAGAAATCCTAGATGGAAAGTGCATAATCCTTACCACCTTATTTATGGGTGCATAAGCTATAATCCACTTTATAAGGTCGTGTGCATATATGGTATATTCACTCTGAGATGTGCCATTAGATAAGAAATTGATAGGAGTTGAGGAATGAACTCCTTCAATCGATTTTCAGAGAACTAAACCAGAGAACTAAACCATCAATCGATAATGCGTTGCAGGTTATTAAGCACCTTATGGTGGGAGAGAGTTCAATGAAAGAGGATAAAATACTAGATTTATTGGGTGAACCTAGTTTAGAGATGTGTTATGATGAGGAAGAGATAGAAGAGGTGCAACTTGAGTGCACATGCATGGAGAAAGAGAAGGGAAAGATGGACTATGTGATAAATGGTGAAGAGATGGAGATTTTGGATGTTAACTATACTAAAGTTACATGTGAAGTTAGGGATAGTGTTGATGAACAAGCATGCACCTGCCATGAACCCGTCACAACAAATAAGGTTAATATTAGTTTGGAGGTGGAACCTAAGGAGGATTTTATTGGATACTATTGGTTAGAGAAGGAGGTTTTGAAGATTATTGATCTACGACAAGAGTTTCAGGACTTATTTCCACATGGATACCATGAGCTTAAAGGAATTATCCACTCCTTGGGATGAATGAAAATCAAGTTAAAGGAAGCTGTGTGCCCTTTTGAGAAGATACCTTATCGAATGAATCCAAATCTTCACGTCAAAGTCAAGGAAGAGATAGAAAAAATGATCACTTTAAGTATCATTGAATCTATGGAGGAATTACAATGGATAAGCCCCATAGTCATCAGCATTAAAAATGATGGAAGGATAAGGATCTGTGTTGACTATAGGGACTTAAACGTGGTATGTGTAATAGATCCTTTTCCAACCCCTTTTACTAAGGAGATCTTGGAAGGAGTGGTTGGGTGTGAAATGTATTCCTTCACAGATGGATTCTTAGGGTATCATCAAGTTATAATTACAAAAGAATAGTAGGAAAATATAACTTTCGCCACTAAATGGAGAATTTTTTCCTATACGATCACACTTTTTGGGCTGAAGAATGCACCTACTATGTTTTCACTCATAGTGGTCCAAGAATTTTAATATTTTATCCATAAGTTCCTTTAGGTATACCTTGATGACTAGATGGTGTATGGACTCATGAAAGACCATTGTGACAATTTGAGGTTGATGTTTGAGAGATGTTGATAATTGAGAATATCCCTCAACATTAAGAAATGTATTTTTTCTACTCCATTTGGAACACTGCTGGGGAAAATTATATCTAAGGAAGGTTTACTAGCAAATCCTGCCAAAGTTTCCATTATTGTGGGATTGGGGGAACCTACTAGCTAGAGTGTAATGCATGAATTCCTTGGGCATATGAGGAACTACCAAATATTTATCAAGGGGTGTGCCAAGATTGTTGTGCCACTAGAGGATTTATTAAAACACAAGAGTGCATTTCAATAGGGAGAGGTGGAGTAGATGGCATTTAACACTTTGAAGAATAGGCTTTTCAATGCACCCATATTACAATTTCCTTTTTGGGATAAGCCATTCTATTTACATGTTGATGCTTCAGGGTTGGTAATTGGACCAATCTTAACACAACCTGGAGAAGAATTTTTTTTACCACCCTTTGTGTTTTGCTAGCAGGAAGATGACAGCAGCAGAGAAAAACTATATTACTACTGAGTGCAAAGAACTATCAATGATCTACGCACTATAAAAATTAAGACAATATCTATTAACAACACCTTTCATATTCTACACAGACCACATGGCACTAAAATACTTAGTGAACAAGCCTATTTTGCAAGGGTTCATATGTCAGTGGGTCATGTTGCTTCTATAATTTGAGTTTACAATTTTTTTGGAAGCATGAAAGAGTAACTTAGGGCCTAACCATTTTTCAAGGATTGACTCAGGGGAGGGCATACATATCATTGAGGATGTTATGCCAGATGTGAAAATGTTTAGGTTGTGGCATGTACCCTCTTATTTAGAAGATATTTTTATGTTTCTCAAAATGGGTGTGGCATCAGAAGAAATGAAGACTCTGGAAAGAAAATAGTTAGCCATACACATCATGCCCTACATGCTAATCAGTGGAGAATTATACAAACTAGGATGTAATGAGGTGTTGGAGCATGAGTGTGTTGTAATCATGGAGGAAGCATATGGTGGGATTGCAGGAGGACACTATGTATAGAATGCTGCCACGTAAAAAAAACTTACTGGTAGGGATTTGGTGGGAAAGCATCTACCAAGATTGCATTAAGTTTTGCAAGGCCCGTGACCATTGCCAGTGCCTTGGAAAACTAGGAAGAAGGGATGAGTTGCCCTTGAGGTCAATAACTAGTGCAAAACCATTTGAAAAGAGGGTCATTGATTTTTTAGGACCAATTTCACCTACTACGTGAAGGACTAGTTCATGTTATATCATCACTTACACTAACTACTTAACAAGATGGGTAGAGGTAATGCCTATAAGGGACTACACAATAAAAACAATAACTAGGTTCTTTTGGGAAAATATAATCAATAGATATGGATGTCCGCTGAGCTTAACGAGTGACAGGGGTACTCATTTCTTGAATGATACAGTCAGAATCTTATTAGTGGAATTCATGGTAGCCCACCATAAGACTACCCCATATCACCCACGAACTAATGGAGTTTCTGAAGCGTTTAACAAAATTCTAATTCACACATTAACTAACATTTGTGATGTGAGAAGATAGGATTGGGATGATAAATTTTCAATTGTACTATGGGTGTATAGGACTACCTATAAGAATTGATCTAGCCCACACCATTCCAATTGGTGTTTGGTACAAAATTTGTGTTACCAGTAGAATGCATGCTACCATCCATGTATATTGTGTACATAGGAGGATTAGGTGATGAACAAGCACTACAAGAGAACATGGAGAAACTGATGCAATTAGATGAAAGGTGATAACTTACTAGGTGGAGTTATAAGGCTAAAATGGTGTGACAAAAAGCATGACATGATCGCCATATTAAAAACAAAAAATTCAAGGTTGGGTAGATGGTTTATTTTTATGACTCCAAATTTTTGTGCCATCTTGAGAAACTGAAGGTCCATTGATTAGGGCTATATATAATCTCATACATACTTGATTCAAGCACATGTCAGTTATAAGCACTGGATGGGACTAGATTACTAGGGCATTTCAATGGGAGTACGTTGAATCCCTACTATAAATAAGGCTTTTTTTTATTCATAAATAAGGTAGTATTTCCATTTATCCTAGGGTTTATTTTAGTGGAATTACCTTTCTTAGTGTTTCCCCTTCTTGTTTTTTGTTTTGTTTCTTTTTATTATGTGTGTGTTGTGCACTGGTAACCACTTATCATTTTCAAAAGTTTTCTATGCACAAAGGACTACACATCCATTTTAGTGTAGTGTGGAGTAGAGCAAAAAATAATAGAAGCTTATAGTGGGAGCTATGTTTTGATGGCCTAGATTGAAGAATCAAAAGTGGAAAGTTTGGAAGAGTGTACATGGAAAAGGTGGACATAAGGATTTTTGTGTCAGGAGAGCTTTACAAATACCACGTACAAGGAGAAGTGTAAAAACAACATGGTGAGGAACAAAATAAGAGTAAGGACGAAAGAAGTGCCTTTGGCATTGTATGTGCATACATGAGGATATTTCATCAGTTAAAGATTTCACACCAGAAGGTTGTAAGGGTTTTTCATGCAGGGTTGGATGTGGGGGTAAAAGTGCTTAAGGTTGGCTTTAAAAGATAAATTCACCTTTATTGTAAAGGTAGGATAACAGGTGGCATTTCATTTATTATGGGAAAAGAGGAAAAATCTATAAGTTTAAGGTTGGGATACATTGTTATTAGTATGCATTTGTGATATTGAAGAGCTATAATTAACTAGGGAATCCTTGAGAAAAGTTGCGTGAATGAGAGTTGCGAAGATCTGAGTGCATGCCAAGTTGAGAAGTGAACCAGTGGGGAAAAACTATACATGAACATGAAAGTAGAGGGTTATTGAAGTTCTTGAAACCCGTAAGTTAATACACCACCTTGTTGAAGGAAGGGGTTTTCCAGGTTAGGGTTCAAGAGCTAGGGAAGAGGATTGAAGGGATCTTTATATAAGAGAAGAGCTGTAGAGTTGAGCAGAGTGAAGATCAGAGGGAAGAAAATAATTTGTAAACAACTTGACAAGGAAAATGGAACCAAGGAAAGTAACCGCCATTTCACCGAAGAATGGAAAGGAAAAATGGAAACAAGCTATTTCCACTAGCTTTAATGGGAATGGTATGCAAAGATACAATACCATTATGGTGTATTTCTGGGAAAAGAGTGGGTGTCATATGGTGTAATTGTGGGAAAAATGGTTATAAGTGACTATAACCATTGAACAAGAACCAAAAAGAAAGAGATGGTGTTAGAAATGGTTCTCCATACAGACAAGAAAACTCCAGATGGAATGCCCATCTATGATATTGAGGTGAAGGTAAAGATAGAGAAGGTCATATTGTTTCAACTCTATGAGTTGCCCTATTTTCATAAACATGAGTGGTTGTACCAATGGATGATTTCATGTGTACATGAAGATCATTTTTACTTCACAGGACAAAGGATGAAAATAACCCCCCAAACTGATCTCCAAATATACTAGTCTTACCTTCGAGGCGGATTCATTTTATGATGACTTGGATGATAAGGAGGCCTATGAATACAAGATTGGGTCTCAGTAATTCAACATATTAAAATTTTTAGACCTTGTAATGAGGATGGTTGTGCGCTTGGTCACAAAACTCTATGGACCCAGATCAACAAGGAATGGTTGAATGTTTTCGAGAAGATCTTGAAGGGGACCATCTACAACCTCTCAGCATTCATAGCAGAGAATATCATCAGTGCCACACATGATAGGGAGAAGATAATGTTTGGTAACATCCTCCTTGTGATCATGTTTTCAGAAATTGGAGTGCCTGATGGGATATATAAATTTGTATGGGATTACCTGGATGATAACCCCTTCCTATTTAAGAGATTTGAGAAATATACTTATGAAAACATGATAGCCACTCACAAGGCACTCTTGGAGAATTCGTACAAGTGAATGCATGATGCGTTTGGGGCCAAGTGTAGAATACTTGAGAAATTTTCATCTCTAGTGCAAAGAGAAACTTAGTTTGTAGTATACTGACATTTCTATATTGGCAAGTTCACTTTGGCAGACAACACCAAGAGCCCATGGTGCAAATTACCATTCTCCTTCACTGCACAATATATTCAAGCCAGGATTAACTACTTCAAGGAGGAAAAGGGGCTAAGGTTTGATCTCAGCATGGTGGACCAAGATTACCAAGATCTATGAAGGAATCATATATACCCAAAGAAGCATTCCTATGTGAAGAAGTATGTTTCCCATGACGTGTATATGATAAAACTAGTAATTGTTATCCAAAATGTGACCCTACTCATTTTTTGTGGCTAACTCCTCTCATTTTTTCCTCTCTTGTGCCTTATTCATAATATTTTGCTTTTCAAGCACTCAAAACCTTCTGGAAATGAAACCATTGGATAGATCTCTTTCTCAGCTTTCCAGAAAGGTAAAGTTTTCCTCCCTAACTCTATGTATTTTTGAAGTTATGGCTCGGCAGAGTTTTTTGAAAAAAATTTCCCCTAAAAGGCCCGCAGCCAATGAGATACCACCACGTGGCACCTAGAGTGGTGGAGTGTGGGTAAATTTTGTAAAATTTTCCAAATGACCAAAAAGGTGCAAAAATTCAAGTTTTTGCCCGCCAACCCGATTTGGCCCTGTTTTGCCATAAAACTTCAAATGGCCATATATTTCGATCCAGAGCTCAGTTTTTCACGTTCTTTATATCAATGGAATTTGGTGAAATTATCTACAATATTCCATGGTCATATTTTCATTTTGATGGATTTTGGAGAGATAAAATTGAAAAACACCTCTTGCACATGGTCATGGACAGAAATGACGTTTCAACCACCATTTTTAATGAAGAATGGCTCGTATTCTCTCCCAGCATGGCTAAAAATGTCAGGGGATGGGTTTGTAAGGATTCCCATGCTGTTTTGAATGCATTTTGGTCAATGGTTGAATCCCTTCCATGTTTTCCCACGTTTCTCTCTCCTGGTCTCGTCCCTTGCACTGTAAAAGCCAGATTTGGCTCATTTTTGAAGGGATGAACATTTTTTGTGTATTGCAAGTCCCCTTTCTCACCTTGGAAGTGATTTTGGTGGAATATTAGACCTTTTCTAAGAACCACAACTCATTTTTTCCTCCCAGGTGTTGTAATGCAAGTGATTTTGATGTTAAAATAACAATACAGGCCCTGTGATTAATTTTTCATCCTCTGCTGGCGTTGTTTGACTAATTTTTGATTCTTCATTACAGTTATCAATTTTTGCATGTTGTTTTGTTGCATTTTATGAATTGTGTCAATCTATAGAAGTGATGTGCATTTGTTGCAACAAAATTGATGTGCATTTGTTGCAAGTTTATTTCTTTAAAAGAGCTATAAATTGCACATCTAGCGACTCCAAGGAAGAAGAATCAGCTAGTTTTAGCAGTGCAGACCTAAAAAATGATGAGAAGAATCAACACAAGGTCAAGAGCTAGAGAGGAAGAGGTGTTGTTTGAATATCTATAGTTATCTCCAAGAATAAGGCAAAGTGGGAGGAGAATCCAAAGGTCCCCATCTCCATCAAATAGAACTCTCTCAAATCCTCCACCTGGTAGGCCTTTCATTCAATCAACAAGGGTTCTAAGACCAATCAGAATGGCACAAAACAACCCCTATGTCAATTTCACTAGCAGCAGCCCACTTGCTCTCAATGCACAAAATCTAATCCTAGTTGTAGCATTGAAGAACATTCCATACTTCACTGCAGAAAATCAGACCTCACCTGGTGATCATGTCAAGGATATTGCCAATATTTGTTGAATCCATGAGATCAATGAGATGCAAGTTACCGTCAAACTGCTGGCATCTTCATTCAAAGGGAAAGCTTTGCAATGGTTCAGGAGTCTTGCCTCAGGTTTTATTCAAAATTGGAATCAACTATGTATAGCCCTCCATGAGTAGTTTGGTGAAAAGGGAGACAACTTGTCCCTTTTGGAGAAGTTGACAACCATCAAGATAGCTCCCAATGAGTAGCTAACTGATTTTAATTTCAGATTTCAAAGGAATTGGGAGAGAATTCTAGTGGCAGTCAGGCTAACAGCAGAACGTTCTTTTCTTTATTACCTTAAAGCTTTAAATTCTGATATTTCTATGTTAATTCAGTCCATGGGAGGCACAACTATCCCCATTGCTTATAGCATTGCCATTAGATCTAAAAATTGTTTGATTCAAGTTGGCAAGCTAGCTCCTAGGCCTCCAATGCCATTATTTCCAAGTTTAGAGAGCCCAAGTACTATCCAAGTGCCTAATTTAGCTTCTATTCCCACTCCTAGAAATCAGAATTCAAGTGAAGCTTCCACTTAATCTTCTAGTGCCTCAAATGAACTTCAAGAAGTCATGAAGCAATTGTAAAATCTAGGTAATGAGCTGGTTACACTCAAAAGGCAACAAGCTCAAGGTTTTAGACCTTCCTTCCAGCCTCAAGCTTAGCCTAACAGGCAACCATATCAACCTCATAAACAACCCAATCCAGCTGCAAATCTAAATCAAGCAAGGCCTCCTGCCAACAGACCATTTCAGCCCTATAATCCCAATTCTACATCTGCATCTAAAGCATTAGTGCTAGAACAAAACAATATAGCTCAAGAGTATGATTGGTGTTTTCCATGCAATGAAATTCATAAGCAGTCCATGTGCTTCAATGGTGCCTTGAATCAAGCATTAATGGTGACAACAACTGGTGTGGAGGGTGAAGGTAGTTAAGGAAATAACCAGAAACAAGAAACATTCCAGCAGCAATCAGCTCCAAATGATACCACACTTGTAAACTGGCAGGCAAAAGATTTTTGTGGCATGAATCAAATGATTTCCCAAAGTGTTGCAGCCAACACAAGGTCAAAGAGAATAAATTTGGGTGAAGAACAGCCATTGGCCCCAAGTAATTCATGACCTTCTATCACTCCACAAACTATTGGCAAACAAAATGCAATCCCAAGCACGCAAGGATTGCCTAAAACAGCCCCTAGGCCCACCCAAATGCCAGTTGTTGCTGCCCATGTGTAAGGAATGAATGTGTAGGCCAAGGGATAGTAGAGGGATACTTCATCTCCATTTAGTATCATTGATCAGATGAAGAAGACAAATGTAAACATATCAATGTGAGAATCACTATCTATCCTAGGCCATAGAGATTTGCTACAAGCTGCTATGAAGGACTGGTCAACTTCAAATCAGGAAGTCCAAATGCAAGAGAAGGTGCTCACAAATGCTACCCAGCCTGAGCGGAATCATAGAGGACAGCAAGGTAAAATATTGAAGCCCCCTCCATTCTACGTTTCATTGATTATTGGAAATCAATTAGTACACAATTGCATGATTGATTCCGGGGAAAGTAGTTCAGTAATGCCTAAGCAAATAGCTGATCAGTTGGGAATTTAGTATGAAACCATATCCAAAGGGGTGGTACAGTTGGATGGGACAGCAATAACAACAGTCGGGGTGATTAAAAACTTGAGTCTTACTTTGCATTCCTGTCCCAACGTGGTTATTTTGCAAGATGTCTTAGTAATAGACCTTCCACCACTCTTTGCCCTATGTTTGTCAAGGGATTTCACAGCTAAAATTGGAGGTTACTTGTCTACTGATTGGTCACACATGTTGTTCAGAACAAGATATGGAACCAAAGACAAAATCAGGTCTGAACCTATTGCAAACTTTCACATTGAGCCTTACACTCCAAGTCAAATTAATGCCAATTGTTCAACGATTGATCAAGAAGATCATCCAAGCACTGATGAAGCTGACACCAAGGTTGGAAGCATCCTAGATTTAACTCTTGATGAATGGGCAAGCAAGGTGCATTATTTTGATCCTTATCAAGAAATAGAAGAATCTGAGCTGGGAGTCTATTGCATACATGAAGAAAATCAGCCTATTCCTAGCATCACCAAGCCAAACCACAAAGATGACAATGAGGTATGGCAGTTGTTTTTTGATGGATCAAGGAGTAGACAAGGTGCAGGAGGGGGATCCATGCTGGTTTCACCTCAAGGAGTTAAGTATTATTCAGCTTTTAGATTTTAGTTTGCATGCTCTAATAACACTGCTGAATATGAAGCCTTGGTGCAAGGACTGCATTGGGCAATCAAGAGAGGAATAAAGAACTTGTAAGTCTTTGGTGATAGTGAGCTGATTATCAACCAAGTCAAGGGGAAACATGCTATCAAGAATGATCTACTCAAGTGCTACAAGAATAGGGTGTGGGACCTCATTGAAGATTTTGAGGGTTTTGGCATCAAATCCATTCCTAGGAAAGAGAACCAAGCTGCTGACAGGCTTGCAGTAGTTGGGGCAGCCTTTGATGTTGTGGAGAGCATTCAAAAAGACAAGGTACAGCCAAATATCCATGTGATTGTGAGGCCTTCAGTGCCACATAACAATGTAAGTTGGCAAGTGTTTGAAAATGATCAGCAAATCATCCATTTCTTGCAAGAAGAGGCTAAATTCTCAGCCAAAAATCAGGAAAAGTTAGAGCAGCAGTATGGTGACCAAGTGGTGCAGCTAAGAACCAATAAACTACCAAAAGGACTTATTACTTTGGAGTCCATTTTCAATCCTAATGATTAGTTTAGGAAGGAGAAACCAAACATCCAAGTGAAGGGAGAAGATTCAGTGTCCATCTCAGTAGACAGAGGCAAATCACTCGAAATTGGTAAGATGACAACTGAGCAAGAAAGGTATGAGTTCATACAACTTTGTCAAGAATTCCATGATGTGTTTTCTTAGAACTATGAAGATTTGAAAGGTTTCAATCCCGAGTTAGCTCAACACACCATTGAATTGGATCCAAATACTAAGCCCATCAGGCAGAAACAAAGGCCAGTCAACCCCCACATGGAGCCTCTCATGAGAAAAGAATTGAATAAGTTGATAGAATCAAGAATCATATTCCCTATCAAGCATTCTAGTTGGTTTACCAACTTGGTTCCAGTCAGAAAGAAGAGTGGGGAAATCAGATTGTGTGTTGACTTCAGAGATTTGAATAGAGCATCTCTCAAGGATCATTATCCACTTCCTTCCATGGAGCAGATTTTACAAGTTGTTGCTAGCTCCGAGAGGTTTTCACTACTTGATGGCTATTCAGGGTATAATCAGGTTATGGTGAAGGAATAATATCAGTTCAAGATAGCCTTTACAACTAAATGAGGAACTTATGCATACAGGAAAATGCCATTTGGGCTGTCCAACACTGGAGCTACCTTCTGAAGAGCAATGGACATGGCATTCAAATGTTTGATTAACAACATTGTATTGATATATCTTGATGATATCACTGTTTTTTCAAAAAATATAGTAGACCACCTCTTTCATTTGAGACAAGTGTTCCAAAGGTGTAGAAGATTTGGAGTCTCCTTAAATCCTAAAAAGTGTGTTTTTCTAGCCCATGAAGGAAAACTCCTTGGCCACATTGTCTCCAAAGAAGGATTAGCAATTGATCCAGAAATATTCGAAGCCATAAGAGCACTGCCATTGCCAAGCCACAAGAAGGCCCTTCAAAGTTTCTTGGGAAGAATAAATTTTTTTCGGAGGTATGTCCCAAATTTTGTAGCCCTTGTCAGACCTATCACCAAGATGCTAAAGAAAAGCATGGCTTTCAAATGGATAGCAGAAGGAAAGGAAATTTTTGAAGAAATCAAAGAAGCCATCTCTAAATTCCTAACTCTCATCAACCTAGATTTCTCCAAGGATTTCATCCACTGTGCGTTTAGAGGTGATGATACTATTTCTGCAATTTTGGTACAGCAGAATAAAGACAATAATGAACATCCAATTGTTTTCTTTAGCCAAATCTTGGAGAACTATAAGGTGAGATATTCTTTCATTGAGAAGCATGTTCTTGCAGTAATCAGGAGCTTGAAGAAATTCAAGCATCTAGTTTCAAACAATAAGGTCCAGTTGTTGGGTTTCTCATGCGGGGGTTAAAGACTTCCTCCTCAACAAAGACTTGAATGAAAAAAGGGCAGGTTGGATTACTCGTGTCATGGAGTATGACATTGAGATCAAAGTCACCAAGCTGGTAAGAGGAAAAGGATTGTGTGAGCAGCTTATCTTGAGAAAACAAGAGGAATCATGCAACGAGAAGGAGGCTGTTTTGGCATTGCAAGACAGCCATGAGAAAGGAAGCACTCAAGAGGAGAATGATGGTGTCCCCACTCCTTGCTGGACCCAAGGTATAATGCACTTCTTAAGCACAGGTCTATGTCCTCTAGAGATGAACAAGACGCAAAGAAGACACTTCAGGTTGCAAGCTGTCCCATATGCCCTTGTTGATGGTGTGTTTTATTCAAAAGAGATGTGAATGGAGTACTACTAAGATGCATTGGTACAAATCAGATTCATAAGGTGCTGGAAGAGTTCCATGAAGGACCAGCTAGTGGTCATTTTGCACCAAGAGTGACAGCTCTAAAGATCATGAGGGCTGGTTATTATTGGCCCAAGATTTTCAATGATTTTTATGCATGGATCAAGAGGTGCAAGAATTGTGCATTTTTCACAGGTAAAAGAGAGGCTAGCTTCCCTCCCATTGCATCTAATTTTAGTTGACTAGCCATTCATGCAATGGGGTTTAGAATTCATTGGAGTTATTAATCCCAATTCGAGCCAAGGGCACAAGTGGATTTTAACAGCCACAGATTACTTCACCAAATGGACTGAAGCAAGTAGCACTCAAGGAAGCAAATGAATCTAGCATCCTAGACTTCTATGAGGGAATAGTAACCAGATTTGGCATACCAGCTACAATAATATCAGATAATGCATTGGCATTCATTGGATCCAAGGTGACTAAATGGGTTGTCAAGAACGGGATCTACCTAAGTACTTCATCAAACTATTACCCTCAGGGTAATGGCCAAACTGAATCTACAAACAAGAACTTGTTGAGGATCATTAGGAGGACTCTTGATGAGAATCAGAGGTCCTTAGCATACCAAATTGAAATAAGCCTTATGGGCTGATAGGATAACTCCTAAAAGATCTACAGGTAACTCTACATTCAAGCTTGTTTATGGAAGAGAGGGCAATTTTTCCCATATCACTTCAGTTGCCAACATTGGAACTCATGAAATAGTTGGAGTTGTTTGAGTTTGAGCCCATGGAAGTCAAATATGCAGAATTGATGGAGCTCCAAGAAATCAGAAATCAGGCATCCCAAGCAATGGAGAAGGATCAGGCTTTGATAAAGAAGACCTTTGATAGAAAGGCCAAGAACAGATCCTTCCAAGTTGGATATCTAGTGTTAAAATGGGATGTGAATAGAGAAAAACTGGGAAGGCATTCCAAATTTGATGCCATTTGGATGTGGCCCATACATGGTCACAAAGTGTAAGGACAACAATGCTTTCTAGTTGTCTTCATTGGATGGTGAAGAACTACAGATTCCAGTCAATGGAATCCACCTGAAGCATTGCTACTAAAGGAAATGCTTCACCCTGTACATATTAGTTTAGGTTTTTCATTCCTCCAAGTGCTTGTGCACATTTTTTTGTTGTAGATTAGTTTTTCTTTCCCTAAGTGCTTTGGCACAAGCTTGCTGTTCCTGGAGATGTTGTTTGCAGGCCTTGCTCCATCAGGTGATATTCCATCTTCCTTCTTATAGTGTTCTAGTTAGTTGGAGTATCAAACAGAGAATTCAATGACTCCATACCCAATGGATTGCTTCAGGAAACTGGTAACTTCATCCAACAGGCAGATGACCCCTCTGAGTCACCAAAATTGTTATCCAAAATGTGGCCCTGCTCATTTTTTGTGGCTAATTCCTCTCATTTTTTCCTCTCTTGTGCCTCAATCATAATATTTTGATTTTCAATCACTCAAAACCTTCTGGAAATGACACCATTGGATAGATCTCTTTCTCAGCTTTCCAGAAAGGTAAAGTTTTCCTCCTAACTCTATGTATTTTTGAAGTTATGGCTCGGCGGAGTTTTTTAGAAAAATTTTCCCCTGAAAGGCCCGCAGCCAATGAGATGCCACCACGTGGCACCTAGAGTGGTGGAGTGTGGGGAAATTTTGGAAAATTTTCCAAATGACCAAAAAGGTGCAAAAATTCAAGTTTTTGCCCGCCAACCTGATTTGGCCCTGTTTTGCCATAAAACTTCAAATGGCCATATCTTTCGATCCAGAGCTCAGTTTTTCATGTTCTTTATATCAATGGAAATCTAGTGAAATTATCTACAAGATTCCATGGTCATTTTTTCATTTTGATGGATTTTGGAGAGATAAAATTGAAAAACACCTCTGGCACATGGTCATGGATAGAAATGATGTTTCAACCACCGTTTTTTAATGAAGAATGGCTCGCATTCTCTCCCAGCATGGCTAAAAATGTCAGGGGATGGGTTTGTAAGGATTCCCATGATGTTTTGAATGCATTTTGGTCAATGGTTGAATCCCATCCACGTTTTCCCATGTTTCTCTCTCCTGGGCTCGTCCCCTTGCACTGTAAAAGCCAGATTTGGCTCATTTTCGAAGGGATGAACATTTTTTGTGTATTGCAAGTCCCCTTTCTCACCTTGGAAGTGATTTTGGTGGAATATTAGACCTTTTCTAAGAACTGCAACTCATTTTTTCCTCCCAAGTGTTGTAATGCAAGTGATTTTGATGTTAAAATAACAATACAGGCCCTGTGATTAATTTTTCATCCTCTGTTGGCGTTGTTTGACTAATTTCTGATTCTTCCTTACATTTATCAGTTTGTGCATGTTGTTTTGTTGCATTTTATGAATTGTGTCAATTTGCAGAAGTGACAAATGCTCACCACTCCTTTGGTGCATCACCTATTAGCATTAGTTTTAGTTTATCTGCATTCTCTGTCTCTGTCTCCTTTGGAATTTAGGGTAGGATTAGGAATTTAAACCTCTGCAACTTGTAAGTGATAAATCTGATTAGAGGAGTTGAGAAACTAGTCTCTAATCTGGAGATTCATTTCCCATTTTACAAGTCCCACACTTGGGGAGAGGATTCAATGTTTTGCAATCACATTGGATGTCTAAAATATCAAACTAGAAATCTGATCAACATCCAAGGGTGTTGCTGATTTGCAACAACAGTAACTTTATTTGTTTCTTGAAGAACCTTAGCACAAGTATATCTGCACATAAGGATGATATATGATAAGGGATCCTATGTGGAAAATGATGTCTCTATCCCTGAGGATCCTACAATAAGGAAGAAGGCCATGAAAATAAAGAGGGAGAGAGAGGAGGCACATGAGAAAAGGGCACCAAGTGCATAAACAACACAATATGTAGGCACGCAGGAGTCAGGCACAAGGCTAAGCACATATGCATGGAAGAAGAAGTCTCCTAAAAAAAGAAAGGAGAAGACACCTGAAGAGGAGGAGCTAGAGAAAGAGGTACCCCCTACGAAAGAAGAGTCACCAAAAAGGAAGGAATCACCTACAAAAGAAGAGAAAGAAGAATCTCCTAGACTGGAATCATTAAATAGGAAGAAGCATAAGGTAGTAGAAAAGGAATAATAAGAAGAAACATAGAGCCTAAAGGCTTACAGGGGCAATAGGTATGACAACGAGTGTGAAGAGGCTCAAGACCATACCGTGTATGATGTACATGAATTGGAGGGGGAGGGGAATGAGGAGAAGTACGGGGAAGAAGAAGGTACTCAAGGCAAGTGGGAGAGTGAGGAGGTAAACACCAAGGATCAAAGGACCCTAAGCCTCTCCAAGGAGAAAATAGAGGTTTTCGTGGAAAGGGAGGTAGTGGGCATAATAAAGGACTTGGTGGAGTAGGAGGTAGAGCACAACGCC
This sequence comes from Taxus chinensis, assembly GCA_019776745.2. Classification (NCBI taxonomy): domain Eukaryota; kingdom Viridiplantae; phylum Streptophyta; class Pinopsida; order Cupressales; family Taxaceae; genus Taxus; species Taxus chinensis. Next base: position 1,031,295,341 of record CM034146.1, on the reverse strand, counting down.
AATGAATTGTTCAAGGAAATGGAGATAGAAAGTGCTGAGAAGGAATATAGAAGCATGGGTGGAGAGAAGGCATGGTGGTGGATGATGAACTTATAAAGAGAGAATCTAGAAAGCTAATAAATACATCGAGTGATAGACAGGAGCAGAATAGAGGATGTATAGATGGTAAGATATGGGGTAGCCGAATGTTGAAGTAATGCTAGGGTTTAGGGAACTTAGTGATAAGGATTTTGAAGTATTTAATAAGCCTTTGTATTGAATTCAAGTATGTAATAAGGGATGAACTAGGAAGGCATAGTTAGAATATCATATGAGGTAAGATCTATAAGATATGAGTCCTAGTCTTTTGATATGTGTGGTCTATAATGACCTGTTTTGATTGTAATGTGCCTACATAAATCACTCTAAATGAATATATATAAGGGTTTGTTCTATATATCATGTTTAAGGGTGTAAATCCTCTTATTGTGTGACTATCGTGACTTAGATATGATCCATCATGCTTATTACAAATGATGCTTAGTTCATTTAATATGTTTAGATGTGGATCTGAAAGCTTCCCTTCCACTTTTATTTTAACTAAGTAAATGTATTCTCATTCTACAATCCATCCTACATCAATGGTAGAACCTTATCATAATTCTCACATAAAGGAGGGGCTTGGTACCTGCACATGCCTTGGGTGAACATCGAGTGCCCACTGGGTGATAGGCCGGTGCGCATGGGGTTAGAAAGATGTACTAAGGATACATTAAAATGACTACACAAGCTTCAATTTACAAATATTCAAACTGAATCTACCATCCATAATCACTCTTTTTATCTTACAATAGAGTAATGAAGACTTCTATATATAAAAGGTAAGTTGTGTTCATGATTGCTAGATGAGATTTTGTCATGATCAAAAGAGATATAGTCATTTGGATTAAGATTTACAATCATTTATTAAAGGTGTGTAGGGTCTACATCTATGGATACTCCTAATCCCTAAAGAATTTTTTATAGGATGTTTTTATGATAATTTTATGTTTTGAGAAGGTATAAGATCAAGATCTTATCCGTGGTTTTATCCAATTGTTCTAATAAGTCATACCTAGCCTTCTTGAGGGATAGGGTGAGTAGGAAATGGGATCACTAAGAAAGCACACCGTTACCTAAGATCCTAATAGTGTTTTACCTATTTATTAGATGAATGAATACAGCCTATGAGGGAATCAAAGGGATTATCATTTGATGGATACACATAGTTAGCAATTCTATAGTCATTAATGGACTGGCATAGATTTGGCTTCGTGTTTCCTTTATCATGTTTGGGAAAATGGTGATTAAATATTCCTATATTCTTGTTAGGACCTTTTTCCTATTTAGGTGAATCCACCTCAATAATTGCCTTCTTTAATAAGGTATTGAATGAAATGTTGTAACTTTTGACATATTTTTGGTCTTGTGTCCTTTGACATGGTGAAAGTCACAATATTCATGTTATTTGAACCATACTAGTTTAGGTGGTTTATCTGGATAAGGTACCATTGCGGTTGGATACTACACCATGTTTACAACATCTAACTGCTTAAGGATGCTAGATAATGATTTTTTTAAAGGTGTAAAATGTTTGTTTCAGGGATAGTTTTGGGTGAGGTCCTTTTGTAAGCTTCAAGAGTGGACCATTTTGTAAAACTTGGACTCTTTCGAAATCTGTGATGTCATCTTGTATGACATTCTTGTTCTTATTGAAGAAATTGGGTTTTTTTTTAGATTTTGACTTTTTTTTATCTTTGGAAAAGGGTTTTATCATTCCCTTTTCTATGAGATCCTTCTCGATTTTGATTCCCTTCTCAATAAATTATTCAAAGTTAATGACACAATAATTTTGTAAATGAAAGGCTATGTCTTGATCCAAGATTGCAATAAATATGTTGACCATTTTACTTTTTAGAATGGGACAATGAAAATGGATTACTAACCCTCACTATCATTGTAAGAAACCAACAAAGGTCTCATTTAGTTTTTGTTTTACCTTGCAAAAATCTACCATGGTAAATTTCTCTCTCCATATTAAAAGAGAAATTATGCACAAAAGTTTCGGCTAGCATGGGCCATGTTGTGATCATCCCCCTTAGGTATGTGGAGGAACCATTCTAGTTCTTGTCCTACTAAGCTACGAGGGAACAAACATATGAGATAGTTTCATCTAAAAGCTACTTCCTAAAAAACCATGTAGAAGTCTTTAATATGATCATGAGGATCACCTTTACCTATATATTTGTCATATTTAGGACAATCAATTTTTTTAGGGAATGACACTCGTAACATGTCTCTGTCAAAGGGATAAGGACATATTTCTTCATATTCATACTTTTTACTTTGACCTACATTACTCTGTTGGAGGGCTGTGAGCATGATTTTCATGGATTACAACTCTTGTGTAATGAGTTTTCTCTTTTATATGGGATGATGGTATATTCACTCGAGTAACCATTAATGTTTCTTTTCTATAAGGTTTGGTATAAACTTCACTAGATTTGGATTTAAGTTTTTCCTTACGTGTACTCTTTCTCGAGGAACCTAAATTTTCCAAATTTTGACTAAGATTCGGTATTTATCTTTGTATAACATCTTATTCGATTTGAGGAACATATTCTTCATCATATTGAAGAGGAGGTAACTCTGTGTGTTCACATTCAATCCTAACTTTGCATGAGGTGTTAAAGTATGGTATCTGAGAACCATCTATTTGTTATCTCCATTCACTCTCAATTTTTTTACTATGAGCACTAGAAGTGGAAGTGTATCCTCCTTCAAAATGATTATCCATGTCGATAAGAGGAGGTCATTATGGCTATTCCACTTCTAAGTTAATGGTTTTGATAGCCACTTTGTGTTCTTTGTGGTAATTTGGCTCATAGTTTTAGGACTCATGTTAGTACTTGATCTCTATTATACAATAGGAGTTCATCGAAGGTGAACGAGATTAAGGGTGTGTTGCTCTTCAAATGAATCTGTATCATCCCCACTATGGTCAATTAATACTTCCATGTCTTATTTAACCTCTGAAAAGAGGGGACCAAAGTTGTGACCACTAAAGGGATAATTTGTGCCAAAATTATTTAACTCTAATTCATGTTCAAGTCTCTTAGATGCCATTTTTGTGGTAGGTGGAGTCACTAGTCTCTCTTATACTAGGTTTTGTCTAATTCTAATCAACATGTAGCAAACCTAGGTGTAGTGTGGTATAATTTTCCTAAAGTATCAATGTCTTAATGAATAATGGGATAAAGAATCAAAGAATCTAATGATTTTTCCTAGATATAAGTGTATGCAACATTTATCACACAAGGAACAATCATGTAAGCCTACAAGAAAACTAGTCAATCAACCAACAATTTACACCTTATACTTATTAATGGTAGTTCGACGTATAAATGATCAACTCAATGTCAATACTTACATCAAGTTCAAGATGAACATGGCGTAAGTATTAACAACGGGTAGATGTGACTCCCACTCAAAGGAAACTATGAAAATTTTAAGAAATAAGAAATACCTAAGTCCTAATAATGTAGAAACTACGCAATATAAGGAATGCAACAATACTAATAAGGTATGTTAACCAAGTTTCAAGAGAAAGAAAGGTTTTAGCACCAAAATATTATGACTACGATATAAAAAACAATGTAACCACCACTCTTAAAGATTTGAGGTAATGTTTTAAAACAAAACCAAGTGCAAGTATAATAAGTATTTTCTAAGCTGTAGGCAACGTAATTCCATAATGTGGATACTTAGATCACATTCATAGGAACAAGATGTACATATCTTATTTATATTGGTGCAATGCGGAAAAAATAACACATCTAAGGGAGATCAAAGAGGTGAATCAATAATAACTACATTGATTATGTGTCTCAATATGAGTGTGAGACATAGGGCCCTACTAGAACATGATGATATACCATTCACACTTTCAATAATTGCATTCCAGCAGTGCAGCCTAGTCATGTAAGTAGACTACAAAAATGGTGGATACGATTATTTCTAGCGGTATTTGTGTATGTTGTTTGCCTTTTGTCCCAAATGAGGAACAAGATAATAAAGGTGTAAATGAAGTGTTGATAAAATAAACTAAGCATATATTTGGTAGAGTTTCATCTTGTCTTAAGGTAAGTGAAAAAATAGGACAAAGTGACATGTCGTAGGTATCATGATGAATAACACTTAGTTGTAACTTAAGTGGACTCTCACATTATTCGAATAAAAATGCTTTTACTCTAAGAAATTCTTCACTTCCTGAGAGATCTATAGAACATAATGGCTTTGATACGAAAAAGTGGGATCCAAGAATATATGGCTTTCCTAGGTGGTTCTCTTAACTAGTTACCACAAACACCCTCTATGAGCTCGATTTACCAATAAATTCACACTAAATAATCTTGGATTATCTCATCTTTACTCTAACCCCTTCAAATATGATGATAAATTATATTTGAATATATTTTACTGGAGAATGTCTCGGTTCTAAAATCACAAGTAAAATCTAGTCAAGTGGGGTAAGTGGAGCACTTCCTGTTTCATCCACAAGGTTCCCTCTTGCATGGAATAGTTTGGGGTTCCTAGGACCACCACATTTTCTGTAGCTTAAGGCTTATACGAAGGGGGTTATATCATATTATTAAAACATATGGGGCGTACCCTTATCCAAACCTACAAATCAAGTGTGTTGAATATGGTGTGTTTTTTTAATATTTTAAGCTTAATGTGGTTTTCATCATACACTGTTTGGAAACCTACAAGAAATGAGTTATCCTTCATTGAAAATTTGATTATTTAACATGTGATAGGGACCTTCACACAATTATTAGTAATTTTCCAAGTGATCAAAACATCATATAAAGGAAATATAATGCTGCTTTTGATTTCCCATATGATCCTAAGATGCAAGGAAAGAGCATACAAACCAAAACACCTCACTAATCTCGCGGAAATGGAAAACACTGAATAGAATTGTTGAAATTAATTTATTTTTAACTAACTTTGAAGTTAATTCTTTAGAAAACTTAATTGAAGTGTTTGTGAAAGCATAAATAAGGTATTGAAACATTTTTTATTTCTAAGACCACCTAGACGATGCGAGGGAAGAGCATATGCATTTCAAAACACTATAAATTATAATGCAACATTCATCAATTCAACTAAGTAAAGGTTAGGAAAAAACTATAATATTATCAAGAGAACCTACAACACCATTAATTAGTATCAACAAAAACCTACAAAGTCTAAGAAACTCCAAACAATCAACCCTTACAAGTTTTAGAACAAATCTTGATTTTAAACAACAATGTTTGTGCACCCTTTATGGCATGTTTTTGCTCTTAGAAATGGGTGTATGCCTAGAATGACATGTTCACAGCTATGTGGAAAAGATAGGGAACAATTACACCTTTGCAGGAAAAATGGTACATGTGTGTTCATTTAAGCATGTGTGTGTGTGTCTATAAACATATGTGCATGCAAGGTAAAAATCTAGCTGACACATAAATTTAATAAACACCTACTCATTCTGAGATACATATGCATGTGTATGGAAGCATGTGTGCTTTTTTTATGACATATGCACATCTCTAGTTTAAATTCTTGACAGGGGGTCAAAAATATAGGATAATAGGTGCACAGCTAGGGAAATGTGTATGTGTCCCTAGGAATATGTGGGTATTCTAAGGAAAAATTCTGCACATTTTTCAAAATGTCTATGCCCCTCTAGAACACCTATGCATGAGCCTGAAAAACCACAAAAATGATGAGAAATAGAAATCTAAAACTATAAACAGGTTAGATTTTTTCCTTTTAATTCAACTTCTAACATCAACCCAAAAAATCTACATACAAAAGGAAGATTTACTACTTTTAATATTATCAAAATCTTGAAACAACACTTATTAACCTTCAAAATGCATGAAATGGTTAGAACTTAAAATAAAAATATTGAAAAATAAATTCTAGAGATCGTGGAGTAAGTCTCCCACTAGGTGTACCATATGTAAACATGTATAAGTTAGAAAATCTATAGAAATGATTCTACAACACTAAAGAATCCTCAAATCATTACCAACTCAACTATGAATAGTTAAGATAAGAGATAAAAAATATCTACTCCCATGTATTCATTATAACTTTCAAAAAACATAAAACTAAACATGTATATATTACTCTCTACTCTTTGAATGCTACAAACCATAAACCTGTGAAGATCCTAACAATAAAATTTGATTGTTTGATGCTCAAGGTTTTAAGAGTGATGGATCACCATTAATGTCTACAAGACCATATGGTTCCCCTAATTTACTCAAGCTTGAATTTGAATATGCAGTGGAAGATAATATAACTCAATAACAAATGAATAAATTATCTAATCTTACTTTCCTATAGTTTATGTTAGAAGAGGAGAAGTGTTCTTAGAAAAGTGAGGGGGGTAGAGGTCTATTTATAGTTTTCTAATTTCAAAAAAGGGGGGGTTTGGATGCATGCAGGAAAAAAGGTAAGTCCAAAAATAAATTTTAGCAAGACAAAGCAAGATTTGACTATGTTTAGAGGCTAATTAATCTTGTGGGATTACTTAGGGGTCCCAATTGGCTTAGGAATCTTTTTGTGAGCATCAGGAAGGTTTTTTGATATATTTTGGGAGTTTTGGAAGTGGTATTTAGCCAATAAAAATCTAGTGATTTGGACAGTCGATGGCAAAAACAAAGTAATAATACTGTATATTATATTTTGTCACACTATCCTATGCAATACATTAGGCTAATATATAGCCAATATAATAGACAAACCTCTTCCTATAAAATAGGAAGTGTATTAAACAACTTACCCATTTATAACTTTACAGGTACAACAAAACTCCATGAATAATATATTGTTGAAACAATATATTCTTTCAAACCTAATATTAATAATGTAAACATTAATATTTATTTTCCTAACATTCCCCCCCTTAATGTTTACATTGTATAACATATCTCGTTCACTGATTGTAGCCTGGCACCTCTGTGTGCTCATGATCAACTCCGCAAATGTGCAGCATTGGGCTTGCACAAAACTCGAACATGTGCCAATGCACATTTCTTCAACTGATGGTTTTCTCCAGCTTCTACCAACAACCTTACCAATTGGTTTTGCAGGTGTACCAATAACCTTTCACACTTGGTTTTGCAGGTGTACCAATAACCTTTCACACTTGGTTTTGCAGGATTACCAAAAACCTTACACAATTGGTTTTTATAGGTTTACCAAAAACCTTACACAATTGGTTTTTACAAGTTTACCAAAAACCTTTACATCATGATTGCTACAATACTTTTGATCAATATTATACAATGTCACTATAAAAGGGAATCATGTAGGAAATACTGCTTTCAAAACTGAACAATAAAACATAATGGAAATGGAACAATGAGACCATGTCCCCCCCCCCCCCACCCATTGTGAACATTTCACTTATTCAATCCAAAACAGGAACTCTGAAATCATACTACACACAACAAACTGCAATTCAAAAATGAAAGAAAACTCACACTGCACACCTGTGCCACCAAATCATTCTGTGCGGCCCCGTCGTTGGTGACTGACGAGAGGTCACTGTCTGACCTCCAGCCTCTGATGCCTCCATCCTCCATTCAAAAATCATCTAGAAGAGAAAATCTTCATCACTTTGATGTGCGGTATTTTCTTCCTCTTTATTTTCTCCTTCTTCATCAACAATCATGGCATTATCTTGTAGTTTCCCATCCAGTAAGTCTTGTGCTCTTTTTCTGCAATTGTTAGATATATGACCAGGTTGTTTACAATAGTAGCATGTAAATTGTTTCTTCGGTCCTTTAGAGGTTGAACCGTATTTGGGCATTTTCTTACCAAATGCTTTCTTGTTTTTACCAAACATTGCAGTCTCCTCTGGTTCAACAACCATAATTCTTTTTTCTTCATCTAACAAAGAAGAAATAAGTTCTTCTAGACTTCGATTTATTTTGCTTAATGTAAAGACCATATTAGAATAACATGAAGGCATGCTATTAAGTAATACTGCTTTAGCATCATCATCAGGTACATCTACTTTTATGCCAGCAAGTTGATTACAGATAGATCAAAACTTACTGATATGCTCCACCATGCTCTCACCTTCTTCCATCTTGAGGCCGAACAATATTTGCTTTAAGGATATCGCTGCGCTTCCCATTTGTGATCCAAACAATTTGTTCAATGTCACCCAAATTGTATGAGAGGACTTTTTTAAGTCTATATGATGTAGATAAGCATCTGATAGACCCAATCCAATGATTGTTGTAGCCTTTCGATCTCTGCTGTCCCATTTTATTGCTTCATCTGCATTTGTCGGTTTTTTTTCTTTTCCATCAACAATATCCCATAAGTATTTGTTGATTAGGAATAATTGAGTCCGCACTTGCTAGGTATGAAAATCTTTTCCTTCAAATTTTTCAATGTGACTCAACTTATTCATTTTCACACAATATAGACATCGGATTCTACCGAAAATGCGTCCGTGTAAAAAGTAATTAAAGAGACTTAACAATACAAACTACAACAAGCTAGTTAAGAGTAACTAAGAGCCATAATTGCCCTGACCTCTATAACATGTGAATGATTTTCTAAGAAATGCAAATACCTTTGAATATTGGATAAATACTTGCCTTTATTTGTTTGCCTGATCTATAGGTGGATGCGACTCAATGCATGGTGATTCAATTGAATCGATTTGTAGAAGTTATTTATCGAGCCAATAAAGTGATGGAATAGCAGTTTACACAGCAGTACTGTCAAAGGATTTGACTGTGTGGACCATTCATTTTTTTTTACTATTACACAACAATGACAGCTTCTCAAAACTCGAGCTCAATGTGTATAAAATAATTCCAACATAGATCTCTGCACCTGCAGCTAGACTGTTCTATGGAGGAGATGTGTCGAAGCACCATGCAAGGCTAGATAATAATAATTTTCCTATTGATAAGGATAAATCATTCACGAATCAGTATATATTGCTGCGACTGCCATGCATGGTCATGCCAAACAATAGATCTGCAGAACTCAGAGCTTGATATTAGGAACAATGGGAAAACATGTGCACCCACCAATCATGAGTTTATATCAGAATCTTCTTGTGGCAGAACAAACACAGACGGAATCCACAACTACAGGGAACAAAATTGAAGTCCGTGACATCCAAATCCTCATAGCAAATTGGGAAAGACAGCAGCACTGGAACAGATGGAGCAGAGGTGTGTAAATCGAGCCAGCTGGCTAAGACCCAAAGACTTGAAAAATCAATGCATTATAAATGTGGGATTTGACCACGGGCTGGGCGGTAAGATCAACGCATGCAAGCATCTTTCACTAGAGCTGTCACAGCTGAGACCAAATGTACAAGCTAATGGAGGTACAGAAGATCAAATGCAGTCGCATGCATTTAAAATCAGACCTGTGTATTCATCCAATCATACAATATAAAACTATGTTCAATTTTACAATCACAGATCCTTACACAAAAAGACTCTCATTTTCATTAAATTTGCTCTGATACCAAATCTAGTGATTTGGACAGTCGATGGCAAAAACAAAGTAATAATACTGTATATTATATTTTGTCACACTATCCTGTACAATACATTAGGCTAATATATAGCCAATATAATAGACAAACCTCTTCCTATAAAATAGGAAGTGTATTAAACAACTTACCCATTTATAAATTTACGGGTAAAACAAAACTCCATGAATAATATATTGTTGAAACAATATATTCTTTCAAACCTAATATTAATAATGTAAACATTAATATTTATTTTCCTAACAAAAAATATCTGTTCATTAATTTCAAGAAAATAGGTTTAATCAATGTATAATGGTTAATTAAGAGGAATTGAAGGAAAAAGAGCATAATTGAAGAAGTGTCATCAATTTTTTATGAGTAGAATAGTTGGTGCAATGTTAGTAATAATATTACTTTGACTAAAATATAGGTGTCTACAGAATTATTGAGATTCTAAATGTGGTGTCAAGTGATGTGAGCTTTGAAAGAGATTTTTACAATTTCTATGAAAAAATTATTTTCCAGGACTTTCAAAGAGGCAACGGGTGGATTTGAAGAGGATGTGATAGATACAGGTGGATTCGTGGTCTTATCAGCAACAAGAATAGGGTATTTGAGTGATTTAGATATAACATCTATGGTAGAAGAACTAGGTATTGAAGATGTAAGCGAGAGATATTTGATGGTTTTGATAGTATAATGAGATTTGACAACATTCGATTGGGGGTTATTGGTGGATGGGGAATGATTTGGAAAAGGTTAGTTAAACACATCTAAGTTTTGATTAGCAAGTGTGTCTAGATTGTTAAGTTATAGGTCACCTCGATCAATAAGATCTTGAAGGATGTTTCTAAATAAATGGCATTTTTCAATTTTGTGGCCTTAAACTTAATGGTATTTAAAACAATTGTTGTCTCGATACCAGGAGGGTTTAGAAATGGAATTGTCAATAAGAAAGATAGGAGGAAAATTGATCATGTATGTAGCGAGGATTGTTTTGAATACCATGTTGTAAGACTCCCCGATAGGTGTGTAATTGCATTAATTTCGGGTCCCTTGGAAGTTTTAACTAAATTTTAATGCAGATTTTACAATGAGTAGGTTTTCTAAGCCTTTAGATTTATCGTTATTGGAAGAGGGTTTACATAATCACTAAGCGTTATGTTTATTTGATATGAGTTTTACTTTACCATCTTTCAGGGCACAAAGTTCTAATTTACGGGCCATGGTAAAGGCTTTGAAAAATTCTTATAAGTACTTGATCAAGAGGGTTGATGATATATGTTTAGTGCAAGATCGATAAAATAACTTGATCAACTCAATTCATGGGAGAGAGAAGGATAGTTGATTGACAATCCCCCACCATCAAGTGAAAAAATATGCAACATAATCATATTAAAATTGTTTAATAATATACAGATAGGTGATGGAAATTTTATGGGTGATGTTAATGGAGAAATTTTCTTAGAGAAACTACATGAACTATGAAAAAGAGAGAAGATAATATTGTGCAATGTTGTTATACTAATCATGGGTTGGTCTTACCAAGAACATGAGAAATGTCTTCAACATGATATCTTGGTCATGAATGATGAGATAACATGTTTGGCATAAATCTCTGATGTGTTGTTGAGGGTCCTCCTTACTATAACATTTTATGAGACTTGGGAGTTTCCAATGTGGGGGATATGATTTGAAAGGTACTGATGAATGGATTGGTTTGTTAAAGATATTTTCACAGGAAAGAGTGATTTTAAGAACCATAGTGGTGCCTTCAAGAATTTCAATCCTATTCATGATTGATTTCAAGGGGTCATTTTGAGGTTGTTATTGAATGTTTGAATATGACAAGATAAGTTGATTATAGATAGGTGGGTTTAATTTCTGGTAAAATTAATATGGTAATGAGACATTATGATGAGGAGTACTTGTGGGAATGTTAAGAGACTAAAATTTTTTATGGTTGAATTATTGCTAAGGAATAAGAATGGAAGTTTGAATAAGTGGTCAAGAAGGTTATGGTATGTACTACAAAATCATGGTATTGTTTTTTGAGACAGGGGAAATAGATTCCTATTGTGAAAAAGGGTGAGTGCCAGTGATGGAAATAGTATTGATGTGGCATATAGATGGTGGGATAGACATGACTATATTTTTGATTGAGGACATAGGTTGTTGTGATTGGATGATCAAAGATGCAATAAGAGGGGTTGTAATAAGGGGGATATTAATTGATCTCACATGTAGTGGAGAAGAAGTGTTGGAGGCTGTAGGACTAGATATAGAAGGATATGTGGTAGTGTTAGTTTGTGAATCTTTCGAGCTTGATGAGGGAGATGATAAAGGAGATGGTTTCTTGTTGGACATGTCTTGTGATGAGATCGGTGTTAAGGTTGAAACTAATGATAAGAGTTGATGAAGTAGGGACTGATGTTCCTGATCCACTAGTAGTGGAGTAGACATGAATTTGATAGATGATAGACTCATGACTAGGGTCGATGAGTCATGAATGATTGAAGGTGATACTAGTAATGGGAGGTTGTTGTATGGGTTTTTTTGTTGGAGGAATATTCCTTAGATAGAAATGTAAGCATTGAAGGCCACTGGGTTAGAATTAGGAATATTTGTAAAGACTGGATCACCATTGTTGAAGAACCATGGGCTAGGTAGATATGTGATCTCTAATGTGGCTAACTGGATAGTAGGAGAATGTGGGGGTTATTGGTCTATCTCCAAAGGTGATCGGAAGTAATTAATTATTCCTAGGATGTCTTGAATGTGGGATTAAATATTATATAGGTATTTTTGAAGACGGTTTGTCATATTTTTGGGGTTTTGTAGATGGGATTGTTATCTAGTTAAAACCATGAACTAAACACACAATCAATGAAGAAAAATAAAAAATGGTTGTTTTAGAAAAACTAAAAACAAGTCACATAACATTTTTTTTGTTATTTTGATTAATTTAAGAAAAGTGAGAAAAAATAGTCGACAAGGTACTAAGAAAAGGTCATCTAAGATTGGTTTCAGGTGAGAAAAGTGAGAAAAAATAGTCGACAAGGTACTAAGAAAAGGTCATCTAAGATTGGTTTCAGGTGAGTTTAAGTTCAGAGTCCTTGATATACCTAGATTAACATGAGGCCTAGTTCTATGTTGGTGTAAGTACAAGGCATGGTATTTCAATCTGCCACTTTACTTCATTGTACCATAGTGATAAGGGTGTTGGGTGATTCACCAATATACCACCCACTATATTGTTTATACTCATCTAAAATATTGGGTTGGATTATCCTCTTGGTGATGAAATCCAAGTAGGTGTACCTAGGAGAGATTGTTTAAATACAAGTTTGATGTGATATCTAGTTTGGTTGTGTGAAAACAATTTTTTTTAATGCAATCAAACTCCTAATTAGACTAGATGAGAAAAAAAATATGAATTTTCATTTTAAGATCCAATAAAAATGTTTAATTTGACGAAAAAAATCACACAAGATGAAATATTGAAAGGAAATAATAAGAGAAAGAAAGCATACCTATAATTGTTATTCTTTTGTTTATTTTTATTGTAATTTTCAATCTTTTCTAAAAAACAGATAGTGAGGAAGTATAATCAAATGATATTGATAAAAAAAGAAACAAAAAGATATGAAATCTAAATAAAAAAGGGACTAAATGTCCCACTAAGTATGGCAGGATGTTTAGGGTGATTTTTGATTAGTTTCTATAATGTTGAAATACCAAAAAATCTTAATAAAGAATGGTTTATTTATACATGTGCCAAAAAATACAATGTTGAGATGGTTGGATATGATAAATGTAAAATATTCCTTTCTCTAACTAAGAATACCTACAGAAAAATACATCTACACAAAACCAATATGAGGTGAGTATTTAACGACTTTCTTAGAAACTGCTAATCCCAGAAATCCAAGGGGCTTCCGTGAAGGGTGTACACTCATGTTGTATAATTAAGTGTTTTGATAATGATAATAATATAATGAAAATATAATTTAGAATTCAAGAGGGATGGATAGATCATGTTGTGTTGTAGGTGGCCTAAGCTAGGGCTTTGGTGAGCTCGAAGTCTAAGAAATAATCAAACCAAGCTTGTCTGTTGCATCCTATATTTAATGTATCACTTCGATTTGATTTTTGATGTCTTCAATTTTTAGTGTGAGTGCAATTTCACATAGGTTGAGATCATGTGAGATGTCCAACCACTCCCACATATAAGGTTATTAGATGATAGGGAGATCATATATGCTTATGATGGGGTGTGAAACACCTAGAAAAATCATCTAAAGAGAATAAATCTTATAAGACAATACATTAGACAAAGAAAAATTAATGAATATGTGATAATTTGTAAAAATGACTAAATTGACAGAGATCAAGAGTAATCAAGAATAAATGCTAATCATAGACAAAAGGATTATTTTAATAAATTCTAATAAAACAAGTTGTAATTTATACAAAGTGAATTTTAACAAAGCTAAGATGGTCTAGGGGGATTATAGAAATGGAAAAGATTCATAAGATAGGAATTTAAATTTATTTTAAGGGATAATGAAAGGTAAAGGGGATCAATACACTGGTCGAAGGTGATTGGGGATCGACGATGATTATTGAAAAAATTACATATATTCTAAAAGTTGATCAAATGATTAAATCGGGGACTAAACATTAAGTGGCTATGAAGGATGATGTAGACAACTGATTGTAGAATACAATCAATGCACAATACACTTGAAAAGGATAATGTAATAACCTTGTTGAATGATTCTAAGGATGATAATGCTCTAAAAGGATGAATGATGATTTGACAAGTTTTTTTCCAAAGGAATGGCATAGAGTGCTAATATTTGCTAGCATCGTGATGGCATGTAGAGGATCATAAATCTAGCAACAGTACAATATGTTTGTGTGGCCTATCTAACTATGAATAATGTAGGAGGGTGGTTTTTATAGATTGACGACATTTGAAATGACCACTGAAAATCATGGATTGCCATCAATTTTTCCAGAGATGTTAAAAACCAAGTAAAAGATAGAAAATGGTCAAAACCACTTGCCATTTGAGGATTAAGGTTTTTTTATGAGAAATGGGAGGTTAGGAACCTGGGTAGGAAGAGGTTGGGGGGTGAGGATGGGTAGGATAAATTAGGCTAGGTTTTTTTTAGGTGGTAAGGGGATGGTAAATAAAATTATACATGAGTAAAATAAGATTTACGATGGTAAATTCAATTATAAAGATGATAGACTTACTATAGTGATAATGATAATAATTATAGTGTAATTAATATGTGTCAGGTCACTAAGGGTGAAAAAGTAATGTATATAGTGGGGTGCAACAAGTGAAAAATCAGGTGCATTATACTCAATGAGAAACACATGATTAGGAAAATCAAAGGATGGTAATGTGTTAATAAGATTTTAATCAGTGACAAAAGGTAAACTATGCTCAATGAGAGGCATGTCCATGTGTAGACACTAATTTTAATTTATGTCTTGCAATAACATAAATTGTACAACACTTTTGCATTATCCCATGCTTGCTCAATTATCTCAATTATGTTATCCCTATCTATATTTCACTCATTCTTACTTGCACACACAACCTATTTATGCTCATAATGATCATATTAATCCATCAAATCAAGCATACCCTTGCATTTTACAATCCTAGTTTTTAAATAACTCACACATGTATTTGAGACCATAACATCTAGAAAGGGCCATAGTTTCCATATGCTATGGGCTGACATATATTATTTAGTCACTTTCCCTCCAACAATACTTTTCTTAACTTGCACTTCTAGACAACTTTATCTGAGTTTTCTAGATCCATAAAACATATATAATAAAGATATTCAGATCTCATTAAGGAGGAACATTCTATCTACTTATCATGTAATAGTATAATGAGAAATGTTGTAACATAATTATTAAGTGGAATGGCTACCCCTTAATTAATATGGGTCCATCACCATTATATAGGTTAATATTTTATAATATGAAATATTTATATTGCTATTATTAAATATGATAACCTACATACATACTTTAGGTTAAATATTTTTTTTTATTGATAAAGCGGGTTGAAGGGACCCATTCCCTATTAATAAAGTAGAGGCTAGATGCTCTGGAAGGAAACAATATTTAAAAACCAAAATTAAACAACTACAACTAAACACCAACTTCCAAAAGCATTAGAAGAACCAAAATATCCTAAATAAACAATTACTTCCCACCCTGAAATAATCCTCAATGCTGCCCATTCAACCCTTTTTGTTTATTCATTTTTTTACTTTGAACCACTTTCCTTGGTCAGTCGAGATAACCAATGCAATGTCACTAGAAATTTCTGAAGCAATCCTTTTATCTTACACAAAATCCTGATCTGATTCTAAACTTTCCGAAGTATGTCCCCTTTTCGTTCTACCTACTATCATGTGATTTTCTGGAGTTCCCCTCACATTATCTTCCTTCTCTATGGATACTTTATTCACAGGGGTCAGATTATTCAGAACATCCTTAAAATTCAAAGTAGATACCAAATCAAGGTTAACAAAGCCCCATCCACTTGAAGAAGTTGATCCATTATTTTTTGTAGATTTTTGGTTTTTATTGACAGGACAAGAAGCTTGTAAATTACCCATTTTTTTACATAATCTACATCAGAATGTAGTATTCTCATAGTATAATATCTAGATATGTTGAAAATTGTGAAATTTAAGATTGATCAGATCTAGTAATCCCTTTCTCAAATTGATTTCAACGCATATACATGAAAACAAACACAAACCCAAATGCATTCTATCCAAGTCTTCTTTGATACAATTTCCCAAACCATTACCAATGTCTTCCAAGGCGTACCATAGATGCAAGGGGAGGTTAGGGATCCTAACCCAAATGGGTGTTTTCGCAACCGAATATGTGTTTAGATTGAAATTTGGAAACCATGGAGTTATAAATAAACCTGCATCTCCCCATAACCATAGACCATCTATCAGACATCGTTGATAGTCTTTAACTTCTCTAAAATGTACAATGAAAAATCCTTTAGAAAAGAGGGATATTTCACACTTATTGGTCCAAGTTTTGAATACCCACTAGTATAGTGTAGAGGAGGAAGGCTAGAACCTGTTAAACCTACCAATCATTACATTTCAAGATAAATTTTTGAATTATTCCTCCACTTCAGGGTTCTCAATGATAACAGATGGAATATCCTCAGCCAGATCGACTAGATAGGCCAAATTACTTGCTATTTTTTAATCCAAGGAGAAGTTGGTGTTGTTTTCCAATATATCTTTGAAATAAGAAGTATTTTGGGGATGTTCTGGGCCACAATGGCCAGTAGCACCACCTCCAATGATTCTGTTATTTTCTTTGTTTTACCCCCCATCCCAGTCGAAATCTCGACGGAGTTTAGAACCTAGGATTAAGGCTCTGCTCCTCCACATTCTTATCCCAACCACCATTACTAATCTCACCCTCGCCAGTCTAGAAACCCCCCAAGGACAAACCATGACTAGTCTTTCCCTTTGTTGTTTCCTGCAAGCCCTCTCGGCTTCTATTTGCAGCCTTGCCAGTGTTCACTTCCTGCGTTGATTTTCCCTCCATTCTCCCCTGAACTCACACCGACTCAAGCCTTTCACTTTAGGTTAAATATTTAATATCATGAGATGATTATATTTATAATATTAAATTTTATAAACCTAGGTGTATGTGTCAAACTTTTTTGGTTGAAAAGGTGGTTCAGGAGACATACCCAATCACCTTGTATAAATAGGACTTTAAGGTCCTCATTTGATATGTTCCTGAAATATATCAAATGTAAAATAAGTTTACCCTTGTGATTATGGTTTGAAGGAGGAGGTGGAAAATAATGGATGCTATTCTAGTTCTCTGATATTAAAAGGTTATTTCAAGTGGTTTTTACCGTATTGGGGTTTTCCACTATGCATACGATGTTATCTGTGTTGAGTACGTAATATTTTATTTATTTATATTTAGTTTATGTGATGTAATGTTCATGTTAATTTATCATGTAAATTAATTAAACATGTAACTATGAATCCTATAATTTCTAACATGGTAATAGAGCTACTAAATTAAATAGGTTATATCTAAAGATAAGTTATTTAATCTATTTAATATTTTTACGGGTTTTTCTAACCAACCCAAAAGGGTGTATAAATTAAGGGGTCCCCTTCTTTATTTTCTATATTAACCTTTTTTTTAAAAAAATATTTACATGTGTGCACATGTGAAAAGGACTTTGGATTCTTACCTACACGTTAAAACCATTTACCAAGACTGGGTAAGGGTTAAATATTTATATGAAATATTTCATTATGATTTTATTGTTTCATTTGTGTGTAGGTTGAATTGTTTCAGGGGTAAATCAAATAATTAATAATAGTTGAATACTATAGCCTAGAATTTACCAATAAACACCCTGGCACACTAGCACATCACTCAGCCTAGACTAAGCACTCATCCGAAGCACACATATGTACAAGGCCCCTCTTTAGGGTTTCTGTTGTAGGATGTTAGCATGATGAAGACTTAATGCATTTAGATCCGTAAATAATACATCATTCTACAATGCATGTTCATATCTAGATCTAAAGAATAAAAAACTTAAATGATAACCATGACGAAATCAAGCATGTAAGAACCAATTATACTCAGAACTAACACTATGATTCATCTAATACACTCCATTATATTAAACATGAAAAAAATACACATAATCTTTAATGTGTAGAATAATCAACCAATGATAATAGGTCTCATACTCTATTATTAATTAAATGTCAACCCAGGGGCATAAGATTTTGAAAGGGCCTACAAAATATATGATATAGTACTTTGGAGAGAGGTATTTGTAGGCTAGAATCATCAAAGAGTATAAAGTAACCCTTGTGCAAATTGGAAAGTAAACTATGGATGTTGCTGATCTGCAAATCTAAAAATCAATAGACTATGCACTCATTAGCTTTTAGAAATGAAATGAATAACTGATAATCAATCTACACAACATAAATAGGAAATGGAGGAATAGGATCTTCCCTGCAATTGCTTCCGAGGGGGTCCTTCCGTGTGTAGAAGTGAGTTCCGATCCTACCCTAGAAACTCACATAACTACTCAAGAAGATAAATGATTCATCTATTAAGATGTAACAATTAAATATTGCTACAACAAAGAGATTACAATGAACTTAAGAGCACAAACTCACATTAATATACTTTCTCTTCACACATTCATAATGTTGCTTCTCTCATATAGCTATCACTTCATTCCTTAATCTATTACTTCATATCTATTACATTTCTATCTGAATATATATATAGACAGATCACTAACTTATTCTATGCTAGGAATATGATCAAAAACCACTCAAATAGATTATAGTTGTTTAGTTTCATATTTGTTGAGTGGAGACAACTAATTCCTATCTTATTTACATGATAAGAACTGATTACAAAACTACTTAACAAAGTAACCATAACATTACACATGATGCATTAGGATAGCTATTACTTTTTGTCTTATACTTCATTTTGATTTGGATAAGTTCTCTTTGGCTATGGGCAGTTGGAGGTGCATATTGCTCTATTGTTGCAGGTAGTTCTGGAAGATGCTACTAGTAGGTCTCGATCTTGCTATGGGTAAGATAAATCACCCAAAGACTTCTCAGACTTTTCCAAATAATGCTTCCACTCGGTTAATTTTTTTTCCAGCTTCATATTCTCAACTCCATATACTTCATGAATGCCTCATTATTGTTGGATGTCATGATTCTCTTTTATCATTACATAGCCAGTGGCTACGGGCTGTTGTAGGAGCACAACTAGAGTGCTACGCGTTAGGACCTACTACTTTAAAAGCTTATGGAATCTTTTAATTTGTTCATGGAGACATCAGAAACATCATTTTACACAAAATACAAGATTCACCAAAGTAAATAATTATATTAGATCTTAATGAACATATAAAACTAAATATATGAAAAATCATAACTTTATCTCATATCAACCATCAAGAGGAGATCAAAGTCTCAAAACTGTATGTGTAAGAGGCTTCAAAAAGGATTTAGATGGAGCCAAAACATTGCAATATGTGGTCTCATCACACCCCCCAACTTAGATTCTTAGTCGTCCCTGAGCAAGCTTGCTCATATTGAGGGCACAATATTTTCTATAGTCATAGGGGTCTTGATTACCTACTTGGCCATATCCATAGAGACCTCCCCTTATCCCAAGTTCATGCCATAAGGTTTCTTCTTTTTCTTTATCCAAAGGGACTATTTCCCTCCAATCTAGAATGGGAGGTGAGTTTGGCTCTTTATTTCTCAATATAGTGGGCAACTCATTCCATCTTGATTCATAGGATATATAAGTTGTTTTACCTTCTTTTTCCAGGAATATCAAATATCGGTTCTGGAGGATGAAACCTAAATCCTATCCATCCTTCCTTTTTCATTTTTACCAGTTCTATGTAATCATGAACCTAGGTACATGTTAGGATTCCACTTTACATTAGAAGAAATAGCAAAGTTATCGATATAAAACTCACTCATCTGTGCCTAAGTGTTAGCATCAGATTCTCTATATATGTTAAATGATGTTTGGGGTCATCCATAGCATAGGGAAGGTTATTGTATACTTTCTCATATAAGAAATGCAACCATTTCTCCTACAAATATAGAGAATATACTCGTGGTGGAGGTCTGCATTCTAAAATCCAGTAGAAAGATCATGCATATTTTCTACTTTCATCTTGAGTCCCTCTATTTATACTTCTTGTTTTTCCACCACCTCCACCAATGTGTCATGTTTCTACTTTACTTCAACATGCCCTTTAAATATTTGTACTAGCCTTTGAATAACATTATAATCTTTAACTGGAACTTGATCTGGATGCCTGAGTTAACCCCCAAAATAAATTTTTTTCTTTGGCTGGCCATCAGAGGCAAAATTCTCACCACTGACAATTTGATGAAAAGAGGATTTATCATTCCCAATTGGTGCCACCTTTGTAGGAATAGCTATGAAGACATTAGCCATCTGTTCTTACATTGTGATTATGCCTTTAGAGCTTGGAACTTTGTCCTTTCCAAATTTGAAGCTCTCTGGGTGATGCCGGAGGATCTTATTCAGCTATGGAATCAATGGAACCCACCATTCAGACATTGTGCTATCAAAAGAATCTGGAAATTAGCCATCCCGCATTTAATTTGGAGGATCTGGAAGGATAGAAATAATATCGTTTTTAGAAATAAGAAGCAGAATTTTAATTTCACTACTGGCAAGATCTCCCAAGGCATCAAAGAGGACATGGCCAAATTTAAACCTCCCAAGAACAATTGTTACCCTAAAAATGAAAAGCATATCTTATCAAATTGGCAGATCGGATATTGGAGCAACCCCGGGAATAATGTGGATAGATATTTGGTTAAATGGCATCCCCCTGAATCCAATTGGTTCAAGCTGAACTTTGATGGAGCCTCTAAGGGGAACCCTGGAACAGCAGCTGGAGGAGGAGCAATACGGGACCATAAAGGTAATTTGATTGCTGCATATGATGGAAAAAATGGGAATCCAAACCAATCATTTTACAGAAGATTTATCTGCTCTCTGGGGTTTGAGAGTTGTATGGGCCCAAAATATCCAGAACCTCATTATTGAAGGGGACTCCCTTAATATTATTAAACTGCTTAATCAGTCCTCTTCTCCTAGCTGGAATATCAAAGATTTTATCTCTGAATCCATAAGCATCAGTCACACCTTCAACAGCATCAGAATCATACATTCTTACAGGAGGGAAACAAGCTGGCCGATGCTTTGGCCAATTATGGCATTAATATAAATTTCACTATTTGGGATAATGATAGTATCCCTAATCAGCTTCACAACAGCATACATGCGGACCTTCACATGCAAACAATCTCTAGAGATATGCCTTAATCTTTGGAGGATATCCATAAATTCTTCCACATGTGCTGTTTTAATTTATTTGGCGTGGCAAATGATATCTACTTCAAATGATAGCAAGATTTTGTTTAGGAACTTCAAGTGGAGTTGTCTAAATTTAAAACAGCGCACGCGGGAGGTACAATAGCTGTTGATATTCGGATGCCAAGCTCCATGAAAACCGAAGATAACTACAAGGTGAAAGCTGACAGGGAAAGGGTTTTCACGCGCGACTTCACGCAGGCTCAGATCGGCAATTATACGGCCGTTCGTGGGAGGACCAACGGCTACAGTTCCCATTTTTATGCAACCCGCAACAGTGAGAAATGAACCACTCTCAACACCCAAAGGTATTCTAAAAATTTTTGTAACCAGCACATCATTGTGAAGATGGGAGGGCCTCCATGCCAGATTGAGCCGTGCGCGGACCCTGACTAGAAAGAAAACACTGAACTCTGGAACATTCTTAGCATCAGCGGATTCACCAACTTTATGGAAAGAGTGCAAGGCCATGATCAAAGCATCTCTATTCGCTTTGCCAAGGAGTGGAATGAGAGGACGGTCGACTATGGAGGGCAGAAAATTCTTATTAATGAGGAACTCATAGCCGAAGCGACTGGCCTCAGCTTGGAAGGATACCGCTTCTTCAACAAGAGGGTTATCAAAGAGGTTGAAGAGAGAAGATTTGTGGAGGAGGAGGAGAAGCTTATTTTCAACACCGCGGGTCTGCTTGTTAACTCAATTCCATCTCCGTATGATCAAGTCACCCGCATGATGATTCGCTTCATATCCTTGGAAGGCAGGTTTGTTACTGTCCCTGCCAAGCACCTTGTCTTTTTGAATCACTTTCGTAGGAGTAGGTTGGTTTGCTTCCCTCACTATCTGTTAAACTCTCTTGAGCGCTCCATTTTGGAGTTCCAGAAGCATACCCGGGTGGTTCCCTTACACCAAGGGCTTATTCTGCTTATTCACAAGCACTGCCTTATTAAATTCCCCGGTCTCCCTTCCTCTCCCGGCCCGGCTTTGTTGGGCTCCGCTGCTGCCAGTCCTGTCTCCCCTGCTGCCCCTGCTGCTGCCCCCACCTTCGGTGCTGCTACCCCCATGCCGGCTGCTCATGCTTCTCCTTCTTTTCCTCCTGTTGCTGCCCCTACCACCCACCCTGTCTCTACCTCTAAACGTGTCACCAGGGCTTCTAGGAGACTCAACCTTGAGTCTACTGCTGAGGGGGATGAACCTTTGGAGAACATTGCTCGTGATCTACTGAACATTAGTAGTGCCAGTCCCCAGGCGGCACCAACGGATAACCCTTCTATGAGATTGGAGGCCTTAGAGGCTGAGCTTAAATTGCTGAAGGATGAGGTCAAAAACCTTGCTAAGCAAAAAGGTAAAAAAAGCATTGAGGGGGAAGGGAGCATTGGCAATAGCCAGATTGATGACATATACAAAAAACTGACTCCTTAGACTCCCGCCTAGGGAAGATGAAGACTAGGCATGAGTATAATATTGCAGCCTTCAGGGCCATCGAGGAGTTCATCGAAGGTCATGCAAGCAGTGTTTCACAACTTAGCGGTGTCCCGGCTACACTTTGGGGCAATGAGAAAGAGAGAAAAAGAACCAGAGAGGAGCTCGATAAGACGGATGCTGCTCATATGACCACGTTGGGCATGTATCATGCTTGGAAAAGAGTAAAGATGAGTATTGATCAAGCGGCCAAGAAGTAGTCCCGACTACTTTTGCTGGACCTTATTGTTTTTATTACTGCTTCTTGGCTGTAGGCTTGCTGTTTTTTTACCGTTGTTTTGCTGTTAAGTCTCGTTTGTGTAGCTGTTTCTGGGCTTCGTTGTTCTTTGCTGTAACTTTTGTGCTCTGCTACAGCTTCTCTTCTCCTCTCTCTTATTCCGGCTTTTAGGCCTTCTTCTGTACACAAGGGTATAGTCCCTTTCAAAAAACTATTTACCAATATAAAAAAAAAAACATTATAATCTTTAAGAAAATTTTCTTCTAAGAATGTATATAGCTCATCCTTAGAGCCAGCTGAATAGGTATTTTAAGAAGTGAGGTCAAATTGTATTACCTTAGGCTCTAATACATGATGTTTTTGTGCTCTATATGGAACCATTTGGAGTAAGGAATCATCCTTTCCTCCCTTGTATTTACCTTCATATTTTGGTTCAGGTTCAAGTTCTTCTATAGGTTCTTCTTCTTTTTCTTCTTCCATGGGAGTCTTTGCCAAAGATTCTGTTGCTCCTATCAGGGCATCCAATCCTCTTGTTCCCTCTAGGTTTCTTATAATACTTCTCAAAATGTTGATTTCCTTCACTGCTTGCTCCAGAGTTTGGAATTCAGGATCTTGTTTCCCTTCACTTTTCTCCTCTTCAATTTCTACCTTTTGTGGTATCTCAGGAGGTATTTGTTCTTGCTTCTCCTCTTCTTCTGAACTATCCATCTCTCTTACTATCTCAAAACCTTATTTTGTGATAAAGAATTCTTCCTTCTTCTTTTGAGGTGTTTATTCACTGATTTCTATGGTCTCTATTTGTGTTGTTCTTTTCCTTCTTATCTTATTAGATCTTCTTACAACTATTATTTATCTCTTTTGTTCTTTCTTGGGGGTAAATTCCTCTACTACCTTTTCTTTTCCTTTTTCCTTAGGTGCTAAGGTAGTCTCAGTTTCTTCAGGTTCCTTCTCTACTATAGGTGTAGGGGGTTTTTCATCATTTTCCTGCATGTTATGCTTCCTAGTAGGTGGTGTTACCTTTACACATTTTATCTTCTTGGAGATAGAGCCCCTTGATTCTACAGACAGAGAGGCATGAGGTCTTCTTTTCATACTCCCTACCTCTTATGTGGTTTCCTTTTCTAAGGAAATGATGAGCCTCCTCCTCCTTCTTCTTATAGAAGTAGAGCTCTTAGTATTTCTTGCTATGGGTATGCTTGAATCCTCTTCTCTATTCTTAGGGGCCCTTATGATATGCTTTATTTTTGACCTCCTTTCTTTTTGTGGTTGTTTCTCAAGGAGTTTCTTCTTTTTCCACTCTTTCTTCAACTTTTTCTTGACTCTTCTCTTCTTCAGGTGCTGCAGGTTGCTAGTTTGGATTCCCTATTACCTGGTTTAAATCAATTGTAGTTTGGAGGTTTTTGAGGTCTTGCTTACTGATTAGCTAGATCAGACAATGATGAGACAAGGCATTCTTTACCCCTTTTTGATATTCTTTTGCCAATTTTTTAGGCTATTCAACAAGTGGTTTGGGACATTTATTACTATTTCATGCCTCAAGTGATTTAAGTATTTAAATTACATTGTATAGAGTAGGGAATACCTTCCTTCACATGTGAAGTACTTGATGATGAATGTAACAATTTCTCTCCAGGTGTCAAGTAGGATTCTTATCTCAATACCCCCTTTTTTCTTATTGTATTACTCCCCTTAGAATAATTGTTGTCTAATTTACTATGCATTGGGTTTCCCCTCCCAATTTTCTCCATTTTGAAGGAGTCATGTCACTTGCCTAATAAAGTGTTTTGTTACTAGAAATGATATGCCAGCTACCATGGAATGATGTCCATCAAATGTTCTCATGAATTGCTCTAATATCTCATTTGAGTATTTGATTAGCAGATGGAAGTAATTTTTCCATCCAACCCATTCAAATATGTCCCAGTAATGAGGGTCATTTCACAAGGGTGTGACATCAGTGGGTTCTCTACAAAAAACTGTTCCTCCCATAACTTCTGTAGAGAGGTTTTTTCTATGTGGAAGTATATATTTTTTATTTCTCTTCCTTGCTTGAATTTTGTCCTTTTTGTTTTTCTTAATCACATCTCAGGGGAAATATTTAATTTTCCCCTGTAATCGAGTCATGCTTCAGCATTCCCTAGGTCCTTGTGTTGTGGTCAATTAAATCTACCCGTAGCGAGATCCAATCCTACTTCCTCCCTTGGATAGATGTCACTCGTCCTGAGTGAAAAAAATGTTTCATGCATGCCATTTTTCCTTCAAATTATTATTGAAGGGACTTATTAATGTCCCCTGATGATGGTGATTGAAAAAAGTAAATGATTAAGGCATATATTTAATTTTAACATGTATCATCAAGAAATAGATACTTACTACTTGTATAGATTAGCTTTTTACCTTAGTGACACCTATTTTTCCTTCACGTGACACCTTTTTATGGGAATATTATTTGTCTAAGGGTTTTACGTGTAGCACTTTTTCCAATGAGTAATTTGATTGCAAGGATCATCTGAAAAATGATTGCTCTTCTGGAATTTTTTATGTAATTTTTATGCTTAGGTAGATCAGACATGAGGTTCCTCTTGGACTCGGCTAGAGGTTCTTGTTTCTATTTGTGCATCTACAACATGTGAAAACCTGAAAAAATGATACCATCTTGCGTGATGCTTGTGATTTTTAGAAACTTACATTCCTTCTTCTTTTGTATGATGCCTGCAACTTCTGGAGTAGATTTGTGTATCTCTTTTCTTGACTACCCATAGCATTGTTATACTACAACACTCTAAAATTTTTCCTATAGTGACCTTGAGGTGGCCCATAACACTGATCAGGTAGCCTAATTTAACCAAGGGGTTTCCCGTAGCAAGCAAGGAATTTTTGTAAGAAGGGAAAGAATACCTGTAGCATGAATTCTACTTTGTGCAATTGTTTTTGATTCAACTTTTTCCTTTCCTCCTTCTGAATATGCCTGTGGCTATCCAAAAATCTACCTGTATCACTTTTAGAAAGTGCTCATGGTAACTATTTGAGGAGCATGCAACAACTAGAAGGTTTCCTGTAGCAATTAGAAGTGGAAAAAGAAATGTGTTAAGCAGGTTTGGCTGAGGTGTTTTTATTTCCATCCTTCTTGAAAAATACACATTTTTTTCTTCTCCTTTCCTCGCTTTTTAAAAAAAAGTTTGCCCCTAAATAGCTAGCGAGCTGGTTTTCCATTTAGGCCCTTTTTCACAATTCTGAGCAGCCAACAGGTTGCTTTTCTACCCAAAATATGTCAACAACACCCAAAAAGGGTTTTTATTGTTGTTTTCTTCATTTTGATCTTGCTACTACCTGTAGGAAAATGTTTATTATGGCCCTATTAAGGTCCATATACAACATTTCAATCTTCTTCCCATGGGAGGTAGAGATAATCCTCCGTTCCTTCCTCATTAATCTCCTTTTCATTTTAATTTGGTGGGTCAATATGAGGGTTTGTTTACATGGATTACTACACTTGCTATGAAAATTACTCATTTGATAAGGGTTTCTCGTATACTTTGAGTCTGTGACTATTAACCAGGAGTTTGAATCTTACTGGATCAATTGTTTGTAGTTGGATTACACCATTTTCATAGACATGTTCAATCTCGTATGGCCCAAGCCATATTGTTTGTAATTTTCCTTTGTGGTATTCATATTTTGAATCAAACATTAGGGCCAAATCTCCATGTGTGAACTACCTAGGCTTAATGTATCTTTCATTCCATCCTATTTGCTACTATTGTATAAATTTTGTGTTTTGAAGTGCTTGTTGTCTATAGTCATCCAAAGCATTGAGCTGCATCAATATTTACTTATGTGCTTTAGAATTATCAATTCCCATCTCTAATGCAGGCCTTGTAGTTTTGTGTTCAAATTCTATTGGTAGCATTGGTATCTTCCCATACACTAACTCATATGGTGTCAAGCTAGTAGTTGTTTTCCATGTGATTCTCTATGCCCATATAGCCTCGTGGAGTCTAGAATCCTAATCCTTTCTTAATAGATTGAATATTTTGGTTAGGATATTTTCTAATTCTCTATTCGTGACTTCAACCTGGCCATTGGACTATGGATGGTATAGTGTGGAATTCTTGTGTCTTATCACATATTCTTCCATTAGATCAGCAATGAGATCAGTAGTAAGTTGTGGCCCTTGATCTGTAACTATTTCCCTTGTTACAACGTATCTTGTGAATATCTCCTCGTATAAGAAGGATGATACTTTCTCATCTCGAGTGTCAGTGCTTTTACTTTAGCCCATTTGGTGACATAATTTGTACATACAATGATGTACTCTTTGTTGTTTGATTTAGGGTCTATGGGCCTAACAAAGTCTAGCCCCCATTTGTCAAAAGGCTCTAATTACAGTTGAGGCTATATTGGCATCTCATTTTCCCTTGTAGGCCTCTCCATATTTTGGCATTTATCATAGTGGGCTATACATCTGTTTGCATCCTTATGCAATGTAGGCCAGTAGTATCCTGCAGTCAGGACTTTGACTGTTGTTCTTTTGACAGTAAAGTGTCCTTTATATGGCTCATCATGACATGCTTTAAGAATTTCAACTACTTCATCTTCTCGTAGACATCTTCATATTACACAATCAGGTCCATTATAGAAGAGAAAACTAGAAATCCAAGAGTACTTACCACTTTTCTATATTAAGGTATGCTTCTCTTTTGAGGAAAAGTTATGTGGCAGTTGTCTAGAAATGAGGTAGTTTACTACATCAACAAACAAGGGTGTAGAGATAGCGAGGATGAAGAGGTACTCATCGGGAAATGAGTCATCCACTATGCCATCCTCTTGAATGCTTTATAATCTTGAAATGAAGTTAGCTACAATGTTGTCCTTCCCTGGTTTATCTAGTATGGTAATGTCAAATTATTGCAATAAGAGAATCCATCTTACCACTCTTCCGAATACCGATGGTTTATTCATGAGGTACCTAATGGCAACATGATCTGTGTGTATGAATGTTTGATAGCATGTGATCTAATGTTTGAACTTGTTGATTGCATATATAACTCCCAAGAATTTTTTCTCCATCACTATGTAGTTCAGCTTTGTTGCTTACAAAGTAAATAACATAACTGAGATGGCCTTCTTTCTATCCTAGTAATGCACCTAGGGTAGTATCAGAGGCATCTATATGTATATGAAAAGGAAATTCCCAATCTGGTACATGTAATATGGGGGTTGATATGAGTAACTACTTCAGTAGATTGAATGCTTCATTACAGGCGGGAGTCCATACAAACTCAACATCTT
The DNA here is from genome assembly GCA_019776745.2 of Taxus chinensis. Lineage (NCBI taxonomy): Eukaryota > Viridiplantae > Streptophyta > Pinopsida > Cupressales > Taxaceae > Taxus > Taxus chinensis. Next base: position 1,031,266,731 of record CM034146.1, on the reverse strand, counting down.
TGTTTAATAGGGTGAATAATGGGGCTGCCATTTTGCTGAAATTGTTGATGAACCTCTGATAGTAACCAGCATGACCCAAGAATCTGTGTACATCTTTTTGTTTTTGTGGTACCAGAAGGTCCTTGATGATAGAAATCTTGGTTGCGTCCACTCTAATCCCCTTTTTAGAGACATGGTGTCCTAGAAATATGCCTTCCTCCATGAGCATGAAACATTTCTTATAACTTAGGGATAGATTATTTTCTTGACAGCATATTAATAATTTTTCCAAGTTATTCAGACATACCTCAAATGTGTCTCCATAGATGGTGAATTCATCCATATATATCTCTACATAGTCATGTGAGAGATCCGAAAATATGCAAAGGACTACCCATTGAAATGTGGTAGGTGCATTGCATAATCCAAATGGTAGGACAACATATGTGAATGTTCCCCATCGGCATGTGACCATGGTATTATCTTGATCGTTAGGAGCAATGTGGGTATGATTGTATCTGCTGAAACCATCTAAGAATACAAAGTATTTCTTCCATGTAATTGTATCTAGCACTTGATCAATAAATGGCAGTGAGAAATGGTCCTTCCTTGTAGCTGTGTTCAATTCTCTATAGTCTATACATATACACCACTTTCCTCTTTTCTTGATTACAAATACTAATGGAGAAACCCAATGGCTGTCAGAGACTGGATAAATGAATCCTACATCTAAGAGTTTCTATATTTCAGCCTTGACTATTTCTTTCACTGCTGCGTTCATCCACCTTTGTTGTTGGCATATGGGTTTGCATTCCTCTTTGATGTAAATGTGGTGTTTACACTTTTTTGGGATGATGCCTTGCATGTCTTCATAGTCCAATGCAAATGATCCTTTGTTTACATGTAATATGGCTGTCAATTTTCTTTCTTCTTCCACACTTAATTTGTTATTTATGGGGAATGTCTTTCCTAGCATTATTTCTATGGCTTTTGTGGATTTTTTCATTTTCTCTATGCTACTGATTGATCGTATGTGGTTGCATCTATGTGGTAACAGCTGATGGAAGATCCTTTTATCACTTTTAACTAGTTCTTATTTTTACCATAGATTAGAAAAAGGACAATGAATATAAGGAAATTCTTTAGGAGTTGATTGTTCTACCTTATAGTTGTTTTGTAGTATGTTGGAGATGATGGTATCCTCTTCTATATCTTCCAGTGTGCATGCATGATCTATTGTTAAATAAGGGAAGAGGGGTACCTCCTCTTCTTCTTCAATCTAGACAGGCTGGTCCTTGTCTTGTGGTACCTGTTCTGGTGGGTACAAAACCAGTTGCTTGGTGATGTTCCCATTTGAAATCTACATGTTGCCAGATCTACAACTGATTAATGCATCTGCAGTGGCTAACCATGGCCTTCCCAAGATTAGAGGATATCCTCCAAGTTTTGTTTTTGGCTATAATAGAATAAAATCTATAGGGTACTCCCATGAATCTACTGATATGACCATGTCTTTTATGATTTCTTCTATTCGTACTATGGATTTTTCTACCATTTGTAGCATTATAGATGTGGGATGAATATGTTGTAGGTATAATTTATGCATTGTTTCCATTTTTATGACATCGATGGTAGCTCCTAGATCGATCAAGGTATTATGGACTTATCATCCATTGATCTGAATAGTGACAACTGGACAACTTGGTTTTGCATATTTTTGTGGTTGCGTTCTTCCCAGCATGATTTCCACCAATTGTCCAATGACATGGACTGTATTAGGGTCCTTCTTCTTCCTTCCAGGTTTTCAAAGGCAAAATTCTCTGACTACCTTTGAATAAATGGGGAAATATTTAATGGCCTAAAATAAAGGGATCTTTACACAAAAATTCATCTGCCCTAGGATATTGAACTCAGGTTCAACAAGAGTATGTTGAAGGTTCAGACATTCTGGGAAGGCTAGTGATATTGTTTCTACATTCTATTTATTAGCTGGTTCAGGATCCTCCTGTGGTTGTGGTGTAAAATATGGAATGGATATTGTGGGTTTTTTCACTATAGGAATACTTGGAGGTGGTATATTTATTCCTGAACACAAGTGGACTTCATTGATTTCTACTATATAAGTGGGGTACTGTGTTATTTCTGTAGTACATATTGGTTGAGAAAACTTCTTGGTTGGATTTGGCATAGGTTGAGTAGGTATTTGAGCCAATCTTGTTGGTTGTGTGTTCGACATTATTGTTGGATGTTGTGGTTGTTATGGGAACCCACCTTACTGATTTCCCCAAGGTTTTTGCCCTCTCCATGGTTGCTACCATGGGTTTGCAAGATTTTGTGGACCTTGGGTTGGTTGGTTTTACCATTGATTGTGTGGGGGCTGTCATGGTTGATTTTTCTAGGGTGGAGTAGGATACTACTGCCATTGATTAGGATTATATGGTTATTTCATAGGCCAATGTGGGTTGGGAGGGGTTGGGGGCATCCAAGGATTACTCCAGATGGGCATGTTATTTGTATTTTGATTGAAAAATGATGATTGTGAAAATGGTGAATTTGATCCCATACCTAGATAGTTTTTCCTTGACTACAAAGTTTTCCTTTATGCCATGTGTAACACTTGGTCTTCATCTCCTCCTATGGTATACAAAACTATGGAATCTAGTTCTTTAGATGTAATGCTTGCTACCTTCATATTTATAACTTAACACTTGCTATCAGCTTGATTCTTTTGACAATCTGGGTAGTAGACTGTAAGGGCTTTGTCCATTGTTTGTTGTTTCTATCTGATGTGCAACATATCTAGCTGTGTGGCCATGTGGTTGATTATATCCATCTTCGTGTCCCATAACAGATTACTTACATCAGCTTTAGAGATCCCATTGGTTGATTCTGGAAGCATTTTGTTATTCCAAATTTTACCTAATGTTGATCTCAAATAATTCTTCCCCAGTTGTTACATCTCCTCAAAGCTTAGCTGGGATGCATCTCCTCCACTCATGAGGTCTAAGGATTCCAAGAATTCATCTCAGATTCCTTTCAAAAATACTAGCTTGAGTGTGTATGGGTTGAGATTAGTTTTCTTATACTTTTACAGAGTGAAGGTGAACCTCTCCATGTAGTCTTCCAAAGATTCATCCTCATCTTGAGTCACGTGGAATATGTCATTTCTTCTGAAGTTTATGCCTTTGCCATATTCTTGATATTTGGCCAGAAAATTTTTCTCCATCTCATCCCAACTACTGACTATGTTCCCCCCTTGTCCCATGAACCATCTTAGTGTTGCATCCTTCAGGGTGGCTAGAAATATCTTGAGCTTTTGTTCATCCATTCGGTAGTCGTAGCTTCGGCATAACACATCATACTCAAATAGGAATGTATCTGGATCCTCATTGAACGTCCCTCTGAAGTGTGGGAGGGATGAGGGTGGAATATTCTTCAGAGGAGTATTTTTTTGGGTTTCTACAATTAGGAATTCAAAAGTGGAGACAACATGTCCTCTACCTTAAACTTAATTTCTTGATGCTTGATCTATGGCGTATTTCCCTTATTATACGGGTCCTAAGATATTTCATAATAATGTCCTCAAATTCCCGATAAACCTCCCCCTCGATACTATAATATATAGATACTTGAGGTGTTGTACAGTGGGTGGAAGTAGTTGTAACAAAACTTTCTGAATTTAGTAGGTATTCTGGTGTTCTTTCTCCTCATGGAGTATGGGATTCATTCAAATCCTCCTCATTTCTTTCTTTCACTAGCACAGCCAAGGTCTTCTCTACTTCTTGTTCTTCTTCTTGAATACATTTCAGCTCCTCTACCACTCTTCTTCTTTGTGTGGAAGTATACTCCTTGTCTTGGGAGATAAGTAGCTCATTTTCTACAGTAGTTTGTTTTTACTTTGGCAAAAAATATTCCAAACGAGTCTCATTCTCTATGCATAAATTTTCCAGCTCTCTCTCTTTCTTTTTCCTATATATTTTCCTTTTTTTTCCTTTTTTATATTTTTTTCTTTATTTTTTTTAATATATGAGGGGCTTGGTTCTTAATGTTATTTACAAAAATTGAGCAATGTGGTAATGACAAATTTTACCCTAGCAAGTAGAATTCTAGCTCCTAGAAAGCTTTTGAAATAACAGGAAAGAAATTTGACTCTAAAAGTAGTAGGATGGCTATTTCCAGAAAGCATGAATGGTTATTCTAGAAAGTGGGAAATGAAAGCATGATTTGACCGAAAAGTGGGAAAATTGAAACACTTTTATGGTAACTATCTAGACACCTTCCCTGACAACGACACAAAAATGATGTGTAGAATAATCAACCAATGATATTAGGTCTCATACCCTACTATTCATTAAATGTCAACCCAGGGGAATAATATTTTCAAAGGGCCCTACAAAATATATGCTACAGTACTTTAGAGTGATGTCTTTGTAGGCTATAATCATCAAAGAGTATAAAGTAATGCTTATGCAAATTGGAAAGTAAAGTATGGGATGTTGCTGATCTGCAGATCTAAAACACAACACACTATGCACTCATTAGCTTTTAGAAATGAAATTAATAACTAATAATCAATCCACACAACATAAATAGGAAATGGAGGAATAGGATATTCCTTAAAATTCCTTCTGAGGGGGCCCTTCCTCATGCAGAAGTGAGTTCCGATCCTACCCTCAAAATTCACAGAACTGCTCAAGAATATAAATTATTCATCTATTAAGTTGTAGAAATTAAAGATTGCTACAACAAAGAGATTACAATGAACTTAAGAGCAAAAACTGACATTAATATATTCTGTCTTCACACATTCATAATTATTCTTCTCTCATACAGCTATCACTTCATTTCCTTAATCTATTAGTCCATATCTATTACATTTCTATCTGAATATATATAGAGAGAGAGAGAGAGATCACTAACTTATTCTATGCTAGGAATATGATCAAAAACCACTCAAATAGATTATAGTTGTTCAGTTTCATATTTGTTGAGTGGAGACAACTAATTCCTATCTTATTTACATGATAAGAACTGATTACAAAACTACTTAACAAAGTAACCATAACATTACACATGATGCATTAGGATAGCTAGTACTTTTTGTCTTATACTTCATTTTGATTTGGATAAGTTCTCTTTGGCTACGGGAAAGCTAGAGGTGCATATTGTTTTGTTGTTGTAGGTAGTTCTAGAAGATGCTATCGGTAGGTCTAAAGCTTGCTATGGGTAAGATAAAATCACCCAAAGACTTCTTATACTTGTCCAAACAATGCTGCCACATGGTTAATTTTTTTTCCAGCTTCATATGCTCAACTCCATATACTTCATGACTACCTCATTATTGTTGGAGTGTCATGATTCTCTTTTATCATTGCCCAACCAGTGGTTACGGGATGCTATAGGAGCACAACTAGAGTGCTACACGTTAGGAACTACTACTTTAAAAGCTTATGACATCTTGTAATTTGTTCATGGAGACATCAGAAACATCAGTTTTCACAAAAAAAAATGATTCACCAAAGTAAATAAGTATATTAGATCTTAATGAACATACAAAACTAAATATATGCCAAAATCATAACTTTATCTCATATCAACCATCAAGACGAGATCAAATTCTCAAAACTATATGTGTAAGAGGCTTCAAAAAGGATTTAGATGGGGCCAATACATGACAATATATGGCCTCATCAAGCTCATTACAATAGATAATACCATAGTTTATGCACACATCAAATTTGGTAGAATAAACTATCAATAATTCGGTTCTCACATACCACTACTATACTACGTATTTCATTACATATTTATAAGGGTGGGGAATTTCCCTTCACTACTTATCTAATCCCAAAATATATTTCATGCTAAGAATAGCCATGTGCCTTTACAATAATAGGCTCACATGCAAATAATGATAACAATAGACCTCTCTTAGTTAACTATCAGTAGCAAAATCTATCTTAGATTGATCCCATGTAAAGCGCTCCATAGCTATTCTTCCAAAAATAGCCAATGTGTGTCACGTAAGTCTATTCCCATTTGTGTGCTCCACATGCCATCTTCTAAAAATAGATCATAATCATGAAAACAACTAAGTCCCAATTTGTCTCTATCCTCTGTGGTGTGATTCCTTCATGATCCTCCTACACCTCTAAATGTGCTCTGCTCTTCCACGTGAATATTTTTTATGCCTTTTGCTAAGTGTTATACATTGTTTTCTCAACATCACCACAGAATAACTACATTTCCACCATAGAAATGGTTACCCCTTGAATTTTCGAAGAATGAGAAAGAATATAAAGGGAAGATAGTAAAGGGTAATCTATACAAAAGAATGATTTACTCAGCAGTATCCTCTGCTTCAACTAGAAAAATGAGTTCTAGATATTATTCCATTATTTTGGTCTCTAATGTTTTCCATTCACTTACTATGGCCTTTTATTTTTTTGTAATATCTACCACAATAAAGTCCATCTCATCTTGGGTAATTTCTCCCTTTTCATTCTACAAAAACATAACAATGTTGGACATTGCATACATTCTTCCTTCTAGTATATCCATCTTCTATGCTATAATCTTCCCCATCTCATCCAATCTTTCCTTATGGGGTTCTTGTGATGCTGCAAGGGCATCACACTTTTGTTTCACCAATGCCAACCTCTCTACATGACCTAGTGTCTCATCCTTCATCACTTTTAGGACTTCATTGTCCTCTACCATAGTCCTTACTTTGATTACCACCTCCAGAGCAGTGATAATATTTAATACATGGTCTACTTTCCTTATCTCCTCCTATAAGGTTTGGAGTAATCTGTCATAAGATGTAATATTTGTCATCATTGAAGTCTTTTCTCACTCTGCTTCCTGGTCTAGATCTTTTGGTACTGGCATGTGTGTAAGTCCATCCTAAAACACCAAATACACCAAGGTACTACATAATGCATTGTTGAAGGAAATGTTTCAGGTACCTTAGACTCTAAATGTGGTCTTGCTTTTAGGACATGGTATCCAATTTCCTCTAGCATGTTGATGAAATCATTATTCTTCTTCTCTAATTCCTTCTCTTTTTGTAGGCATGCTATCTCTATATATTGTTCCTTGATCTTCTCTTTTAGCACCCTAATAGTTGCAGTTGTATCCACATTCCTCCTTGCTACCTCTGTAGATACCTTCACCAAGGCATTACTTACTTGTTCATCCAACACCGTTATGTGTCTATCTTGAGGTGTCTTCTTCAATCTTCTTAATACACTAGACTCTTAACAGACGTCGAAGTCTAGTTTTTTCATATGTGTCTTCACTGACCAAGATAGTTCTTTCCTTGTGCACACAGTAGCCATGTAATTCCTTAAGGCCCTTCATTCTTTAGAAATGGGCATAGATAATTTTAATTGTGTCCTCAATGTAGCCCATGAACAATGTAGTATACTCCCCACTTGTCCTCTTCGACCTTGACCCGATAAGGACTTGAGCAGTAAAGTCTGGAACTTGTTTTTCTATGCCCTGAAATCTCTTGTACTATCTCGTCTACCTCCTTTACTGCTGTTAGGAATATTATATTGTTTACATTGGTGAATGTTTTAATGTAATTTATATATTATCATGGGGATAATATATATGGGTGAATAAATAAAATGTAATATTATTAAATATGAGAATATATATCTCATATTAATAATATAGGTTTTATATATTAGTTGTGAGTTTGTCGTATAAACAACTCATGTTGGTATTTTCAGGATTAGTCGACTGTGCTGAGATGACTAATGGATTGAGAGAGATTAGTGGAAGGTTAAGAGATATGTGGGATAAAGGATGAATCCTATTTGATAGGAGATCATATGTGTATTTATACCTCAATCTAAATGAAGATATATCCTAGATGAATTGAAAATTATTCTAATATTATTTTATTTTGTGTTTTTATTGTGTAATATTATTTCCAATAATGTGTACCAAATTCAAGAAATCCTTCTTCTCCATCATTTCTTCATTCTTTGGATATTCCACGTCCTCTGGTTGTGTCAGAGATTCGGGTGCATTCTCCTTAGACTTTTCCTCCTCCTCATTTAGTTTCATCTTTCATCTCCTTTTCTCATCTCTCTCCTTCTGTAGAGAGAGTCATGGTGATCTATGTAATGAATGAGGTATAACACCTTGGGTTCTAGTTCTTTTGAATACCCTTTTGAAGCAATGCTTTCCTTATACTACATCTAGGTCCTCCTCACCTCCTTCTTGCACTAGAGGTGGTGTTAACACACACTTAGTTCCTACATTTTCTATAGGCTTCCTTTATCCTCTCTGCATGGTATGGAGTTGGCATATTCTCTATTGTATGCTTACCGCTGGGAAGCCCTGGAACTGTGAACTCATTTTTGACATAATTTTTTAATTAAGCTTGGGCTTGAGTTGAAGATACATAAGTGCTTCTCTAACATATTTGACTACAAAGCTTACTGGCTTCATGTTTATTACATCTGAGACAAGCCTCTTAATGTAGGTAGTCCTTCCTAGATATACATATGTTTTTCTCAGAGTGTGATAATCACAATTTACCTTATCTGCAACAAAGTTTAGGTGGCATGTATTGGTGAACTGGTGAACTAATTCCTATAAGTAGTGTGTTGTAAAGGCATATGGTATTTTGCACCAAGGGTTCCAAGTCCTGTCCTTCATTAAACATCACACAATGCAAAAATGTTGGTAGACTACAAAATGTACAACCTTACCCACCACTGAAGGTAACTCCCTGGGTTTGTGTCACTCCTCTTCAAATATCGCATAGAACCTATCATACTAAATATTTTCCATTTGTTTAAATGGCCCACCTATGGTCCCTTTGCATAAGTATTTATCAAATATTTCGACCATAGATTTATTTTCTGTGGGGTACTCCTAAATATTTTCCTTTGGCCCATCAAACACTCCAATCTCCATAAACACCAAAGACAATAAAATAGTGCCAAAAATAATTTTGTCACTTGTACGTGCTTCTGAAATGATTGTCTCTACTATGTAACCCATGATATTATAGATCACTCCTTGAGACATTTTCCATGTAATGTGCAGCCACATTGTATTCACCTGTGACCACCTTTCTCGATCATTCAACTTTGTTATCAAATGTGTTGCTGCATGTACCACTGGGTACTTCTTCAATTTATCAATGTCCATACCGCGTAGACTATTGGTATATCCTAGCTCCTTTATTAGCTTTAGGATCACTAATTTATCTGTTAATTCAATCTCTAAATATGCTCTTGAGGCCATTAATACTATCACTATTGAATTTAAGGTGGTTGTAATTCTAACCCTTTTTCCAACGAAGTAGAAGAAGTCCTCATGGACTCTTCTCATAAACCATTGATACAATGGTTCATAATTTCCAAAGTATGGTAGCTCGTATAACTGGTAGAATGTAATCTTCTTTAGCAACTTCTCTCCAACATCATCGTACACTGATATGTCTTATGTTGTGTGTTTGTTTTTTTTCATGCTCAACAATGCTTCTAGTTCCTTCTTATTATCTGATGTACGATGGTTGTAATAACTGATCTTACATTTATGGATGTGGTAATCCCATTCTTCTCCTACAATTATGCCCTCTGGATACTACATTTTTGAGAAATTACTCTTGGGAACAATTTCTTCTACCATCTTGACCATTTTTTCCCTTTCACTCCTGTAAGTCCTTTCTTCAGTGCCATTTAAAAATCTCTCCTTTCTATCCTATGTAATGAGTAAGTTAAAAACCTAGTTTGAATCTTCATGCCCTAGTGGAAATCACGTGCCCTAGCTCTTTTTGTAATGCATTTTCTTCACTCAAACCCTTCACCTATGGGAACGCAAGCTTCTCCTATGCACAAATCTTCTCTCCACATCTTGTTTCAAATTATCACAATTTCAATGGTAAGAATGAACTCCCATTTTGTCTTTATATAGATTTTTAAAAAATTAGTGCATTTATTTCTCCTTTAACTTCCAAAAATCTCCTCATTAATCAATCATTTTTGTTCTTTCTGAGCAGTACATCCTCGCGCCCAAGCTATAACCTTTTAGTGTGCCTTCCTACCTTCTAGCCACATACCTCTCTTCAGTGCACCTCCATGTGTCCAAGTACCTCACTATTGCGCCTTCCCTTGGTAGTTCCTATAGCCCCTGCTTACATCGTGTTATACTTGTTTCTTCATTTATCTCCACCTATGATCCTTGTTTCCAGAAGTAATCTCTTTTTTAACAATTCTCCAACTTGAATAGCACCTATAGGAGTATTTTCCTTTCATGTGTACTTATTTTCAATAGTCTTATACTTGGATATCAATAACCACCCCACACCAATGGTATGTGCAGTCCTCTACACATATAAAGTCTTCAAATAATAATTAGCTTCTGGTGCACAAACGTGCTTATTACACAAAAAAACTAACTAAATTGATGAAGCATGGTGATGAAGAAGGAAATATATTAAGGAAATACAAAATTGAAAACATGTTAGGCCCCAAAATTTTATCGAAGTACAAGAAGGTGTGTGGGTACGTGGGAACTAGTTGAAGAAAGGCAAGTAGGGTTGAAGGCATGTAGGGAAAGGGTTCTGACAGGGTTTTGTGGAACACACAGTTCACACATGTAGGAAAAAATGGTTTTTGTACTTAGCTACATTCAGTATCCTAGGAAACACATGAGAAAAACATGACCCTTATGGATAAAGTGCTAGCCTAGTGACTGTGGATCAAAAGGGAATATTCTAAGCTTGCGATGGAAGTTTCAAGAAGACATCATTACAAGGAATGGAAATCTCGAATCTGGAAAGGCGTGCTTCTATAAAGGACCACTTCGACACTTGGAAACTGATCTATAACTTTTGGAAGGCATGGTGGTGGGTGCTAAGGATATATATACAAGTGACTGGTACAATAAAAAGGGAGAATGGAGATAGTTGAAGAGAGGTAAAGCTCTATAGAAAGAAGAATGGAGGGCATTATGGTTAGGTATTAGGAGAGCTTTGTGAGTAATAACACATAAAAAGGGGATGGGTTCTCATTTTTGTTTGTAATATGATGAACCGAGTATAGTTCTAAGGCATGACTTGGCTCTGCATAATTATATGAGGATCTGTTATGACCTTAAGGGATGTAATGTGGGTTATTAACTTTGATATTATGAATATAATGCTTTGTTGTAAATCATTTATGTTTAGTACTTATGCATTTCCTTTCTATATGAGTCATCTGCATGTGCTTCTTATTATTTCTCTTACTTGTATATAATGAGATGATATCTACTCCTAATTTCATAAGAGTGTGGTTTAGTTCTTTTCTATCTTGCATTTGATTATCTACTCTACAATGATGCATTCTCACAAGAATCACATAAATGAGAGACTTGGCACCAACGTGTGCCTCAGGTGAGCAATTAACACCTGTTTAGTGATAGACTAGCTCGCATGGCATTTTTCATATTCTACGAAGGGTATAAAAATGACTATGAAACCTAATCTAAATGGAAACACTACCTTATTACAAACACCAAGAACACTTATTTATAGTAGGGATTCAACCTACTCCCATTGAATTACTCGGGTAGTATTGTTCCATCACACATTTCTAATTGAAAAGTTCTTATTTCAAGTATGTGAGTGATAACATATAGTCCTAACCAATGTACTTTGAATTTTCATGGATGGCACAGAAACTTAGAATCATAAAGAAGCACCATTTTTCCTATCTCAAGATTTTTTTCACTAATTTTCTTATCATGCAATGCTTTCTACCTTGCTTTTTCTTGCTTCTAACTCTAGCATGTAATTTTTCATCACTCATCTATTTTGATTATCTTTTCAATCCATTCTTTTAATGCTTGTTCATCAAATAATCCTCCATTATGCACAATATGTAAAGAAGGTAACACAAATTATATAGGAATAACTGCTTTTGTGCCAAGCACCAACTGAAATGGTGTGGCTTTGGTCAACCTTATATAGGTTGTTTGATATGCCCAAAGTATAACAAAAAAAAATTCATCCCCATCTTTCCTTCCAACATCACAAGTTTTTGTCAATGTCTGGCTCAAAATTTTTTTAAAGGCCTCAACAATTCCATTAGAATGAGGATGATATGGTGTAGACTTAAGGTGCACAATCATAAACTCATCCAAAAATATCCTAATTGTCTCATTCAAAAAATGGGTGCCCTTATCACTGGTCAAACTCAAAATAAATACATACCTTGTAATACTATTTTCCCATAGAAACTTGGTTGTTTAAGCCAATATACAATCCTTTGTAGGTGTTTCTTCTTCCCACCTTGTGATATAATATATATAATTAATGATGTAGTGTGATCTAGTCCTACGTGCAGCTAGTGAAATAGGACCCACAAATTCTATAGCCCATTTTTCAAATGGTTTAGTACTAGTATCAGGTCTTAGAGGCATTTCATCTCATTGACCTAGTTTCCCAAGGCACTGATAGAGATAAAAAGCCTCACAATATGCTTTATAATCTCTATACAGGATCTCCCACCATAATCCAGTGAATAGATTCTTGCGCGTAGTGGCATCACCTACATAGTGGCCACCAGGAATACCACCATGGGATTTCTCCATGATATTTGTGTGCTCATGCTCCAGTACATAATGGTGTAATACTTCATCCCAACCCAACTTTTACAGGTCACCGCTAATCAACATATATGGTATCACACATATAACAAGTTATTTCTTCTCTAAGGATTTCCTTCCTTCTAGTGTCATACTTGTTCATAGAAAGATAACAATGTCCTCTAATTCTGATGGAGCTCATTATAACCTATATAATTTTACATATGGCATGGTATCTTCAATTACCTATGCTTCTTCTCCTGACTGTACTCTGAATAAATGATTTGGTCCAAAATTTCTTTTCCTAGTTTTACCACCACTGTGAAATCAAATTCTTGAAATAAGAGTACCCATCTGCATATGCACCCCTGTAAAATGGGCTTGTTTACTAAATACTTCAATGTCATGTGATCAATATAAAATAAAAATGGTGTAGCTAGTAGGTACTATGTGAATTCATGTAGTGCATAGATCATTGACAAACCTTCATGCTCTATAGTTGTAAAATTCTGCTCTTCAAGAGTTAACTTTCTACTAACAAAATAGATAGGATGATCTATACTACCTTCTCCAGGATGATCCAATACTACACTAATGGCCATGATAGAGGCATCCACATGTAAATGAAATGGTTGGTCTCATGAAGGAAAGTGTTGTTATCCAAAATTCACCCCTCAAGGTAATTTTGATAACATGCATCAAATTCTTTAGTCCCAAGCAAATAGATTGATTAAAGGCCCAAAATCATGTTTTTGGGGCCCCCTCAGCTTCTTTCTAGCTCTCCCATCCAAGAAGAAAACCCAACGAGTTAGAAAAGGTGAAAAAATTACAAAAAAAAAGCTAAGCTTGGGGCCAAAATACAGAGAAAATTTGCTAAGTCAGACATTTTTGTCCTAGGCAGCACTTGGGATAGTTGGGACATCGGGGCGCAAATCGGCCAAAAAGCCGCCAGGTAGTCTGCACAGTACTTGGGACAGTTGGAACGTTAGGATGCGCAGGACGTGAAAAGGTGAACCAGCCGAAGGTGGAAAAAATGACTAAGTGTTGTTATCATGCAGTTTGGGACATCTAGACCATAGGTACGCACGGGACACGAACTGGCCGAAAAGCCGAAAGGCGGTCCATTTCGGGCAGTTCGGAAGAATAAGGCCGGGACAGCTGGGACAAAGGTATGCGCGGGACACGAACCGGTCGAAAAGGCAAAAACGTAGCAAAAGAGAGACGAGGAAGCCTGAATCAGCCGATGTGGGAGAATGTAGCTGGGATAGCTGGGACAAAAGTATGTGAGGGACGCGAGGGACACGAAAAGCTGAAATGACTGACAGCAAGGAAGAAAAGTCAACGTTTTACCCATGAACTTCAAACTGCCATAACTTTTGACTCCGAGCTCCGATTTTCATAAAATTAGACTTTCTGGAATGAGCTCTTATTTTTAATGAGGCTAAATATATTTAATTAAGAGAAAAATATTCAGCTCTAGTTATTTAATGCTCATTCCCGTCAAATGACAGAAAACGTCTACCAGACCCAAAACAGCTACCCGCACTCAGAAGGCCATAACTTTTGCATTTCTCAACGAAATCACACAAAATTGGTACCATTGGAATCATGGCTCCAAGTGAAATGCACCAAAATCAAGAAATTGCAGATTTGATGAGATATTGATTGATTTTTTTTAGAAAACGTGGCTGGGTTCATAACAGTGTTTTTATTTGGTGGTTGGGAGTGCAATTAAGAGGCATGGTCATCATTCTTTCTCTGCTGCAACACCTGGGAAAAAATGGGGAGCCTTTTGCAAGTAATATAAAATCATTTTACTCTATTTAATTCCTCTTACAAGTGGTTTGAAGGACATATTTCGAGATTTTCATTTTTCCCTCTCTCTCTCTTCTCATCTTTTCTATAAATTAGAGTGTTGGGCTCATTGTAAAGGGAGGTAGTTTTTTGATAACAAAGCTCTACCAAAATTTCTTTGTGACGATAATGTGTTGCAGGCCCTTGTTGTGGACTCCTTGCATGGTGATCCAGGCAATTTTCTTGTAATAGATTGAATTGTGCATATCATGAAAGCAATAAAATATAATTTTGTGGGTGCATATTCCCCTGTTGTGTTTTTTTGCATTCTTCTTGCCCCTTCAACCTTGATTACAAGGATATTGTGTCTATTATTATGCTCTTACATGGATCCATTATCATTGTGCTATGTTTGGAAGTATTTTTGTGAAAGCATTTTGCTAGATTTTGGAGAAATGTCATCATCCTCTTCTAGTGTGCACTTTACTTCTATATTTCACGCATTCGAAGACTACTCTCACACACTCCTTTTCTGGTGTATCACTGCAATTTTGTGTAGGATTTCATTTTATGCATTCTCTCTCCCTTGTCCCTTGGAAATTTAGATTAAAACATTTAGTCTTACCCTGCGTTAGAGTAGACTGTGGCAGGTAGTTTAGGAGAAAGAACAAGCTTTCTATAGAGGTCTATCTCAAGTAGCAAGTCCCACAACTTGGAGATAGTACCCATGTTATCCAATCACACCGTGAGCTCAAGTATATACACTTTTATAAATATAAGTGATGATGTGATTCGGTGATAACAGTTCTGGTATGCACCTGGTGGGACCTTAGAGGTTTTCACTTTCACTACAACAAGGTCGATGTGCACTTGTTGTAAGTTCCAGCTTTGAAGGAGATTTGAAATCACACATATGGCGACTCCAAAAGAGACATAATCCACTGGGTTTTCAGCAGTCCTAGCCTGGAAAATTTATGAGAAGAATATAGACCAGGTCAAGAACTAGTGAGGAAGAATTGTTTGTTTATCTGCACCTATATATACGCAAAGAAAGAACGGGGAAGAAGAGCTCAAAGATCTCCATCTCCACCTAATAGAATCTTTTCAAAACCTCCACCTGGTAGACCTTTCATAAAATCAACAAGATTTCTTCCACTAATCATGGTTGCACAACCAAATCCGTATGTCAATTTCACTGGCAGTAGCCCACTTGCTCTCTAATGCACAAAATCCAATCCCTGGTTGTAGCATCTGAAGAAACATTCCATACTTTACTGGAGAAAATCAAACCACTCCATGGTGATCATGTCAAAGACATTGCCAATATTTGTGCAATCCATGAGATTATTGAGATGCAAGTTTCCGTCAAACTACTGGCGTCTTCATTCAAAGGGAAGGCTTTGCAATGGTTCCAGGAGTCTTGCTTCAGGCTCTATCCAAAATTGGAATCAGCTATATATAGCTCTCCATGAGCAGTTTTGAGAAAAGGGAGATAACTTGTCCCTTTTGGAACAATTGACAATTATCAAGAGAGCTCCCAATGAGCAGCTGACTGACTTCAATTTCACATTTCAAAGGACTTGGGAGAGGATTCCAGTGGCAGTAAGGCCAGGTACCAGAAGGTGCTTTCCTATATTACATGAAAGCTTTAAATTCTGATATTTCTATATTGATTCAATCCATGGGAGGCACAACTATCACTGTTGGTTATAGAATTTCCATTGGAGATGAAAATTGTTTGACTCAAGATGGCGAGCTAGCTCCTAGGCCTCCAATGCCAGTATATCCAATTTTAGAAAGCCCAAGTACAAATCAAGCACCTTTTTTAGCTCCTATTCCCTCTCCTAGAAATCAGAATTCAAGTGAAGCTTCTACTTCATCTTCTAGTGCCTCGAACATGAACTTCAAGAAGTCATGAAGCAATTTCAAAATTTAGGTAATGAGCTGGTTACACTTAAGAGGCAGCAAGCTCAAAGTTTTAGGCCTTCTTATCCAACCTCAAGCTCAACCTAACAGGCAGCCATATCAGCCTTAAAGACCACCCAATCTAGCTACAAATCAGAATCAAGCAAGGCCTCCTACCAACAGACCATTTCAGCCCTATAATCCCAATGTTGCATCCACATCTAGAGCTTTAGTACCAGATGTAAAATAACATGGCTCAGGAATATGATTAGTGTTTCCCGTGCAGTCAGCCACATAACCAATCAATGTGCTTTAACGGTGCATTAAATCCAGGCTCTGATGGTGTAAACCATTGGTGGGTCGCAAGAGTCCAGCCATGAAGAAGATCTGCAACAAGAAGCACCTTAACAAGGAACATCTCCAAACGAAACTACTCTTATCAACTGGCAGGCTGAAGATTTCTGTGGTATGAATCAAATACCCTCTCAAAGTGTTGCAGCCAACACAAGCTCAAAAAGGAGAAATTTGGGTGAAAGACAACCAATGCCTCCAAGTAATCCACAACCTTTCTACCACTCCACAAGTTGTTTGGCAAACAAAATGTAGTTTCATACATGCAAGGATCACCCAAACTAACTCCTAAACCAACTCACATGTCCAGTCTGTTGCTACCCATGTGCAAGGAATAAATGTGCAAGCTAAAGGACAGACAGAGGGATGCTTCATGCCCATTCAACATCATTGATCAGATGAAGAAGACAAATGTCAAACATATCAATGTGGGAATCACTATCCATTCTAGACCAAAGAGATTAGCTAGAAGCTGTCATGAAGGACTGGTTAAACTTCAAATCAATAGGATCCAAATGCAAGAAAAGGTACTCACAAATTCTATCCAACCTGAAGGGAATCATGGAGGACAGCAAGATAAAATGTTGAAGCCCCCTCCATTTTATGTATCATTGATCACTGGGGGACCAAGTTGGTACACAATTGCATGATTGACTCCAGGGCAAGAAGTTCAGTAATATCCAAGAAAATAGCCGAGCAATTGGGGCTTCAATATGAAGTCATATCCAAGGGGGTAGTGTAAGGTGTAGGATGAGATATCTATGGGAAGCTCTTTTGACCGCAAGGTATAAGGTATTACAATCAGCCTTCTGTACTCCAGTTTAATGCCTCTTCAAACAAGTTAGTTGAGTAGGACAGATTTCAGGAATTTCATGGATTCCACTGGGAAAAGAAGAAAGGCATCTTGAATTCTATAAGTATTGGAGTGTTAGTGAGCTCATTGTAAAGGGAGGTAGTTTTTGTAACAAATGCTTTGCCAATATTGATCTTTGTGAAGTTAATGTGTTGCAGGACC
Source organism: Taxus chinensis (assembly GCA_019776745.2). NCBI lineage: Eukaryota > Viridiplantae > Streptophyta > Pinopsida > Cupressales > Taxaceae > Taxus > Taxus chinensis. The sequence goes on along the minus strand of CM034146.1, from coordinate 1,031,249,090 downwards.
TTGGGTATGTGGACTCCTTTCATGGTGATCCATGCCCTTTTGAAGCTTATAATAGCATTGATTCTATGCCATATCAGAAAGCAATGAAGCAGCGGACAGTTTGTTGCATGAATCTTTCCCCTGCGTATGATGTTGTAGAAAGTATGCAAAGTAATAAATCTCAGCCCCATATCAACCTTGATTACAAGGACCAGCTGTTTCTGGATTATTATACAAGTTGCAGGGATCTTCGAGAATGATCAGAAAATTGTGTAATGTTCCTACAAGAAGCAGCTGAGTTCTCTGCCAGAAATGCATTTTGCTAGATTGTGAGCAGAACTATCATTACCAAGTGGTGCTAGCTAAGTGCACTAAAAAATTGCTTCAAAATGTATTTCATAACATTCGAAGACTATCTCTCACACCCTCCTGATCAGTTCTGGAAGTATCAATCGAACTTTCAAGTGTAGGCTTTAGATTCAGATGCATTATCTCTCCCTGGTCCCTTTGCAAGACATTGAGAATTAGCAATAGTTAGCTTACTCTGCATTAGAGTAGATCTGATGGCAGGTTAGCTTTAGGAGAAGAGAACCCAGATGTCTTTGCTCTGGAGGTACAAATATCTCAGAGGTTTCAGCCCAAAGTTGGCACAACATACTATCGAGTTGGATCTGGAATCCAAGCCTGTCAGGGTCCTATTCGAAGGCCAGTAATACTCCATCCATAATAGAACCTCTCATGAGACGAATGAGCTTGAGTAATCTTCCTCTTAGTCTTTTATCATCTGGCACCATCATGAACACTTGAATTGGGTTGCAGACTAATTGCCAATAAGACATCTAAATGTATTCACTATGGATTGTGTCAAGTGGATAACAATATTCACGATCTGGGAAATAGATCATCACTCACAAGATGATTATCTGCTAAACCATCAATGGAAGCAAATGATTGTAGATTGTAGCTGGTTCATAAAGGTTTTCATTGCTAGATGGATATCAGGCTATAATATCAAATAATTGTGAAGGAAGAAGATCAATTAAAGACGACCTTCACTACAAAATGGGGCACATATGCTTACAAGAAGATGTCATTTGGATTGTCAAATGCCGGAGCAACATTTCAACGAGCTATGGACATGGCGTTCAAAGGCTTAATCAACAAATGTAGTGCTGGTATACCTAGATGATATCACTATCTTCTCAAAGAATGCAACAGACCATCTCTTTCACCTCAGGGCAAGTGTTTCAGAGGTGTAGAAGGTTTGAAGTGTCGTTGAATCCAAAAAAGTGTATATTCTTGGCACACGAAGGAAAATTGTTGGGTCACATTGTCTCTAGGGAAGGGCTAACAATTGATCCTGAAAGGGTTGAAGCCATCCAGAACACTTCCATTGCCACACCACAAGAAATCTCTTCAAAGCTTCTTGGGAAGGATAAACTTTGTCCACAGATTTGTGCCTAATTTTGCCACTCTTGTGAAGCATTTAACAATGATGTTGAAGAAGAGTCTTACATTTAAATGGATAGAAAAAGGTAAAGAGAGTTTTGACGACATCAAGCATGCAATATCACAAGCTCCAACTCTCATCAACCCAAACTTTTTCAAAGGACTTCATGTTGTATGCGTTTGGAGGATGAGAGACAATTTCAGCTATCTTGACACAGCTGAATAGAGGAGGTTCAAAATAGCCCATAGCATTCTTCAGTCAAACCTTGGAAGATTACTAAATAAAGTATTCTTTCATCGAAAAGCATGTCCTTGCCGTCATCAGGAGCTTGAAGAAGTTCAGACAGCTTGGTCTCAAACAATAAGATTCAACTGCTGGTGTCGACATGAATGTCAAGGACTTCCTCCTAAACAAGGATTTAAATGAGAAGAGCGTATGTTGATCACTAACGAGTGATGGAATATGGGCGCATTGAAATCAAAGTGACCAAGCTATTTTGTGGCAAAGGCTTGTGTGAGAAGCTCGACTTCCAAACAACCAAATGGCTCAAAAGGTGAAGAAGATGATTGTCCTGCTACTATAGAATGATCAAGAACAACCAAGGTGATGATGCACCCTATTCCATGTTGGACTCAAGACTTGGTGCATTACCTCCAAACAGGCTTGTGCCCTCCAGAAGTGAGCAAGGCAAAGAGGAGATACTTTAGATTACAAGATATCCCGTATGTACTCATTAATGGTATCTTGTTCAAGAAGGACACCATATGGTGTTCTATTAAGATGCATTGGAATAGGTCAAGTTGAGAAGATCTTACATGAGTTCCATGACTGGGGAAGCAGGAGGCCACTTTTCTCCATGAGTGATAGCTCTCAAAAATCATTAGAAAGTTGGTTAAATTATTGGCATACTATGTTCAATGATTGCTACTCACTGGGTTAAAAAATGTCAAGAGATGTGCATTCTTCATAGGGAAAGAAAGGTTAGCAGTGCTGCCCCTTCGTCCAATTTTAGTAAATCAACCATTCATGCAATGGGGACTGTACTTCATTGGAGTCATCAATCCCAATTCAAGTCAAGGCCACAAGTGGATTCTTACATGCAACAGACTATTTCACCAAGTGGACCGAGGCAGTGGCACTCAATTTGGAGGCAAATGAATCTGCAATATCTTAGATTTCTATGAAGGGATAGTCATGAGGTTTGGATAAAAGCCCCTGTCACTATCATATCAGACCAATGCATTGGCATTCCTTGGCATAAAAGTATCACTGAATGGGCTGTCAAGAATTGTGTGTATCTTAGCACTTCATTTGAACTATTACCCTCAAGGTAATGGTCAAGCAAATGAGTCTACGAACAAGAACTATACTAAGAACTTTCATCAGAAGGACTCTTGATGAGAATCAAAGGACTTGGCATGGGAAAGCTCAAATCAGCCCTATGGGCTGATAGGATCACACCCAAGAGCCAACTACAGGAAGCTCTCCATACAAGCTTGTGTACGGAAAAGAAGCAGTTCTACCTATATCACTTGAGTTGCTAACATTGGAACTCATGAAATCTCAGTTATGAACTAGCTGAGTTTGAACCTTTTGCTATGGAGGTTCAGGTATAACATAATTGATGGAATTCCAAGAAATTAGAGGGCATGTAGCCCAGGCGATAGAGAAAGATCAAGTGCTTGATCAAGAAGACTTTTGATAGGAAATACCAAGGCTAGAACCTTCCAAATTGGAGATCTAGTGTTGAAATGGGATGCAGATCGTGTGAAGATGGGAAAGCATTCCAAATTTGATGCCATCTAGAGTGGCCCTTACATGATCATTGGATGCAAAGGTAGTAATGCCTTCTGACTAGCTTAGTTGGATGGTGAAGAATTACAGATTCTGGTCAATGGGATCTATCTTAAACATGTGCTACTAGAAAGAAAGCTTCTCACCCTTGTAAATATTAATTTAGAATTTCCATTCCTCTAAGTGCCTAATGCACATTGTACTAGCTGTTAGAGTAGTTTTTATTTCCCTAAGTGCTTGTGCACATGTCCTATTGCTTCTATGGTCTGTGCATGTTTACAGTTCATCAAGCATCTAGGAAAAGAATTTACAGCCACAGAGAGGAGCCAACTCAACAAATGTTTCAATAGCTCAAGGATACAGGTTTTTAAATTTCAAGTTCAGCCTGAGAGATTATCAAATAGACTCCATGCCCAATGAATTTACTAGAAGCAGCTGGTCATTCTTCATCTAGCAGGTAGATCCAACCCCTCTTGAGTCCCCAAAATTGTTATCCAAAATTCACCCCTCAAGGTAATTTTGATAACATGCATCAAATTATTTAGTCCCAAGCAAGTAGATTGATTCAAGGCAAAAAAATCATGTTTTTGGGGGTCCCCTCGGCTTCTTTCTAACTCTCCCATCCAAGAAGAAAACCCAACGAGTTAGAAAAGGTGAAAAAATTGTAAAAAAAACCCAAGCTTGGTGCGTTGAAATATAGAGAAAATCAGCTAAGTCAGACATGTGTCGTAGCCCAGGTCGAGCACTTGGGACCAGTTGGGACGTCAGGAGCACGAATCAGCTGAAAAGCCAGTCAGGTTTGTCCCATGTAGCATCCGGGACTAGTTGGGACGTCCAGGACGCGCGGGACGCGAAAAGGAGAACCGGCCGAAGGTGGAAAAAAATGCCTAAGTCTTGTTAATCGGACAGTTTGGGACAGTCTAGGACAAAAGTACGCATGGGATACGCAATCGGCCGAGTTTTTGCACAAGTCATCCATTTCGGGTAGTTCGGAGAGATTTGTCCCAGGCAGTCCCTCGGGACATTTGGGACAAAAGTACGCGCTGAGACGTGAACCGGCCGATTCGCCGAAAACAAGAAACTTTCATCCGGGACATTTGGGCAAAAGAGTACGTGGAGGAACGCGAAAAGCTGAAAGAGCAGAAAGCTAATGGAATGTTGCCATGGTCTTCACATCAAGCAGGAACAAGGAAGCCCAAACCGAGTTGGTTCAGCGAGGGACATTTGAGGTAGTTCAAATCCGACAACAGTTGGGACAAAAGTACGTTTGACGGGACGCGAAAAGTTGGGAGGCCCATAACTTTTGACTCACGAGTGTGACATGTGTCCTAAAAGTGGACGTTTAGAGCCAGGAACTTCAAACGACTTCCTCTAACTTGACAAAACTCTTGGGCTCGAATTTTAAAAGGGTAGATATATTTTAATCTAACCAGAAACATATTCAGTCTCAAGTGGCAGTTAATGCTCATTCCCGTCAAATGACAGAAAATGCCTTCCAGGCCCAAAACAGCTACCCGCACTCAGAAGGCCATAAATTTTGGCCATTTCTTAACAAAATCATCCAAAATTTGTACTGTGTGGGAAATTCACAATGGCTCTAAGCCTGTTTTTGCATAAAATTCAAGAAATTCCATAATTTTCATGAGAGATTGATCAATATTTTTTAGAAAACGTGGCTGGGTTCATAACAGTGTTTTCATTTGGTGGTTGGGAGTGCAATTAAGAGGCATGGTCATCATTATTTCTCTGACTGCAACACCTAGGAATACATATGGGGAGCCTTTTCTGCAAGTAATATATAATCATTTTACTCCATTTAATGCCTCTTACAAGTGGTTGAAGGACAGATTATGAGGATTTTCATTTTTCCCTCTCTCTCTCTTCATCTTTTTTCTATAAATTGTAGTGATGGGCTTCATTTTAAAGGTCGAGGTAGTTTTTAGATAGCAAAGCTCCACCAAAATTGCTTTATGAAGATAATGTGGGGTTACAAGCTCCTTGTAAAACTGTGGCACTCCTTGCATGGTGATCCAGGCCCTTTTCTTGTAATAGATTGAACTGTGCATATCATTGAAGCAATAAAATATCATGTTTGTGGATGCATCTTCCCCTGCTGTGTTTTCTTGCATTCTTCTTTCCCCTTTTGTTATCTTGCATAATCTACACGTTTGAATATTTGTGTCTATTATTACAGATGTTCTTCATTCCTCGGATGCATTATCATTGTGTATGCTTGGAAGTATTTTTGTGAATGCATTTTGCCCTAGATTGTGGAGAATATGTCATCACCCTCTTCTAGTGTGCACTTTGCTTCTGTATTTCACGCATTCGGAGACTACTCTCACACCCTCCTTTTCTAGTGTATCAAGTCCCACTTTTGTGTAGGATTTCATTTTGTGCATTCTCTCTCCCTGCCTTCCTTGGAAATTTATATTAGAATAGTTAGATTTACCCTGCATTAGAGTAGACTGTGGCAGGGTAGTTTAGGAGCAAGAACCATCTTTCTTCTGGAGGTCTATCTCAAGTAGCAAGTCCCACAACTTGGAGATCTACAATACCCATGTTATCCAATCACACAGTGAGCTCAAGTATATGCACTTGTATAAATAGAAATGGTGCTGTCACACGAAGTGAAAACAAGTGTAAAATAACCACGGTAGTAAGTTTCTCTCTTAAATGTCTTAAATGCGTACTGTTGCTGCAGTTCTCCCCAGTAGAACATACCTTTCCCTTTAAGTAAATCTTCTAATGGTGCATAAACTTTGGCATAGCCTTTGATGATTTTTTTTGTAATATCCCATGTATGACCCAACAATCTGTGCACACATATCACTTTGACTAGTAGGCTCCCTTAGACCTATAATGACTGCAACCTTTTCTAGATCAACCAACAAACCCTCTGTTACAGATTATGTGTCCTAAAAGTATCCCAAATGGCATAGAAAATATGCACTTCTTGATGTTCAAAGAGATACTCAATTGTCGACATCTGTTCAAACATTAAACGTGCAGATTATCAGAGTGATCCTTAACTAATTCCATACACCATCCAATCATCTAAATATACATGTAAGAAGTTGTGAATAAATTCTTTGAATGCTTGGACAACTATGAACGAGAAAATACAATAGACACATTTTTCATACCTAAAGGGCATTATAGTATAGGAAAAACTGTGCCACTCAGTAGTAAATGTACGTCTTTTCTCTGATCCTCCTAGGCAATCCTAACCTGATGATACCCAGGAGAACCCATATGTAAATGAATATATTTCACTCCCTGTACACTGCCTTCTTGTATTTCCTTAGTAAATGGCATAGGGAATGGAATCATGTCACACTTGCAGCATTCAAATCCCTATAGTTCATGCATATTTTAATCCGTCCATCCTTCTTGATATTGATCACCATTGGACTAACCCACTCTATGACTCATCTAAGGGGCTTTATAATTCCATACTTCAACATGTTATAGCAATCTCTTCTTTGACCTTTTCAGGTACAAGTTGGGGTTCATCCTATGTAAAGTATCTTTCTAACTAGGCATGCACACCCCCTTTAAGTTTTATCTTCATCTCTCCTTAATGATTCGTGCACTGCCTTTAAGTTCACGTTACCCCCTAGAGAAATAGGTCCTGGTAATCCCTGTAGTAACTCATATGATTTTTTCCACTTTAGAGTCTGACCAATAGTCTCCAATTATGGCTTCCTTCGGCTCAGTATCTAATATCCAATAATTCACCCACTTTTTCTTCATACGTTCATGATAGGCACACATGGTCTTATCTGCACTGTCCAATACCTCACACCTTCCTATTGAATGGTTTAAATCTAGAGTATCTACTTCTTCATCATCTACTAAGAAAACCATTTTTCCTTTCTCTCTCTCACGGCAAGTGCGTTGAAGTAATGTTGCATAGGCTTGTATGGTTCTTTAGATCAAGATGTGCTCATGAGTCTTCTTCTATCTAATAAATATCCTGAAGGAGTTCTTCAACCTTGGAACTATCCCCCATAGTTAAGTGCTTGATAAATTTTAATGCTTATTCCACCAGAGGCTTTAGTAGAGAAGAAGTCAAACATGCTGGGCCATACTTCGTAGTTAAATCTATGCCAATTTCTAGTTTCTCTATGGAGTTCTGCATATACATACCAAGCACACACACAACCTTGTAAAGTGGAATAAAACCAGTGTGCACTCAAAGTGAAGGTGGTAAAGCTTCCTGCCCTTCTATCAATAGAGTCTCTCACAATTCAAAACATGCTGTTGAATAGGTTGATTACCATGATAATTACATATTTGTGTAGGAGCATTGCTCCTAAACAACCTAGTAGTAAGAGAAATCCCAATTTCATCTCAATTCGACTAGATTATCCCTATGTGAACCACCCACCAGCGTGCATTGCTATCCGACATAGTGTATATGCTAGCATATTTCTTCAACTCCAACTGGATCTATCCATTTTTCATCCATGGCACACAAGAACACCATAGGGATCTCCCTTATCTATGTGTGACAAGGTACTGAGTTGTTACCTATCCTCTTGAAATAACATGGTTTGTATGTCCTCAAGGGAATATGCTCTTGAATTCATGCCCTAACAAACTCATAAGTGTTGTGAGCCCAATTATCACAAGCAAACACTTCTACTATCGATAATAGAACTGTGCATTCTCCCAATGAATTAGTCCTTATTTGGTTGGCTTCAATGCATCTCTAGGATCTCGGATGGCGTGTAAAAAAATCCTATTTAGGTCTTCTTCACTTAAGGGCTCAACATAGGGCATGGAGATTTTCCATCTGTTAAAGGGATAATGACCCTTTCCTCTTTATTTTCAAAACTGATATAGTTGTTGTTGAACCAAAGATCAACATTATTTGCATAGCACCAAAGAGGCCCTAATAGAGATGGGAAGCTATATGATTCTACCAGTGCTAAAACCTTCAAAGTCTCCAGTGAATTTGGCTCCTTGTACGGTAACAAATGCATCTTTCAAAACTCCTATGGGAGTGGTATTAGTCTAATTAGCCATGACTAATACATTAGAGGATGGCTGCAATAGGGGTCTTCCCATTTGTACCCATGCATCTAAGGTAATAACATTGACCTCCACACCTGTATCAATTAGTATATTACTCAATAGCCACCCATTCATAACAAAATTTAAAGTGATTTCCTTGTCATAATCTAGGATATGAGGAGGGAATATTTACATACAGGATATGCCATCTAGTCTCAAGACTTGCACACGTGAAGTGTTCCCTTTTAACCAACTCCCTAATAGTGGAATGATCTTATCCTGGTGTAACATTTTACACACTTCTCTCAAGTCATCTATATTAGTTTGGACCATCTCTAATGCTTAATTTTTCTACATCTGCCCTGATTGATCCTTTAAGTACTATATTTCACCCTAAAGATTCCTTATAATTACCTCCATGGCATCCTAATAATACCTCCTTCTGATAGGCATAGGATCTGGGTACCGTGCATGATAGAACCTCATCCTTAGCGATGGTAGGTTTCTACTGTAATACCTCCCTGGCATGTGCTGCCTCAATGTGGGTTGTGATATTTACTTGTACTACCTCAGATTCTACTTCCAATCTTAGGACATCCATTGATTGTCCACAGCTTGCGTTGTATCCTAACCATCAATGTGACTTTATTTTCTTGTTTATGCTTGCTTACTCAGATGCTCATATAAGTCCATGGCACTTCTTCATAGCTATGGTTCTTTCCGCAGAAAGAACATGTAATATTATAAGGACATTCACACCTATAGTGGTTAGGAGATCCGCATGTATAACATGTTCCATGAGGAAAATCAATTCTTCTCACCACCACGGCCTCTGTCCTTATGAATCCACGGTGTCGTATCCTCGACCTCTGCCATGAAAACCTTTAAAACGCCCCTCAATTCCGATCATAGTGTGCACTTGATTATGCTCCTGGTCCTAATGCTCATTCTATCCCTGAAGAGTTATCTGAAACTCTTGTCTATCCATACACCAATATCTATAGCATCATGGATTTGTACCAATCAGTTGGTAGTCCTCTGTGTCCTGAGTTGTGGACCTACAGATTTTATAGTAGCTTGATACATGTTCTTTCTTATTACACATTGTAATAATGGGAAGTAGCTAGCATCATGGTTTAATAATATGTGGGTACAACTATCCTTTATGTGACCTTCCACTTTAGAATTTGTGCACCAAATCCTCATGTGCATCTCACATGCTTAATTTTCCTATAGCTTCTCCAACTACTTCACCATAGCTTTGATCTGTGCTTCTAAAACTGGGCTTACCCCAATGTCTATAGTTCTAACTACCTCAGTCTATGAATATTATTCAAGTGATTCACGTAGATCAATATATGTCTTATGCATTAGCACCCTTCTAAAATGTGTAATCAGGACCCCAACGAACCATTCTACATGCTAGTTTGCATGAATATCATAAGAAAGTTTAGATAACGACGTTTTGAAATAAGCATCATACTCTCTGACACTCTTACTAGTTCCTTGCTCAATGTATTTGAGTAAACTTATACTTTTCTACTCAAATTAAGGGCTATGAAATTTTTTAAGGAAAGCATATTTTAAAGCTACATAGTCTACGCAAGTCTAATAAGGGTCAAACATTTTCTACCAACTATGTGCATGTCCTTGTAATGTACTGGAAAATTGACTTGACTTACGCTTAGAATCCGTGATTCCTTTGGTGTGCTATAGTATTTCAGACATGTGCACATGTTCAGCAAAATCTTCTATTCCCCTATACTCTAGAAGATGAAGACACATCTCCGTGTAAGTATTCTAGGGTTGGTAGGGACCTTACCCACCTGATCCAAAACTACCAGTGTTTTCTCTGCCTCTAGAACCATGAGATCCACTAGAGGAAGAACCACCTATACGTTTTGATCTTGAACCTGTAGCTGGAATCAAACTAAAATATATACTCCCTTGTTTCCCAATAGTAGTACTGAATTGCACCCCTACTGTATGTGAAGTGTTACTGTTATCCAAAATGTTCCCCTTGCACATTTTGTGGCTAACTAACTTCATTCTTCCCTCTCTTGTGCCTTCGTCATAATTTTTTGCTTTTTAGGCACTCAAGTCCTTTTGGAAATGGCACCATTGGATAGATATTTTTCTCAACTTTCCAGAAAGGTAAATTTTTCCTCCTAACTCAATGTATTTTTGAAGTTATGGCTCGGCGGAGATTTTGTGGGAAATTTTCCCTTAAGAACCCCGCAGCCAATAAGATGAGGCCACGTGTCCTCAGGAGCGTGCAAACCAGCGGTAGCAAACTTGGAATTTTTACCAAGTGTTTCAGCAAGTTTTCAAAAAGGAATTTTTCACCCCGAAGGTTCCTACTGACGAATTGGATGCTGCCACGTGTCCAGGTGGGGAGAAATTAGAAAAATTTCCTAAGGGTTAATACAAGCAAAATTTTCGATGCCAGGCCCACATCCAATCACATTGTGCCACGTGTCTCTAGAGGAAAGGAGTGGCGGAGGGCGGAGGTCAAATTAAAAATTTGGTAAAGTGTTTTTGCTAGAGGAAAGGAGGATTTTTCAGCCCAAAGGCCTGCAGCCAATGAGGATAGGCCACGTGTCTTAAGGGGTGTCGGAGCTTTGGCCACTGGGGAGAAATTGGTAATTTTTTCTAAAGGTTAGCGCAAAGAGAAATGTTTTCCCCCAAGGCCTACATCTAATGAGAGCTCATTATGTGTCCCAAGACTGGTAGAACATGGGGAAAAGTGGGTAATTTTTCCCAAAGCAAATTTGAAGGAAATATTGAAAGGAAAAGTCCGCCCCCTAAACATGAGCCAATGGGATCTTGTCATGTTTCCAGTGGTGGTAAAAAAAATGCAAGACTAGAACGCATGAAAAATTGAAAGGGAAAATCCCGCTTCCAATAGGGTTCTGCCACATGTCTAGCTTAGGGAAAATGGTCAACAATGATGGAAAATTTAAGAGAAGATTCCCGCGGTGAATCATATCATGCCATGTGTCCTCAGGTCATCGGCTCGACGAAGAATTTTTGGAAAACTTTCCAATAGCCAAAATGGTGGAAAATGAAACGCAGAAGGCCTGCATCCAATCAGAACATGCCACATGGCACCAAATCGGTGGGGCATGGAGATTATTGGGGAAATTTTCCCAAATGCTAAAAAGTGGGAAATTTTCAAATTTTTGGCCCGCCAACCCGTTTTGGCCCTATTTTGCCCTAAATTTTCAAATGACCATAACTTTCAATCTAGAGCTCATTTTTTCATGCTCTTTATATCAACAGAAATCTGGTGAAATTATCTACATGATTCTAGGCTCAATTTTGTATTTTGATGGATTTTGGAAAGAAAAAATTGAAAAATGCCTCTGGCACATGATAATCAACAGAAATGACATTTCAACCACCATTTTTAATGAGAAATGGCTCGTATTCTCTCCCAGCATGGCGAAAAAAATTAGGGAATGGACCTGTAAGGAGGCCCATGATGTTTTATTTTATTTTGGTTAGTGGTTGAAGCTCCTCTCATGTTTTCCCATGTTTCTCTCTCCTAGGCTCATTTTTTACATTGTAAAAGCCAAATTTAGCTCATCTTTGAAGGGGTTGGACATATTTTATGTATTGCAGGCTCCCTTTTTCACCTTAAAAAGTTTTTTTTGGAATATCAGACCTCTTCCAAGACTGTAACATGTTTTCTACCTTTCAGATGTTGTAATGCATGTATTTTTTATATTGGAAATGACAATGCAAGCTCTGTGAATGAGTTACAATCCTCTGTTTGTGTTGTTTGCTTCAATTCTAACCTTTCATTACATTTTATCAATTTTTGTGATGTTTTGTTGCATTTCTATGATTTTTGTCAATTTGTAGAAGTGAATAATGTTCACCACTCCTTTAGTGTATCACCTCATTAGTCTTAGTTTTATTTCTTTTACATTCTCTATCTCTGTCCCCTTGGAATTTAGAGTAGGATTTTGAGTTTAAACCTCTGTAACTGCAAGTAATACACTTGATCAGAGGAGTTGAGGAACCAACCTCTAATCTGGAGATTCTTTTCGCATTTTTACAAGTCTCACGCTTGAGGAAAATATTTAATGTTGTGCAATCACACTGGATGTCCAAAATGTCAAACAAGAAATATGATCAACATCCAGGGGTGCTGCTGATTTGTACCAACAGTTTTGGCACAGCCGGTGGGACCTTAGAGGTATTCATATTCAATGTAACAAAATTGATGTGCATTTGTTGCAATTTTTTTACTTAATAGAGCCCTAAATTACACATCTGGTGACTCCAAGGAAGAAGAATAAACTAGTTTTAGCAGTGCAGACCTAAAAAATCATGAGAAGAATCACCACAAGGTCAAGAGTTGGACAAGAAGAGGTGTTGTTTGATTATCTACAATTATCTCCAAGAAGAAGACAAAGAGGGAGGAGAATTCAAAGGTCTCCATCTCCACCAAACAGAACTCTGTCAACTCCTCCACTTGGTAGCCCTTTCATTCAATCTACAAGGGTTCTAAGGTCAATCAGAATGGCACAACACAACCCCTATGTCAATTTCACTAGCAGCAGCCCAGTTGCTCTCAATGCACAAAATCCAATCCCAGTTGCAACATTAAAGAACATTCCATACTTTTACTGGAGAGAATCAGACCACTCCTGGTGATCATGTCAAGGATATTGCTAATATTTGTGTAATCCATGAGATTAATGAGATGCAAGTTGCTGTCAACCTGTTGGCATCTTCATTCAAAGGGAAAGCTTTGCAATGGTTCAAGAGTCTTACCTCAGGTTCTATCCAAAATTTGAACCAGCTATGTATAGCCCTCCATGAGTAGTTTGGAGAAAAGGGAGATAAGTTGTCCCGTTTGGAACAATTGACAACCATCAAGAGAGCTCCTAATGAGCAGCTGACTGACTTCAAATTTAGGTTTCAAATGACTTGGGAGAGAATTCCAACGGCAGTAAGGCCAACAGAAGAAGGCGATTTTCCATATTTTCTTAAAGCTCTAAATTCTGATATTTCTATGTTAACTCAATCCATGAGGGGTCACAACTATCCATGTTGCTTATAGCATTGCCATTAGAGCTGAAAATTGTTTGATTCAAGCTGGAAAACTAGATCCTAGGCCTCCAATGCCATTGTATCCAAGTTTAGAGAGCCCAAGTACTAGTCAAGTGCCTATTTTAGCTCCCATTCCCACTACTAGAAATTAGAATTCAAGTGAAGCTTCTACTTCATCTTCTAGTACCCCAAATGAACTTCAAAAAGTCATGAAGCAATTGCAAAATTTAGGTAATGAGCTGGTTACACTCAAGAGGAAGCAAGCCCAAGGTTTTAGACCTTCTTACCACCCTCAAGCTCAACCTAGCAGGTAGCCATATCAGCCTCAAAGACCACCCAATCCAGCTACAAACCAAAATCAAGCAAGGCCTCCTACCAACAGACCATTCCAGACCTATAATCCCAATGCTACATCTTCCTCTAAAGCAATAGTGCTAGTGCAAAACAACATAGCTCAAGAGTATGATTGGTGTTTCCCATGTAATGAACCTCACAACCAGTCTATGTGCTTCAACGGTGCCTTAAATCAACCATTAATGGTGACAACTACTGGTGTGGAGGGTTAAGGGAGTCAAGGAAATAACAAACAACAAGAAACATTCCAGCAACAATCAGCTCCAAATGATACCACACTCGTAAATTGGCAGGAAGAATATTTTTGTGGCATGAATCAAACAATCTCCCAAATTGTTATAGCCAACACGAGGTCAAAAAGGAGAATCTTGGGTGAAGAACAACCATTGGCTCCAAGTAATCCACAAACTTCTACCACTCCACAAATTATTGGCAAACAGAATGCAGTTCCAAACATGCAAGGGCCACCCAAACCAGCTCCTAAACCAACTCAAATGCCAATTGTTGCTGCCCATGTGCAAGGAATGAATGTGTAGGCCAAGGGATAGTAGAGAGATACTTCATCTCTATTCAACATCATTGATCAGATGAAGAAGACAAATGTAAACATATCCATGTGGGAATCACTATCCATCCCTAGCCAAAGAGATTTGTTACAAGCTGCCATGAAGGATTGGTCAACTTCAAATCAGCAAGTCCAAATGCAAGAGAAGGTACTCACAAATGTTGTCCAATCTGAGGGGAATCAGGGAAGACAGTAAGGTAAAATGTTGAATCCCCCTCCATTCTATGTATTATTGATCATTGGAAACCAATTAGTACACAATTACATGATTGATTACGGGGCAAGTAGTTTAGTAATGCCCAAGCAAATGGCTGATCAGTTGGGGCTTTAATATGAAGTCATATCCAAAGTGGTTTTGCAATTGTATGGGACATCAGTAACAACAGTTGGAGTGATAAAAAACTTGAGTCTTAGTTTGCATGCATGCCCCAACGTTGTTTTTTTGCAAGATGTATCAGTAATAGATCTTCCACCACTCTTTGCCCTATGTTTGTCAAGGGATTTCACAACTAAGATTGGAGGTTACTTATCTGTTGATTGGTCACACATGTTGTTTAGAACAAGATACAGAACCAAGGCCACAATCGGATCTGAACCTATTGCAAACTTTCACATTGAGCCTCAAACTCCAAGCCAAATCAATACCAATTACTCAGCGTTTGATCAAGAGGATTATCCAAGCACTGATGAAGCTGACACCAAGGTTGGAAGTATCCTAGATTTGACTCTTGCTGAATGGACAAGCAAGGTGCATGCTTTTGATCCTTATCAAGAAATAGAAGAATTTGAACTAGGAGTTTATTGCATGCCTGAAGAAAATCAGCCTATCCCTAGCATCACCAAGCTAGACCACAAGGATGAAAATGAGGTATGGTAGTTGTTGTTTGATGGATCAAGGAGTAGACAATATGTAGGAGGGGTATCTATGCTTGTTTCACCTCAAGGAGTTAAGTATTATTCAACTTTTAGATTTCAGTTTGCATGCTCTAGTAACACTATTGAATATGAAGCTTTGATACAAGGATTGCATTGGTCAATCAAGAGAGGAATAAAGAAATTGCAAGTCTTTGGTAATAGTGAGTTTATTATCAACCATGTTAAGGGGAAACATGCTATCAAGAATGATCTACTCAAGTGCTACAAAAATAGGGTGTGGGACCTCATTGAATATTTTGAGGGCTTTGGCATCAAATCCATTCCTAGAAAAGAGAACCAAGCTGCAGACAGGCTTAGAGTAGTTAAAGCAGCCTTTGATGTTGTTGAAAGCATCCAAAAGGACAAGGTACAGCTAAGCATTCATGTGATTGTAAGGCCTTCAGTGCCAGATAACAATGTGAGTTGGCAAGATTTGAAAGTGACCAACAAATCATCCATTTCTTGCAAGAAGAGGCTGAGTTCTTAGCTAAAAATAAGGAAAGATGGGAGCGGCAGTATGGTGACCAAGTGGTACATCTGAGAACCAGCAAACTACCAAAGGGACTTATTACTTTGGAATCCATTTTCAGTCCTAATGATCAATTTATGAAGGAGAAAGCAAACATCCAAGTCAAGGGAGAAGATTTGATGTCCATCTTGGTGGAAGAAAGAAAATCACTCCAAGTTGGTAAAGTGATGACTGAGCAAGAAAGGTATGAGTTCATACAGCTTTGTCAAGAATTCTCTGATGTTTTTTTTTGGAGCTATGAAGATTTGAAAGGTTTCAATCCCGAGTTAGCTCAACACACCATTGAATTGGATCCAAGTACTAAACCCATCAGGAAAAAAAAAAGGCTAGTCAATCCACACATGGAGCCTCTCATGAGAAAAGAATTGAATAAGTTGATAGAGTCAAGTATCATATTCCCTATCAAGCATTCTAGTTGGGTGGCCAACTTGGTTACAGTTAGAAAGAAGAGTGGAGAAATTAGATTGTGTGTTGACTTTGGAGATTTGAATAGATCATCTCTCAAAGATCATTATCCACTTCCTTCTATGGAGTAGATTTTATAAGTTGTTGCTGGCTCTGAGAGGTTTTAATTACTTGATGGCTATTCAGGGTACAATCAGATTATGGTGAAAGAAGAGGATCAGTTCAAGACAGCCTTTACAACCAAATGGGGAACTTATCCATACAAGAAAATTCCATTTGGGTTGTCCAACACTGGAGCTACTTTCCAAAGGGAAATGGACATGGCGTTTAAGGATTTGATTAACAACATGGTACTGATATATCTTTATGATATCACTATTTTTTCAAAAAATGCAGCAGACCATCTCTTTCATTTGAGATAAGTGTTCCAAAGGTGCAGAAGATTTGGAGTATCCTTGAATCCTAAAAAGTGTATTTTTCTAGCCCATGAAGGAAATCTCCTTGGCCACATTGTCTCCAAAGAAGGATTAGAAATTGATCCAGAAAGAGTTGAAGCTATAAGAAAACTACCATTGCCAAGCCACAAGAAGGCCCTTCAAAGTTTCTTGGGGAGAATAAATTTTGTTTAGAGGTTTGTCCCAAATTTTACAGCCCTAGTCAAGCCTATCACCAAGATGTTAAAGAAAAGCATAGCTTTCAAATGGATAGCAGAAGGGAAGGAAATTTTTGAAGCAATCAAAGAATCCATCTCTCAAGCCCCAACTCTCATTAACCCAGATTTCTCCAAGGATTTCATCCTCTATGCATTTGGGGGTGATGATACTATTTCTGCAATCTTGGTACAACAGAACAAAGAAAATGATGAGCAGCTAGTTGCTTTCTTTAGCCAAAGCCTGGAGTACTACGAGGTGAGGTATTCTTTTATTGAGAGGCATGTTCTTGTACTAATCAGAAGTTTGAAGAAATTCAAGCATCTAGTTTCGAACAACAAGGTTTAATTGTTGGTTTCTCATGTGGGAGTTAAAGACTTCCTCCTCAATAAAGACTTGAATGAAAAGAGAGCGGGTTGGATTACTCATGTCATGGAGTATGACATTGACATCAAAGTTACCAAGTTGGTCAGAGGAAAAGGATTGTGTGAGCAGCTGGTCTTGAACAAACACACAGAAGCATGCAATGAGAATGAAGTTGTTTTGAGGTTGCAAGACAACCATGAGCAAGGAAGCACTCAAAAGGAAAATGATGGTGTCCTCACTCCTTGCTGGACCCAAGACACAATGCACTTCCTAAGCATAGGTCTATGCCCTCCAGAGATGAACAATACCAAAAGGAGACACTTCAGATTGTAGGTTGTCCCATATGCCCTTGTTGATGGTTTTTTGTTCAAAAGGGATGTGAATGGAGTGCTGATGAGATGCATTGGTACAAATCAGATTCACAAAGTGTTGGAAGAGTTCCATGGTGGATCAACTGGTGGTCATTTTGCATTGAGAGTGATAGCTCTGAAGATCATGAGGGCTGGCTATTATTGGCCCAAGATTTTCAATGATTGTTATGTGTGGATCAAGAGGTGCAAGAATTGTGCATTCTTCACAGGTAAAGAGAGGCTAGCTACCCTTCCATTGCATCTAATTTCAATTGACCAACCATTCATGCAATGGGGTTTGGACTTCATTAGAGTCATTAATCCAAATTCAAGCCAAGGACACAAATGAATTCTAACAGCAACAAATTACTTCACCAAATGGACTGAAGTAGTAGCACTCAAGGAAGTAAATGAATCTAGCATCCTAGATTTCTATGAGGGAATAGCAACTAGATTTGGCATACCTGCTACAATAATATATGATAATGCATTGGCATTCATTGGGGCTAAGGTAACTGAATGGGCTATCAAGAATGGGATCTACCTAAGCACTCCATCAAATTATTACCCTCAGCGTAATGGCCAAGTTGAATCTATAAACAAGAACTTGTTAAGGATCATTAGAAGGACTCTTGATGAAAATCAGAGGTCTTGGCATCTAATAAGTTGAAATCAGCCTTAAGGGCTGAATAGGAATAACCTCCCAATAGATTACAGGTAACATCTCCATTCTGAGCTTGTTTGTGGAAAAAAAAAAGATGAGTGGGGGTGGGCAATTTCACCCCATGTCACCTTGAGGTGCCAAACATTGAAACTCAAGAAAACGTTGGAGTTATTGGAGTTTGAGCCCATGGAGTTAGATATGTTAGAGTTTATGAGCTCGAAGAAATCAGAAAATCAGGCCATCCCAAGCAATAGAGAGGGATCATGCGTTGATAAAGGGGGACCTTATAGAGAAGGCCTGAAGTAGATAGGCTAAGTGGAGAGATAGTTTGCTAAAATGAGATCAGGATAGAGCAAATTTATTTTATTGGCTGGGTGAATTTTTCTTGTCTTCAGGTATATATATATATATATATATCTTCAGGATCTATTTAGAAATTTATGAACATATGTCTTTAGGATCTATTTAGAAGTCTTTTTCTGTCAAAATAGTAGAAAATTAGAAATGTGGGGTTAAATATAAAATATGTATTTTATCATAGGAATCACATGAAATTTCATAATTTTCCTTTGATTTTTGGTTATTTCTAGAAATTTACCAGCTAGAAACTTATATTTAAAATTGTAACCGTTTATTGATTTGGTCATTTTTTAAAGGCCCCAATCATGAGAAATTATCCCCATAACCGACAATTCCCTCTAGAATCATAGGAGATTCATTGAATCACTAGCGATTTATGAAGATTGTTCAAATTTGGCATTTGATATTATTTTCTTATGTAGATCTAAATCTATTATAATCTATCTTTAAATATGTTTCATGAAAAAATTACTGTAACAACTTTTGATATATATATATATATATATATATATATATATATATATATAGATATAACTCTATGGTACATGATATACTAAGGCATTTTTTATAGGTTCAGGAAAACAATGGCATGTAGTTATTTATGCCTTGAAAAATACTATATCCTAAATGGAACCAACTACAACATTTGAAAGATCAGGGTCAAATATGAAATTATGAAAAGGAAACTCTGGATGATTGTTTATGGATTTGAGGTAGCTCCCACCGGTCATCAAGAAATCACAGATAACATGAATGTATTCTCACAATGAATGCATGAGTCTCTTTACCTAATTCTATGCAATGTGAATGATTAATATCTTCTACACATTGGTAATATCAAACAACTAAAAGAGGTATGGACAGAGTTAGAATCCATGCATGAAGGTACGCGGTTGTCTAAGATTATTAAATTAGTTTTAGAATTTCTCACAACTCCTATGAAAGGTGATGAAAAAGTAGTTAATTTCTTAGTGAAAATTAAAAATATCAAAGCACAATTAGATGGATGTAACTATGATTTAATTAGTGAAAAAATAATGTCTTTTATTGTTCAGTTATATATACATGAAAGATTTACTAATTTTATTTCTATCTTGAACTCTAAGTATCAAAATGAAAATGATCTACCTAATTTGAATACCTTGAGTTCACTTCTAATAAAGGAAGATAAAGTGATGATGAACTTTGACTCTAAGGAGAATACCTCTCAGGAACTTCTTTCTCATAATTTAAAGTTTAAGCCTCACAAGCCCTTCTCAAATCAGAAGTTTAGATCTAAACTTTTTTTACTAATATGAAAATTGTTTCTTCTGAACAATTGTGTGTAATATTTAGTGGTAAATTTCACAAATGTGGTAAATTTGGGCATATAAAGGAAGAATAAAAATATAAGAAACCCATCCATAAAAATTAGAAACAATTTGTTTCTTTTAAATATAATTTAAGGAAAAAGGATAGTTCTAATCATACTCCTAAAATAGTTTCTTTATATGTTTCATTACAATGTTACTTTAATTATGAATGGATTCTAGATTTAGGTGCATCAAACCATATTATGGGTGTTTCAAATTATTTGTTTGATATTTTGAAAATCAATGAACGTGTGTATCTTGGTGATAACTCATCTTTATAAGTAATAGAGAAAAGAAAATTAAAATTTAGTAATGGTATTTTGAATAACGTGTTATTTGTTCCTAAGCTCAAAAAGAATCATTTTTCATGTTCTCAATTAACTCATAATTGTTTGTTTATTCAAATTTTTAAGGATGCTTGGTATATTAAGGATAGTAATGATAGTATAATAGTTGAAGGAAATAATAGAAATGGTATGTATATTTTTGATGATTTCTCTTCTGCATCTTGTTTTATATCTCAAATTTTGAATAATTCAAAACTATGGTATTAAATATTAGGACATGTTAATTATTGAAGCTTAAATAAAATGGCTAGATATAATCTTGTAAAAGGTTTTTTTGTGTTTTATTCTTCTCACGATGCATGTGAATGGTTTTTATGCTTGAAACAAAATGTTAAACCATTTCACTCACATCTTGAGGAGAGTACCTCTTCCCCACTAGAACTTATTCATAGTGATGTTAGATGACCTCTTGAAGTAGCCGTTATCACCGAATCATAGTACCTTATGGTTTACACAAGTGTGTGTGCTTAAGCTCATAGTGTGATTGGATAACATGTGTACTATCTCTAAGTTGTTGGACTTGCTACTTGAGATAGACCTCTAAAGAAAGCTAGTTCTTGCTCCTAAACTACTTTCCACAATCTACTCTAATGTAAGTGAAACTATCTCATCCTAATCTAACTTTCCTAGGGACTAAGGAGAGAGAGTGCATAAAAAAATCCTACGGTAAAATGGTGATACACCAAAAAAGGAGGGTAAGAGATTACTTTTCCAATGTGTGGAAAGTAGAAGCAAGGTGCATGCTAGAAGGGGTGATAACAACTCTCCACAATATAGAAAATGTATTCAAAACAATATTCCATACATGCACAATAAAAATGAATCCCTGCAAAAGTATAATATAGACACAATATATTTGTAACAAGTTTAAAAGGGAAATAAGAATGCAAACAAACTTAGAAAGGGAAGAAGTATCCACAAACTTGTATCTATTTCTTCATTGATATGCACAATCCAATTTATTACAGAATAACAATCTAGATCACCATGTAAGGAGTCCATTAAAAGGACTTGTAATACATTGGCTTCACAAAAACAATTTTGATAGAGTTTTTCTACTCAAAAATATCCCCCCCTTTTACAATGAGCCCAACACTCCAATTTATAGATTTCTAAGAGGTGAGAAAGGGAAAATGAAAATCCTAAAATCTATCCTTTAAACCCTTGGAAGATGTAGTAAATGAATTGAAATGATGTTTTGTTTCTTGCAAAAGGCTCCCCATACTATCTCATGACTTGCAACAGTGAGAAATGTCAACCCATGTTTCATTGAATGCATCCCAACTACCAAATAAAACATTATTCTAAACCTCACCATGTTTTATGAAAAATCATCATCAGTTTCTCATCAAATTCTAAATTTCTTGATTTCTATGCATTTGTCTCATAAACATGATTCTAATGGTATAAAATTTGTGCATTTTTAGTGAGAAATGAAAAATTTATGGCCTTCTGAGTGCGGGAAGCTATTTTGGGTCTGGTAGGCATTTCTGTCATTTAACGAGACTTATCATTTACTTTACTAGAGATATATATATTTCTTTTACTTTACTGGAGCTTAGAAGACATTGTGCTCATTCTAGAAAGTCAAATTTTGTGGAAATTTGAGCTCAGAGTAAAATTCTATGGCCATTTGAAGTTCAGGAGGGTCAGGCACTGAGTTTTCCTTTATATGCAGACATTTCGGTTATATTGGGTCCTTGTATCCCAATTGTCCCAGAAAAAAACAACCAATCCACTTGTAAGCCTCCTTTCATGAAAAAATTGGGTTTTTATGTCCCATGTGTCCCATTGTTCACCAGGATGTGAGGGTCATTGACCTCTGCATTCATCGCATCACCTTTATAGATCAGTTTTTTCACCTTTGTGGGTCCTGTGTGTACTTGTGTCCCATGGACCGTGCAAGAAAAAAATATCTTATTTCACCAATTTGAACTACCTAAAGCCATTTTGGTGATATGCATCTTAGATGTCCTGATGTCCCATGGACCATATGGGACATATTTTTCTGATTTTGTAGCACAACAAAGGAATGCGGCCATTTCAAGTTTTCCAGGTCCCAACTGTCCCATGTGAACTTGCGTGGCCTAAGACAAATACTTCCACTTTTTTTGCACTACACTAAAATAGGCCCTTTTCTGGGATTTTTTCAACTTTTTCTAACTTCTTGGATTTTTTCTTTGGACAGAGAAATTAGAGAAGACCCAAAGAGACCTCAAGAACTTGATTTTTCAGCCTTTGACAAATTTTACTCACTCAATCCTAAAAAAATTATGCAGCTTATCCAAATTTATCTCAAGGGGTGAATTTGGGATAATAGTAACTTTGTTAAATGGTTCTTTATATGCTATAAATTTTATTGATGATTTCACCATAATGATTTGGTCATATTTTCTTAAAAATAAATCTAATGTATTCAAAAAATTTAAATAATTTAAAGCATCTATTGAAAATTCATCAAATTATAAATTTAAGAGACTTAGAACAAATAATGGGGGTGAATATGTTAGCAAGACATTTGAAAAATTCTCTATTGATTATCATTTAAAAAGGGAATTAACTTCTCCCCATTCTCCCTAATCTAATGGTGTTGCAAAACAAAAAAATAGGACCATTTTAGATATGGCTCACACTATGCTTCATTCTATTGGTCTTCCCAATTTTCTATGGGAAAAGCAATGAACACATCAGTGTACATTCTAAATAAGCTTCTTACCAAATCTATTCACCTTTCAACTCCCTTAGATAAAATGGTCAAATAAAAAACCTGATATCTCTCATTTAAAAGCTTTTGGTAGTCCTTCTTTATACATTCCTAAAAATAAAATAAATAAATTTGATATGACTATTTTTCTTTTGTTTCCATTGGATATGGTATTAACACTGCAAGTCTAAGGATTTATGACCCTATAAAAAGGGAAGTAACTGAAAACTATAATATGGTTGTGTTGGAAAAAAAAATTTGTTCATCTGATAATGGTAATGCTAACTCTACCAATATTTCTAATGAGGTTTTGATTCTGATAGTGAAAATATAATATATGGTCATGATGATGTTTCTTGTCTTAATGATAGGGATGTTTCTAAATCCCCTATCTCCCTAGCTAAGAAACCAAAATGGACTTAATCTGTGTTAGAAATTTCTAATCCTATCGACCTTAGGAAAATGACCATAAGCCATCATACATACCTTGCATTAATGACCTTATATGAACCTGAGCCAACAAACATTTAAAGAAGATTCTCAAGATGAGAAGTGGATCAATGCAATGCAGGATTAATATAATGCACTAATTCAAAATCAAACTTGGAATTTGGTTCCTCCTCCTGAAAAAATAAGTATTATAGGGTTTAGTTGGTTATACAAACTAAAATATAACATTGATGGTAGTATTGACAAAAATAAAACTAGACTTGTTGCTAGAGGTTTCACTCAGAAAATTGGTATTGATTATGTTGAGAACTTTTATCCTGTAGCTAATAACTATTAGGGCCTTGTTTCTTATTGATGCTCAGTTTGGGTGAGAAATCCACCAAATGGATGTGAAAATGATTTTTTGAATGGTGATTTAAAAGAAAAACTTTACATGTCTGAACCTAAAGGACTTGAATAAAATGGTAAACAAAACTATGTTTGTAAGTTGAAAAAATTCTTTTATGGTTTAAAACAAGCACAAAGATCTTGGTATGTGAAAATTAATTCCTTCTTTAAACAGTTACATTTTACAAATTCTTCTTCTGACAATGATCTATTCATTAAGCAAGAAGAATCACATATTATCATTATTTTAATATATGTTGATGATTTTCTTATGACTGGTGATAGTCCTACTTTAATTTGTAGAATAAGAGAAAAATTGAAATAGTAATTTGAAATGACCGATTTAGGTTTCTTACATCATTTTATTGGCATGGATGTTTTTCAAGATAAGTATTCTATTTTTTTTTCTTAAGAACAATATAAAACCAATGTATTGAAAAAGTTTAACATGATTGATTGTAAACCAATTTCTGCTTCGATGGAATTTGGACTAAAACTTGATCCTAAGCCTACATGTGAAAAAGTTGATACTAATTTATATAGGTAGTTAGTTGGTAGCTTGATTTATCTAACTATAACCAAACCAAATCTTTCCTATACAATAAAAATTTCTTCAAGGTTTATGTAGGAACCTTATAAAGATAATTGAAATCTTGCAAAGAGAATTCTTAGATACATTAAGGGAATAATTAATTATGGGTTACATTATTCTAAGAATAAAAATGTTAGCTTGTATGGATTTTGTGATTCTAATAATGTTGGTGATGTATTGGATATAAAATCTGCTTCTGGTTATGTGTTTAAATTTGGTGTAGGTGACATTACTTCATTCAAAATAGAGAAACCAACGATTTCTATCTCTTTAAATGAAGTTGAGTATAGAAGTGCAGTGGAAGATATAAAAGAGGCTCTATGGATGAACAGGTTGTTAGATGAGATAAAGATAAAGGATACAGGTAGTGTTCCTTTATTCTTTAACAACTAGAGTAACATAGCTCTTACACATAATCAAGTACAACATAAGAGAATAAAGCACAATTAGATTCATATAGTCTTCATCCATGATAAGGTTCCAAGTGGTGACATAGATCTCAAGTTCATGTCGACTAAAGAGCAACTTGTTGACACCTTCATAAAGCCCCTGAGTACTGCAAAATTTTGTCACTTTTTTGAAAAACTTGGATTTTCAAAGTTGCCATTGAGGGGAAGTGTACATCACAATGTCACCTCCAAATGCAACTTGGTATGTGTAAAATATCTTCAGGAAAGTGTAAAAGACCTTCAGGAAAGTGTAAAAGACCTTCGGGCAAGTATAAAAAGACCTTCGGGCATGTATACCTCCTCGGATTCCTTTTTAGAATAAAGTGTAGAAAGACCTTAAAGGTGGTCTTTAGTAAAATATTTAGTGCTATTGAGTTTGCTGGTAAACATCCAGTGCAAGCATATTATTAATGAGGTCCTTAGTTTTAAAAGGATCCTATATACTTGGGTTCAATAACATTTCATGAGAACTTGTGAGAACATGTAAAACTCACAAATCATACTTAGCCATTGATCATGGTATGATCTTTTGGAGTCCAAATCCTTTTGTACAAAAATGTAACTCGAGTATGATGAAGGTTTTATAATTCCTTCACCCGATATGCTAGCCTAAAACCTTTATTGTTTAAGGATGGTAAATCCTTTAGTGTACCACATGAAGGTAATATATTGGCATGTGTTATCCCACTTAACATTAAGGGGGAGTGTTGGACCATAATTATTAAGTGGGTTGCCCACCCATTAATTAATATGGGTCCATCACCATTATATAGGTTAATATTTAATAATATGAAATATTTATATTTCTATTATTAAATATGCTAGCCTAGGTATATAATTTAGCTTAAAAATTTAATATCATGAAATGATTATAATTCTAATATTAAGTATTATAAACCTAGGTGTATGTGTTAGCCTTTTTATGTTGAAAAAGCAATAGGGGAGACATACCCAATCAACTTGTATAAATAGGACTTTAAGGTCCTCATTTGATATGTTTGTGAAATATATCAAAGGTAAAATAAGTTTACCCTTGTGATTATGGTTTGAAGGAAGAGATGGAAAATACTAGATGTAGTTTTTGGTTTTCTGATGATAAAATTTTATTTCAAATGGTTTTTACCCTATCGGGTTTTCCATTATACATACAGTGTTATCTATGTTATTTTTATTGAGTAAGTAATGTTTTATTTATTTACATATAGTTTATGTGATGTAATGTTCCTGATAATTTATCATATAAATTAATTAAACCTATAACTATGAATACTCTAATTTATAACAATAAAAAAATAAGATCAATCACAAGAAAATCTAATCCAAGACTCCCTTGAGATTCATATATTTTTCATAATCATTCTAGGGAAGTCATCTAATCAGATTTACAAGCACAAAACAAATGTTATGAAAGTCAAGTCAAGATAGGTCAATGGTTTAAGTAAAATTACATTGTTCTAAGGTCATGGTTACTAATATGGTTATATAATTCTACATGTCACATGCTAAGTAAGAATAACATGAAGTTTGAGCCCTTTTCAAACATCATAATTTCACAAGGGTTCTCACAACTCAACTAGTGTTTATTTTATAGGAATCATTCACCATATAATGTTTTGAAGATTTAATCAGCTTCATAGTGAGAATTGCATTGTATCAAAGGTAAAAAATGTAGACAAGTTTAGATAAGAAAATAGTGCACAAACCCAAAAAGTTTTAAGAGATAAAATTGTAAAGGAACATGGGAATATGGAAAGGGCCATAACATTCGTACACTTTGGGCTATGTAATATGCCTTATTCTACAATACTCTGTAGGTGATAGTTTTTTAGATAAATCTTTGTCAAACCACTTCTTGCTTTGTTTAGTCATCATGTTAGCCCAAATCATCAAACAATCCAAAATATCAGCTTAGTCTTCTTATCCCTCTCATTGCTAGTGTTTTATTTCATTTGTCTATCACTAGTTATCTTTATTCATGCATTATCCTGATACTATAATTATCTTTGAAAACTAGTAAATTAGGATAATATACCATCAATTACTACCCCCCTTAAAATTAACCATTTAGGTTAAATCATTTATTGAACCCGATATTTTTTAGTTGTACATAGGATCTCTATTATTCTACTCTTTTGAGTTATTTTCCTACATTCTAGGGTCATAGGGTTTCTAACACATTTGTATTCTTTTGCATAATGGTTTAAGCTCCTTCTAAGGAATTTACTACTATACATTTAAATGATCTAAATGCATACATAGTCTCCATCCCTCACAATATGGATATTTTCTTATATGAAGCTCATGAGTAGTCATAATGACTCCAAGATTATACTACTCCCATTCCTAATAATGTCAGCTCCACATTTCCCACATCTTCCATAGCATTTTCTAATCCCCTATCTCCATGGGAGCCTTTACTCTTAAAGTCTCCATTCTTGTGTCTATTACTCATTTTTATTTTCCTCTTATCTCTCATATTTAATCTAATTATTCTTTCTACCAAACATGTCCTAGATTCCTTTTTATGTGATCTATAAGCCTAATTCCTTCAATTACAATGAGGCACCACAATCTATTCTTCTTCTATGGATTCTTCACTTCTTCTACATAGTCCTCTTACACCTGAGGTTACATCTTATCCTCTTCATCTCAATTTTGTTTCACTCAAAATTCCTCTTTTCAATGGCAAGGATGATCCACAAGAACATATTAGATGATTTCATGTTTCTTTCTTAGATTATTATTTTCACAATACATTTTTAAAAAAATTATTTCCTAGAAGGTTACAAGATTATCCATTACAATGGTTCTATGATTTTCACGTGCATTCTGTATGATATTTTATTCCATTAGAAAATCAATTTTTGGAACATTTTTCTATTAATATTGGTACTAAAATCTCATATGCATAAATGGCTAAAATGACACAAACATCTAATGAGCACCTTAGTGACTATGTTATTCATTATAAGAGTAATATTATTAAAATGAACAATGTATTATTTGATTTTGAATTGCAAGACATTTTTCCAAATCCTTTTGCCTCATATCCAAGGGTCAGTAATATTTGATTCCTTTCTATCATTCTATCACTTGTGTCATATCCTGAAAGACTGTGAAGGAAATCTAATTTCTATGGGAAAACTCAAATATAGTAACCAAGGTCCTAGTCATTATATTTATAAATTCTAAAGTATATCTACTCTCTGTAATGCCCCGTCCCTCATCCTTCTTTTTCTTCTTTGATGACCATGTTGCTAAGCATTTAACGTTGTTGTGCTCCTACTAATCCTTTTCAATGTGATTAATAAGTAGTATTAAGTCATAATAATAATAGTACTATAAATAGTAATAATATTATTAGTTTAATTATCGATCGATGACAACTTCTTTATCTGATCATCGATTTGTTATCAACTTTATTTTTTAATTATCGATAAGCAATTTTATTGTTTGGATTGGTTGCTTCACGGATTGAGCCTCGATTCGCTCAAGAGGAGGCTATCTTGTTGTGATATTGTGGTTGGTTCTTGTCTTGCATTCGTTCTTGAAACTCCTCTCTAGTTCCTCTTTGGTCGACCAGGCTTTCTTACGCACTCATTTTATTTGTCGATAAATGAGCATTGGGTTTTGGCATCAAAATTTTATCAGATATTATTATGGATTTCCTTAAGCTATGTTTTCATTATGTATTGTCTTCGTTTTAGGGTTTTTATCTTTTTATTTTAAAATTTAAAACAAATAAATAAATAAATAAAATAAAAGTTTTAAATTAAAAAGCCCATGATTTTTTGTTGTGGCCGTGGTTTTAGGGCAGGTTTTCGGGACTATTCCATGGTTTTGTTTTGGTTGGAGAGGGAGAGGTCGCTGCTACCATGGAGGGAAGGGGGGGGTTAGCTCTTACTTGGGCAAGCTTCCTTTACCAGCGCATTTGTGGCCTGTGTCAGCACTCTCCCATCCTGCTTCCAAACAAAAAATGAGTCCCCCATAACCTGCGTGGACACCTGTCAAGCAAAAAAAAGTGATAGAGGAATTTTGTCAGATATGTATTTTGCTAATGCTGAAGGGGGTGTTGTTTATAGCATTTGACCAAATGAAAGAACGAGACATCTTCCCTAGAATGCGTGTATTGTAGCATATAGAAGGTGTGGGTTTTCCTCAAGATACAGTCACACTGTTTCACGTGTGCAACAAGCAAGGTTCCAACCCCATTAGTTTTCATCTGCTAGCATACTCTCAACCTATGCCAAAATAAGAGCTTTGAAACTAGATGCAGACATCCACCAAAGCATTATGGAGAAGGGATTTTTGTGTGTTTTAGTTGCAAGTGCCCTAGCAGATACATATACAAAATTGGAAGCATGCGAACTGTTCGACAATGCCTGAAAGAAATGTGCTTTATGGACTGCAATGATGGCAGGATGTGCAAAAAAAATGAGTTTGTTGAAAAGGCCTTGGAAAATTTCAAGCAAATGTAATTGGTACGTGTTAAGCCAGACTCTACAACCTTTTATCAGCATCCTCCCAGCCTCTGTCAAAATGGGAGCTTTAGATCAGGCCTTAGAAAACCATCAAAGCATAATGGTAGAGGGTTTTTAATTGTAAATCATGCTCAAACTGCATTCTGAAAAGGCCTTGGAAACTGTCAGTATTGGAACTCGCCCGCGTATCACCAATCCTGCTATAAAAACTCACTAGTTCATTCCTAGACATGGTTCATCTTCACTTACCTCTCATAATTCTCATGTTTTAGTTCTCTTTTACAAATTAATAGAATCTTAAAATATTAGGTTTTTAATACAGTTAAATGTTTACATCAACTCATTGCAAAAAAAATGAAAGGTCATGTTGTAACTCACAAAATCAAAACAACTCTTCTGCATTAAACCACGAACTCCCACCCTCATTCTGAGGTGATGTAGAAAACTTCCTACCTAACTAGATTGCTACAACATTATCTTATCGACCATATGAAATTGACTTTCCAGTAATAATGTTGACCTTCTCTTGGTTTAAATAGTTAATTTTTATATTTTTCATAGACTCATTAAGCACCCTTTGGAACTTTGAAAATGAGATATTAGGCTTCATTCATGTACCTTGTTATGTGAGGAATCACCTGGACCATTAGATTGACCCTGAACGAACATATGTGATATTTTTGACACCCTTGTAGGAGCCCTGTTACACTGGTTTACAGTAGTAGAAAGCTGTCACATCTAGAAAGTTGGCTTTTGTTTTGAACCGCCATTTGAAACCTGGATAGAGAAATTACTTCCTATCTTCGCAAACCTCTATTGTTTATACTAGACAATTGCATGGAACATTCAGCTTAGGGAAAAGCACTCTTCTGGATAGTTTGGGAAAGCCATTTTTTTAGACCTCCATCTGTAGTTGAGCGAGGCCAAACTGGACCAATTTTGACTTGTCGTTCCAGAAAACTTGTCGCCGTTTGAAAATGGTTTTCTAGTTCTCAGTCCCATCAACTCAGATGAATTCTCCTCATATAGGAGAACTTGTAGGAAGTGTCTTGTTGTGTGATCATCCATCGAATGTCAGTTATGGACGTGGTTTTCTGGGCCCTCAAGCTAAATTTTGTTCTTTTACAACTGGGTCAACTACAACTAGTGGCCCTGGAGAACTAGTCACCAAACGTAAACCATTTGCTTTTTCCCAATTTCATCAGTTGCTATGAACTCTTGGTATATCTAGGGACATGTAGCAAGTTAAATGTGGTGTACATTCTCATCGAAATTTAACCTTTGGAAGTGGTTTCTTAGCCTCCGAGCCCGTTTTGAATGTTTTGTAGCTAGTGAGAAAATGTTAAAATAGAAAGATACGAGACCCTCATAGGGTTGCCAAACCACCCTGTGAACTCTTAACGCATACAAATAATTCTTTAAAACTCTATAGTGGAACTTCTTGTGTGCATTAGAACTTTTGACAAAATAGTGTTTTCTCTCTCTTCCCTTCTCTTTCTCTCTCCTAGGTTACAAAATGAAGAAAAATGAAATGTAATGAATACATGTCTCTAGACCTTTTTATTTTGATTGCAAATTGTAATTATTGTCATATGTAAATGGGAAACTGAAAAATGATACTTATGTTAGGTTAGGGTAAATGTCATGCCAACAAATTATCACTAATATCATGCTCATGTGGTTTTACAGGATGCAAGAATGACGATGAAAAAAGTGATGTGTAATTTAATTATTATCATTGTAATTTATATAGTTCATTGTTAAATGGATAAATGTATAATTTAATATCATGTTACAAAAGGTTATATTTGATAATTTGTTGTTATGTATAATATGCTAGTTTCAAGGACACCTAGAAAATGTGAATTTAATCTTAGGTTCAATTTTGATTTATAGAACACATGGTAAAAAGGTTTGATATTTATATAAAGTAAATGAATTTGGATTAATATCTTGTAGTGCATATTCAATATTTAATAAATGATCAATGATTCATCTTGTGCTTTCATACTTAGTAAATGTAATAAAGAGAATTAAATTGAAACACTATACCCTTGTCCAATATCAAAGTATAACATATTTTCATGTGTGATACTCCATACCATAGATGACATTGAAAAACCGTAGGATGAAATTAATATTTTTTCTCGATGGAACATCCTAATTTAGGCAAATTAGAGCTCAAGATTGGACTTATCATCTTAGTTAGTAGGTTTAGTGACTTTGTCTTAACCCATCTGATAGGAGTGACGTAGTCAAAAATTTCCTTGGAATGTGTAGAGTTAACCCCTCCTTCGTAGCCTAGTGGACTACCTTGTCTTTCAAAGTTAGATTTAAAATTAAATCTCTTCATCGAATGAAATCCTTGTTGGATCTAGATGACATGGAAGGAGGTTGTGACTTATTTACTCTAGGTCTTAATCTCTTGTTAATGAACCCCTTAGCTCCACTCAGCTAACTGTGTTACCTTGGTTTCTCTCATCATAACACCTTGGTCCTTTCTGGAAGGTGGTTTAGCATAAATTTGTCCTCTCGCTTAAAACTCATGTTTAGTTGAGGGGTAGACCCTTAGGTGAAGTTGGAAATTAATCTAAACCTCATTGATTTGGATGTTAATTTAGGGTTTGTGTGTAGATTCAAGTCTTCAAATCATATATGTCTTCAACATAGAAAATAAGACCTTAATGTGACATAGAAAATAAAGCATATAAGAGTAAAAACGAGAATTGAGGTTAGGGATACTGCCAGTCTTGGAGACCTTATATCTCAATTAAATATATTCCATTGTTTCAAAGAATATGAATTGCCTTGGTGTGATCAACCTTCGAGAAAACTAAATGCATCTATAAATCAAAAGGGAATTCCACAAGTCACTAAATTAGAATAACTATGGTAGGGATATAATTGTTCCATGATCAAAGAATGTTTTTGGTAAAAAGCTATCTTGTGTTTTAAATCTCCGTTAAATCCTAATATCACTATATGGGCACCAAGCCACCTTCACTTGAGTTGTAAGAATAGAAGGGTAGAAATTGAATATATGTTCGAGAAGAATATTCTTCACATAAGAACAAGATAATAAGTATTTTTGTACACTTTTGAACTATGCCAAATAAGTATGCAAGTTACAGAAACTTTTGTAAATAATAAGAAACCAACTTAAAAGGGGTGAATGGTAACTTAACCATGGAATTTACTTATGAATATGTAGGTGGCCAATCGAGAAAATTATCCTTGTGAAATAATGTTCTTGGAGGGTTAACTATAACTAAAATACAAATAAAGAAATGATGTGTTGTGGGTTCACCATTCTTGAAGTCATGTTCTTGTGGTTGGGTCATTGGTAGTAACCAGTCATAGGGAAAAGTGTGGTATTGACATGCCTATGATGTTTTCATTTATCTAAGTGATTCAATGACTTATGTGTTTATTGTATGCGAGTTGAATTTCTGTACTTGAGGCCCATGTTGTGTTGTGTGTAGTGAGCAATGTAAGTCAAAAAAAAATTATCCTGGTATTTTACTGTTGTAATTGTGTGTGTAAAATGTGGGCACTACACTCTCAAGAGTAAAACTACTCATCCCTAATATGACACTAATACCACTATTAATGTTGTATCTCAACTAATGAAACTCCAACTTTAAAATCCTCGATGACCTTTTAATAAATTGATTATACAATCTTGGGTGGTGTTACAACATCTACTTAAGAGTAACCTTATCTCTCTTCCTTTACCACTCAAGTTGGACTCTAGTTGTCCTCAAAGAAAGACATTTGATGAAAAATCATACTGTGACTATAATCAATGTAATGGACAGTGTACTGATTAATTTTTCAAGCTTCAACATGTGATTGAAGACTTAATCAATTTTGATGTGATTAAATGGGATAAGCCTTCTATGTATAAACCTGTAAATAATAATGACAAGCTCAAGATATTTAATTACCTGATTCCTAAACATGAAAAGGCTACATTTAAGGTAAATTATAATCATGCTTTTCACATGGTTACACCTCTATAATATACTAATAATCCTCTATACATTCTGATTGGCACTATTACTACTTTATCACCAGTCATTACCTTTAATGATGTGGACTTCCTTTCTTATTTCACATATTCTAATATCCACATCGATGTATTATTTCTAGTTAAGCTCTCAATAATGTAATGATCAATCTAAACTTCAAGCATGATACATGTTCACTTCCCCTCTTACATTTTATTGGATTTTTGTTATATTAAATTAAGCATAAGTCACTTATCTCCTATGGGCATGTATCTCTTCCCATCATAGTTGAGCGTCTTACTATCTAAATTCCATTTATTGTAACACATGAAATTAATCATTATGACATGCGATTAGGTATTCCTTAGCTCAAGTCCATTAGGGTTGTTAAATCTATTTTGCACCAATGTGTAAAATTCATACATGAGCTTTAGGTAATCACTATTTAAGGTATCCCACCTTAGACCCCTTTACCTATTGTTTCTCAAGCTTTAAGATCCCTACAACTAGTGTACCTCCCACTAAAATTATAATTATTCCTAGTCCACCTATAATTATAATCTCTCCTACATTTAATGATGATAGTATTACTATTTTTTCACACACTCTTAGTGCTAGTCCCATACTTTCACCACCAACTACTAGCCAGCATATGTATCCTTGAATTTAATACCTATGATTTGGAGGACATTATGAGTGGTCAAGATTTACCTAATTATATCTAAACCATTACAGCATGGAAGAACCCAATGATAGATTTCCAAATTCTATTGGAATGTGTGAATCATACATTATATGATCCTAATACCATTCGTCAAAGTCCATGGTCAAAATGGGTTAACAGTGAAGAACAATCTACAGTACCCTTTCTTGTGCATAAAGCCTATTTATATATTACATAGTTGATTAAAACATCATCACGAACATATTTGGTCAAGTTTCATAATCTGGTATTTAACAAGCATGCAAAAATTAGGTTTTAAGAGTGAGGTCCACTTTTATTTTGGACGGTACCCGGTTGACATGGTATATTAGTGTGATTTTAATTTTTCCAATTAAACTATAGTTTATGCCACATTATTTCGTGTCTTATTGTGATGACACATGGCAGGATAGAATATAGAGTAATCCCCAAGTTATCCAAACATACTTACCATTACCACCATTTACCTCCCATCTTGATGACTGAGTCATTTCAAACCAACTCGGCATTTGCACATTGCTGAGTCATTTCACCCAACATGGAAAACCATTTTAATAGTCCAAAATCATGGGAGGTGTTGTTCTTGAAACTATCAACATTTCCAACATGGAAAAACCACTAACAAACTCCAACTTGTCAACCAACCAAGATCACAATGGGGGATTTATTCATAACTTGGGAAAAACAATGTGAACGTGGTTATAGCCATGATTATAATAAACACACAATTGACTATTTCAAGCCCTTAGAAAACAAACTCCCAATGGATGTGGGATAGATCCCATGCAATAAAAAAATGGAGGAAGCTTTGAGGGTATTTTAACCCTACACTCTCACTTACTAAAGTTTAGCCTTGCTGATGTGTTATACTACTTTGGAATTTCTATATATAGTTTAATTTGGTTTCATTGTTAGGTCAGTGCATGACTATGTATAGTCCCAAAATGGGAAGTTTGTAAACATGGTCATTTTTACCCTCAAGATGACATTTTTTAGGATTTTTGCATAACTGGAGAAATGTTCATAATTTTTAAACGATAATGTTGAGCCTTTTAATCTCTCGATCGGTGTTCACTTGACATTGTTTTAAAACAATTTTTGAATTCTTTTGATGTAGAACATGGGGAAATGGATTGTGAAAGTGCTACAGGAAGGTGGAGGACATTGTTGATCGAGTTTAAAGTCCTTCAAAGGTCTGTTAAGAACATTTTTATAGGTGACAAGGTCCACTAAAAGTTGTAAGATTTAGTTTGTACTCACACATTTGATTTTTAATGGATTGGATTACTTTTTAACAATCCCAAATATGTTTCTTGATCAACGGGTGAACTCCATTTTCAATTTTGTGGTGTTCAAAATTTTCATCATTTTTATTTTAATTTTGTGCATATTTAAATTAATATTTAATTTATTTTTGTGTAATTATAACACTTTTCAAAAAAATTGTATTTAATTATTGTTGTTGCAAATCAGCAGCACCCCTAGATGCAAATTAGGTTTCTAAGTTGATGTTTCAGGCATCCAGTGTGATTGCACAACATTGAAACCTCTCTTCAAGTGTGGGACTTGTAAAATGAGAGAGGAATCTCTAGATTAGAGGCTGGTTCCTCAAACTCCTCTGATCAGATCTATTATTTGCACAACTACAGAGGTTCAGATCCTAATTTTATCTTAATTTGCAAGGAGATAGGGATAAGAAATGTAAAAATTAAAACTAAACTAATAAGGGTGATACACCAAAGGAGTGGTGAGCACTTCTTGCTCATGCAAATTGACACAAATCAGAAATTGCAACATAAAATATCATGCACGGGTTGATAATCTATAAACAAGGGTTTGAAATGAAGCAAACAACACATACAAAGGATTGAAAGCATTCACAGAGCCTGCATTGTGAGTTTCAACATCAAAATCCTTGTATTCCAACACCAAAGAGGAAGAAAAACCTGTTACAATCCCTGGAAGGTCTGATACTTGCCAAAATCACTTGTTGAAAGTGAAAACAGAAGCTTTTTGTGCAAAAAAAGTGTTCCCCCCTTTGAAAAATGAGCCAAATCCGGCTTTTACAGTGCATGGGTTGAGCCCAGGAGAGAGAAAACATGAAAAAATGTGGGAGCCATTCCCCATTGACCAAAATGCATTAAAAATAGCATGGAGGTCCTTACAAACCCATGCCTTGACATTTTTGACCATGTTGGAGAAGAATACGACCCATTTTACATTAAAATTTGTTGTTGAAATGTCAGTTCTGTCCATGGGCGCGTACCAGAAGATTTTTTTTATTTTCTCCCTCCAAACTAAACCAAAATTCAAAATTAACCATGGAATCTTGTAGAGAATTTCACTAGCTTTCCATTGATATAAAGAATGTGAAAATCTGAGCCCTGGATCGAAAGTTATGGCGATTTGAAGTTTTAGGGTAAAAATAGGCCAAAATCGGATCGCTTTGATATTTTTGACTTGGACACGTGGCGAGTTCTGATTGGCTGCGGACCTTGCAAGGGAAAATTTCCCACAAAAACTACACTGAGCCATAACTTGAAAAATACGTGGAGTTAGGAGGAAATCTTTACCTTTCTAGAAAGCTAAGAAAGAGCACTATCCAATGGTGTCATTTCCAGAAGGTTTTGAGTGCCTAAAAAGTAAAAATTTATGACTGAGGCACAATAGAAGGAAAGAATGAAAGGGAGTTAGCCACAAAATGAGCAGGGGGCACATTTGGATAACAACATTTGGTGACTCAAAGGGGTCATCTGCCTGCTGGATGAATGATCAGTAGCCTGAAGCAATACATTGGGCATGGAGTCATGAGTAGTAGCCTGAAAACTGATCTAAACTTTGAAAACTTCCCTCTGAACCGCTTGAATCCCATTGGACATGGAGTTGCTCCCACCTAAATGCCATCAAAATGAACTATGCAAGAGTGAAACCAGCAGCACCAAAACTATGTACAAACTGAAAATCATACATGCTCCAAATGGAACATGCAGAGTGTGCACAAGCACTTCTTCTACTGAAAGCAAACCTACCTACTCTACTCTAACTGGAAGCAAAGGTGAGCTAAATGAACCCTACAACTGGTTGTGCAAAATAGCTTCCTTTCTTCAAAATTGGCAGCCATGCAAATGATTTGGAGCTGAGTATGGCTGATTAGATGAGTGGAAAATCAACAAGAAGCTGGTCTTCTACCCAAATTAGCAAGGTGTCAACTAAAAACAAATCCAATACCTCTTTTAGTTGCTCTGCTTTTGGATTGGAGAGGTATGACAGCTGATCCTTGGAACTTTGTAGCTTATCCTCATGCTTAGAAGTAAGCATGACTGGTTGTGGCTTCTCCTTTGGCTCCAATGAAGCCAAATACCTGATTGGGCAAGGTCTGATCCGTTGAGTATGCCCATAATTCTGATTTTCAACTGCAAGAATGGAGTTCTCTTGTAGACCTTGAATGGATGGTGTGGAAGCAATGGTAGAACCCTTCTGCCCTTTCTCTTCCTCTAATAAAGGACATGAAAGATTAAAATCTTCCAATCTTGGTTCCAAAGAGCTTCTATAAGATGCAGGCTACTACAAATGAATACTCTCCTCCATGACAGCAGGCTCTTGTGTTTGGAAGATGGATGATGAAAGAGAGAATGGTGGAAACTCAACTGGTTCTTCTTCATCAAGACAATCCTCCAAATAAGATAGGTAAACTACCTCATTGTTGTCCTACTACAAATGTTCAACCTCTCCCATGGTGTTCTCTTGATCTGCAACTTGATCACCATGGTTTCTTTCATCCTCCAGCATTGAGTTTGAGGGATGAAACTCTTCTTCAGTACTAGAACTTGAGAGAGATGAAGTAGAGAGAAGAACTGAAGGTTCTTCTATAACCTGCTATGTGCTCAAAGCCTTTGGATCTGCACTTTTCTCCCTGACAGCTAGAATGTGCTCCTCTTCTTTTGGATTTGGAGTAGATTCTCCTTCCTCTTGTTGTACCTCATGACTGATTTTTGCAATTTGAATTGGATCAGCATTTCCTTCAAATAGGGTGCCAACATGGACACTATATTCTGAACAAATTGATTGTTGAACTGCAACTCCTTTTTGCTCTTCTTCTACTGAAACAAAATCAGTCCTGACCACCATTTGTTCTATAACTCCAACCTCTTCTAAAGGTTTCATCAGTAAAGGGATCTTCTTCATCCCAAATTTAAGAGCCCAACTCTTCAAAATTTGAATTTCTTCATCCTTGTTTGGCTTCTCTTTTTGCTGTCCTTCATGACTGATTTTTGCAATTTTTTGTGGTGGTGGAGGAGGTAAAACCTCTTGTTTCTTTAGAGGAGAGGGTGTTTCATTTAGCTCTTGTGGAGGGGATGACTGTTTGGAAGGGAAAAGGACAGAATAATTGAGATGAGGTGGAAGACTAGGGGGTGGAGAAATGGATTCAACACTTGGGACAGCAGATGGAGAGTTTAAAACTTAACACTGCTGAGATAAAATAGATTGGGAAAGAGGAAAAGAAAAGGCTTGAGATGGTGTGCTTACCCATTGACAAGGATGTTGAATGCTCCTCTCATACACCTCTATTCCTTCAATCCACTTTGTAAGCAATGACAGCGTTGCAATCATGAAGTCAAGCTTCTCTGGAGGGCCGTAATGCCCTAGGAAAGGTCCCACCCATGGACAGGGTGCTCCACAACCGATTCCAAATGCTTTCATTTGTGCTTGAGCCCTAGATTGCACCATGTTTACCTCCATCTTTTGGATTTTCTCCAACAGACCAGCATCTTGCATCTGATTGTATTCATTGTATGCACACCCTTGCTCTTGGAAAGCTCCATAGCCAAAATGATTTTGGCATTACTACTCATATGGGTATATATGCTGATTTTGAATTTGTTCAAAATGCTATTTGGAGGATTTAAAAAACATGTTGGAGGTGGGAAACATTGCTGCTGTTGTAAATGTGAGTTCCATGATG
The DNA here is from genome assembly GCA_019776745.2 of Taxus chinensis. Lineage (NCBI taxonomy): Eukaryota > Viridiplantae > Streptophyta > Pinopsida > Cupressales > Taxaceae > Taxus > Taxus chinensis. The sequence goes on along the minus strand of CM034146.1, from coordinate 1,031,210,185 downwards.
GAAATGAAGTCATGATTACACAACTTCATGGAATGGAAAACAATGAAAGAGATGGAAATAATAATGGATGGAAATGGATGAAAAACAGGTCTGTAACTTCAGAAATGGGTTGCTGATCAGATGGAGTCACTAGATGTGTTTGCAAGTGCCTCCAAAGGTTGAAATCTTCACAGGAACACACCAACCTGTAAAAGATGAAGTGGAAGACCTCTAAGGTCCCACCGGGCGTGACAAAACTATTGTTGCAAATCAACAGCACCCCTGGATGCAAATCATGTTTCTAAGTTGATGTTTCAGGCATCCAGTGTGATTGCACAACATTGAAACCTCTCTCCAAGTGTGGGACTAGTAAAATGAGAGAGGAATCTCCAAATTAGAGGCTGGTTCCTCAAACTCCTCTAATTAGATCTATTATTTAGCACAACTGTACAGGTTCAGATCCTAATTTTATCTTAATTTGCAAGGAGACAGGGATAAGAAATGTAAAAATTAAAACTAAACTAATAAGGGTGATACACCAAATGAGTGGTGAGCACTTCTTGCTCATGTAAATTGATACAAATCAGAAATTACAACATAAAACATTGTGCACAGGTTGATAAGCTGTAAACAAGGGTTTGAAATGAAGCAAACAACACATACAAAGGACTGAAAGCATTCACAGAGCCTGCATTGTGATTTTCAACATCAAAATCCTTGTATTCCAACACCAAAGAGGTAGAAAAACCTGTTACAATCCCTGGAAGGTCTGATACTTGCCAAAATCACTTGTTGAAAGTGAAAACAGAAGCTTGCTATGCAAAAAAAGTGTTCCCCCTTTGAAAAATGAGTCAAATCCAGCTTTTACAGTGCATGGGTCGAGCCCAGGAGAGAGAAAACATGAAAAAACATGGGAGCCATTCCCCATTGACCAAAATGCATTAAAAATAGCATGGAGGTCCTTACAAACCCATGCCCTAACATTTTTGACCATGTTGGAGAAGAATGCGACCCATTTTGCATTAAAATTGGTTGTTGAAACGTCAGTTTTGTCCATGGGCGCATACCAGAAGCATTTTTCAATTTTCTCCCTCAAAACTAAACCAAAATTCAAAATTGACCATGGAATCTTGTAGAAAATTTCACCAGCTTTCCATTGATATAAAGAACGTGAAAATCTGAGATTTGGATAGAAAGTTATGGCGATTTGAAGTTTTAGGGCAAAAATAGGCCAAAATCGGATCGCTTTGATATTTTTTACCTGGACACGTGGCGAGTTCTGATTGGCTGCGGACCTTGCAATGGAAAATTTCCCACAAAACTCCACCAAGCCATAACTTGAAAAATACGTGGAGTTAGGAGGAAATCTTTACCTTTCTAGAAAGTTGAGAAAGAGCTCTATCCAATGGTGTCATTTCTAGAAGGTTTTGAGTGCCTAAAAAGTAAAAATTTATGACTGTGGCACAATAGAAGGAAAGAATGAAAGGGAGTTAGCCAAAAAATGAGCAGGGGGCACATTTGGATAACAATTATTTTTGATGAGCGGTTGGAAATGAATTCGTTTGAAATTAAAGATTTCAATTTAGTTATTAATCACATTGGAAATATTTTGATGAGATTTTTAATTAATTCCTACTAAATAAATTTAGGAAAATGATTCTTTTTAAAGGATTTTTTTTGACAAACTATTTAAACATGGTGTTAATGTTATTTTATGGATCATGTTTTGGTATCAAATCCAGTTAGTATGCTAGATTAGCTTTTGATTACATTTTTGATATCATTTTTCAGTTTGTTTCATTAAGTTTGTGTAGACATTGTGGCTTGTTGATATTCCTTTTGTAGTGTGAAGTTTTTAGGAGTACATGTTTTTTTACAGGAAACAAGGAACCATGCAACAAGAGGGATATATGGATCTCTATTGATCTCACTTACATGGTATCAAAGATATTGGAATCGAGTCTAGTCAAAGTTAGCATTAGTCACAATGGTTGGTGAGTGTAAACCACATTGTGAATCTTTCCTTTTTGGTGTATAAATTTATCTATTTTTAATCCTATGTCCTAAGATTAGGATCAAGTGAGAAGACCACTTTCCATTTTGAGATATGAAGAATGGAATTTGGACATTGTTTATGGAATTATATTTTTTTTCACTTGATAATTTTGTGTACTAATTGGTTATTTAGTTGATTTTATATTCACAATTTTTTCTTAAGCATTGCATGATGCAATATTTAGGTTGTTTAAAATTCAACATTCATTAACATTTTCTCAACAGGGTGTATATTTCACATTTTCCAAAGGAAGGTAAAATTATTCCAACATTTCTTGTCTATGATAAAATGGATATTTACATTGTTTTAAGTCTTGATATCCATGTTTGATTCGTTAACCTTTGTCTGGCTTCGTTGGAACAAAAATTCCTTGATTTGGAACTATTACAAAAAAAATTAAAATAAGAGATTTGATCACTACATAGTTATGTAGGAGGTTTGATATGGCATATCCTTTTATTCAAGTTATTGAACCAGGAAGAGGGATCAACCCTTGATTTGGTAAAACTGATTTCTTGGATAGTTTTTTATTGCATTATTATGGTATTGATTAGCATGATTTTTATGCCTTCTCTTTTTATGGGATTCTGGTTGATTGATAAGAAGTTTTAAACCAATGCTTGAAGCATATTGAAGGAAGATGGAAATAATGTCGTCACCTATAGGGAAGATCCAAGTGATAATTTTAACATGCTTGGATTTCCTTCTCACATTTATGGTCAACAATTTCCATTATGATCTTGAAAACTGTTTACAAAGGTCTAGGGGGCATGTTCAATATGCCTTATTTTGGATACTTGCATTTTAAACATATTTGTTTTTATTTTTGTGGAAATGTATGGATGTTTATAAGATGTATTTAGGAATTGTTTGTAATTTTAATTAATATACAAACTTGTTTTATCTACACATGATATTTGCACATGTTTTAAGTCCCTCATTTTTGGCATTTATTTGTAACTGTCACATGTGGTTATAATTAGGTGTACATTTATTACACATAAAAACTAGTTTGCAGTTGCACCTGGTGATCTTTTGTAGTGGTTAGAAGTTTCACCAATTTAGAATGTGATAATTGTGTAGGTAGTTTAGTTCTATCCCTGATTTTACATTAGATATATATTTTATCCTCACTATAGTTTTAGGGATTCAATTAGACTCATGCCTCTTTTTATTTCATTTTGTAGGTTTTTACATAACTTATTTAATTTCGTGATATTTTGCAGTGATTTTCCACTTTCACAGGTCAATTGGATACTTGCTTAGAAAACATTTTGTTGGCTATTTTACACTAATCTAATTGGGTTATATTATGTGGATTCAGTGCTTTGATAGTTTCACTAGGTCAGTTGGATATATTTTTTACGGCATTGTGTTATCAATTTTGGGTGAGATTATACACTAAAATTATTGTTCATATCACAGGGATTTAGTTGGACACCTGCTAAGAAGCATTTTTTTATCTATTCCGTACAGATCCTTTTTTGGTTATGGAATTTGATATTTTACAGTGATGTATTATCATGATTGACATTTTCACAAGGTCAGTGGACACTTGTTGGTTGGGAAATAGAAATGGTCAAGTATTATCCATGCATGGAGGATAAAGGTTACACGTAGGAGGATGTTTGTAGTTAAAAAGGGGATATAAAACATTCAGAATGCACATAAGTACATGCACAAGTAATCCAATATATAATAATGTGCTAAAGTGTATAGAAGACTAGGAGATGAAGATAGGTCAATACACGAAGGTGTGTGCAACACATGAATGGAAGATAACACACAAGGGTGCATGCATGCACATGAGGTTCAGGACACCTAATTTCAGAGATGAAGCTAAAACTAGTAAAAAGTAGAAGATGACATGCAAGGAGATTCCATAAATAGGGAAATCACATGCGGGATATGTAAAGAACATGTAGGGATAAAGGTATTTATAAGATTAAAGAATGAGTTAAAGAAAATTTGTAAAAGGAAGGAAACCTATATTTAGGATACATATTAATAGGATTAATGTATGTAAGTGGTTAAGGGAAAGTCCCCACCATATATAAATAGGTCTATTACTCCTTGTAAAAGAGATATAATTGTGTTATGTATGGAAGTGATATAATGTGATGATGTATGGAAGTGTGTTAAGCATGTTAAGTGAGTGTTTTAAGTATTGGGATTATGCATATGAATGTAAATCAGTGCATGGATGTAATCAACAGGTATATGTAATGGATTATGTTTATGATAAACAATTGTGTATGGATATTTATGGGTGTTATTGATAAAAGTAATGAAATGGAGATCCAAGTGTTGATGTTAATGATCTGTGTTGGTTAATTTCCTTATTATATGTGTTGTCATTTTTATATTATGTTGTTATCTTCATTCATGCTTAATGATTAGTTTTACAACCAAAATTTTGGTAATTAAACAAAGGAGGAACTCCATAGATTGCACACACTTCAGGTGAGTGCCTATGAATCTATCCAAGTAAATTTCCAGCTACATGACCTTGTGAAGAATTGGCTACTAGACTCCAACATTTTGGTTATGTTGTTAAGACCTCTTTTCATTTTGCTCAGCAAAATTTCACATTAATATGGCATTCCAACTCTCATTGGAGATTATTTAGCATTGGGTAGATGATGGTGAAGATGATTTTTTCTATAGATATAACACTAGAAGATATTTCAATACATGCAATTGGGTGTACGATAACTTATATGATTCATTGTATGAGACGTTCTTTAGTTTATTCCCATGATACAAATTTAACTTAGTTTTTTTAATCAAAATTTCTAAAAACAAAATACTTACACACCTGCACCTAAATTTTTAGGGATGAAGGAAAAAAATTCTAACCAAAATTGTCAAAAACCATCACTAAATTTAGTGATGAAACACCTAATGATTTTTTATTGATTTTGAATCAGATTTTTACATTCAAATGTTTTCTGATTATAACAAGCACTTGTAAAAATGCCACAAAATAGTAATAATTTAAAAAATAGATTTATTTTTGTGGATTTTTAAACAAATTTATTCTTAGTAAATCCTCTCAGAATGCATCTTGAAAACACAACAATACAAAAACAACAAAAACACACAAAAATAGAAAACATTAACCAATTAAAACTAAATCCACAAAAATGTTAGTGTGGATTAAAAACAACATTAAAATGTGAATAAAAGATGAAACAAGAATGAAATAAAATATAGGTGCTCCCACTAGGCATGCCAGAATGTGAGAAATGAAAATTGACAGATTAAATGAAATATAAAGAAATAAAGCAACAATATACCTTCTTTATAACTCTCTTGCAAACCTTAAGAAGATTGTGGAATCTCTTAGAATTGTATGATATTGAATATTTTGACTTTTGGATGCTCTTGATTAGTCTCTAAATGAATAAATTGCAAATGCTACGAAAAAAATTTCATGAGGATTTGAAAAATAAATGAGTAGAACTTTTCTTCTCTCTAATTCTCCTGCAAACCTCAAGAATATTTGTGAAGCATTTGGGCTTGTGAAATATTTATATGTTTTCATTGTGGGAGATCTTGACATTACTCTGTAAAGTGAAATTTGCAAATTCTAGGAGCTAAGATGCACCAGGATGTAAATGTAAAATTGGAAGAAGTTGGATGTAATTTTCTCAAAGCTTTCATGAATTCTTCAGGGGATATTTGTAAAGGATATGGCCTAATTTTGTAGATGAGGGTAAGCTAGTGAAAGGTGGATGAATTTTTTACTAAGCTTCAGGTTAATTAAGGTAATTACCTAAAATAGAAAGTAGACTTGGTATGCAGAATTACATATTTGAAGGGGCAATAGACATTTGTAAAAGAATAAGTTACACAAGGATATTGAATTTCACGTATAACCCAATTACCCCCACATTTCTAGGAATATAGAAGTGGATTCCGAGTAGAATAGGGAAGTTGAATTTAAGTAAACTTAACTGCAATAAGGAAGTGGAGTCCATATAGAGTTAACTAGGATAGTGAAGTGGCAATTGACTAGGAAAATAGGTGTATTTTCCTAATTAAGTAACTAATTTAATTAGCTACAATGTGTAAGATAATTAATTAACCATTTATTTAATAAATGTTAATTAAATGAGATAATATGTATTATGAACTAATTTAATTAATCCCAAGAAGTGAATGTATATGAATTAATTAATTTAATTAATCAATCATGTGGGTATATGAGCTAGGATACGATGGAAAAAAGTATGTGAAAATGTACGTAATTTTGGGGTGTTTATAATAGGTTCCAAAAAGGGTTTATTCACATCCTCTTTAACTGTGTGAAGTGCATGGACATGGTTGAGAAAATCATTATGAAGAGTACCACATGAACGCCAAATTAGTTGGTACCTTGAGTGAACTATCCAACAAAATGGGTACGCCCACCTACCTAACTAGTACACTCGTGAGATTTAAATCAAAGGTTATTCCTTGTGATGACCCTGATTTGATTCTTTGAGTGGAGTAAAATATAGTGACTACAAATTTTCTTGTGTGCTGCACTCATTCATATAATACTTGGTACTTAGGGATAGATCCAATATGTAGGAATCTTAACTGATCAAAGCAAGTTACTCAAACATTATTCGTACCACCATTATTTTCTTCCAAGTTATGAGTCATATAGTTTTTGTTCCATATTCTTATCTATCATCAACATTGAAATATGATCTCAAAATTTGTAAATTATTTTGTTTTGGATACCCATATCCTAAGTTAGGTAAATCTATTTCAATCCAATTCTTTTCTTTTGGTATTCACTTTATCAAGGTTAAGAATAATCACGATTTAATCACAAATGTTAGAAGCATAAAAACTAAGAAGGGGGGTGAATTAATGTGCCATTAAAACATTTAATTCAATTTTTTTAACCATTAAACATTCATTATCCATATTTTAGAAATATCAATAAACTTAACAATCCATCAAGCACCATATTAACCATCCACATAAACAAGAAATACAAAGAACACATGAACACCATATTTAAGTGGGAGACCATCAAGGTGAATAAAAACCACTAAACCTATACATATATTACTTAATATAAAGGAATTTAGTGAATCACCAACTTCAAAAGGACCAAAAACCCCTATTTTAGTAGGTTACTAACCCTAAAAGGAACACCAACCCCACAAGGAGGATACAACCCCTAACATGACCAAGCATCAAATCAACCACCTTAAATGAATGTCATCTCATTTTTCTGCCACAACAACTTATGATGACTCTATTAAGCTCACTCTCCTCTCTATCTTATTCAAAACACCTCTCAAGCCTTCTTACCCTAAACCTCTTCCTTCAATTTGATTTCCACATATGCCCTAGCTTTCCATCTTATTCTATATCTCTATATTATCATAACATACTCATTTCCCTATCAAAAATGTCACAAGGACCTTCATCACCTTCCTCAATCACCCTCCTAGGTTACACTTTTCTTCCACTTTCTCAACTATCTCAAATGAGATTTCTAACTTACCTTTATAATATTTTCTTGATCAAATTACATGGAAGACAACATTCATAGTGAAAAATATGTAGTGCCCACTTCCCTTTTGATACCTTTTGATACTGATCATGACACTATCGACTATATTATGGACATTATTATAGTTTTGATTTAGATGATGTTAGATATTTGATCATGGATTATTGTTGACTTTGATTCTTATATGATGCATGATGATTATTAGAGACACTTTATATGTTGATGATGTTATACTGTTAGACATGGTCATATGATGGATGTTTTCAGACTTATGATATTTGGATATTGTGAGTAGCCCTATAAATGAAAAATTATTAGATGATGATATATTTGTTGATAAAACTATATTGATATTGTTAGATTGCTTGGATGTTGTTGTGATTCATATATCTAGATGATTTTGTAATTTTAATTATATTTATATTACTTTGGATGTTCTGATATGGCCATAAGGCTAAAGGAGGTATTGTGTATTGCAGGTTAAAATATCACAACAAACATCGGGGGATTGGACACCAACCACATTGGAATTCTAGATGAATTCAACAAGGTCACCATGGCAACTATTTTTGTTTGGTGTGTGTGTTTGTTAGTGTTAGAGATTCCCATGGGGGGATTACCTTTAAATGTGACCAAGGGATTTTATGTTTTTCATTTATTTGGGCCATTCTTGTTTAATTTTTACATGTGTTTTTGTGGTGCACTTACCAATTTCATTATTTATTTAGTGGTGTGTAAATATTGTGAGTAATCATATTGTTTAGTTTATTAATTAAAAGATATCATAAGAATGTAATTAATAGAGTTTTTGGCCATGTTTTAAAGTGTGTAAGTAATGTGTAAGTGACCTTGTAAGTGATGTGTAACTTAAATTTTGAGTGTGAAACACTCCACCTTCTTGGAAATTCAAATTTGCCCTTGGAGGCTGATTTTGAAGGTTTATGGGACAAGTTAAACTTGTCCCATACCAGCCTTGCTTATGGCTAGAGGGTTAAATTTAGACCTTTTATGCATTTTTACAAGTCAAGTTGAATGTTGTAATTCTAATTTTTTTTACATAATTTAATTTCAGTCCTTATGGGGTATGGACTTGTTTCAATGTGTAAATAAATCTGTCATATTATTCACCCACCTATTTATTATGCATTGGAGAATGAATTTGACTTTGTGTTTGGGGTTAAGGATGTGTGATAAGGGGCATCCTACATGGATCCACATCATCCTCTTCTCTTCCCTCTTCTATAAAATTTTAATTTCTTGCCTTGTTTTTGGGTTTCTTCACTGTTGGGAGACTTCATTTTGGGTGATTTTTCTTATTGTTTTGGGAGCTCTTGATTGGAGAAGTTTTTTGAAGATTGTTGCATGCTTGTGTTGGGTTAATTTTTGGATTTCTTGCATTGGAAGGATATTTTTGTTTTGAAAGAGGAAGAACTCCATCACAGAGAGGTAAGAGCTTGGCTCTTGAAATTCTCTTCTTTTGTTTATGTAAGTATTCTTGTGTGAATATTTTGGTATATATTGTGGGATGTTGGGTAGATGGCCTAGGAATGGTGTACAAGAATACTATGGGGTTATTTTTGTTGGAGGCACAAGTGGTTTTAGGGAGGTATAAGGGTGGAGGGAGTCGGGGATTTTGGTTCCACCTTATAAAGAAATATCTTTCATTTCTTTACTCATTATGGGGTGCCATAAGAGGTTGGGGAGATATAAGAAAATGTGAGGAATAAGGGGTACTTTGGGAAGGCAAAAGGGCATGATAGGGTTTGAAATGATATATATATATATATATTTGGTGGGTTGTACTCAGGTGGTGATACCCATTTTTCCCCTTGGGAGACATAAGCAACATCCCCCATAGTTCTTGCTCCTTTGGCTTTCTTGATGAAGCCTTAGTATTGTTTTTCATGTGTTAATGTAGTTGTAAACTACATTTTGGTTGGGAATGTGTTTTATTGTGAGAATGTTGTGTGTATGTTTTTTGGAAGACTGTTGTATCCATGAGTTAAATCACACCTTTTATTACTTTGTGGTTGGGGCTCAGGGGCCAATGAAGAAGGATGGCTTCTCCTCTTCATTAGATATCTTGGTTGGGTGGAGAGTGTTTCCTTTCCCCTAATCCTATTGTGATCAAATTAGATGAATGAAAAGGATAGATGTTGTTGTTTTGGAGCTGAGAAAAGACATTTTGACAGTCCTTTGTGAAAATAAATTTCATTGTAACCTTCCCACTTGAAGTGGATGATCTTGTAAATGTTTGTAATAGAAAGATGTTGTATATATTTGCAAGTGAAATTTGAAATGTAAAAGAGTTATACTCTGTATTCTATTTAGAAATAATGTGAAAGAATGATACGTGTTTAGAATACTATATTTTGTAATCAAATGGAAAGGAATTTGTAAGAGTTTATTTGAATTAATGAAAATGGTTTTGTCTTGTCCATTTAATGTTATTTCATTAGAAATGTGTGTTTTGCATACTCTATGAAATCTCTGTTTGAAAAGTGGTAAAGTGGAACATGTGAAAAGAAAATGTATTGTTTTCCCTTAATACAATAAATGATTTTGGAAGAAATGAAAGAAGGAAGTTGTAAATTATCTTTTGGAATCAATAAATCAATGTAATGCTTTTCTCAAATTGCATTTTTGAATTGAATATGATCATCTCAATGTATTGAAATCTTTGTTTGAAAGGAAGAAATGCGTGTGAGAAAAATACAGTATTTTATCTCTATAAAATGTGAAAGAAATTTGAAATTAGTATTGCATTTTGGTCTTGAATGGTTTGCTTTGAATCAACTAAAATGTGTTAGATTCAAATTAGAATGTATTCTAAATACTTGGAAGAAGAAATGGCAAATAGAACCATTAAAATTTGATCCTTGTTAGTTGTAATTTCAAACTGACAATTATCTCCATAAAAAATGAATAGTTCAAACTTGCAATAAAAAATTAACAAATTAAATGATTGAATTGAAGTAGTAGGCCCTAGACGAGTTCAAATAGACAAAAACACTTAAAGGAAATATTTCAAAACTTAGCAAAATTGGGCTCAACTGTGTTGCAATCATTTTTCTCTCAAGAAATGGAAAAGCTCAAATTACAAATCAATTAGAAAAATTGAACCTTGAATCCTTTCTTAAATTCATTTAGGAACAATACTTCCTATCTATTTGACATGTTGAGAGAGGAAGAAGATCAAATTGAATAGATCTAATCAGTTAAAATTTACCAGTTTGCACTGTAAAAGCTTGCAGGTAATTGTCTTAAAATTTACCCTTTAAAGTTTATCAAAATTAAAAATTAATGATCTCTATATAAAGAGGACATCGATATATTTCTAAAAAGTCCTTGTTTTTCAAAAACTGAGCTCTCTATCAAAAGTTATGGCCCTCTTAAGTTTATCTTCCTTGGCGTCAAATTTTAGGAAAATTTTCCTTAGCAGGCCCATGGCCCGAATTTTTCCCTAAAAACTTAGAATTTTTTTTGGGAAAATTTTTCGAATTTTTTTCACCACCACACCAGCCCTCAACCAATCAGAGGCTTCCATGTGGCACCATAAAGTGACAATGGAGGGGAAGATCCCCTTTTTAACTTAGCGCTTTCAGAAAATTTTGGGAAATTTTTCCAAATTTTCCCTACCAGCCCACAACCAATCAGGTGATGCCACATGGTGTCACAAGGCATCGATGGAGGAATGGGTCCCTTTATGTCTTTTGCATCTCAATTTTTTTTTCAATATTCCAAGTTTCCCATGTGGCATCACGAGGTACCGGTAGAGTCACGGGTCTATGTACCCTCTTAGCACTTCGAGGTGTTAAGCCAATTTTATCCCCACCACCCTACCTTCCCCACGTTGGTCTAGGATATGCCATGTGTCCCTTGTAGATTCACGGGAGTGCAGTTACAAAGCCAAATTTTCACCTTGCATGGTAGAATTTACAAATGTCTCCCGCCACCCTGCCTTTCCCTACTTCCCTCCATGTTGGCTTAGGGAGGGCCACATGTCCCTTGTGGACTTGTGGACCCATGGGAGCGTGGGTGTAAATGTGATTTTTTCTCCACATGGGAAATATTTTCCAAAGGTCTCCCCATGGCCCGCTAACATGTCCTTTGGGAAAATTTTCTCCCCTAGCCCCGCAGGCTCGCCCTTCGGGAAAAATTTTCACCCCAAGGCCCACCGGCCCATAACTTGAAAAATATGAGGAGTTAAGAGGAATTTTTCATATCACTAGAAAGTCAGGGGAAATTTTCTATCTAATGGGAGTAGTTTAGGAAAATATTGAATGCATTAAGGGTGAGAAAAATTAAGTTGAAACTTTAAGCTTGTTAAAGAGTGGGTATGGTGAGGGATTTCCCTCTAAACCTAATTGAAATTTCTAACCCTAAATTTTGGACCTTATGACCTATAATAATTATTAATAAAATAGAAGTATATTCTAGTAGATTATAATTGTTCCAAATCCTATTAGTGATAACTGTTATCTTGTAACCTAGTTATAGACTCTTTTAAAACAAAAAAAATCCCATAATTTCTCCTAACCCTAGGTTGTTTTTTGGGTCTCAAGTGGGTTGTTTTAGTGGGTGTTTACACTTGGTATTAGAGAAGTGGTTCAAAATCTTGGACCATTGGGCACACTAGAAAAATTGAGACATGAAACTTAAACCTAGCACACTTTTAAATCTAGAAAACAACTTAGTGTAGAAATTACATACTTTAGTAAACATGGAAATTGAATAAAACATACAAAAATGAACTAAATCTCACCTTGGTCTATGCAAGAGGCACAGATGGGACGAGGGGAATTTTCACATAGACCCAAAATTACTACCACCAAATCATGTTGTAGCAGCCATCATACCCCAGATTTTGTAGGCTCTTCAGGATGTTAATGCCACTCTATGCAGAGGATCAGTAGGAGGACATGCAGCCAGACATAATAGAGTCCCTTCCATTAAGGGTCAGGTATCTCCTCAACCCAGTGAGGATCATGGAGGAGAGAACTCCCATGCAGAGTTAGATAGGGTAGATTCACCATAGAGGGGTGAGTTTTAGGACATAGAGAGAGGTCTCGGAGCCCTATGCTTAGGGATGAGCATGTAGAGAGACCTAGAGGCTGTCAGACCACAGCTGCAGATCACATCAGGGAGATCTTAAAGATTCAACCATCCCATTATTCTGGTGACATAGGTAGATTTCAGGTAGAGGCTTGGTTGGTGTGCTTGAGTGGATACTTCAAGCTCTATCCTTGTTCTAGTAACACAACAGATTATGTTGTGATCCATCTACTAAGGGATGGAGTTGGTGTCTGGTGGAGGACAGAGGAGAAAAAGCTCCATGTTAATTCTAAGATAGTTACCTGGGAGCTCTTTGTGGAGCATTTCAAGAATAGATATCTTTCACAGAGGTTCATACAGCAGCAGATAGATGAGTTCCATGACCTCTAATAGCATCTCTTATAGTGGCTGAGTATGAGAGTAGATTTCTGGATCTACTCTAGTATGTTGGTTATATGTAGGATGAGTAGGTGCAGATTCACAGGTTCATCTGAGACCTAAATCTAGACATTAGAGGTGCAATACAGATCCATTGTCCATAGAAATTATTTGAGGCCATCGCGGAGGCCTATATAGTAGAGGAGACTCAGGGAAAGACCTAGTAGGCTAGAGACCGAGTCTGGAGCTACATATAGTAGATGTAGGACAATAGATTGAGGGGATCACTACCTCTTCCTCGTGGTGGATAGGGTTTAGCATAGTCATCTTTTAGACCCCAGTAACAGCACCAATAGTCCTTCCCCACCTTATAGACCTACATAGAGATTTGATGCACAGAGAGGTCAGAGTATGGGGCCTCATCCTAGGGGTCCCATCAGGACACAAGGTGTTTAGAGAGCTCACTCAGTAGGAACTCACTAGCAAAAACCTCAGCAGACCACAACCGGATCATCAGGATCCACACCATAGACCTTCAGAGTACCAATGGGACCTAATACATAGGGGAGAGGATCAGGTAGTTGTTTTAGTTGTGGTGTTAATGTAAATTTTTGGAGAGACTTCCCACAGAACCCTAACCAACAAGGGTAAGACACAGATCTAAGAGCCTACTATTTTTGATATGGGGCACAGTCATAAGATGTATGCAGTGGTCGAGAACCATCAGAAAAAGCATCAGAGTATAGTTATTGAGACTGTAGGTAGCATTGGTGGTATTCCTACCTCCATCTTGTATGATTCTGGTTCTTCTAATTATTTCATTGCACAATCTTTAGTAGAGCGATGTAGGTTGGTAGTAGTTATGCAGGGTCATAGCTGGGATGTTGAGATGGCTTCTTGAGCCAAGATCTCCGTGGACTCCTTATTTAAGGAGTGTTTGGTGGATTTGGGACCTTTCACCACTACCTCAGATCTCCGTATCCTTCCTTTCGGCTCTTATTGAGTCATCTTGGGTATGGATTGGTTTTCTGCACACAGGGCCAGAGTGGATTATTACCACAAGATTATATCTTGTACAGATGATTTAGGAGTTGAGTCAGTGATTTCAGGGGTCAGGAGACTCATTTCTATTTGCACCATCTCTGTTATGTAACTTAAGTAGTGTGTTTGATGGGGTTTTGAGATGTATGCTGTTACATTCAGTGACATATCAGAGGATGGGTCTAGTGGACCATTGCTAGATGATCACCCCATGTTGAGAGAGTTTGCAAATGTCTTTCTGGGGGAACTACAAGGGTTACCACCCCCATGTGAGATTGATTTTCATATAGATGTAGTTTTGGTAGCAGATCCTATCTCACAAGCACCTTATCAGATGACCACACCAGAGCTCTATGAGCTCAAGTTACAGCTTGAGGGCCTTTTGGAGAAAGTTCTTATCCATCCTAGTGTATCCCCTTAGGGTGCACTAGTGATCTTTTTGAATAAGAAGGATGGATCCTTGCAGTTGTGTATTGATTATCGCTAGCTAAATAAAGTAATGATCAATAATTGTTATCCCCTTCCACACATTGATGATTTGTTTGATCAGATGAAGGGAGCCACAATTTTCTATAAGATTGATCTTAAGTCAGGTTATCATCAACTAAGGATTTCAGAGGTAGACATTCATAAGACCACCTTCCATACAAGATATGGCCACTATGAGTTCACAGTGGTGCCTTTTCGTTTGACTAATGCCCCTGCAGTATTTATGAGTTTGATGAATGGGGTGTTGGTGTCCCATTTTGATCCTCTATTATTTTCCCATCTTTCCCCTTTATTCTACATGCTCAAAAAAAACATTTTCCTTTGAGTTTGGTGGTCTGCAAGTTTCCCATCCATATTGAATGCTTTAAATGGCCCATAAACTTATTAGTTTTTCCTATCTTGAAAGAAAAATACATGCAGGCTTTGTTTTATGCCCTAAATTTCCAAATCCACAGGCCTCTATCATTTATTACAATTTTTTCCAGCCGGTGGACCTCAAATTCACTCATTTTGTACTCATTTTCCCTAAAAAAAACCTTCCCCGTGGTCAAAATTTGCTTGAAACCACTTCCCATATGTTTTTTGACCAAACAATCCTTTACCCACGATGAAAAATTTGAATTTGGGCGTCCTTAGCAAATTCTATGTTTTTTGATGGTCATACGGATGTCATTTGACTGTCAAAATTAAGCTCAAATGATGTATCCTAAGTGGCCACATCTGGTTGGACAAGGATTGGTGGGGTTTCTTTGAAAAACTTAGCATTTTTTTTCTTTGGTAAAAAATTCAAAATTACCCCCGTAACTCCGTAGGAGGACACATGTCATGTTCTTACGCTAGGGTGGAATGGAAGGCAGGTGGAGAACTTAGGAATTTTTTTTCCTTTTTAACAAAAAGGAGAAAGAGTGTGGGATATCCCATGGGTCTGTAATGGAGTAAGGGCTGGACACGTGGTGGGTGTAGAAGGAAGTGCGTGTCGGTGAGCTGGGGGAGGTAAAAGGAAATTTTCTCCCTTTTGACAAAAAGACTTAGTATGGAAATTTGAAGCACTGGCCCATGAACAAACCACAAGGGGACACGTGTTAAGGACAAAATCAAAGGCATGGATCCATAGAGGTAAAGTTGAAAATTTTCCCTTGGTGAAAAAAAGGGTTAAAACATGAAATAAGCCCATGGATTTTTAGCGATATAGTGGCTGACACATGTCAAGGATAGAGGCAGACGTGCGGGCCTGCGGGGAAAAAAGTGATTTTTTCCCAAATTCCAAAAAGGGGTAAAAATGTGTAAAATTGGGCCATGATCCCAATGGGACCCACCATATGCCACGTGTCATCACCAAATTTCAAAGGCGGAGGGGTGGAGAAAAAAGTAAATTTTTTCCATTTTTCTAAAAATGTTAAAAAAGTCAAAAAGTGAGCCCAAATTCATTCCCAATCATATTTTGACATGTGGAGGGCCCAGATTGAAGGAGAAAGAGTAGATCAAGGGTAATTATACATTTTCATTTTTGGCCACCATTTTTTGCTCCAGGAAGTGTGGAAATACAAATTTTACATCAATTTTGATCGAATTTTTGGCAAATTCATTTTGTTTGTGCCTGCGAGGACCAATACAAGTGGTTTTAGAGATTAATTTGTAGATTTGAGGTGTTTTTAAAATAATTTTTAACTCAAGCCCATGTAAAATGTGAAATATCAAATTATAAATTTACAGAATCAAATTTTGGAATGATAAGGATGAAATGAAAGGGATATGCATGCTTGGAGAATGAAAAACATGCCTCCACAATGGATAATGATGAAGGATTTGTAATGATTCACCATTTTAGAAACACCTGGCAACTCTTGTTGAAAATTTGTTAAATGTCCCCTATCTATGAATCATGTTGGAATTTTGTAAAAAGCTTGATGTTGGGCCATATTCTTTTCTTGGGAAAGAAGGATCAAATGTAATTGAAAGTTATATAATGCATGTTTTGAGACATGCAAAATGTTGGAGAAACTTAGAATTTCATGGGAAAAATCTCAGAAGAATCCCATTCTCTGAGAAACTACCTAAGAACCATTTCTAATTCCTTTTTACATCAGATTTTTATCATGTTGAGTTGGTTTTAGTTGTAAAGCCATCAACAAGCTCTGAGATTGTTTTTATAACATTTCCTTACTGATAAATTTTGTCATTCTAGATTATTTTGTGGTCTCTTGGAAAAATTTGCATGCACTTATGTTTCAGAATGTTTTCAATTTATGTTTCTTGCTCCTGTTGCAGTCTTGTGTTTAAAATCTCTCTTAATCATACATGGTATAATTTCTTATTGATAGTTTAGTGGCATCTGCATTCTCACATTCAGAAGAGCTTTCATCTGATAAAGAGATAAAAAAATTTAAAATCACTTTACCTTCCTTGAATTTTGAGATTGTTTGTAAACCTTTGGGTGCACCTTAGGTCATGATAAAATAGAGATTTCTGGATACTTTTTTGGTTCATCTACTTCAAGATTTTGTGGTAGGTTGTCAAAGATTATGTGGAAGAGTGTAGATCTGGGCCTCCATTTTGTGCACATATCCTAGTTGAAGGATTACTTTAACCCCTTTGAAGCATTCTACTATTTATGTGTTACAAATTTCTTGCAAAGGTCCTCAAAGAATATGGCAAATTCTGGTTAGTCTTGTCTAAAATATCCCACCAAAAATTCATTCAGAATAACTAATACTAACCCATACTACCCCTACTTTGCATCATGTGTCAACAAAAGAACACAATCCATTTACAAAAATGCACAAAGAAAATCAGGATCATACCACGTCTCTAGCAGCCTCAACCTTGTCTTGAAATCATTTCCATCATTTAGTAGTGACAACTCTGGTGAGTTTGATAATGGAAAATTGATCATATTTTCCCAAGGCCATCTCCATAAAATATGCACAGTATAAGGATATCTCCACCTCCTTCACAAAACAGAGGCTGCAATATAGGTTCTCTTACCTAAAATAGTGAGGATTAGATCAAAATCCTTTTCAAGATGTTACCCCACTTCTTCAAAGCCTGAGTGCTAACAAGTTAGATAAAGTTTTTCCCTAGCTATAAAACGACATATAAATCATTTATTTACTTCTGATTGTCTTATAAAATCCATGATGCTACTCAAGTTGTGAAGGAGATTAAATCTGGGTACCAACATGGGGTATTTAGGACCTTCTTAGATCACTTCATGCTCATATTCCTTGATGACATTTTGATTTACTCACATACGCATGAGGAGCATGAGGGGCAGCTTCACTAGGTTCTTCAGTGTCTTCAAGAGTAGTAGGTTTTCAGGAACTTGGAGAAGTTTGCATTCTTTTAGATGGAGGTGTAGTATTTTGGTCATATCATTTCTAGGGAAGGTATCACCATCGATCCTTCCAAGATTTGAGCTATTATGGATTGGCCAGCACCCACTATGGTGACTAAGGTGCGTAGCTTCATGGGATTAGCAGGTTACTACTGGAGATTTGTTCATGAATTCTCTTAGATTTCACACCCCATCACTTCCCTTCAAAGGAAAGGGAAAAATTTTGTTTGCTCATATAGGTGTGAGCAGGCCTTCATTACACTCAAGGAATGTCTCTCTATAGCACCTATTCTTGTAGTGTCGGATCCTCAGGGTGAGTTTTTCATTTACACAGATGTTTCCTTAGCATGGCTTGGAGGCGTGTTAATGCAAGAGGATAGAATAGTGGCTTTTGAGTCTTGCAAAATGAAGGATTACAAGATTTATTATCTGACTCATGATCTTGAGCTTGTAGTAGTTGTGCATGCTTTGGTTCAATGGAGGCACTTTCTGCTTGGTTGGAGATTCACACTTAGGATAGATCACTTGAGTCTTTACCGCCTCTTCATGTAGCCCAATATAAATGCTCATCAGTAGCATTGGATGGAGATGCTATGTGAGTATGATATGGAGAAAGAGCATGTTAAAGGGATGGAGAATGTGGTGGTAGACACTCTCAATAAATAGAGACATGTGGCTATGGACACCTTAGTGAGAACAAATTTGCAAAGAAAGATTCTTCAGAAGCTTCCTCTTGAAAGCTTCTACATTGTAGTTTGAGCAGATATCAAGTCTCAGAGACCTCTCGAGGGGAAGTTTTATGGTTTTTATTTAAGGGAAGATGGTCTTCTTAGGCATAGAGGCTAGATTTATGTTCCCAAAGATGGAGGCTTGAGGCAGGACATCTTGGCAGAGGCACATCATGCACCCTATTCAGCCCGTCCTGGGGTGACGAAGATGCATGCCACCTTGAGACATTTATATCATTAGAGAGGACTTTGTAGAGACATGGCCCATTTCATGTCATATGTTTAGAGTTCTATAAAGTGAAGGTTGAACATCAGCATCTAGTTGGCCTTCTCTTTCCTCATGCTATATCAGAGTGGAAATGGGACACCATTTCCATGGACTTCATTATTGGGCTACTAATGTCGAGATATCACCACAATGCCATCATGGTCACGGTTGATAAATTTACAAAAGTGGCTCACTTTTCTCTGATGAAGACAACGTATACAGCTAGAGTAGTGGCATGGGTATATTTGGCTGAGATTGTCAAGTTTCACAGGATTCCATAGAAGATCATTAGTGACCATGATCCTTTGTATACTTCCCATTTTTGGATTACTATACAGCATGCCCTGGGACATGAAGATCAATTTCAGCATAACATATCACCCTGAGATAGATGGATAGACTAAGCAGGTGAATCAGATTTTAGAGGACATGCTCAAGATGCATGTGATGGATCAGCAGTCTAGATGGGAGGAGTACCTATACTTCGTGGAGTTTGCCTACAATAATAGTTTTCAAAGTTCTATAGGCATGGCTCCTTTTCAAGCTTTGTATGGTAGAGAGTGCAGGAAACCTCTTAGCTGGGATAGGCTAGAGGATATGGTTTCTCTTGGACCAGTTTTTTTGTAGGACATGGAGTAGCAGGTGTTTTTTTATCATATAGAGACTACAGGAGGCACAAGACAGACAGAATAAGTATGTAGATCAACATAGGACCGACCGTAGTTTTTATGTGGGCATGAAGGTGTTCCTTTGTGTCAAGCCACATAAGAGCCATATTTGTTATGGAAAACGTTCTAAGTTAGCTCCTAGATTTATGGGTCCTTTTGAGATCTTGAAACATATTGGCCCTTTGGCCTACCATCTAGCATTGCTACCCATCTTGTCTCACTTACATGATGTGTTTCATGTTTCTGTTCTTATGAGATATGTTGCAGATCCTTCTCATGTGTTAGATTGGACATCATTGCAGGTGCAGTATCAGGGAAAGGTGATGGTGGAGCCCATTCACATCCTAGATTGCATGACCCTACGCCTTCGAGGTAGAGAGGTTGCTCAGGTTCGGGTGTAGTGGGATAGATATGATGAGACTACAACTACATGTGAGGATGCTATTTTGTTATGAGTTCAATCCCATATTTGTTCTAGTGACTTCCAAGAGGAAGTCGATTCTAAGGGAAGGGGGATGTAGTGCCCACATACCTTTTGACACCTTTTGATACTGATCATGGCATTATCAACTATATTATGGACATTATTATAATTTTGATTTACTATGATGTTAGATATTTGATCATGGATTATTGTTGACTTTGATTCTTATATGATCCATGATAATTATTAGAGACACTTTATATGTTGATGATGTTATACTGTTGGACATGGTTATTGATGGATGTTGTTTGGACTTGTGATATTTGGATATTGTGAGTAGCCCTAGAAATGGAAATTATTGGATGATGATATATTTGTTGATAAAACTATATTGATATTGTTAGATTGCATGGATGTTGTTGTTATTCATATATCTAGATGATTTTGTAATTTTAATTATATTTATATTACTTTGGATGTTTTGATATGGCCATGAGGCTGAACGAGGTATTGTGTTTTGTAGGTTAAAAGATCACAAAAAACATTAGGGGATTGGACACCAACCACATTAGAATTCTAGATGAATTCAAAAAGATCACTATGGCAACTAGTTTTGTTTGTGTGTGTGTGTTTGTTAGTGTTAGGGATTCCCATGACAGGGATCACATTTAAATGTGACCAAGGGATTTTATGTTTTTTTTTTTATTTTGGTCCCTTTTTATTAATTTTTGCATGTATTTTTTTGGTGCACTTACCCCTTTCATTATTTATTTAAGGGTGTGTAAATATTGTGAGTAATCATATTGTTCAGTTAATTAATTAAAAGATTTCATAAGAATGCAATTAATAGAGTTGTTGGCCATGTTTTAAAGTGTGTAAGTAATGTGTAAATGACCTTATAACTGATGTGTAAGTTAACTTTTGAGTGTGAAACACTCCACCTTGTTGAAAATTTTAATTTGTTCTTGGAGGCTGATTTTGGAGGCTTGTGGGACAAGTTAAACTAGTCCCATACCTCTTACATTTACATACCAACCTTGCCTATGGTTGGAGGGTTAAATTTAGACATTTTTATGCATTTTTACAAGTCAAGTTGAATGTTGTAATTGCACTTTTTTTACATAATTTAATTTCATTCCTTATGGGGTATGGACTTGTTTGAGTGTGTAAGTAAATTGGTCATATTATTCACCCACCTATTTATTATGCATTGGAGAATGAAGTTGACTTTGTGTTTGGGGTTGAGGATGTGTGATGTGTCATCCTACATGGATCCGCATCATCCTCTTCTCTTCCCTCTTCTATAAAATTTTAATTTCTTGCCTTGCTTTGGGTTTCTTCACTTTTGAGAGACTTCATTTTGGGTGAATTTTATTACTGTTTTGGGAGCTCTTGCTTGGAGAATTTGTTGGAAGATTGTTGCATGCTTGTGTTGGATGAATTTTTTTATTGCTTACATTAGGAGGAGCTTATTGTTTTGAACTAGGACCAACTCCATCATGGAGAGGTAAGATCTTGGCTCTTGAAATGCTCTTCATTTATTTATGTAAGTGTTCTTGTGTGAATGTTTTGGTATATATTATGGGCTGTTGGGTAGATGGCCTAGGAATGGTGTAGGAGAATACTATGGGGTTATTTTTATGCGAGGCACAAGTGGTTTTAGGGAGGTATAAGGGTGGAGGGAGTTGGGGATTTTGGTTCCACCTTTCAAAGAAATAGCTTGCATTTCTTTACTCATTATAGGGTGCCATAAGAGGTTGGGGAGATATAAGAAAATGTGATGAATAAGGGGTACTTAGAGGAGGCATAAGGGCATGACAGGGTTTGAAATGATATTCATATATAGATATATATTTTTGGTGGGTTGTACTTAGGTGGTGATACCCATTTTTCCCCTTGGGAGGCATAAGTAGAATCCCCCATAGTTATTTCTCCTCTGCCTTGCTTGATGAAGCCTTAGTATTGTTGGTCATGTGTTAATGTAGTTGTAAACTACATTCTGGTTGGGATGGTGTTTCTTTGTGAAAATTTTGTGTGTATGTTTTGTGGAAGCCTGTTATTTCCATGAGTTGGATAACACCTTTTATTGCTTTGTTGTTAGGGCTTAGGGGGAAATGAAGAAGGATGGATTCTCCTCTTCATTGGATGTCTTGGTTGGGTGGACAGTGTTGCCTCTCCCCTACTCCTATTGTGATCAAATTGGATGAATGAGAAGAATGCATGTTGTTGTTCTGGAGTTGAGAAAAGATAGTTTGATAATCCCTTGTTAAAAGGGATTTCATTGTAACCTTCCCAGTTGAAGTGGATGATCTTGTAAATTTTTTTTAATGGAAAGATGTTTTATAGATTTGCAATTGAATTTTGAAATGTAAAAGAGTTCTACTTTATATTTTATTTAGAAAGAATGTGAAAGAATGATACGTGTTTGGTATACTGTATTTTGTAATAAAATGGAAAGGAATTTGTAAGAGTTCATTTGAATTAATGAAAATGGTTTTATCTTGTCCATATAATGTTATTCCATTGGAAATCTATGTTTTGTATACTCTATGAAATCTCTATTTGAAAAGTGGTAAAGTGGAACACGTGGAAAGAAAATTTATTTTCTACCCTATATACAATAAATTATTTTGGAAGAAATGAAAGAAGGAAGATGTAAGTTGTCTTTTGGAATCAAGAAATGAATGTAATACTTTTCTCAAATTGAATTTTTGAATTGAGTCTTATCATCTCAATGTATTGAAATCTCTGTTTGAAAGGAGGAAATGTATGTGAGAAAAATATAGTATTTTGTCTCTTTAAAATGTGAAAAAAATTGGAAATTAGTATTGAATTTTGGTCTTGAATTGTATTTTTTAATCAAATAAAATGTGTTAGATTGGAATTGGAACATATTCTAAATACTTGGAAGAAGAAATGGAAAATAGAACCATTTAAATTTGATCCTTGTTAGTCGTAATTTCAAACTAGCAATTATCTCAATAAAAAATGCACAGTTCGAACCTGCAATAATAAATTAATGAATTAAATTATTGAATTGAAGTAGTAGGCCCTAAATGAGTTTAAATAGACAAAAACACTTAAATTAAATATTTCAAAACTTAGAAAAATCAGGCTCAACCATTTTGCAGTCGTTTTTCTGTCAAGAAACGAAAATGCTCAAATTTTAAATAAATTAGACAAAGTGAACCTTGAATCCTTTCTTAGCTCCATTTAGGAACAATCCTCCATGTCTATTTGACATGTTGAGAGAGGAATAATATCATATTAAATAGATCTAACAAGTTAAAATTTACTACCATGTACTGTAAAATCCTGCAGGATGTTTTCTTATAATTGACCCCTTAAACATTATCAAAATCAAAAACTAATTATGTTAGTGCAAAGATGACATTGAGAGGTTTCCAGAAAGTCCTTGTTTTCCCAAAACTGAGCTCTCTATCAAAAGGTATGGCCATCTGAAGTTTTTCTTCACTTGGCGTCAATTTTTGGAAAAAAATTCCTTCGCGGGCCTGCGGCCCGAATTTTTCCCTTAGAACTTAGGAAAAATTTTGTGAAAATTTTCTAAATTTTTCCCACAGCCCCACCAGCCCTCAGCCAATCAGAGGCTACCACATGGCACCATGAGGTGATAGAGGAGTGGCGTATCCCCTTTTTAACAAAGTTCTTTTGGAAAATTTTGAGAAAATTTTCAAAATTTTCCCCGTCGGCCCACAACCAATCAGGCAATGCCACGTGGTGTCACGAGGCATCGGTGGAGGAATGAGTACCTTTTTTTATTTTGTGTCTTGAATAAGTTTTAATTTTTTTTCCAAGTACCCCCCATTATCCCGCCATCCCACAGCAAATCAGGGGCTGCCACATGGCATCGCGAGGTGTCAGTGGAGGCACGGGTCTATGTACCCTCTTAGCCCTTCAAGGAGTTAATCCAATTTTCTCCCCGCCACCCCACCTTCTTCACATTAGTCTACGAGATTCCATGTGTCCCTTTTAGACTCGTGGGAGTGCAGGTGCACAGCTGAATTTTCACCCCGCATGGGAGAATTTGCAAATGTCTCCCACCGCCCCACCTTTCCTCGCTTTTCTCCGTGTTTGCTTAGAGAGTGCCACGTGTCCCTTGTGGACTTACAAACCTGTGGGAGCATGGGCACAAATGTGATTTTTTCCTTACATGGGAAATATTTTCCAAAGGTCTCCCCATGGCCCACCAACCCGCCCTTTGGGAAAATTTTCTCCATTGGGCCCGCAGGCCTGCCTCTTGGGGAAACTTTTCACCCCAAGGCCCACTGGCCCATAACTTGAAAAATATGAGGAGTTAGGAGGACTTATTTATATCACTGGAAAGGTGAGGAAATTTCCTATCCAATGGGAGTAATTTAAGTAAAAATTTGAATGCATTAATGGTGGGAAAAATCAAGTTGAAACTTTAAGCTTGTTAGAGAGTGGGTATGGTGAGGAATTTCCCTCTGAACCTAATTGAAACTTCTAACCCCTAAATTTTGGACCTTATGACCTCTAATAATTATTAATAAAATAAAAGTATATTATAGTAGATTAGAGTTGTTCTGAAACCAGTTAGTGACATTGTTGTCTTGTAACCCGGTTGTAGACTCTTTTAAACCAAAAAAATATTCCCTAATTTTTCCTAACTAACCCTAGGTTGTTTTTTGGGTCTCAAGTGGGTTGTTTTAGCAGGAATTACAAAATAAATCCTAAAAACATATGGAAATCATTAATATATCATACACATGACCATATAGGTTGTAAATATCATGATCACACTCAAAACCATCATTTGTATTTACTTACCTAGCTAGATTTGAAGCTCACAAAAACAGTCTTAAAAAATGAATCTCAAACCAACATCAAATAACATTAAATTATAGAATTATTATATATTAATGGAAATATATTTATCTCATTCTCCTAAAAAACATCATTAGAAATCATGAATCAGAAATTAAATTCCTCAAAATATCTTTGCAAATAGATTGCTCCAAATTGTCTAAATTGCTTAGAAACTAGTCCTAAAAAATAGGGCACACTTGACCTCCTAAATGATCAAACAAGGTATTAAAAAACCATGGAAATGAATAAAAAAATATCATTCATATATAAATTCTAAATTACTCTATAGTTACAATAGAAATTTTTTGCACAAACTGAAAATATTAAAAAAATTACCTATTTGTGTGGGGCCCACATATAATGAAGACATATAAATAACACTTGGAGAAAATTAAATCATCACATTTGAAAAATGAATCAATTTTGGACCTCTATAAACAAATTCTCTCAATTCACTCCATAGCTAGGGTTTCAAGAGGGTTAAAAAGTAGTTTACTTTATTAATGATTGTTCATAAAAATGTGACAGTTAAACAACCTCATTAAACTTAGAAAATATTCATAACTGACCTATTCAACTATCCCTAGGATCTCAAGTTCCGATTCAAAGCACACACTCTCCAAAAAACATCTGAAGATTAAAATTTAGCTCAAAATCTCCTTTGGAAACTTGATTTTGGTCAAAGTGAAATATCTTCAAAAATATTCATCACCTAGACCTAAAATTTGTACCACATCATCATATAAACCTTAAAACACATCTATAATACTCAATTTCACCCAAATATCTCTAAAAATTCTGAACTCATCTCACCTAGGCATGTTTTCTTAACGATTAGGTCTAGTGTATACCTAGAAAACATGACTAAATCTCATATGTGCACCCTCATAAAATTATGAGTGTACTAACACATCATATTAATGTTCCCCATGCTATTAAAATATATAAAAATATACTACATGGTTCATTTGACCATCCCATGCGTCATACTACTCTGTAGGACTTATAAACAAACACCTAAAACATGCTTATTTCAGCAAATATGATCACCTCGTGAATTTTCCAACCTTGAACTTCTGCTAGGACATATATCATGCTTCATGACATCACTCATACCTCTTAAAGTCATTATCAAAATCCTACAATCCCTTAAATCAACTCAAGACACCATTCACTATCACTAGGACCAAGCAGACTCACCTAGAAACTCAACACTAGCAATCAAATGTTATGTTCTTCACCTATTTTGACATCAATCACATGAATGAAAAATCCTTCAACATATATCTTTGGCATAAATTATAACACAATACCAACAATATCCCCCCTTTTCAATGATGGCATACTTATTGATGGCAAAAGCACACAAAACTCAAAACTCCCCCTAAGGAATGCACATGCCATCAACTAATTCTCCCCCTTTTGACATTAATGAAAAAGAAACATACTTGAAACAACCTCTTATGTCAACATAAGGCTCATATACTTTGTTGGAAAAATCATGACAACATTCACTCATCATCTTATTCAAACATTGACTCTTTTAGAAAAAAAATTTCCCCCTTGGAAAATACATGATTTCCAAGACTAAATTTTACCTTATCCAGATTTTTAACACACAAATGATGCAAAAATTCATCAACATCGATTCTCAAATGATATCAAGCAATAAAAAATCATGTTTACCTTACAATATGTGAACAATACATCTCAACTATCAATAATGTCTTTAATTAGCAATGATACAAAAAAATTGCTAATGGAGCTAACACAAACTTCAAACACACCTGGATGACTCCGTCTAAGTCCATTTTACACCTTCATGGATTGGAACAACAAGAATCACATCCTTCAATATCCCCTTATCTCCTAGATACATATCATACATCTGATTTTAATCCTCTTGATTAATACAAACCTTCGTGACCCATACCTACCCATAGATTTCATCATTTTCTTACTTATTTCCCAATCATACATGTTTTAATCTTCCCTCAGCTATACATAATATCTTCAAACCTTGTGACTGACTTGATTCTTCATATCCTTTCTTCTTTAATTCTTCTTGACTCTACAAATCTAGCTTATGGGGCTAAAGGAACTACTCTTCTCCCCCTGACTGCTAAATTCCTTTAACAAGCCTAATAGATACTAAGAAAGTCACCTTCATTCGATACAAATTTATTTATAACACACAACTTACCTTTGTTGCCACAATATTCTCAAAATCAGTGTTATAGGACTCTAATTCTATCTTTAATAACTTTAAAAGTTGTTCAAAATCAATCCTAAGAATTAATTCCAATAACTCATCCCACATACATACGTAGAATAATATTTAAATGGGAAACAAACTTTCCCTAAAAACCATACTCTTACATCTTGGAGGTTGTTGTCATGCAAATGTGAAACTAGGAAATTGACAATTTCTAAACACAATAACTATACCCCTATGCCAAAAAATTTATGTTTTGTAATTCCCAGGCACATCAAGTCCACCCAGTCAGTCTAGTGACTACCTATACAACATTATCTCATCCCCTAGGTGACATAGGAAAGTCAAATCAGCCTCCTAGGTGATTTTAGGAAGTTCTGAAAAGATGCTATCTTCTGACAGTATTGGAAAGGACTATTGTTGGCCTTCCCAGGACTAGATCAACCGCCTGGAGTGTAACAGAAGGGTAAAATTCAACATAGAGGTGAATTAAAGACCTTATAATTTCATGGAAATGATTTTGGAAGGTTTGGGGAAGTTTTTAAAGACTTGGAGTAGTTTGAGTAAAGAAACAGGGTTCACAAGGCTAGGCAGTACACAGGCATAAAATAATTGTTGGGCTTTAGAAGAAGATTCTAGGAGCTCAGGATGGAGTTAGATGTAAAATGAATTTTTTTTGGTAAGATAATTCCAATACCTACATGATGGTGAAATTATATTTTCACGAAACTTTGGCACATAGGGTTTGTAGGCAGTTTTTCTCAAGAACAGGTGGAACACCAAATCAAAACACCAATTTTTTGGGGATCACATGGATGAATCAAGAAATGTAACCCCAACCATTTGATTAAAATTTCCATTTACAATTAGGTTAATATAAAATTTCACAAATAAATTCCATCAGGAGATCAAGTTATCATCGTTCCAAGTCACCCTCTTGAAGGCAGTTCAAGAGTTCGTCAATTTTTCAGGATGACATGTGTCAACACTAGAAGCCTGGTGGGATTTTATATGCCTGGTGTCCTTGAGGTTAGTTACACCAACCTAGTAAAAATTTTCCTAGCCCCCATGTGACCTTCAGACTTGACAGTTTAGCCCCCAGGTGCATTTTTAGAGTTGAAATTCCCTGTCATCGGATCAAGGACATGTGTCAACTCTAAGACCACCATGGAATTTTATGTCCGTCATGTCCCTAAGGTTAGGGATAGAATACATGTAAAATTTCATCTAGACCCTATGGGGATTCTTTTGGTCATCCACATGACCAACTTTCAGCTCCCAGTGCTTTGAAGTAGCTTTTTTCACATCCATTCCCTGTTGTTAGATCAAGGACACATGTCGTCCTCTTGAACACCATGGAATTTGATGTCCCTCACATCCCTGAGGTTAGGGAAATCAAGACATGAAAAATTCACCCATTCTTCTCCCTCCATGATTTCAAAAATTAAAATTTTTAATTATCGCTTCACCTATTTCCAGTGCTTCTAGTTTTTTCCACTCCCATGCATAGATATTTCCATTCCTCCTCTATAACTTCTCATCCATCATTCAACCGTTAGTGAACCTTGAACCTAACCTACCATAGAGGTACTTCCCTACCACTCCATGAAATCACACAGGTCCTAGAAGAAAATTTGAGAAAACATAGAAGGAGAGGAACAAAACGAAGAAGGAGAAAACAAAGAAAACTCCATGGCCATGAAATGAGAAGTTGAAGAAATATCTTAAACGAATGGATGAAACAAAAATATATGTTTTTCTGTTAAGTCCTCTACCCAAGACCATCAATAATACACCTTCAAACTCTCCTCTCATGTAACATAGCATCCACAACAAAGAAATAACACTTCTGGCTCAACCAAAAAAATCCAATTTCCAATCAAACCATTGGGTGAAACGAATTAGAATTACACATGAAGCATTAGAAGAGAAAAAAAAGATCAAAAATATAATTTTTTTTACAAATAGAGGATAAAACCATACCTGCACTTTTGAGGTTCATTAATGGCTGCCACATCTAGAAGCACTACCAAGCCCAAAATTTGAAACTTTAAAATCTCCTGGACTATTAAGTGGGTGGGCTTGAAATTTAAGAGGGGTGATATTGGGAGAAAAATATTATCAAAAAAATTCATTCCCCATCAATCCAACCTCCAGAAGCCCAATTTCTAAAAATAATAGGTCTACTACATAGGGACTACTATTTTGGGAAAGTCATCAATAGAAAAACCTATGAAGGAGAAGGTGACATTAAAGATGCACTGCAGCTAAGAACTCACCATAAAGGACATTTTTAAAACTTACTAAAAATAGTAAGTGGTCCCATATAATACTGCTAAAAATAGAAATTTTATCCATAATGAACAATGAATGTAAGGAGAAAGAGGAAAAAAGAGTCGCAACATCCAATTCAAGATCAGGGATTTGATTTTTCACACTTTCTTAAAAAAATTAAGTTGTTCTTTCTAGGATAAAATTGAATTCAAAGTGGATAGGTCAGAAGCATACACAACCCTTTGTCTACTAGTATGATTTGGAAGATAACGATGTCTTATACATGGACCTGAACAACCTTAAGACTCACATGGCCTCTAAGGACCAAAAGTGGATTGAAGACCATATATTCACAAGTGGCTTATTTCCGTTGTAAAACACTAAGTGTCTATGCAAAGTCTCGAGTTAGTTCTAGCTTGATGTTTCCACTACGAGCCTAAGACATGAACCATCTGAGATTAAAATGGTACAACAATGGTGGTCATCATCCCTAGGACCATTTCAATCTCTCTTCAGATACTGACATCCCCTAGCATGGTCATCATCTCAAAGGATAGAACCTCACATGATTGGGAAACAATGGATTTATATGTCCAAGGAGTAGTGCTCGACTCATGGTTAAAAATAAGAGGAAAGCCTTCCAGGATGCCCAATAATATTTCAAGGTGTGAATTCCAAGAAGGGTATTATGATGTCATCACTCTCCTCAGTAGCGTTGTGGGTGAAGAAATCACGAGAGACTTCTAGGACTAGATGGGCCTTTTCATCCTGACATTAACAGAAGAAAAATAGAGGATTGAATGGGGGTAGATCATCAGTGAATATCTTCATCAACAAATGGTCCAAGTGCCCATGACAAGGAAGTTCCACATGCATTCCTACCTAGTTCATATCCTTTCAAGATCAAGATCATTCAAAGGATTCACTCTCATGTAGAACATTACTGCCAAGGTGCATACATTCAAGAAACTTCCATAGTTGGTAAAGGAGGAAAGTAACAAGAATTTTTCTTGTGTAAACGATGCATTCACCACGTACGTGGTCTAAAGCTTAGACAGGGATCTTGAAGCTAGGATGTCACCACAAGTGACATACCTGATCAAGGAATATTGATTGTACTTCTTACAATTCTCAACCTTCTCTTACATATGAGTTACTAGCTTTGACCAAGCTCCACTGAGACTGCCTAAGTACCTCAGTGACTAGATTGTATTGTTTGAGCTTTGCAAGAAGATCACTCAAGTGAATAACGAGCTTAGAAGTAGGAGAAATAAGTTGATTTCATTCCCTATATCTCTAGGGGTGTTCACGTGTAAAATATCAAAGGATGCATCTCACCTGGAGGTCTCTTTCACTCATATGAATTTTTATTCCTAGATTTTTATGCCCAACTTTGACATCTGAGAAGATCCTGACTCATTCTATGTACCATAATTTCAACATGAGCCATAAGTCGAGGACTATTGGGCTAACTATATTGACGAGTTCAAAGTACGTGAAGAGGACCACATGAGGATGAAAATTAACGAGATGAAAAAATTCAAGTTCTCCTCGTATGAAGACATCTTGCATGATGATGGGATAGAAATATATGATCCTAAGTACACAACAATCAAGATGTCCCCAATGCGCTAAATCAACTAACATGTTTGTGAATCGGGAGATATATTAGAGAGAACTGAAAAGGTGGTGAGGAAAAAGAGGAATTGGTTTTAGAAGAAGAGGACTATGGTCATCAAGTCACGAGGAATTTCTCCAAGCTAGAAGCAAGATTCACATCATTCATCTTCAAAATTAGTTAAGGTGACTTCTATCTTTAAACAATCTAGAGCGAGTTCAAAAAGGAAGGCTACGGAATTAGAAACTTCTTCCAGCAAGAAGATACCCAAGAAATTTAGGGCAGAAGAAGACTCATTGGCATTGCTACAAGAGGAAAACTTGATCTTAGCAATGAAAACCAAAAATATAGTAGTAGAAGTATAGGTGAACAAGGAGTACATGGTTCATGATTTAGTCTT
This sequence comes from Taxus chinensis, assembly GCA_019776745.2. Lineage (NCBI taxonomy): Eukaryota > Viridiplantae > Streptophyta > Pinopsida > Cupressales > Taxaceae > Taxus > Taxus chinensis. The sequence continues at coordinate 1,031,178,889 of CM034146.1, read as the reverse complement.
TGAGATACCACAAGAGGTCTCTCCTGTTGTTGACACCAATGCCCCTCTCATTCAGGAATTTCCTCCTCCTCTAGAACTAAGAATGGTTGGTGTGTCCATCATTGAGCCCGAATCCAGCGAAATGTTTCCATGGATGTAGGAAATGGTCATCCCTAACACTCACATTGTGCAACATGTAGAAACCTATAATCTATCAGTGATTATCTCATTAGCTAAAGAAAAAAGGTCAAGAAAGATTGCACATACAACCTCACAATTCTATAGTGGGGAGAAAGGTAATCAGTGCATCAAAGTAGGTCGACCAAAGGTAATCAAGCCATTGGATGAGATGACACCGGCCGACTAAGAGATGAGAACAATCTAATTGGGACCAACTACTCATGAGGGAGATTTACACATATATCAACAATCTTCTTCTCACATGGTGGCAAGTAATAAAGAATATAAAGAGAAGATTGAGGTACTAGAGGAAAAACTATGAACCCTTTCATCTTATGTGAAACACCTAGTGGAACCAAGCACTACAACACTTCCTATTGAGAAAGTGGCCCCCATTAGTAGCTTTAATCCGTAATCCATCAGAATAATGCATGAGGTCATGATGTAAGGGTGAGAAAAAAAATAATGGATCAACTTAATCTCCAAAAAAGGGAAGCCAACACTCCAAGAAGAAGTCAAGCTCTTTGCGTACACATACACAACACCAAATAGAGCATGATAACTCAAAGAGGATGTGGAGAAAGAAAGAGAGTATTGGGAATCTCTGGGACCAATAGTGAGTGAGATGAGGAACACCCATAATCAGGAGTTGATCAACAAGAAGGTTTTGAAACTACTGTAGAAGACTTGACATGTGTATGGGCAAGGGCCTTGGTTATCAGGTTTGAGGAAATCAATTGTTATTTCACATATATAGAAGAGAAAGAATAAAAAACATACAAGCTACAAGATAGTATAAATCAAAAAGTTCAGAAACTTAGAGTACCTACAATAAGAAAAAACATAACTGCTAATGAGTTGATTAGCCCTTTCAAATAATATGTTAAGAAAGGGGTGGGAAACCCATTTTCCTTCTCTAAGGATACTATCAAATTCCTCTTATAGATCCAAGCCTCAATTGAACTTATCACAGAAAAGCATCGATCATGGTTTGGGTACTATAAGGACATCAACAATATGATCGATGGATGGATCGAAACCTTGAGCTGCATTCACATCCCTCATGCTAAAAAAGTAGAATGTGCAGTGGATCATTTCAACAAGGATCTTGGAAAGAAAAAATTATTCTCAGGAACAAGAGGTGGAGAGAAATCAGAGAATGAATCCAAGTCCACCGTAACATCTCATTCTTCCATATAATTATTCTTATTTCTTCTTCTTCTCATCTCGCTCAACACTCTCTATGATCAATGTTATTGTTAGTGCAAATTCATAGCACCCCCAAATTAGTTATGTATCTTCTTTTCTAAGGCAATGTCATTTGTTTTGATTATAGAACATTGAGCTTTCCCAAAGTGTGGGACCTTTGCAAATGGGGAAATGTCTCCAGAGAAGGCTGGTTCCTCTTCCTAAACTACCTACCACAAGCTATTCCAGTGCAGGAAAACTAATCTAACCTAATATAACTTCCAAGGAGATAAGGAGAGGAAGAAAACAAGGAAATAAAAATCCTACACTAAAAAAGTGATACACCAGAGAAGGAAAGTGTTGATTATCTATCAAAACTGTCATGGAACAAGAAGAGGTGAGCAATGGAAAGGATGGACAAGTGCATCATAGACAAAATGTGGATTTCACACAGAAAATGTTCCAAAACTCCATGAACATAGCTCTAAAACCTAGAATGAACTTCCAAACATGCACAAATACCATGTAATGAAGAGAGGTAAGGAGAATAACAAAGAAAATGAGCCAAGGATGGACAAATGCATCACAAAAACACGTTTTTTATTACTCAGAATTTACAGAGTGCATAATTTCATTGGTAAGAGGAAAAAAATGCCATTACAGAGTAGGGGAGGAGGTTCAAACTCCATGTTTTACCCTGGGAAGAAAATAAGGGAGAGGTAGAGAAGAAGGATGAACAACCTTTTTCAAAATGAGCCAAAACTAGCTTTTATCACTCGAACAAAATGAAGGAAATGAGAAAACATGAGAAATTTGATTTTAAAACTCTAACCACCAACAAGATCCATTTAATTAGCATAAAAAATAATGTGTTTCCATGAAAAAATCCCATACTTCATCGTACATTGCTTCGTAGAGCAAGAAAGAGGCCCATACTTCATTAATTTTGATGGTTGGGGTCATTTTCTGTAATTTTTCCATGCCAGAGATGTTTTCCCATTTTTCTCCCACAAAACTCAATCAAAATTTAAAATTGAGGTTTCCATCATGTAGAATATTTCAACATATTTCCATTGATACCAAAATCATGAAAATCTGAGCTCTGGATCGAAAGATATGGCCCCCTGAAGATTTAGGGAAAGACAGGGCAAAATTCGGGTTCATGGGTCAACATCCTCCCTTTTTCACTCGTTTTAAAAATTGGGAAATTTTTCCAAAAAATATTTACGTCCCACCTCTTTAATGACACATTGTGCTTCTTGATTGGTCTGTGACCTTCAAAATAACATTCTTCCCCTTTTTTCCCACAAAGGGAAAATTTTCCCAAGGGCCCCTGCCAGCCTAACCTTCACTGTAGATGTGGAAACATGGTGCCTTCTGATTGATTATGGAGACGTGGTCCAAATTTTCACATTTTTACTTTTATGGTTTTGGAAAAAAACCAAAAATCTTTCTGACCCCCCTGACTCCCACTGTTGATTTGGACACATGGGCGCATTATGATGTTGTGTAGGGGGCCTTAACCAATTTTTTCCATTCTCCCTTTGCTAGCTCATGGGAGCACAAATGACTTTTGGCAATTTAGACCAAAAGCACTAAGTGCTCAATTTCTTCGCTCTGCTCTGCCATCCAAGCCTTTTGGGCACAAAACTCTCCCAAGCTCTACAAGCCCACCTTAGGAAAATTTCTCCTCTAACTCCGCTGAGCCATAACTCAAAAAATACAAGGAGTTAGGAGGACTTCTTTACCTTCTGGAAAGGGGAAGAAAAAATCCTATCTGATGAACCATTTCAAGAATCTTTTGAGTGCTTGCAATGTGTGAAAATTAAATTTGAAGCACAAGAAAGGAAAGAATGAAGGCAATCTAGCCAAAATAAGAAGGGGCTTATTTTGGATAACAATTTTGGTGACTCAGAGGGGTCATCTGCCTACTAGATGAATGATTAGTGGACTTTTGAAGAATCCATTGGGCATGGAGTCAAGCCTAATAAACTAATATTGATTGAAACTTTGAAATTCTACCCTCTGAGTAACTTGGAAACCCACTGAAACTTGGAGTTGATCTTCACCAAAACCCACTGAATGCATTGTGCAAGAGGAACCAAAACAACACTAAACAAATATGTAAAAAACTGAAAATCATACATGCTCCAAATGGAACATGTAGAGTGTGCAAAATCACTTCTTCTACTGAAAGAAAACCTACCTACACTTCTCTAACTAGAAGAAAAGGTGAACTAAATAAAACCTACAACTGGTTGTGCAAAATAACTTCCTTTCTTCAAAATGGGCATCCATGAAAATGATTTAGAGCTGATCATAGTTGGTTGGATGAGTGGAAAATCAACAAGAAGCTGGTCTTCTACCTAAATTAGCAAGGGTGCCAGCTAAAAAAAAAATTAGATACCTCTTTTATTGCTCTGTATTTAGATTAAAGAGGCAGTGCAGTTGATCCTTGGCACTTTGAGCTCAATTCATGCATTGAAGCAGCATGACTAGTTGGGGCTTCTCCTTTATCTCCAATGAAGACAAATACCTTATTGGGAAAGGTCTTATCCATGTTATAGGCCCATAGCTCTAAAATTATCCTCCAAAAATGGAGGTCCTTCTTGTATACCTCCTTGGGGTGAATGGTGTGGAAGGAATGGTGGAAATTTTCTACTCTTCTCTTCTGTCTCTTGTGAAGAACATGGAAGATTACTATCTTCCAACCTTGATTCAAAGAGACTAATATAAAATACAAGTGCGCAAATGAATCTCCCATGGTATAGGTCTTTGTTTGGACAAGATCGATGAGAGGAGAAAAATGTTATGTTTCAACGAGTTCTCTTCTACCATCAAAATAGTCCGTCCAAATCTGATAGATAAAACTACCCTTCCTGTATCCTGCCCTAAAAATGATCAACCTCTCCATGTGTTCTTTTGATCTTGCCCAACTTGATCACCATGGTTTATCTTATTCCCAGATGAAGTTTGACAGATCAACTCTTCTTGCATAGGTTGTTATAGCTCGAAGAGAAAGAGAATGAAGTACGAAGGAAGAACATGAAGGGTCTTCTATAGCCTGTTTTGTTCAAGCTTTGATCTCCACTTTTCTCCTCCATAGCTGACATGCAAATCCTCTTCTTTTGGATTTGGAGAAGCTTCTCATTCCTCTGCTGGTTAAGACAATCTTCTCTTGAATGACCTCTCCTTTATCATGAATTTTGTCAACTCAAAACTCTCCAATTGTTGTTCTATGAGGACAAGTTGGAGCTGTAATATCCTTTTAGTGCTTTCCTCCATCATGGATTCTAGAGTGACCAAATTAGGCCCTTCAAATTAAAGAAAGAAAACCTAATGATGTTCTTCTTCTTCTACTGCTACAAACTTTGATTGGTTTTTTGATTGCTCCTCTTAATGAGGGCTGGAGCTGATTGTGTTTCTCTTGTTATTTCTCTTCTTTGTACAAATCAGCCTCAACAACCATTGATCTTCAATATTGGACCTCCTCTATTGGCTTAACAACAAGTGGGATCTTTGTAATGGTAAACCTAATTTGGCAGCCAAATCTTCATATTTTCTGTCATTCTTTTATGTTGGGCTCCTCTTCTTGTTGTTCTCCTTAACTGGCTTCTTGAGTCTCTTCCCAACATGGGCCTGGGGAAAGTAAGAGGAGTGGTAGGTTGGATTCACCGATTTACAATTTTTTGTGGTGGGGAGGGATTGGTGGACTTCTTGTGTGTTTGGAGGGGATGACTATTTGGAAGGTAAAAGGATAGAAGAATTTAGTGAGAAGGACAGATAGGAATGAGAGAAAAGAAATGAAATCAAAACTTGGGTTAGCATCAATGGGAGAACTGGAAATCTAAAGCTGAAATTGAGATGGTGTTGCTTGAGGAGCACGTAATGGTGTATGATGTACCCATTAATAAGGCCACCTGACACATAGTTCATAGGCATCATCTCTTTAGTCCATGGTGTAAGTTGGGAGGCAACATCTCCATCATGAAATCTATCTTTTCCTAAGGGCTGTAATGTCTTGGAAAAGGGACCAACCCATGGATAAGGTTCCCTGGAACCATTTTGAATGCCTTAATTTGAGAGATTGCTCTTGAGTGCACCATGTAAATCTCCATTTGGATTATTTTCTAGTAGACCAACAGCTTGCATTTGATTGTCTTCATCATTTGCATTCCTTGCTCTTGATATGTGTCATAACCAAACTAATTTTTGTATTTGTCATATGGGTAAGCATGATGATTTTGAATTTTCTCAAAATGTTGATTTGAAGGAGTTTTTTTAAAGCTTATTGGAGTTGGAATTTGTTTTTTGCTACTGTAGTATGTGAATTCCATGATGGAAATGAAGTCATGAGTGCCAAATCGTGGAATGGAAACAATGAAAGAATATCAAAAGAAGGATGAATGAAAGGAATGGAAATGAATGAAAATAGGTCTACATTCAAAGATGGGTTATGACCCATATGGGTAACCATATGTGTTTATAATTACCTCCAAAGGATTGAAATATTCATTAGGAACACCCAACCTACAACAAATGAATGGGATGAGACCTCGTCCCGCCGGAGTCGTGCCCAAAACGATTAGTTCAAATCACAGCACCCAAAATGACTTATGGATCTATTTTTCTAAGGAAAAACAATTTGGTGTGATTGCACAACATCGAGCTTTCCCAAAGTGTGGGACCTTTGCAAATGGGGAAATATGTCAAGATAAGGATGGTTCCTCTTCCTAAACTACTTGCCACAAGCTATTCCAATGTAGGTAAGCTAATCTAACCTAATTTAACTTCCAAGGAGACAAGGAGAGGAAGAAAACAAGGAAATAAAAATCCTACACTAAAAAAGTGATACACCAGAGAAGGAAAGTGTTGATTATCTATCAAAACTGTCATGGAACAAGAAGAGGTGAGCAATGGAAAGGATGGACAAGTGCATCATAGACAAAATGTGGATTTCACACAGAAAATGTTCCAAAACTCCATGAACATAGCTCCAAAACCTAGAATGAACTTCCAAACATGCACAAATACCATGTAATGAAGAGAGGTAAGGAGAATAACAAAGAAAATGAGCCAAGGATGGACAAATGCATCACAAAAACACGTTTTTTATTACTCAGAATTTACAGAGTGCATAATTTCATTGGTAAGAGGAAAAAATGCCATTACAGAGTAGGGGAGGAGGTTCAAACTCCATTTTTTACCCTGGGAAGAAAATAAGGGAGAGGTAGAGAAGAAGGATGAACAACCTTTTTCAAAATGAGCCAAAACTAGCTTTTATCACTCGAACAAAATGAAGGAAATGAGAAAACATGAGAAAGTTTGATTTTAAAACTCTAACCACCAACAAGATCCATTTAATTAGCATAAAAAATAATGTGTTTCCATGAAAAATCCCATACTTCATCGTACATTGCTTCGTAGAGCAAGAAAGAGGCCCATACTTCATTAATTTTGATGGTTGGGGTCATTTTCTGTAATTTTTCCATGCCAGAGATGTTTTCCCATTTTTCTCCCACAAAACTCAATCAAAATTTAAAATTGAGGTTTCCATCATGTAGAATATTTCAACATATTTCCATTGATACCAAAATCATGAAAATCTGAGCTCTGGATCGAAAGATATGGCCCCCTGAAGATTTAGGGAAAGACAGGGAAAAATTCGGGTTCATGGGGCCAACATCCTCCCTTTTTCACTCGTTTTAAAAATTGGGAAGTTTTTCCAAAAAATATTTACGTCCCACCTCTTTGATGACACATTGTGCTTCTTGATTGGTCTGTGACCTTCAAAATAACGTTCTTCCCCTTTTTTTCCCACAAAGGGAAAATTTTCCCAAGGGCCCCTGCCAGCCTAACCTTCACTGTAGATGTGGAAACATGGTGCCTTCTGATTGATTATGGAGACGTGGTCCAAATTTTCACATTTTTACTTTTATGAAATTTTGGAAAAAAACCAAAAATCTTTCTGACCCCCTGACTCCCACTGCTGATTTGGACACATGGCGCATTATGATTTGTGTAGGGCCTTAACCAATTTTTTTCCATTCTCCTTTGCTAGCTCATGGGAGCACAAATGACTTTTGCAATTTTAGCCCAAAAAGCACTAAGTTCTCAATTTCTTCCTCTGCTCTGCCATCCCAAGCCTTTTTGGCACAAAACTCTCCCAAGCTCTGCAAGCCCACCTTAGGAAAATTTCTCCTCTAAACTCCGCTGAGCCATAACTCAAAAAATACAAGGAGTTAGGAGGACTTCTTTACCTTTCTGGAAAGGGGAAGAAAAATCCTATCTGATGAAGCCATTTCAAGAATCTTTTGAGTGCTTGCAATGTGTGAAAATTAAATTTGAAGCACAAGAAAGGAAAGAATGAAGGCAATCTAGCCAAAATAAGAAGGGGCTTATTTTGGATAACAATTTTGGTGACTCAGAGGGGTCATCTGCCTACTAGATGAATGATTAGTGGACTTTTGAAGAATCCATTGGGCATGGAGTCAAGCCTAATAAACTAATATTGATTGAAACTTTGAAATTCTAACCTCTGAGTAACTTGGAAACCCACTGAAACTTGGAGTTGATCTTCACCAAAACCCACTGAATGCATTGTGCAAGAGGAACCAAAACAACACTAAACAAATATGTAAAAAACTGAAAATCATACATGCTCCAAATGGAACATGTAGAGTGTGCAAAATCACTTCTTCTACTAAAAGAAAACCTACCTACACTTCTCTAACTAGAAGAAAAGGTGAACTAAATAAAACCTACAACTGGTTGTGCAAAATAACTTCCTTTCTTCAAAATGGGCATCCATGAAAATGATTTAGAGCTGATCATAGCTGGTTGGATGAGTGGAAAATCAACAAGAAGCTGGTCTTCTACCCAAATTAGCAAGGTGCCAGCTAAAAAAAAATTAGATACCTCTTTTAGTTGCTCTGTATTTAGATTAAAGAGGCATTGCAGTTGATCCTTGGCACTTTGATGCTCATATTCATGCCTTGAAGCAAGCATGACTGGTTGTGGCTTCTCCTTTATCTCCAATGAAGACAAATACCTTATTGGGAAAGGTCTTATCCATTTTATATGCCCATAGCTCAAAAATTATCCTCCAAAAATGGAGTCTTCTTGTATACCTCCTTGGGTGAATGGTGTGGAAGGAATGGTGGAAATTTTCTACTCTTTCTCTTCTTTCTCTTATGAAGAACATGGAAGATTAATATCTTCCAACCTTGATTCCAAAGAGCTAATATAAAATACAGGCTGCTGCAAATGAATTCTCTCCTTCATGGTAATAGGTTCTTGTGTTTGGAAGATCGATGATGAAGGAGAAAATAATGTTATTTCAACTAGTTCCTCTCCATCAAAATAGTCCTCCAAATCTGATAGATAAACTACCTCCTTGTTATCCTGCTACAAATGCTCAACCTCTTCCATGGTGTTCTTTTGATCTGCAACTTGATCACCATGGTTATCTTCATTCTCAAAGATGAAGTTTGAAAGATCAAACTCTTCTTCAATGTTATAGCTCGAAGAGAATGAAGTAGAAGGAAGAACTGAAGGTTCTTCTATAGCCTGTTTTGTGTTCAAAGCTTTTGGATCTCCACTTTTCTCCTCCATAGCTGAAATGCAATCCTCTTCTTTTGGATTTGGAGAAGCTTCTCCTTCCTCTGCTGGTTAAAGACAATCTTTCTCTTAAATGACCTCTTCCTTTAGCATGAATTTTGTCAAATCAAACTCTCCAATCTGTTGTTCTAGAGGACAAGTTGGAGCTGTAATATCTCTTTTAGTGCTTTCCTCCATCATGGATTCATTGACCAAATTAGGCCCTTCAAATTAAAGAAAGAAAACATTAATGATGTCTTCTTCTTCTATTGCTACAAACTTTGATTTGGTTTCTTTGATCTGCTCCTCTTCAATGGGGCTTGGAGCTGATTGTTCTTTCTCTTGTTCTTTCTCTTCTTCTGCTACAAATTCAGCCTCAACCACCATTGATTCTTCAATATTGACCTCCTCTATTGGCTTAACCAGCAAGGGGATCTTTGTAAACCTAAATTTGGCAGCCCAAATCTTCATATTGTCTGTCATTTCTTTTATGTTGGGCTCCTCTTCTTGTTGTTCTCCTTAACTAGATTCTTGAGTCTCTTCCCAACATGGGCTTGGGAAAGCAAGAGGAGTGGTAAGGTTGGGATTCAACCAGATTTACAATTTTTTGTGGTGGGAAGGGAGGTGGAACTTCTTGTGTGTTTGGAGGGGATGACTATTTGGAAGGTAAAAGGATAGAAGAATTTAGATGAGGAGGAAGACTAGGGAATGGAGAAATGAAATCAAAACTTGGGTTAGCATTCAATGGGAAACTTGGAATCTAAAGCCGAAATTGAGATGGTGTTGCTTGAGGAGACAGATAATGGTGTATGATTTACCCATTAACAAGGCTACCTGACACATAGTTCATAGGCCTCTATCTCTTCAGTCCATTGTGTAAGTTGGGGCAACATCTCCATCATGAAATCTATCTTTTCCTAAGGGCTGTAATGTCTTGGAAAAGGGCCAACCCATGGATAAGGTTCCCTGGAACCAATTTTGAATGCCTTAATTTGAGAGATTGCTCTTGATTGCAACATGTAAATCTCCATTTGGATTTTTTCTAGTAGACCAACATCTTGCATTTGATTGTCTTCATCATTTGCATATCCTTGCTCTTGATATGTTTCATAACCAAACTAATTTTTGTATTTGCTCATATGGGTAAGCATGATGATTTTGAATTTTCTCAAAATGTTTATTTGAAGGAGTTTTTAAAGTTTATTGGAGTTGGAATTTGTTTTTGCTACTGTAGATGTGAATTCCATGATGGAAATGAAGTCATGATTGCACAAATTCGTGGAATGGAAACAATGAAAGAATATCAAAAGAAGGATGAATGAAAAAGGAATGGAAATGAATGAAAATGAAGGTCTAAAATTCAAAGATGGGTTATTGACCATATGGAGTCACCATATGTGTTTATAATTACCTCCAAAGGATGAAATATTCATAGGAACACACCAACCTACAACAAATGAAATGGGAGACCTCTTGGTCCCGCCGGGTGTGCCAAAACTATTAGTTCAAATTCACAACACCCCCAAATGACTTATGGATCTATTTTTCTAAGGAAAAACCATTTGGTGTGATTGCACAACATCGAGCTTTCCCAAAGTGTGGGACCTTTGCAAATGGGGAAATATGTCAAGATAAGGACGGTTCCTCTTCCTAAACTACTTGCCACAAGCTATTCCAATGTAGGTAAGCTAATCTAACCTAATTTAACTTCCAAGGAGACAAGGAGAGGAAGAAAACAAGGAAAAACTAAGCCTACACTAAAACAGTGATACACCAAAGAAGGAAAGTGTTGATTATCTATCAAAAATAACATGGAATAAGAAGAGGTGAGCAATGGAAAGGACGAACAAGTGCATCTCAGACCAAAGATTGATTTCACATACAAAATGTTCCAAAAATCCATGAACATAGCTCCAAAACCTACAATGATCATCCAAACATGCACAAATACCCTGTAATGAAAAGAGGTAAGGAAAAAAACAAAGAAAATGAGCCAAGGATGGACAAATGCATCACAAGACATGTTTTTTATTGCTCATAATTTACACAGTGCATCATTTCATAGGTAAGAGGAAAAAATTTCATTACAGAGTAGGGGAGGAGTTTCAAACTCCATTTTTGACCCTGGGGAAGAAAATAAGGGAGAGGCAGAGAAGAAGGATGAACAACCTTTATCAAAATGAGCCAAAACTAGCTTTTATCGCTCGAACAGAATCAAGGAAATGAGAAAAAATGGGAAAACCAATTTTAAAAATCCAACCACTAACAAGATACATTTAATTAGCCTTCAAAATGATGGTTTTCCATGAAAAATCCCATTCTTAATTGTACATTGCTTTGCAGAGCAAGAAAGAGGCCCATACTTCATTAATTTTGGTGGTTGGGGTAATTTTCTACAATTTTTCCGTGCCATAGATGTTTTCACATTTAATCCCATAAAACTCCATCAAAATTTAAAAATAAAGTTTCCATTGTGTAGAGGATTTCAATAGCTTTCCATTGTTACCAAAATCATGAAAATCTAAGCTCTAGATCGAAAGATATGGCCTTCTGAAGATTTAGTGCAAATAGGGAAAAATTAGGGAAAAAATCAGGTCGGCAGGCCAAAACTTAACCTTTTTCCCTTTTTTTGAAATTGGGAATTTTTACCAAAATTCTCTGTGGTCCTACCACTTTGAGACATGTGGCATTGCTTGATTAGCTGAGGAGATGCAGTCCCTTCTTGCCTTTTGTGTTTTCACAACTTTGGAAAAATTTCCTAAATCCTCTCGATGCCCTGATTCCCACCGATGAATGGACACATGGAATCTTTTGATTTCTCAGAGGGGATGCACTTCTATTTTTTCCTTTGAGAAATTTTGACAAAAAAGACACAAAATTTAAATTCCTTCCAATGCCCACCACTCTATCTTGACACATGGGATCATTTCATTGGTTGCGGGCCTTAAGCAATTTTATTTCCTTTGCAGGCTCGAGGGAGCACAAATGACTTTTGTGCTTTTAGCCCAAAAAGCGCTAAGTTCTCAATTTCTTCCTTTGCTCTTCTAGCCTGAGCCTCTTTGGCACAAAAATCTCCCAAGCTCTACGGGCCCGCCTTAGGAAAATTTCCCCTCCAAACTCCATAGAGCCAATAGAGGCCATCAATTCTCCTTGAATCATCTATTATTTCAAAGAATTATATATCCATTCTCTTCCTCTTATGACTCTCACACTTCCTGGTGTGAAAAGCTTCTATCATCTACTCATCAACACAACACCCTTTTGAAGAACCTTACAAGGATTCAAAAACATCTTGAAACCATATAACACTTTGAAATTGTATGCAATTAAAAGTTGTAAAAGCTATGGAATGAGGCTAAAGAGCCTCAAAGCTTTACTTTATTCATCCATGCACCATAAGATTAGAGATAAACAACAAACTATCTATACATATATAAATTTGAAATAAATATTCAAACACTAGAATATATACTACTCTCTACTCCATGAAATATTAATGAAAATGAACCTAGTTAGATTCTTAGTAATCAAATTATGTGTTGTTTACCCATAAACATAGTGAAAATATCTCTCCAAGTTGGCTAGATGGCCAAACTTTAGATCTTCCCTTACTAACTATATTTGGAATGGATGGATGCAAGATGGATGAGCTCTCAATAATGGAGAATGGCCAAGATCCAAATGTTCTATAGCTTAAAGCTATCACAAATGATTTCTAATGCCTTTCTAAAGTGCTTGAGAGAGAAGGACCACTTGAAAGGAAAGCCTTAGGCTTTTATTTATAGTTTCTAGTTTGGAAGAGTTTGGAATTTGGGTGCATGTGGGACTAAAGCTCTTTTAGATTAGATTAGGATAAACATGCTTTAGGATTAGTTAATCTTGGTTTAGGCTAGTTAACTAGGGTTTAGGATAGTTAAACTTGATTAGCAAGTGATTAGAGGCTCATTGAGAGTTGGGAGGGGTTTGGTTAATCAATTGTGACTAATAGATAGGCTACGAAGCCAATAAAAGTGGTTTAGAGAGAACTAGGGAGGTTATCAATGGTCAAAAGGAGGAATGTTTAGCTAATAAGAGAGATATTAGCCAAATAAGTTGATTATATAATGAATAAGACTAAAAGATTGTCATGAATGGGCATTCGATAATTGAGCGAAGAAGGGTTGATTAATGAAGTGTCATCAATTGGTTGAATTAGATGAAATGCTATGTTGAGCATACTTTAGGTGTCTACATTTGCCCCTCTTTAAGGTGGCGTAAGTGACGTCATTTCAAATAAAGTAGACAAGCATAAACAAGTAGAAATTTTTGAAGGGATAGAAGAAAAATGAGTAGAATGGAGAGTTCCCCCTCAATTGTAGATGGGGTGATAGAAGAACTTGATTGACGATTGAAAAGATGACAGAAAGAGAACAAAAGAAATAATAATGTGGAGAAGAAGTAAGAGGATATATAAGAAAAAGGAGTATAAGGAAGAGGGAATGAGTTAACATCCATCCAGTGTATTTTAAACAAATTTAATTTTCCTCATATTCCTAGTGATCTTCATCATTAGTCCTTATTAAAAAGAATGAACAAAAGTGTAGTATGACATGAAAAGTCATATACAAACAAATTTCCATTACTGAAAACACCAACTCCATGCAACATATGAAATGCAATGCAATACGAGAAATTAAAATATTCCTAACTCCATGCAACATACATAATGCAATGCAATACGAGAAAGTAAACAAGCTAACCTAACAGAGAAACATAACGTAATGTTTTTGTTATCAAGATTCAATTTTGACCTGTGTGAATTAACGATAAGGGTTATAATGGTTCCCCAAGTAAGGATACATGCAAGGGGAATAACGATGGAGACTTGGGTCTGATGAAAAATCAATGTGCACTATAAAATAATATCATATAACTTGTTGTGCCACAGAGTACAGTCAAAGTAAGCAGCCTAGCTTTGGTTGATGGAGGTAGATTGAGATGATCTATGAGTCATGCACAAGAACATGTGAGAACTAAAGAATGGAATTTTGTAGGATGATTTCAAATTTTTATAAGTTTTCTTAAACAAATTTGAATGTTTTGATTTTTCTGACATATTTGAATGTTTTTGTTGATTTTGAAAGTTTTCTGTAACTATGTGTAGGAACATGAGGAAGTGTAGATGCCCTTAGCAGATAGATGGGATGTACAAGGCCATAAGGCCACATGCATATGAGAAATATGAAGATGCAAAAATGGCCCAATGATTAGGTGGGAGTATTCAAAGGTAAACTCTTCATAGGTAGAAATGGGACCCAAGGCCATTATGGATAGGCTTGATGTGATGATGAACATAAACCAATGAAGTGTTGGGAAGGAGAAAGGATGCCCCCTGTGTAAGTTGGCCTAAAAGCATATGATATAAAGGAAGGAGAATATTTTTTTTGTGAAAGGGGACAAAGGTGTCTGAAAACATGGAAAAAAATTAATCTTATACACATAGATGTTCTAAAAGAAGTAGAAGAACAATGTGAATGATATGAATGTAGCTTATAAGCCTCACAATGAATAAGTTCCAAAAAATAAAAGACACTTGGTAACATACTAATCCTACCTAATCATAGAGATCCAGTGTGTGCTCATGGAATTTATCACCTCTTGAAGGGAAGATTTAATATACAAGTGAAGAAAACCTAGCCAATGTGTAGGAATGATTTATCTTGATAGGTGATAGGTGAATTGCAGATGAAGGGTGGAAGGATATTCGTACATTACTTCACTACCAAGTAGGCATTCATAGCCTTGTCAAAGATAAATTTGATGCTAATTGCAACGTTTATCTACTTCCAGTTAGGTATTTATAACCCTGATAGAGATTATTGGAAATACCCCAAGAGAGAGTAATATATCAATTTACTTTTGCTTTATAGCTTTTAGATTTTGATTGATTGATTTTGTTTCTTTTTTTTCTTTCTGAAAACTTATTTCAGCTCTCTTGTTTGAAAAGGGGTTAAGAATCACTGATGGCTTGATGGAAGGATATGGAAGTGATTGTGATGATGACATTGGCTAGTGTCAATAAATATGTCCAAAAGGTCTTCGCAATAATTTTATTATATGTTGATTGTGATAGGATCTCTAAGAGGTCAATTATTCTTTAATTTACCAAGCTGATAAAAGACCAAGGTCAAACAGATACCAAAGAGATAAATGTTGCAAAATTCATGCGAATAGGCTAACCAAAATATCACCAAAGGGATGAAAATGGTAGGAAGAATTGTAGAATAACAACAAGGAATGGAAGAAAGAAACATCCATGTGTATGCAATATCTGATTTCAATGTTTGATCTTTGTACCTTTGAAGATTTTTGTGTTTTCTCAATGTTTTTGTATTTTTGTATTTTTTTTTTAGATTTTTGATAGCTTTTGGAAAGGTGGGACGAACAAATTTAATCTACATGGTAAGATCCAACAACAATGTCTTTGAATTCCTTGATAAGGGAGACTAGGCATGTTTGTTTATCAAGTGTAATATTGTCTCTGATCTCAATGATCGAGGTGATCTCATGCTCAACAAATGACTGTAATTTATCCTAAAAAATAGATTTCGTATGCGAGAGCTTGAGTTTCCTATCCATAGGTTTCTATACATTTCACAATACTTGATGCTTACATTGATGTGTGTTCTTGAATTGCGTTTGATTTACAATTTTGATATTATTTGAGTTGTTGGGGGATTTCGAGCTCTTAGAAGTTTTTAATTGAGTTTGATAATGAATGTGTTTGGGTTTCTTATAAGCTAATGTGTGACTTTTTTGATCCCAAAAAGTGGGAGAATAGAAATAATGTTTATGATTGATGATAGAAACAAGAGAAATGATGGTGGGATTTTCCCAATCATTGGTAGAAGGATGATGTGATGTAAGAATAGGATATGGTCCAAGAAGTGAAGAGGATGGAATACCAAGAGGTGATCCACTAATAGAAAATGACAAAGGGCTACTAGGATATGGCCCTAAGATGGAAGAAGTTGGGATATGAGGACATGGCCCAAAAATAAAATAATATGATGAAGGGTTGTTAGGGTGTGGCCCAAGTATAGATGAGGAGGGAATACTCAAAGGTATCCCATAGATTGGAGAGGATGAAGGGCTACTAGGACGTGGCCCAATAATAGAAGGGAATGGGATACTAGGAGGTGACCCACAAGTAGAAAATGGAGGGCTACTAGGATGTGGACCAAGTATAGAAGAAGACAATGGGCTACCTAGTGATGACCCAAGGTGATATTTTGATTGAGGAATGATGATAGATAAGGAGTGATTGGGTAATGAGAAGATAGGCCATGGATCAATGCTAGACCTTGACATCTCATCATGCTTAGAAAAAGGTGAAGATGGAATGCCAGAAGAAGAATCAATTTCCATGACTTTAGGATCTTCCCCTGTGTTCTAATAAAAGGAATAAACTTATTTTTGCCAATACGTGAGTGTATCGAGTTCTATAACAATCCTTGTTTACAATCCTCTAGAGGGATATCTTCATGTAATCTAATTGTTTTTTCATTATGAGAGAAATAGATCAGCGGAGGTTGTTTTTCTTTGGCCATAGAAGGTTGAATAGAAGAAAAAAGTATGATAAGGGGGAAGATTGATTGAGAGAAAAAGATGACTCAAGAGAGGAAGTAGGATTGGTGATAGGTGTCTCATGAATGGATGATTTAGATCTGAACATAGATTGCTTTTCTAGAAGACGATGTAATGTAGGAGAGAAAATAGGATCACATAGCCTTCCATTAAGTTGCAATGTAGGAGTTGAATTAGATGATTGACTAGAGGGAATATAAGTCATGGAACTCTTCGACAGAAGAAGAGGTTGTTGAAATGAATTATGAAGGAGGTCCTATGAAAAAAGGGAGGACTATGACTCAAGAACCAAATTAGATGTTCTATCGACAAAAATTGGAGTCACATGAGTATTTAAAGGAGGAAAATGTTGTTAAGGTGATTTGGAATAAAGGTCTTACAAAGGAAGGGAGGAATGTGATTCAAGATTTGATCTAGGGGTATCTGAACAATAGTTGGGATCCGAGTCTTTAGAAGAAGAGTCAAAATCCGAATGGTAGTTTGGATCAGAATTAGAAGAAGAAGAGTGGGGGGAACCTAAATAATAATTTTGATCAGAAGCATCCAAACCATATCACCAACTATGAGCTAAAGGTGGGGAACAAGGTGTAAGCTATGAAAAATACACTACTAACAAGGAAGTAAAATACCAATAATCATACCTCCTCCTTCGCGTTCCGTAGCAAACCTCAGAATGGGCTAGGAAATTTGGATTGAGCCCTGATTTTGTGATATGTAGGTGATTTTCTTCAAGACGGAGCAAGGCCTTCCTGCAACAATGATCCTCTTACTTTGCACTGGATGGGAAAAAGGATTATGAGGCTATTTTGGCATTAGGATGAGGCAAAAGGATGTTCTTTGCTCAAAGGATGCAAGAACTTAGATATGGCATGAAATCTTATTCTCCGTGTGTTTAGAGGGGAAGGGTAAGGTTGTATTTATAGCCTGAGGGAGTGATTAGATTAGATTAATTTAAGTAATCATGGTTTGAAAATGTGGGCAAGATTAAGTGGGTGGTTTGAAAATGTGGGCAAGATTAGGTGGGTGGTTTGAAAATGTGGGCAATATTAGGTGAGTGGGGGCCACGAAGAATGGGTGAGGATTTGAATTATATTTTAATTCATAAGTGGAGGATTTTAGGTGAGTGGGGACCACGAATGGTGGGTGAGGATTTGAATTTGAATTTTTAATTCAATAGTGGAAAAACATGGAGAATAATGACATGTGGTGAGGATTAGATTATTTTTAGATTTTGAAATGGATAATTAATCAAATTATATTTGATTAATTCGAAGTGTATTTTTGTGGGAAATGAGGAAGGGAAATTAATTGATTTAGGATAGATGTGAAATTGGGGTGTCTACATTTGCCCCTCTTTGGAAGGGTACTATGAAAGTAGTGTCCTTTCAAAGAAAGTAGACGGTATGGGGGAAGAATTCAATATACTTTTTAAAAGGTAGAGCGAATGTTTGTTGCGGAGAATAGAAAGTGGTGAGTGACGGATGTCATGGTATCCTCCAAGACAAAAATGTCATGAGAAGATGTGATTATTGATAGATGTGGTGATGCCCCCTCGAGAGGATTGACGAGAATGAAATATACGACAAAACTCTCGAAAAGAAGGGAAATGGATTTGGTGGAGAAGAGGACGATAATGGAGTGGAAGAGAATGGAATGACCCCACGACGCAAATGGAGAAAGGATTCAATCGACCTTGAATGCTAGGTGTGAGGGGGTGTGGGAAAGAGAAAAGGGAATGGATAGGGTTGGGGGTTGATTATGAGAAGAGTAAGGGAGATAGGGGAGGGGGAAAAAAAGGAATGAAAGAGGTAGAAATAAGAGAGAGGGATGATAGGGGAAGAAGGGAATGATGAAGGACAAACAAGGAAAAAAGATGAAATGACAAATAGAGGGTGAAAAAACGGATAACTAGAGAGATTGGAAAAAAGATGAGCACAGAGATAGTAAAAGAGGGCTACGTGGCATTGAATAAATGAGAGAGTGAAAGTAGGAAGGGAAAGGATAAAATAGAGAGGAGAAACGAGGTGGGATGATGGGTTGGAAATGGATGGAATGGAAAGAGGACACATAAGAAGTCGATGAGAAAAAAAAAACTATGAGGGGGCGATGAAATTAATGGAAAAAGAGGAATAGTAAGAGAAACATAACCAGAATGAAACAAAAAGGTAAGGGGTGGTAGAGAAAAGGAAGTGGTTCAGAAGAACGTGAAATTAGGGAAGGAAAGGAAGAAGAATGAATACAGGAGAAGATTGAAGGAATCACGTCATTGCGAGGAAGACCAAGGCAAAGAATATGGAACAGACCATATGGAAATGCATGTGGAGAGTGGGATGATAAAAAAGACAGGACAATGCTGAACAACCAGGTTATCGATGGGGATGTAAGGAGGAAACGTGATGGAAAAAGGGGAAGAAGATGATAAAGGGGAAGTAAAATAAGACGAGGGGTGAGAGAGAGAAGAGGATAACAAAGAAAATGATGGAGAAGGAAGGGAATACAGAAAGGGTGGTATTAAGTGGAAAGGAAAATGGTATAGAAGGAATGTTGAAAGAAGAAAGAGGGGAAGAATGACATCGATTGGAAAAAGATATGGAGATGCATGAAATGAGGATACTAGGATGATGGGAAAATAGAAAGGATGTATGATGAAGACAATAAAGATAGTGAAGAGGGGCAAAGAGGAGATGGAGAGATGGGTAAGAAGCGACAAGAAAGGGTGGGAGTGAGGGAAAAGAATAGGAGAGAAAAGAGAATGGGGGATAGAAGAGGCAATGCCAATGAAAGGATGTTAGGGAAATCCTCTTGACAAGGAGTGGTGGGGAAGGGTGAAAGAAAAAATGAAAAAAGAGAAAGTGAACGAGGACTGGAAAGGGTAACGCCAACAAAGGGACGTTAGGAAAAACCCATTGCCAATGAGTGGTGGGCTTAGATGAGGGAAGAAATGAAGGGAAACTCTAGAAGGTCCAAGGGAGTGAATGAGGTCATGCGGAATGAGGATTTATAATTTTTAGGGAAAACCCGTTGACAATTATGAGCGCGGGAAGAAAAGATGATGATGAAAGAATGATATAGGAGTGTTAACAGTAATGTCGAATATGTGTGTGGGTAGAAATGTAGGGGGAATGTGAGAAGATGAAGGGGAAAGAGTGAAGAAGATGGGAGGGAGGAGTTGGGACGAAGTGAAAGCGAGGAGAGGATGGGGGGTGATGAGGATGAACGAGGTGAGGATGAATAACCAAGACATGAAAGAATGGGAAGAAATGGTATGAAGGATGATGGATCAAGGAGGGGGAAAATGGGGGAAAAGAATGTGATTGTAGGTGGAAGAGATGAGTTGTATGTTGTAAGAAGATATGTGGAGAAAGGATAATAGTGGGAGGAAAAAGTTGGTAATAGGAGATACCAGGTGGAAGAAACGATCAATAAAGGGAACTAAGAATGAGGCGGGGGAGAAGTTCATGATGACAAGTTAAGTGTAGGGAGGACCCTAACATAAGATTGTCATGTGATGGAAGTGGTTAAGTAAGATTGCCATGTGAGCAAAACTGGAGATGACAAATGGTCAAGCGAGAAGTGGTGTTTGCGAGAATCGAAAAGGAGGTGAAAGGATGTGACAATGGGGAATGCCGAGAAAAAATGAAGGGTGAAGGGTGGGTAGTGATGGGGAAAGGCAAGGAGACAGATCATCCTTAAGAGGGACTCTTAAGTGAGATCGCCATGCTGGGTGAGTGGTTAAGTAAGATTGCCAAGCAGAGGAGGGTGATAGTGGTGGTAAAAAGATGTGATGATGGGGAATGAAGAGGAAATATGGTGGTGAGATTGGAGAGTGATGGGCGAGTGTAAGATGACATGTCATGCTTAAGAGAATCTCTTAAGTAAGATCGTCATACTGCTGGAGAAGTTTCGTAGGGTCACCCAACCGGCAGGGATAATATGCAAAGAGAAAGACAAAATGATATTGGGAATAGGGGTGGAATGGTAGGGTGAAGAAGATGATCACGATGAGAGGTGGGAGAAATAAGATGGGTGAAATATGATGGGATGGGGGAAGGCCACAGGGCAGATCAACCTTAAGTGGAAGTATTAAGTAAGATTGCCATGCGGCTGGAATGGTTAAGTAAGATCGCCAAGCTGAGGAAGAAGAAGGATGATGTTAGAGTTGGTGGGAATAGGGTATGACAAAATGTACTGAAGGGGAACCCTCAAGTGAATTTGCCATACTACGATGGCGTGTAAGTAGGATGACCAGGCATAAGGTGGATTTGGGGAAGGATGAGAAAAGAGTGAGTGAGGTATGCCTAAGTGGTATATGATATGAGATGAGGTGATAATAAGAAATAAAGGACACAAAGGAGTGTAACATGAATGGATGAAGGAATATATGCAGTGGAGGGCGGGAGAGTGTGAGGGGAATCCTTAATTGGGATGCCCACGTGGTGAGAGTAATGATGCGGGAATCGGAAGTAGAAGAGGTGGAGTTGGAAGATGTGTTTGGTGGTGATGGTTATTTAATGAGAGGGCAGGTGGTGAAGAAGCTTCTACAGCGGGAAGATCTTAGGGAGAGGGTAAACCTCCATTGAGGATTCCATATAGAAGGGGTTATTAAGTAAGATTGTCAAGCGGGAAGAAAACGGGTGAAAGGAAAGAATACCAATGGGTGAGAGGGGACAGGAATGGTGAGAAGGGTAATATGAGTATAAGCGGTAGAGGAGTAAAAATGAGAAGTGAGAATGAATGGATCAAATACATGGTGATCATGGTGGGGGAGAAGGAGCTGCTGGATAGTGAATGCTACTTGAGAAAGATCGTCAAGTAGGATTCGCAAAATGCAACGGTGATCAAGTAGGATTCGCAAACTGGAGAATGTATTAGTATGGGTGAATGGATGGGGTGTAAAGTAAGATTTTGATCATGCAGGAAGATACTCACGTGATGAAAAGCATCTTAATTTTAATATAGCACATAACAGGATGCATCCTGATATAAAAGATCAGGATGACTAGACTGTAATATGCATGATAGCATAGACAGGGGCCATCACAAAGGTTTGATGCCCCAGTACGATATGCAAATGGAAGAGAGCATAGACAGAGGCCATCAAGAAAGTATGATGCCCCAGTAGGACATGCAATCAGATAACATAAGAATATTACAGAGAACACCAGGATATATAAAATCAAGATGCCCCCTGTAATATATCAAGATACAAGAAAGCAATTAATAATTTGCCACTAATAATGCAACACAAGTACCAGTAAACATGTCCCTAACGTGTTCCAAAGTGATGATTGATTAGATGTGCCCCCAAGCAGAGGTACAAAGGATTGGGCCAGTCTCCTCAAACAAGGAAACAATGAGAGCCGGATTTTCCCCAAGCGAGGATTCACGCGAGGAGAAGTGGTTTGAAATTGGTAGTCATAAGGTGGTTGGACCATTCATTTGGGATAATAGTTCAAAGGATGAACTGTGTTACTTATTGATTTTTTATAATTTTGTGGATGTTTTTGGTCTTTTGAAAATTTTACAAATGTTTTTGTATTTTGGATATTTTCTAATGTTTTTGGATTTTTGGATTTTTGGATTTTCTAATGTTTTTGAATTTTTAGGATGTTTACACTGTGTTTGGATTTTTGACGATTTTCAAATGTTTTTGGATTTTTGGATTTTTACACTGTTTTTAGATTTTGATGATTTTCAAATGTTTTTGGATTTTTGGATTTTTACATTGTTTTTGGATTTTTTGGATTTTGACACTATTTTTGGATTTTTAGATTTTTACGCTGTTTTTGGATTTTTGATGATTTTCAAATGTTTTTGGATTTTTGGATTTTTACATTGTTTTCAGATTTTTGGATTTTGACACTGTTTTTGGATTTTTGGATTTTTACACTGTTTTTGGATTTTTGATGATTTTCAAATATTTTTGATTTTTGGATTTTTACATTGTTTTTGGATTTTTTTACGATATTCAAATGTTTTTTGATTTTTACATTGTGATTTTTTTACAATTTATGGACCAGAGTGCAGACTTATTTTTGAGAGAGGATGTACCGTGTTCCGC
This sequence comes from Taxus chinensis, assembly GCA_019776745.2. NCBI lineage: Eukaryota > Viridiplantae > Streptophyta > Pinopsida > Cupressales > Taxaceae > Taxus > Taxus chinensis. The sequence continues at coordinate 1,031,156,256 of CM034146.1, read as the reverse complement.
ATTGTAACTTATGCTCAAATAACATAAATTCACTTTCCATTGGCATGATATGGTGGTGATGATATGATGAAAAGAATTCCAACTCCATTCTTGACTCGACACAACTAGTAAGATGTGTGGGCTCATCACCAAGAATCAAGAAGGACGTAGGAGGTAGACAATGAATATAGAGACAAATGCTAACAACAATCCCTTTAGGAAATTGTGACTCCATTCTTCATAATGGTACTAAACCGGTTTCAAAAATAGCTTTCACTTTATGAGTCACATGCTAGACTTAGACAGTTATGTGGTCTGCTGATTGATAAGATATGAGGTTAAGGGATAGTTCTCTCTTCACTTAGGCATCTAAATTACGTGTTTGGGGATTCTATAATTTGTAAGCACTGTAAGATTTTGTATTTTTGAAATGACTCCCTATGCCTTGCCCCATGCTACTAGTGAGAAGTAAGGGCTTATCACCAAAGGCAAAATATAGGTGAGTGAATTTCTTTTTTTATTTTTTTTATTTTTATTTTTTTGTTGTTTTTTTTTTTTTTGGAATATTTTGCAATATTTTTATGCTTGTATGAGAATGACCCTCTACGCTTTGCCCCATGCCACTTGTAAGAGGCAAGGGTTTATCACCGAAGACAAGACGTAGACGAGTAAGGGCATCTTCCTCCATTCCTAGTCTCACACTACTAGTAAGAAGTGTGGGCTCAACACCAAAGACTATGAAGGACGAAAGATGTGACAATGAATTATTCATAAGTTATTGAATTGATGGATTTTTTTATAATAGTGCTTTGTATTTGGGAAGAAACATTTGCCCCCAATCTCAGCCCCACACGACTAGTAGGATGCGAGGGTTCAACACCGAAGACTGAGATGGACGACCAAACGAACTGGGTAACGAAGTTTAGAGCTTTGTTATGAAAGAGAGAATGTATTGGAAGGGGATATATTACCATCAGTAAGCTTCTAGGTATGACCATAGAGAAAAGCGACTGAAAGTGGAAGAAGTATGCCGCTCACAAACTTAATAGGATTTATATTAGCACTTGTCTCATGATGATAAATATGAAGATGTGATTTTGATAAAGAAAATATCTGCCAATGGAAATGAATGAATTTAAATTATTTGGAAATAAGTAAGACAAAAGGAACAATGTACACATTATATCCTGGAATAGTGAACATCTTAAGGATAAAATTTCTTTAAATGAACTGCATTCATTGGTTCATCCAAATCTTGACCATCTTCAGTGGCCAATTTATAGGCTCCAGAGCCAAATTTAGCTATGATTACATAGGGTCCTAACCAATTAGGCTCAAATTTTCCTTGTTTTTCTCGTTCTTTAGTGGTATTCTTTGATTTTCTTTTAAAACGAGGTCACCAATTTCGAATTCTCGGGGTCTTACCTTTTTATGATAACTGCGTTGCAGTCGGTTTTGATAGACTTGAAGATGATTGAGAGCATTAAGTCGTTTTTCATCGAGAAGCTCAAGCTCTTGAAGCCGTGACTGTCGGTACTCATCCTCATTAATTACATCTTTAAGGGAGATCCTCAAGGATGGGAGTTCTATCTCAATAGGTAAAATGGCTTCACAACCATAAACAAGGGAAAATGGGGTGGCTCCGGTAGGTGTGCTGTAAGATGTACGGTAAGCCCAAAGAGCAGGGAAAATTTGAGTGTGCCAATTACGTCCATGGGTGTTGACAATCTTTTCCATGATGGATTTTAAGGTCTTATTGGTTGCTTCCGCTTGACCGTTGCCCTGAGGGTAGTATGGAGTAGACCATTTAAGTTTGATGTGAAAACGTTTGGCTAGGTCTTTTACATCCTGGTTTTTAAATGATTTTCCATTATCTGCAACCAGAGCGGATGGAATACCAAATCGACATATGAGATTATTGAAAATAAATTTTGATATTTGGCTACCAGTAACATAAGTGAGAGGCATAGCCTCTACCCATTTAGTGAAGTAATCGGTAGCGGTAATGATGAACTTATGTCCATCGGAAGATGTTGGTCTGATTTTACCAATGAGGTCAAGTCCCCATTGAGAGAAGGGCCATGGTGTGGTTATTGATTGTAATGCCTGGGAAGGTGCGTGGATAATATTTCCATGCTTTTGACATGCTTGACAACGTTTGACAAAATGGCATGCGTCACTTTCCATGGTGGGCCAATAGTATCCAACTCGCAAGATTTTCTTGGCTAAGGCGATACCATTCATGTGTGCTCCACAGATACCAGAATGGATTTTAGTTAATACACTCGAGGATTCTTCCTGATTAAGACATCGGAGTAGGGTGCCATCATATCCTCGTTTATAAAGAGTTTCTGCTAAAATGGTGTAACGAGAAGCACGTTGTGCTAAAGCACGTTTATGCATTGGTTTCATGTCGGCAGGAAACGTTTTATCATGAATGAAGGTATAAAGATCGTGGTACCAAGGGTTATTCGGACCCATGATCTCACATACCATAGTGTTTTCAGGAAGATCATAGGTAGGCATTAAGAGACTTTCAACGAGAAAATGTTCCTGGGGTTGACTAGATGCGATTTCTAATAGGGATCCGATGGTTGCCATAGCATCAGCAGATTTATTACGAATTCTGGGAATTTGATCAAAGCTAAGTAATCGAAAATAGCTTCGAAGACTATCCACCATGTGTTTATATGGGATAAGTTTTTCATCCTTGACCTGGTATTCATCGGTAACTTTCTTGATGATAAGTAAGGAATCACCAAATACAGCTAATTCTGTAAGATTCCAAGATATAGCCAGTTTTAACCCTGCGATGAGAGCTTCATATTCTGTGATATTATTGGTACATGGGAATGCTAAGCGAAATGATTTGGGGATAACATGTCCCACCGGGCGTGCCAGAATGTAAGCTATGAAAAATACACTACTAACAAGGAAGTAAAATACCAATAATCATACCTCCTCCTTCGCGTTCCCTAGCAAACCTCAGAATGGGCTAGGAAATTTGGATTGAGCCCTGATTTTGTGATATGTAGGTGCTTTTCTTCAAGACGGAGCAAGGCCTTCCTGCAACAACGATCCTCTTACTTTGCACTGGATGGGAAAAAGGATTATGAGGCTATTTTGGCATTAGGATGAGGCAAAAGGATGTTCTTTGCTCAAAGGATGCAAGAACTTAGATATGGCATGAAAGCTTATTCTCCGTGTGTTTAGAGGGGAGGGGTAAGGTTGTATTTATAGCCTGAGGGAGTGATTAGATTAGATTAATTTAAGTAATCATGGTTTAAAAATATGGGCAAGATTAAGTGGGTGGTTTGAAAATGTGGGAAAGATTAGGTGGGTGGTTTGAAAATGTGGGCAATATTAGGTGAGTGGGGGCCACGAAGAATGGGTGAGGATTTGAATTATATTTTTAATTCATAAGTGGAGGATTTTAGGTGAGTGGGGACCACGAATGGTGGTGAGGATTTGAATTTGAACTTTTAATTCAATAGTGGAAAAACATGGAGAATAATGACATGTGGTGAGGATTAGATTATTTTTAGATTTTGAAATGGATAATTAATCAAATTATATTTGATTAATTCGAAGTGTATTTTTGTGGGAAATGAGGAAGGGAAATTAATTGATTTAGGATAGATGTGAAATTGGGGTGTCTACACAAGGTAACCATATGTGCCCTCTACCATGAAGAACAAAATGAGGTTTATTTATAATGGGAATCTTTTGATTTAAATTGCTAAACCTAGGTTTCGTATTTTTGTAAGTATGGGGAACCGCACAATAGTCAGTCATTTTTGGATTTTTTTAAAGAAAAAATGTCTAGACCTAGATAGTGTGATGGAAATACTTCAAAGGGAATGAATTGACATGTTTATTTGGGTAGCATAAGGGAAACCAACTAGACATTTCGTAAGTATGGAGATGTTTGTGTGATTTTTTGAAGAAGGTCTAAGGAAAATAAACATTGTGATGATGTAATATCGATAAGATAAAAAAGGATTGTCCTAGAAAAATAATTTTTCAGATGAATGATCACAAGGAACAATCATGCAAGTGTAAAACACATATCTAATCAATAATGAAATACACCCTATGTGAATGCATGTGCAAAGTGATAGTTCGATGAAAAGATGATTAACAAAATTTCAATATTTACGTCAAGATCAAAATGAAAAAGGTGTAAATATTAACAAAGGGCAGATGTGACTCCTAGTCATAGGATACCACAACAAGTTAAACAACCAACAATTCCTAAACATTAAAGGGAAAGGTTTACAAATGTAATCCACATAACCATGCCAATTAGACATGTCTGTCAAGCTTCGCGGAGAATCTAGATATTAGTGTCAAAGTGGTATTGAAATGACACAAATAAAGTAAGTGACAACCATCAAGATTTGGAGCAATGTGCGAATTTACACCAAGTCATGGTATACTAAGTATGTGCTAAAAGGTGTACAACGTAACACCACAATGTGGATACTTAGATCACTTTTATGAAAAAACATGACATAAGTATCTTAATTGTGTTGAGACAATGTGAAAATGGTAACTTGTTCTTGATGATGTGACCACTTCCAACCCTTGAGGTGAATCTTGAAATGAATTACTATGATGATGATGCTTGATATACTTTGATCAAGTTGGCCATGATCGACCTACATGGTGCATGGCCACACACTTCATGAGTGTTTAACAAGTTAATTCATGTATATAAAGCATGTTATGATTTGCTTAACTTATGACATCGAGATTTGAGTATCATAGGGAGATGAGCAAGCTGTATGAGATATATGAAGAAGAGTGAAGAGTGGGCTCCTTAATGGAATAGAGCTTAGAAGAGTGATGAAGACCTAATAAACTATTGAGTGTCAGCAAGATGTCTCAAGAGTCAAGCTCGGCCTAATCAATAGAGTCGTAGAGGGCATATTTGAACGAGCTGATCTAAGATCTTGTTTTGAGAGGGTTTTGATAGAATAGAGGAGACTGAATGCGTTGAGTTATACACTATCAGTTGGGTTGTGAGAAAGAAATTATTATGTGACTCTAATCTATTTTAGGCATGCCTAAGTCAAGTTGCTTGGTCATCCTAGGGGAGTTGTAGCCTCCTATTAGGGTCAGTGCCACGAGGTAACTCTAGGGGTTAGTGCTCCTTATGGGGTTCCTTGAACTCACCCCCATAAATCTGTAGCATAATGCGTGTAATCCTGTCAAATTGACAACGTCGTAATGTTTATAGTGTAACCCTGAGCAGAGGTTTTTAATGTTTTGTTCTAGTCCCTCTTGACGGGTTTCTCACTCTACATATGGAAATGTTGCAAAGTGTCTTTCTGGGATTTCCAGTCCTCATGCATTTAGTGAATGTTTAACGTACATCTAATGGCAGGGTGCACATGATTATGTATGTTAACATGGATTGAACCTACGCCCTGATGAATGTAAGAAATGGTAAACTGAAGTTGAAATTGTTGACACACATTGATTCATACGCCTTCCCCTCTTAGTCACCTGTGCTTCTAATAATTGGTATCAAGGTGCTAGGTGCCTTGATGTTAAGCACAGTTTAACAACTTGTTGAGTCGAGATCTTAGAAGCACCAATGGGCACAGTCATCTGAAGTGTTGACAGACTTAAACTTGGTGACCTTGAAGAAGCAAGTATGAGATTTAGGGTTGACACACTTTTAAGACCCCCCAAGGGTGAAAAATTTTACGTGTTGAGACATGGGTTGGAAAATCTCCAAAATTGACTTTTGAATTGATGGAGCACATTTATGAAAAAATGTTTCATGGCGATAGGTGATTTGCACAGGGCAAAATTTTCTTAGATTTCACATAGTTGTAAGGGTGTTAGACAACCATCCATTGTCTTCCATATGCACCCAGGTTGGATGGCAGGACACCTGGACGATTGTCCATGTCGCAAGTTCGTGAAAGACAACCTGCTTTTTGTCTCGACATCTGTATTAAATCCCCCCTTTGCAACCCCCAGACTATGTCCTTATTACCTCAACGAATATTTTCACAGTTTTTGATTAGAAACGTTGGTGAAATAGGGATGCATGAAGTATGAGATTTTTACCCATATAAACCCTCTAGTATTCTTGCAACTTTTGCCCATACAAACCGACTTGTCAGTGGAAATCTTTCCAGATCTGAACTGGGCAGGCAAATGACTGCTGAAAATTCACCATTTCCAAAATCAACCTAATATCTCGCAAGTTGTACGAAAAATTCTCCGTCTAAAATTTTCCCTGATGAGATTACTAAGGATCCCTAAAACATGTATTGCAAGAACAAATCAGTTGGATGGAGATAGAGCACTGGTCAAGGCAATCAAAGAGCTAGAATCACAAGTTGAGAGTGTGACTAAATCCTCTAAAGGACAAAAACAAAATCTTTCCTGCTAGCATATGAATACAAGTTCGCACCAAGCTTTGGATCATTTTTCTTGATTTAGAACAGGGAATCTAACAAATGCCCTTTAGTGCACCCAGAAGTATGAGAGATTGGATAAGAGATACTTGAAGCTCATAGATGAGATCTTACCCCCATGTCTAAGAGAAACATTTCATGCACTAAGTATCAAATTACGTAGGCTACAAAGGAACATACCCTATTAGAGCAAGCATGAAGATGTTAAACAAGCTTTCCCTACACTGCACCAAATTCTCCTTTTGCACACAGAAAGATAGTACAACATGAATTTATCTTGCGCCCTTTAGTGCACCAAACTTTTATGTTGAATAAAAAATGCATGTTCCATTAGCGCACCCTGATTCCATGCAACACTAAGTTTATGTGCACCCAACATAACCTTATATAGATGGTGCAGATGCATCCCTGCTTATAATAACATCATGTTATATGGATTATTCATGTTCCCTGCACCCTTTGGTGCTGATTTGTTCCTTGTAACACTCCAACTCAGTGTGCCATTCTGAATAGCTCTATCAGCCTATAGTATTCATGTGCCCTGCACCCTGATGGCATTAAAATTGCTAACTCCTCATTCTATTCTGTAGTGCTTTAATGGAAGACTTGACAACTAATATGGCTCTTTAGCGTTGGACTTCTCTTCTTCTTCTTATAGATCAGCAACTGAACTCAGAGCTACATATGTCTACATCAAGCAAGAACCCAACCAAGTCAAAGGGTAAGGCTAAGCTTACTGAAGAAGAAATGAAATACAAGTACCAAAGGGTCAGAATGCCCAAGTCCCAGGTAGAATGTGACTTGGATATAAGAGACTCTGAGCTTGGTCACATCGACATGGAAGATTTCTGGGCCAGAACCAGAAGAGTCATAGGAAGTCCTTGGATGAAAAAAACAATGGTAGGCAGCGGATTGCATTCTACTGGAGGGATCCCCGTCAGTGCAGTAAATAATGAATTCATGATGGTAGTGGCTCGCTGCTACAACAAAGACACAAGGTGTGACCAAAATGAAAAGGGACCACACGTCTTTATCAGGATTCCATTCACTGTCCCGCACTATCGAAATATGCTAGGCATCCCTCATTGACACTTTATGGCTGTAAGCCAAGAAGACTGCACCAAGGCATGGGAGGATAATAAAGACTAGTGCATGCAGCTCATGAATGAGGTCTACCTAAAGAAAAAGAAGGTGGTAACTAGATGGCCATAGGTTATTCACTGTAGTGACTTCTCTGAGGAATTGAGTGACACCATCACATCCTTGAGTAGAGTATTTGGGCTTTCTGACACCCATTACTTTCACAAGTGGATGCTCAGATACCTTGAAACCATGAATAAGAACATACCAGATCAACTCTTCGAGTGGGCGGAGATCATAAGTCTAGTACCATATCCGAACAGCTCCAACAACTCACCACAATGGGGAGGTTTTACATGAACTCCTACATAATTTATGCTGCAGTTGCGGAGATGGACTATCCAGCATTGAGCCGATTCGGGATTTGGGCCTAGGTTAGAATATATGAGTACTATCTAGAGCTGAAATTAGAGAACAGCATCCTGCAGTTTACAAAGATCAATGATGCTTTCTTCTATGGCATCATCTGCCTTTTAAGGCCAAACATGACTCACAGTCGAATGACCAAGAGCATTGTCACTGTAACAGAGAAGTGGGGGGCCTTATTTACACAATTTCCCACCTTCACCTATCTCATTGGGAAGCTAACTTCTTGGGGGAACCCACCAGATTGCTGAGATATGCTAGCCCTAAGCTGATCCTATTGGAGCTATCCAGGTAGCTCGTGACATACCATGAGAAGTGCCTAAAGGGTGGGACTCCTTTCCCCCTTACAGTGGGCATATACACATGCGTCTCTCACCACAAAGCCTGGGAAATGGTTGCTGAGATAGAATCTACTCAATCTAAAGCACAACATTCCTGGCGAGGCCCACTTTTGATCCAAGGAATTTCCTTCCCAAGGCAAAACTCGATCCAATCCATATTCCACAGATCGAGGACATATATATCAACCTGTACCATGAGTTCGAACTTAGAATGAAGGACCACTCCCGCTTGGCCTTGGTAGAGATCATTCAGTACAATGTGGCCATTATCCCAAAAGGTTATCAAATTACCGATCAAGAAGTTGATCAGGTGTATCTTGACACAGATGGGGACAACTGGCCTTTTTCCACAATCGACAGAACAAAATCACCCCAGACTATTGAAGAAAGGGTCAAGGAGACATTGTGGAGAACAGAACACTGGTGCAGAATGAATGGCCTCATCTACCTCGGGGTAGATTTCACTATGTCTCCATTAGGCAAGACACCTGTCAGGCCAAAGCATCTGCCAAAGGTCAAAGGCAAGGATAAAGAGGGTGAATCAAGCTCTGCTCAAGAAGGAGCCCATGAAATTCCTCCTTCCGCTACACAAGAATAGGCTCATAAGCCTGGTATCCCTAGAAGAGGAAGTAGTGGAAGGTGTTATGACGGACACATCCACTCAGGGTGTCGCCACTACTACAACTACTGAGGTCCCTGTTGTTGCAGGCTCACAGCACCCCTGGATGCAAATCAGGGTTTCTAAACTGATGTCTTAGGCATCCAATGTGATTTCACAACATGGAAACCTCTCTCCAAGTGTGGGACTTGTGAAACTGAGAAGGAATATCCAGATTGGAGGCTAGTTCCTCAAACTCCTTTGATTTAGATCTATATTTGCACAACTACAGAGGTTTAGATCCTAATCCTACTCTAAATGCAAGGAGACAGGGATAGAAATGCAAAAATTGAAACTAACTAAAGATGGTGATGCACCAAAAAGGAGTGGTGAATATTTTTGTCATGCAAATAGACACAAACCAAAGATTGCAACATAAAACATACACAAGCTGATAAGATATAATTTAGGATCTAAAATGAAGCAAATAATACAAACAAAGGACTGAAACCCATTCACAAAGCTTGCATTATCATTTCCAATGTCAAAACCACTGCATTACAACCTCAGACAGGTAGAAAACCTGTTACAGTCTTTGAAGAGGTCTGATTCCTGCAAAAGTCACTTGTTGGAGGTGAAAGAAGAAGATCTGCTATGCCAAAAAAATGTTTCCACCCTTTAAAGAAATGAGCCAAATCTAGCTTTTACATTGCATGGGTCGAGCCCAGGAGAGAGAAAATGTACAAAAACGTGGGAACCCATTCCTCATTAATTGAAAATGTATTAAAATCAGCATGGGGGACCTTACAAACCCATACCTTGTCATTTTTGACCGAATTGGAGGAGAATGCGACCCGTTCTGCATTAAATCTGGTCGCTGAAATGTCATTTCTGGCCATGGACACGCGTCAAATCCGTTTCTTAACTTTCTCTCTCCAGACTGAACCAAAATTCAAGATTGACCCTAGAATAATGTAGAGAATTTTATAAGCTTTCCAATGATATAAAGAACGTGCAAATCTGAGCTCTGGATCGAAAGATATGGCGATCTAAAGATTTAGGGCACAAAACAGGCAAAAATGGGTTTTGAACTTTTTTCCCGCGCTCCGCCACCTGGACGACACGTGTTGGGTGCTGATTGGATGAGAAATTCGCTCTCCTTCCCTTACCCATGGGTTTTCCTTGAAAGTTTTAACTTTTTTGTAATTTTGGAAAAAATCCCATCTTTTCCCCGCGTCCCCCCGCCACTTGGGACACGTGGCATGATCTGGTTGGAAGACAGGGGCGTGGGGTCATCCTTTACCTTTTAGTTTTTGGCCAAAACTTTTGCCAAATTCTCTAATTCCTCCCCAAGCTCTACACTCCCCTTCTCCATTAGGACACGTGTCCTCTTTTGATTGGCTCGGGCCAATGCTCCAACTCTCTCCCTTTAAAACTCGACCCAAAACACTTAGTCAAAATGTTGTTTCGCTCCCCCCGCCACGAACTCCCCACGGTCCTTAGCACACTTTTCCTGTTATGATTCACTCGGGACGCCCCTTCAAACCTTTCCCTTTGAATTTTTAGACTTTTTCAATTTTGACAAGTGGTATTTCCTGATTCGTCCACGGGCCTGCCGGCTTTTCGCGTCCCTTGCGTCCCCACGGCCTGACTGTCCCATTGCTCTGCGGACTGCCTGGAAGCATTTCGACCGATTCGCGCCCCGATGTCCCAACTTTCCCAAATGCTGCGAGGACTAGAACTTAGCCGTTTTTCATGATTTTTCCTGGCCCAAGCTTGTTTTTTGCAACTTTTTCACCCCTTTTTAGAACTTGCTCTTTTCTTCTTGGACAGGAGAGTTAGAAAAAATCTGAGGGGACCCTAGAAACATGATTTTTTTCTTTGAATCAATCTATTTTCCTGGGAATTGAGTATTCTGATGCATGTTATCAAATTTACCCTGGGGGTGAATTTTGGATAATAATTTGACTACTCAGTGGGGTTACCTGCCTGCTAGGTAGAAGATACCGGTTGCCTGAAGCAGTCCATTGGGTATGGAGTCATCAAATATTATGTTTATAATCCCAACTAACTTAGAATGTGTGAGGAAGATTGAATATCACCTGATGGGAGCGAGGACTACAAGACATCTCTATGGATAGCAAGCTGTGCCAAAGCACTTAGGGAAAACAAAGCTAACCTACAGCAAAACAATGTGGACAAGCACTTGGAGGAATGAAAATATAATCTAATATTTACAAGGTAGTAATTTTTTCTCTAGAAGCAATGCCTGAGATAGATTCCATTTACTGGAATCTACAGTTCTTCACCATCCAATGAGGCCAATTGGAAAGCATTATTGTTCTTGCACTTCGTGACCATGTAGGGGCCACTCCAAATGGCATCAAATTTTGAATGCCTTCCCGGTTTTTCTCTATCCACATCCCATTTCAATACTAGATCTCCAACCTGAAAAGATCTATCTTTGGCCTTTCTATCAAAGGTCTTCTTGATCAAAGCTTGATCCTTTTCCATTGCTTGGGATGCCTGATTTCTGATCTCTTGTAGCTCCATCAACTCTACATACCTCACCTCCATGGGCTCAAACTCTAGTAACTCCAGCTGCTTCATGAGTTCCAATGTTGGAAACTCAAGTGACATGGGCAAGATTGCTTCTCTTCCATAGATAAGCTTGAATGGAGAGTTACCTATGGATCTCTTGGGAGTTATCCTATCAGCCCATAAGGTTGATTTCAGTTTGGTATGCCAAGACCTATGATTCTCGTCAAGAGTCCTCCTAATGATCCTCAACAAGTTCTTGTTTGTAGACTCGGCATGGCCATTACCTTGAGGGTAATAGTTTGATGACGTGCTTAGGTAGATCCCGTTCTTGACTGCCCACTCAGTCACCTTAAATCTAATGAATGCCAATGCATTATTAGAGATTATTGTAGCAGGTACACCAAATTTGGTTGTTATCCCCTCATAAAAGTCTAAGATACTAGACTCATTTGCCTCTTTGAGTGCTACTGCTTCTGTCCATTTGGTGAAATAGTCCGTGGCTGTCAAAATCCATTTGTGCCCTTGGCTTGAATTGGGATTAATTGTAACACCCTGAACTGTTGTTACTTCCTCCTGAGCATTCAAGTGTTGATATGCGATTTCTTTTGTAAAAGGATGTGTTCCTTTGATTGTGAATTCATGCTTGATATGGACTGTATCTCCTTTGTAATTGCAGATCTTTGACTGAGTCAGAATATGATTGGACTCTTTTATTTCTTTCATTTTACACCTGATTTTAATTTGATCTTGGAATGAATTGTGGATTTATCCATCTATAAGACCTAGCCTAGGATCAGTGGCATTGATCCAAGTGATGCTTTAAAGTTTATTCGGGATGAACAAAAATTATAGACCTTATGTAGGTTGTAAGGTCTGAATGCGTTGAATAAGCTATTTCGGAGTCTAACTCAGACTGATCATGTTAAATGAATTGGTTCCCGATATCGTAATATCAGGAAGGTCTTGATCGTGGGCCAGGTAATAAATTAAGATACATTTATTCCACTAGCCTATTGGCAGTGCAGGAGTGAATCATGTTCGTGAATGTATGTTTGTAGGTTCTTTTTCTGAGCATTTAAAATGTTAGACCTAAACTGGATTTATCAAGGTTAGTAACCTAAAACTAAACTATGACCTAGGGGTTAGATTAGTGTTAATCTAACCTAGGCCTAAGCTATAAGCTAAATGTTCTAAGTTAGTAACCTAGCACTATGGAGGTTAGACTAAGTAGCATCTTAAAATCCTAACCTATGTTACTAACCTAACTAATGAACAAGGAGAAAAGGGGACCTATGAAAGGGTGCAAGCCATGGGCGGCAGTTCCTATGGCATTAAATGGGATGGATAAACATGAAGGACAGGTAAATTGTAGAAGTTTAAACGACTAGTAAGGCTAACGTGGCAGAGTCGCCAAAGTTAGAAATGGTCTTCGACTTGCATTTTTCCATCGCCAACTATGGCGGTCGGTGGAAATGGAGATTGAGCAGGAAATTTGGAGTAAATGCAATTAATGAGCTCGGTCTTCGAGATCAGGTTTCTCGGGAAGGCATGCAAAATGGAAAACTGGTAGTTTGTTTGGTTTTTCATGCGCTCCGGTTTTCCCTCTGTCTGATCACTGGGTCTTCACACCATTCTACTTGGTGTTGCATGGAAAATATGAGCGTAACTAGCTCTTTTCTCTGGCAAGGAAAGTTTATAAGGCATGGAAATAACAAGTTATTGTTGTTGAATCTAACGTGGAAAAAGAGGAGAAGGCATGAGCTCTTTCAGTGGTCTTCTTCAGATTTTTAAGAAAATAACTAGGCATGTTAGGCTCTAACTTTTAAATATCTTGCTTTCTTTCAAATGATTTCATTAGAACAACTCTGTTCAAATGATTTTCGGGTTCAGTTGGTTTTTATGGTAGCCTTGTGTGATTTAGTTGTTGTATTTTCTTAACCGGCTCGATTTTTCGAGTAAACCCTTGATGGGTGTGCATTTTGTTTCGAACGGATGTATTACCTTGTTGTGTTTTGCATTCTGGTTGGATTTTGAAGAAATGTTGCAAGGAAAAATATATGAATTTGGCTCTATAGGAGTTTAAGAATTGTTTTCTTGTCTGATTCAGACTTAAGTCTATACCTCGTTGTTTTCTCTTGTTGAAACAATTCTATTGGATTTCTTGAGTGTACAGTATATATGACTTCTCTAAAAGTTTTGTCGTGAGTAATATGTGTTATGGTTGCTGAATCTTGTTGGATCTTACTATAATACTTAAGTTACTTCTGTTTGGATAACTCGCTGTGTTATTGTATTCGAATACGACTTTGTAGAAGTTATTCCCCCCCTTGTGTTGCAGTTATGGGATTTAACCCGTTGATAGTTTGCAATATATTTGTTTATACACAAAATGACTCTTTGGAGTTCTTGGAATGGTTCGTATATTATGGCCTTCTGTTGAAGTCATATATGTGAATACGGGAAGTTTGATTCAGTCGGAGTCCTGGAGGGGTAATTGGTAATACGACTTCAGTTGTCTTAATATGAATACTTTCACTTAGCAAAGAATTTCTTGGTACAAACTTAGTTGGTGTACTTTTTATATTTTGTCTTCTGCTTAAGCTTAAAATGAATACTGTTGTTTGGATTCAGTTGAAGTCCTTGATAGGAAACCAGTGTTTCTGCTTCTACATAAGCCTGGTTATGAACACTTATTTCTATTGGCTCTGTTGGAACACTTAATATTTATATATATATATCTTGTATTTGGGCTTCTGTAGAAGTTAGTCGTGAATGGCATACATTTCTACTTCTGAAGGAGTTCAGATGTGAACACGGTATAATATTGTTTTGATTGGAATTTTTGATCTCATCTCGCAATATAACCTCATCACCTAAACCTTACACAATTATTTATTAATTACCTTGTAATGGATAAATCCACATCACCTTACCTGCCACCCTCATTTTGCCACTTCATCATGACCTAGCCCTAACCCTAAACTAACCTAATTAAGACCCATAACTTGGTCCACACCTACACCCATAACTAATGACCCCTTTCTCGCACCCAAAACCGACCTTCTAGTCATTTGACCAAGCCCGCAACTGATCTCTCGGGAGAAAAGCAGGGAAGGTGGGCTATTTTACTAAAAATAGCCTACTTTTTCCTTACCGATGCCGGTTCCTACTCGACCGCCGTCGGTTACGTAACCGCCATCGGCTCCCTGTAAATGGGCTCCCCGAACCAAAATCAAGGGTGGAAGGATTTTGAATCAAGAGAAATCATTGGGAGCGATCAACAGAGTCCAGATCTTCACTTGACCGAGCAGAGACAAGTGAAGAAACCAGAAGCGTTTGCAGCAAAGGAGATCAACTTGCATCTTCGTCAAAACCAGTAAGTCACATCTTGCATGTCTTCTGTTATAACATTTCTTATGCCTTTTGAATCACAGTCCTCATAAATCCATTTCTGAATCCACTACCCAGCGTGCCATTTCATCTAACCATCATTCATCTACCTCTCATCACCTCATTTCCTAATATCACCCATTTACAGCCTTACAAATAACACAACTACCAAACAACACAAACACCCCACAAAACAACCAACCTACAGATCCTAAACCCTACCGACATCGGTTACCAGAGACCGGTATCGGTTACCCTGACTACAACCAGAAATCAGCCTTTCCCCTATCCATTCCAACGAAGTAATTTAATTGATACTTTACAGTCTTTTGTGTTAATTCATATTAGCAGGGAAACTGACCACCTTCGAAAGGAAGTTTTATATTTCCTGGGCCCAAGGCAGTTTCCTCATTTATTGTTTAATCAAAATCTGGTGGTCTTGTGTTCTTATTTGCAGGTAGTCCTTCCAAGACAAAAAGGAGTTCTTCGCAGTCAACCTGATCTTTCTCTACGGTACGCGCACACCATCTCGACATTTAACAGGTATCCCTCCTAGCCCTAACCCTATCTGTTTCTAAAAGGAATGAAAGGATAGAAGCAACTCTATCCCCAGAAGCTGAAACATTCCGAGCGAAACATTTTGGCACGCCCGGTGGGACCCATTTTGGGTTTCTTTATTTCTTGCTTGCTCTCATATAGGGAGCATACTTGCTGTTTTCTTCTTCTAAAGATATTCATAAGGTTTTGTATTATTTTGGTAAAAGAACTTGCTTTGTTTTTGCATCTTGCATTAGTGAAAGTCATCTCTTTTGCTTCATCGAATATCATTGTCGATTTGGGTTTAAAACACGTGCATTGCATCCTTTCTTGTTGTTTTCAATTCTAGTGAACATAGATTAAGTAACAGGTCGTACACGTGGGGGTGATATCCACGGTATTGACAAGAAATTAATCTTACATTCACTGCACAACACATACCGAATCACTTCACAATTAACACAACAGCTCAAACATCCCCCTTTTTCCGCGGTATTCCTCCGCCCGATTGAGGTAACTTTATAAGCCAAAACAAACTTGACATTTCCCCTAGGTCTTGTTGTTTAGGATTCTGACATCATTCTACGTCTAAAGGCATAAGCCCACAAAAATTAAAATTAACCCTAGGGTTAGTCTCTGGATTTGCGTGTGCATCTTGCTTGTTTTCAAATTCTGTTTTCTCTGTCATACTTTGTCTTCTGTGATCAATAATTTGACAAATATACTAAGCGTTGTTAAAAATCAAATTAGCAGCCTTTTATACCTTGTTATCCTAGACTTTTGACACCGGCATCGGTTAACTGACCGACGTCGTCTATTCTCTGACCGACATCGGTTATTGGACCGATATCGGTTCCTGTCTTCTACAGCCCCTGACAAACCAGCAACCTGCCAAATTCATCATTCTGAGGTTGTTTCTGTTCTTGATAGATTGAAACCTTACTGTCCATGGTTGTCATCACTCGGAAGCAAGCCGCCGCCATGGTTTCACATGCCTGCTCTGTGTCTTTGCCTGAATCACCCCCTTCACATTCTATAGGGAACCCTACGGACACCAGTGAAATCCCCAAAATTCCTGTGGGAGATAAGGAATTTGCCAAATTTCTGGATGCTAATCCTAGCGCTGTACAATACTATTTGTCTCATGCCCCTGACCGTACGCCTGATGGTCAGCTCCTTGTTGGCATGCCTATTAGTATAGCTGCTCATTTAGCTCCCACTCCGCCTGATAACACCGCCTTGCTTCCTGCACCTTTAGCCCCATCTCCCAATCCGACAGCTTCAGAGATTCATACGACTCAGATTGGCTTTCCTTTGGCTAATCTTGGACCCCACATATCATTACCACCGACTGCCCCTACCTCATCTCTCTTGCAGACTACTCCATTCATGACTTGTTCTCTGCCACCTATCCACACGAGCTTTCCTTCTCAAGCTCCGCCTACCTTTTCATTCCCATACACGTATCCAGTAACCTCAACACCTTATATGGGACATCCCTATTCTGTCACCTCAACATATTCATCCTCCATACCTTATCAACACTTAACCCCACCATTGTCCAGCGGAGGCCCTTGGCCCAATTTGCCTCCGTTTACCACAACCGCACCATCATCCCATCCAACCACGGATTTCATCAAACAAATGATGGACAAAATGCAAAATCTGGAGGCTTCTGTGTCGGGAAGTCGTAGCGCCTTGACATACGAGCAAGTTTGTCGGGAGCCTATTCACCCTTCTGTCCCCCTTCACTCATATCCTCCTCAATGGGAATTACCGAAATTTACTCGTTTTAATAGTAAAGAGGATCCTCAACAACACTTGCGATCATTTAGACATGCTTGTTATTTGATTGCCCATGATGATGCCTTGTTACTCCGCACATTTCCCATGTCCTTATCTGGACCCGCCTTGGAGTGGTACAGTGCTTTAACCCAGCACTCAATCTTCTCTTTTAACCAACTAGCCCAATCTTTCTTGGATCACTTCTCCATTAACATTGCTAAGAAAGTATCCATCACCGACCTTTATGCCATTCGACAATTCGAAGACGAATCTATCGCAGATTTCGTCGGACGATGGCGCGGCCTTATCAACCAACTTACATATGCCTTGCCTCAGACTGAACTTATCGAAACTTTTCACGCGGGCATGTGCTAAGCACATTTCTCCTACTCTTCAAATTCAAACTTTCCGCACATTTGATGAGGCCTTTACCATGGCTCGGAAACTAGAAATTCGAGCCTTAGAAGAAGAGAAATTGCGGTTGCGCAACAAAAACCCCAATTTCTGAACTCCTGATTCTACCAATAAACCAAATACCACCACTCCTCACGCGTCCACTTCTTCTAAATCAAAAGGAGCTGTCCACGCGGTGATGGTCAAATCTCAAGCGCCGTCCAATACTCCACCAAAAACCACCTATAAGTACAAAGCCGAGCCCATCAATTACACTCCCTTAGGAGAAACCTATGGCGTCATCTTGGAAAAATTGCTCAAAGCCGGAGCTATCACTTTGCCTCCTGTTAAACCTCACTCTGGGTTTGACTCCACCCGCGCGATACCTTCCTGGTACAAAGAAAATGACTTCTGTAACTTTCACCGCGTAAAAGGACATAGTCATGAAAACTGCAAGATGTTGAAAAACATAGTGCAGGAAATGGTTGACGCAGGGGATATAACCCTCGATAATCCTAATGCCCCTGCCAACCGAAATTTGAAAATCTTCAACAAACCATTCCCGAATCACTCTTCCAACAGCAACGTAAACCAGGATATCTTAGCCGAGGAGAGTGTTCATGAGATCCATGCAGTCTTTGATACCCAGCCCAAAGCCTCTATCGACAAAATTTTGAATCAAGCCTCTTCACTAACACAGGAGCCCGAACCTCCTTTACCACCATCGAACCAAAGCGAAATCATTCCTTTACCCATAAAGGAGTTAACTGCCCAGACTTCTCTTCCCATCGATGAGTCTTCTTATACCACATCCCTACAAGATTGCGAACGGATGTTATCTAACCTATCTATTTCCCAGATTTCCCCTTCTACCCCTCTTGCTGCACAAGAGGAAGGTACGCCACTCCTTTTGACATCCTTAGACGAGGAATCTCTTGCACCGACATCACCAAATTCTTTAACCATGACGGATCCTCTCGAACATGCCCTCTTACCTATTAGTTCTTCATCGCCTAAATCTTTTCAACGACCGGTTGACCTCTTGACATCTATTGATACAGTGCCTCATTTACCCCCTGTATCACACCCACAGTGGACCGGAATCACAACCCACCTTTCTTCCGTACAAAATTTACAATTCAAACCTGAAGACTGTCATTCTCCAGAAGATAGACGAATCCTATGGGAACGTTTGAGTACTCCCTATTCTACTCAAATGCAGATGACCGATCCCGATACCTCTACCATATACCCGAAGCGTTTACAGAAACTCAAAATGCCTGTATCCTCATTCTTACCCCCCGCATCTATACCAAGTATCCCATCCACCTCTATCCACCTAACCAAACCTTCCCCTACACTTGGGACCTCACCAATACCCAGTCTAACACACCCGCCTAAGCGACTAGATTTATCCAAAAATAAAGCCGCCCTGCCACCTAGGAGACACACTCAACCCGTGCCTCTATCACAATCAAAACCATCATCGTCATACCTACCTTCCATATTGGGACCTCATCCTTCCACCTTGCACCAATATATCATACCTCCTGCGTTTTCTTCAAAACGACCTACGCCTTCTGCGCCCATACAGGGATCAAAGGGTATATCAACATTATCACCCCACGCATCCGGTCCACCAATCAACCCTAAACAAACTCCATCATCAAAGGATTTATTCTCTGCTACTCCCCTTTCTCCGTGGTTGTGTCCCACTACCACGTCATCTGTAGCTTTATCATCTAACCAGCTGAATGTAGCTTCTGCGCCAAAGAAACCACATTTAGTGAAAACCGCGTGTCAACACCCCTTGGCTAAACCACCACCCGCACGAACCAACCATACCCAAACATTATCGAAACCCAGACAATCAATACCCTCATCCTCTTCTGATTTTGACCCACTCAAAGGATCTTACGCCAAAATCCTTGCTATGTTAGTAGAGAATGCGACCATTTCCCTACCCCCACTTAGACCTTATGACCCGTCTAAACCTCGACCTATAGGTTATGATGAGTCTAAGATCTGCGCTTATCACCGCACACCAGGACATGATGTGGAGGGATGCAAAGCTTTAAAAACCATCCTTCGTCAGTCACCTCTCCCAGATAGAAAGGTTAAGAAAGACAACTTACGAAGGGAGAGACCTTTAGTTTCCATTCCCTCTCCTATACCATCTGTCCCCGCCTCACCAAGATCTGTCATTATTACAACCCCACCTCTTGAAGACCATGATTTGTCCCAACCATCTTCCTCATCTCAGGTCTACGAAATTAATATGATTAGTGTTGCTACTCGAGCGCAGAAAAACAATGAGAAAGCGAAAGAAAGCACACCTGCGTCCTCTCCTTCTCCGTCCAACATCCCGATTGCACCACCACCCAAAGTGGTTATTCGTGGACCTGCTTACCCCGTCTCTAATGGAGCTGCCCATCGAGCCATGATTAAACAGCTTCACCAATCACCCGTAAAAATGACACTATATGATCTCATTCAGACTTCTGAATCTCATCGACAAGCTCTCGTTGAAATTCTTCAAGGGATCGAGGTCTTACCTAATGAAACCCTGCCCGTTGCCTCCATTCTAACACCTAATCATGTTGCCTCTCTCACCAAACAACCCACTGCCCCAACCACTTCTGTCTCTGTACCACAAGCTGCTGCAGTCAGTTTCTCTGAAGATGAAATTGTTGACTTTGGTACAGAAGACCCTGACCCTGCCCTTTTCATCTCCGCTTACGTCTGGGACATTCAGGTACGTCGTGTTATGATTGACGGGGGTGCTAGCCTAAACATCATCTCTTCAAAAGCCTTCCAACAAATGAATATCCCTTCTAGCTACATGTGTGCCAACCCCATCATGTTGCGGTCATTTAATGACGCTATTACCTCTACCTTAGGCACCGTGATCCTCAACATTCGGGTAGGACCACGTACTTTACCCGAACTCTTCTATGTCCTTGAGGGAGAGTTCCAATATAATATATTGCTGGGTCATCCTTGGATCCGGGCCATGGGATGCGTTCCCTCAACATTACATAGATGCATAAAATTTGAGTACGAGGGGAAGTCCTACACCGTAAAAGCTGATCCTCCCCCCTTTAAAACCTGTAATATGTTATACCGCCCAAACGATGTGCTTGTACCAATCAAGACACCCGTTCATTCAACCCAACCATCCTCTTCAACTGTGCCTCAACCATCCACCTCAACCACACCTACGCCTTCAACTGATGAAACTACCGTCGCAAAAACCACTTCCCTTCCCGCAGCTAACATCCCGACCGCGGACCCCTTAGTAGATGTTTTTCAGCGCCTTACGCTGGGGGAGTATCGCCTATATAACGTTAGTTCTTTCCATACCCCACAGGAGTACGGACAGGTACATGCCCATCCTAACTATGACCGTCGTGTGGGGGAAGTAATCTCCTACGGACCACCTCACTGCCGCACTAACCTAACGTATGGGGGTGTCGACGCGTCTTCCGTTGCCCCTGAGCCTCCTCTTGGTGTGGTTCCTTTCCAATCCGATTTTCAATACCTGACAAATCGTCGCTTCGCCCTCACCTTCTTGACTCGCTGTGCTTGGAAAGGCTTTGGTTTTGGTCTTTATGAACAAGGCCGACATACGCTCATCCCCATCACCACACGCAAACATAATGATCGTAGTGGTCTCAGATTTCCGAAACACTTACATCGACAGAACCTCGTGACAGTTGCCTTCTGGAAGAGAACGACGTTACCCCTACCAAACCATCATCACCCACTTTGCCATCGTCACCCACTGAGTCGATAGATCACGAATCTATCCCTCCTAACTTTTTTTTTTCATAAATGCTATCTTCTTAGGTCCTCTCACTTATCAACGCGATAATGAGCACCCCTCTTCTATTCCCCTTCTATATCCAGACATGATTGAAGAGGACTCCCCTTCAATTAACGTTGTTGAGTGCCAGGATGATGACTCCATCCTCACTTACCTTGGCGCGGATGACTCTTATATTCAACGAGCCTTACCATCTGAAACCCAAACCATGCTGAACGAGTCTACTATAGAAATCAACATCCACACGGAGGAGGATCCTCACATTGTGAAGATTGGACAATCCCTTAACGCATCAGAACAAGTCACCTTTACTACTTTCCTCCGTGCTCGCAACCAAGCTTTCGCTTGGTCCTACGCTGACATGCCAGGAATTGATCCTGACATTGCTGTCCATAACATTACACTGAAACCCGATTCCAAGCCAATTAAACAGAAATTGAGAAAAATGCATCCACGCATTGCCCTCTTGGTCAAAGAGGAGCTCCAACGACTCCTTTCTGTTTCCTTCATTCTGCCTATTGACTATCCTCAATGGATTTCTAACATCGTACCTGTCACTAAAGCGACGGGGGGACTTCGGATATGCACGGATTTCTGGGATCTTAACCTCGCTTGCCCTAAGGATGACTTCCCCCTACCTAGTATTGACCAACTTGTTGATCTCACTGCAGGCCATGAGATGCTCTCTCTCATGGATGGCTTTTCAGGATACAACCAAATTTTGGTTGCCCCTGCCGATCAACACAAAACTGCCTTCATAACTCCTTGGGGAACCTTCTGTTACCGTGTAATGCCATTCGGCCTTAAGAATGCTGGTGCCACCTATCAGCGGGCTATGACCTACATTTTTCATGACATTATGCACACAATCCTTGAAGATTACGTCGACGATCTTCTTGGCAAGTCTAAACATCGCAGTGAACATCTCGATGTTTTAACCATTATTTTTGATCACCTGTTACAATATTCTGTCCGTCTTCAACCAAAAAAATGTGTCTTTGGTGTCCTTTCGGGAAAACTTCTTGGCTTTATCGTCTCTTTGCGTGGCATTGAGGTCGACCCATCTAAAGTCAAAGCTATTCTAGAAATGCCCCCACCTACTAATCTCAAACAATTGCGTAGTTTACAAGGTAAGCTTCAATCTATCCGACGTTTCATCTCCCAACTCTCGGATCGATGTCAACCTTTCCATCACCTCCTTAAGAAGGACATTGATTTTCAATGGAGCAAAGAGTGCCACCAAGCCTTTGAAGCTCTCAAAACTTATCTCTTGCAGCCACCCGTGCTTATCCCACCTCAAGACGACCGCCCTTTCTACCTTTACCTTTCCGCCACTGACCACGCTGTAGGGGCCATGCTTGCACATCGTGACTCTGAGAATAGAGAACAAGCCGTTTATTATATAAGTCGTACTTTGGTGGACTATGAGACTAGGTATACACATGTAGAAAAGTTGTGCCTAGCCCTATCATTCGTGGCTACCAAGCTCCGACACTACCTTCTGAATCACAAAACTTTCATCATCACCAACACGGACCCCATCCATTACATGTATGCCAAACCTCATCTAAACCAACGCATCGCCCGATGGCTCATGCTCCTCGCCGACCTCGACCTTGAGTTCGTCCACCAGAAATCAATCAAAGGACAAACCATCGCAGACCAACTTGCGGAAGCCCCTTTACCTGGGGAACAATTTACCAATTTTACATTCCCCGACGAACTCATCGCCACTCTTTCACTCAAGGAGGAGTCGTATCCAATGACTCTCTTCTTCGATGGATCCAAATGCCAACGCGGTGGAGGAGCCGGCGTTGTTCTTATTCCTCTCGACGCCGAGCCTATGCCTCTTTCATTCCGACTCGATTTCCCTTGCACTAATAATACAGCGGAATACGAGGCCCTTGTTCTGGGTCTCCAGGTTGCGCTGCACTTAGGTATCAAATCTATCAATATTTTTGGTGACTCTCAATTGGTAGTCAATCAAGTTATGGGCATCTACCAATGCAAAAATGAGGAACTTCAAAAATACAAACACTACGTGGATTCGCTTCTAGCCTTATTTACTCATTATTCTATCCAAACTATTCCCCGCTCCACTAACAAATTTGCGGATACTATGGCTTGCTTAGCCTCACAAATTCCAGCTTCATCAACTGACTCTGACATTTTCGTCTTGGTCCAACAACTCTTTGCCCCATCTTATTCAGCCCCGGTTGTTTGTATGATAAATAATGTGTCTGCTAATTCACAGGATACTTGGTATCACCAATTTCACGACTACCTTACAACCTCTGTTCTCCCATCTGACCTTACTAGTACTGGTAAACGTGCTTTTCTTAAACGCGTTTCTCGTTATGTAGTTATGGGGGGACTCCTTTATAAACGCGGCTTTGATGGCATCCTCCTTCGATGTCTCACCGGCGCGGAAGTCACCCATACCATCCAACAGGTCCATGATGGTATCTGTGGCGGACATTTTAGCGGTCTTGCCATGGCTAAACGAATCCTTCGCCTAGGTTATTATTGGCCTACTCTCAATAATGACTGCCTCGAATATGTTAAGCGTTGTGTCATGTGTCAACAACATGCCAACCTCCAACATACTCCTAGCCATCCGCTACAGGTCGCACGAGATCTTTGGCCTTTCTCACAATGGGGTTTAGACCTTATTGGTGAGATTCATCCGTCCTCTTCGCAACGTCACCGATGGATTATCACAGCAACCGAATATTACACAAAATGGGTGGAGGCTATTCCACTCATTTCAACTAAAAAAGAAAAAATTGTAGAGTTCATTAACCACCACATTATTTGTCGTTTTGGTGTTCCTCATCGCCTGATAACAGATAATGGAAAATATTTCAAAAACAAGTTGTTGCAAGACCTTTGCGACAACTTTGGCATCAAACTTAGCTTCTCATCACCCTACTATCCACAAGCAAATGGACAAGCTGAATCCTCTAATAAAACACTAACCAAAATCCTCATGAAAGTTGTCAATGAATCCGGCAGAAATTGGCATGATCACATCCCCTTTGCCCTTTGGGCTTATCGTACTAGTATTCGTACCTCCACTAATGCCACACCTTTTTCTTTGGTATACGGTACCGAGGCTGTTTTGCCTCTCGAAATACAAATACCCTCCCTTAGAATATCTCTTCAGGATATTCTCACCAACGATGATTTCCACCAAGAGCGGTTAGCCCAATTGGAGCTTCTTGACGAACGTCGTCTTACAGCTCTTGATCACCTTCAAATCTATCAAAAACGCATCAAACGTGCTTATGATAAGTGACTTCATGAGCGTACCTTTAAGGTTGGTGATCTTGTCCTCAAAGAGAATCAACATGTCACCAAACTAGAAAAGAGCAAACGTGGAAAATTTGCTCCCAATTGGATTGGGCCTTATATAATCACTCACACCTATGGATCAGGCACTTATCGTTTAGTTTCGCTTAATGGTAAACCTGAGCCTGAGCCCCTTAATGCCTTGCATATTCGACCATTCTACTGTTGAATTTAGTGTTATATCACTTCTTATCTACCTACTGCTCGTCCCTTGAGCTCATTTACCGCTACATACCCTTTGTTTTCCTACACCTCATAATAAAAATCAAGCTCACATAGTTTGATTCTCACCTCACCTAAACGATGCCTTCCCCTTTTTAGTCTAGTCCATGACTTCAAAGTATTAAAATAAGCCGTATTCTTATAGGATTTTCTTGAGTCAAACTTCCTACTAAACTAGATGCTTCACGCCAAAAGAACATCTAGTCATCTAAATTAAATATAGACTGCTCCCTCGAAGGACAGCTATATGCCGAACTATTGCTGCTATTATATATAGACTGCTCCCCCGAAGGACAGCTATGCACTAAAATCATATCTGCTACTATAAATAGACTGCTCCCTCGAAGGACAGCTATACACAGTCAGCCTTTATCAGAAGCTTCTCGCATTGATCAGCTTCGTGAAGACCTCAAGAATAATACAATCAATATCCCTTGTAGACTTCCCGCATCGATCAGTCTACATTCAATAAAATAAAAGCCTCATTCAAAAGAACTTTTGAGTCATGGACTTGTCTATTTAGGGTAGGTTCTCTTTCGTCAGAACACTCACTTTGTAATGAGTTCTCCGTACCTCAACTATACCATTCACCTCACCTCACCATTTATTCAACTCAAGGGACGTGTCGTACACCTGATAGGTTGTGATCATACAACTCTTTTCACCTATTGACTTCTCGTCTATGCACCGGTACCTAGGGCTTCAAGTGCGTTCTATGTTGTGTGGTTTGTTTTGCTCTTTTCACCTACGGAGCAATCTTTCCTTTTTTGCCTCGCATCTAGGATTGTGTGTTGATCTTAATCAGGACATGGTTCCCTACCACTCGGGTAGGCTAACTTTCGCTTCTCTTGTACCTTTTACAACGTCACCAATTCGTTGCCAACACCATCAACCTTACCTTACCAATATTACTATCAATACCTTTACCAACCAACCAATCGCCTAACCATACCTAAATTGCCTGAATTCACCTCTCCCTGGTCCTAAGGGAGAACTACATCGGTCTGAGGCCCCTCCTTGCTTTGTGCAATGGGCTATGTAGGCAGCACTTCGGAGACATGGGGTCTCCCAAGGTTAGCTCGACCATCCCCTACCATAACCTATCATGTGTGGTAAATATAAATATTTTTGTGTATTTCTATTTAATCACATTCCTCTTTATCCTTTTTTCAAAACACCGAAAGTCAAAACGAAAACATTCTTATTATTATAACTCAAATCAACATACATATCTCGTTTTATTTAGATGTTAAACAAATACATCTTCTCTATCATCGACACGCAGGTCGGTACTCTTATTTATTCTTATACCTTGCTAACATTTATTTAGACCCTCACGCCTCATCCCGAACCCGGTGATGATCGTGATTGTCGACGCCTTTCGCCAGGCCTCTCTGTCCTCAAAGGTACCACGGCTATTGGTACCACCCACTGATCTGCCAATCTCTCCTGTAACATATGAATACGCTCCCTCGCATGGAGATCTCTCGTCTCTAGTCCTTGTGCTCGTGACTCCGCAACCACTAACAATCTTCTTGCCTCATTCACCTGCGTTTGGAGCTGCTGAACTAAACTCTGTAGACGATCTCTCTCTGCTGTAATCACAGCTATGTCAGGACGATCACGTATACCTCGCAGCTCCGCTACCCACCATAATCTATAGGCCTCTGTCGTTCCTGCATCCATTACCCTGCGATCGGCGGCTATTTCCTCTGGCCCTTCTGGAGGTGTTGGCCGGGGAGGTGAGAATGCTGCCTCGGCATCGATCCTCATATATGGTCTATAAGCCTGGGGTATATCCTGCACAAATCCAAATTGTCACCGCACGCGATCTAGAGGAATCCTCTCATACTCACCCGGCCTGTGCCCTGCGATCCACCTCAATCGCTCTACACCCCTCAACTCCTCAGCTATGTTCTCTGTTACCATATAGTTTCCGTATGGCCTCCAACAGATATCTGCAATCGTCACCATCTCCCATACCTGCCTATAATACTCAATGTCACCCGTCACAGCCTGGGATCTTGCCTCTTGTTCTGTTTGGACCCATCGTCTGAATCCCAACCTTTGTACTCCGGTCTCTCCTGACTGGATGGGTTGGCCTATTGGTCACACACAAACAATGTGCTCATAGGCCCAACAGTGTAATAAGTATGAACAATCCAGCTTCGTCCTGTGATTTCGCCTACAAGCCCATAGACCCCTGTATAGCTCCGCCAAATATGCAGGTGCCCATGCAAAAGTCACGTTCCTTTCTATCATCTCCCAAATAACACACATCAATGCCTTTGGAAATCTTCCCCCACCGCCCTCAGCACCTCTCCCTCGTTGGTCCCTGTGGTGCCTCTCGCCTCCTGCCTGTCACAGACACACCGGCTGTGGCTGCACCTCCCTGAGATCTCTGGCTATGAGAGGTCTCTGCTCTATGAGCTGCATCATACTCAACTCCGGTACCATCAAGAATATCCTGATAGTATCGGGCCTCCAATCTCAACTCTCCATGTCAGACAAATCAATTTGGTTTTCAAATAACACAAGTGACAATGACAAGCCGTATTTTTCTTTTTATAGGTTTTTCGCCCTTAACCGATATCGGTTTCATTTTGCCCTAATGAACTGGTATCGGTCCCTTAACCGATATCGGTCATGTCGAATTGACATCGGTTTTTCTTCCAACTTTCCCCCAATTTTTTGCCCTTATTTACCATTTGCCCCTTTTTAACCACATATCACCTATATCCACCTTTGCTGAACACCATTTGTTTACCTATTCGGCCCAACCCAAGGCCTCAACCTACCTATTCGGCCCGACCCAAGGCCTCAACCTACCTATTCGGCCCGACCCAAGGCCTCAACCTACCTATTCGGCCCGCCCCAAGGCCTCAACCTACCTATTCGGCCCGACCCAAGGCCTCAACCTACCTATTCGGCCCGACCCAAGGCCTCAACCTACCTATTCGGCCCGACCCAAGGCCTCAACCTACCTATTCGGCCCGACCCAAGGCCTCAACCTACCTATTCGGCCCCCCAAGGCCTCAACCTAAGGCCTCAACCTACCTATTCGGCCCGACCCAAGGCCTCAACCTACCTATTCGGCCCGACCCACGGCCTCACCCTAACCATTTGGCCCGACCCAAAGCCTCAACCTACCCCCCCGGCCCGAGCCAAGGCCGCAACCCAACAACCTAGCCCGACCCATGGCCGTACCACCTCAATACCTTACCTAAAATCAACACCATACACTTTTATCCACCCATCCTGTAGTTTTTTGTTCAATCGAGCTCACCTGTTTGTGTTTTAGCATGATTAGGGTCCTTGACTTGATCTGTCGACCAACTTTGCCTAGACCTAGACCGTGACGTTTATCTCAACCAAACCAACCATTTGGTACTGCCGAACATGCCTAAACGTTCCTGTACCTTACCTGTTATATACCCTGGAGCTACTTCCTATGCCTTGGATACCAGGATTATATCACCCTTGTTTGGATAAACTATCGACCTTTGCCTATGCACTGCTGGTTTGCTCGTCAAATCATGTACCCTAGTCGTACGATTGCATTTCAACATGCGTCTGCTTCCTTGGACCTACCCCACCACCTTACCATCCCCTCTACACCATTTACCCTTTATCAACCCTATCCCTGATTTCACATTCTCTCAATCTGTGATAGATTTGAGGGGGATTACCTATACCCTTAACAACGGAAACCACTTCATATTATTGTCCGTGCAGCTTTACAAAACAAGCTACACGACAATAAGGGGCTAATGTAGACACCAAATTTGTGTCTTACGACCCCTTGTGACCCGCATCTCATCTCGCAATATAACCTCATCACCTAAACCTTACACAATTATTTATTAATTACCTTGTAATGGATAAATCCACATCACCTTACCTGCCACCTCATTTTGCCACTTCATCATGACCTAGCCCTAACCCTAAACTAACCTAATTAAGACCCATAACTTGGTCCACACCTACACCCATAACTAATGACCCCTTTCTCGCACCCAAAACCGACCTTCTAGTCATTTGACCAAGCCCGCAACTGATCTCTCGGGAGAAAAGCAGGGAAGGTGGGCTATTTTACTAAAAATAGCCTACTTTTTCCTTACCGATGCCGGTTCCTACTCGACCGCCGTCGGTTACGTAACCGCCATCGGCTCCCTGTAAATGGGCTCCCCGAACCAAAATCAAGTGGTGGAAGGATTTTGAATCAAGAGAAATCATTGGGAGCGATCAACAGAGTCCAGATCTTCACTTGACCGAGCAGAGACAAGTGAAGAAACCAGAAGCGTTTGCAGCAAAGGAGATCAACTTGCATCTTCGTCAAAACCAGTAAGTCACATCTTGCATGTCTTCTGTTATAACATTTCTTATGCCTTTTGAATCACAGTCCTCATAAATCCATTTCTGAATCCACTACCCAGCGTGCCATTTCATCTAACCATCATTCATCTACCTCTCATCACCTCATTTCCTAATATCACCCATTTACAGCCTTACAAATAACACAGCTACCAAACAACACAAACACCCCACAAAACAACCAACCTACAGATCCTAAACCCTACCGACATCGGTTACCAGAGACCGGTATCGGTTACCCTGACTACAACCAGAAATCAGCCTTTCCCCTATCCATTCCAACGAAGTAATTTAATTGATACTTTACAGTCTTTTGTGTTAATTCATATTAGCAGGGAAACTGACCACCTTCGAAAGGAAGTTTTATATTTCCTGGGCCCAAGGTAGTTTCCTCATTTATTGTTTAATCAAAATCTGGTGGTCTTGTGTTCTTATTTGCAGGTAGTCCTTCCAAGACAAAAAGGAGTTCTTCGCAGTCAACCTGATCTTTCTCTACGGTACGCGCACACCATCTCGACATTTAACAGGTATCCCTCCTAGCCCTAACCCTATCTGTTTCTAAAAGGAATGAAAGGATAGAAGCAACTCTATCCCCAGAAGCTGAAACATAAACCTTTAATATGAGTATTGGTTGAATTTGGCACTGTTCGAGCCCATGTTATGTTGTATGTTGGTTCGATTCTCAAATTTTGTCCTTGCTGTGTTTTAGTAGGGATTAAATTGAACTGAATGTTGATGTGAGTTTCGACTTAGTGGGATTGTTCTTGTGTTTGAACATGATTACATCTTCTGTTAGCATGAATATCTAGTCTTGAGCTTGACTGAACTAAGGAGCTGTCGACTGCACCTCGACAGGCGATGGCATTGAATATTTTCTTGTTTGTCGCTTCGTATGGAAGGTTATGTGGAGTCTATTTGATAGATTATTCATCACTGTTTTGGCGTGAGAGCTATTGTACTACTAGAAAGCTACAAGAGTTTGTTATATTTAATTTTAACAAAACTGTGGTTCTTCTTGTGGATCGTCTGACTTATTTGTATGCATATAAGGTGAATGCTTTACTCTCAAGGAGACGGTATAGTCATGATATTGTTTGAAGGGAAATATGAATGACTTGTTTTCTTTCTCTTCTGTTATAAAGTATATGTTGATATTTTTATCTAACCGTTAGAAATGTTTTTAACATATTGATGGAATCATGATTTGTTATGATATTCATTTTACTATGTTGAATGTAATGATCTGTCTGATGTTTGATGTCCTTGGGATTCAGATGGATAGTTGTTTTGGATACTTTCGTTCTTCTTGATCCCTAATATTTTGATGAAATATTTGAAAAGTATCTAGGACTATTCAGTAACGATAATTTGAGTTACGCGTTTATAGTCATGTTTGTATTACAAAGGCATAGTCTGAAATATGTTTACTTGTTTGGTGAAATGATCTCATTTAAACAGGTTGTTTAATGAAAACAGTTGGTGGATTGCAATTGTTTTAAGAGTTAGTGCTTATCATGCTCAGTTCATCGAACTGACCCATGTTGACAATTTTTGCATATGGTTGCTGTAAGTGGTAAAAGCACGCAGATCTGATAGGATGTTCAGATTGTTTAATTTGGTTTTATGATGAATTACAACTTGATTGTCTAAATGTACTATATGAGGAAAGATGTCCTTTTTCTATTGATATATTGTATCAAGTATGCTGAATGCATAAAATGTATTTGATTAGCCTGAAGGGAATAAAGAGAGATATTTGTTACTTATGTGTTTGTATTCATATCTTGATAGTTTGACCTTCTTCGGTTCAAATGATCTTGAGAGAATTGTTATTATTGTATAATTTGGAGACTTTTGTGATTGTCAATGTAAGCTTGCAAGAATAAGTGACTAAATACTTATGATTGTTTAGTAGTTCTAGTATGTTCTGTCTAAAGCTAAAATTGGAATTTAGATCACTGTCTTTCTGGAAGCTAGGGTAAAAATAAACCTGAGCAGGAAGTTAAACAAGCTGAATAAATTATTACTTCCTAGTCTTGATCTGAGTCAAGAAAACGTTTAATTGGATTCTTAATCACTATATCTCGATATTAATAAGTAGATCTATTCAAGGTGGATTTAAAGGTTGATGGCACAATTCAACTGCAGGGTTGTACCTTCGTGAAGATTAGGATCTTCTCGAAGATAAAACAATGCAGGTGACTTCTGACGACACCCTTTGCATTGATCGTTAAGATTTACACCTTAAACTTGAACAAGTTACTCTGGGACTGATTAGGAATGTGGTCATGTTATAAGGCTGCCTAGGAGACTCAGGGTATCTTGACACACTGGTTTAACTAGGGTTGACCCAGTATGTCAGTGTATCCGTAGTCCTCGGGAGCTTCCATATAACATTGTCACCTTACTAATCCGTTTTTGAGTGAATAACTTGGGATAGGAGAGACTGATAGAAGTCAGTATAAGACATTCTACATAACATAGGAATGGGGTGAAGGACATATTCTAGATTGATGAGTATGCCGTCAAGGAATACGAGACATAAGCAGTATGTT
The DNA here is from genome assembly GCA_019776745.2 of Taxus chinensis. Lineage (NCBI taxonomy): Eukaryota > Viridiplantae > Streptophyta > Pinopsida > Cupressales > Taxaceae > Taxus > Taxus chinensis. The sequence continues at coordinate 1,031,124,421 of CM034146.1, read as the reverse complement.
TCAAACCTTTGGCCAAAGTATCGCAAGCTGCTGATTGCGTTGTCCTAAGTCACCTAGTCTAAGGGATGAGATGCCGATGAATAATGGTAACAATTATTCAGATAGGTTCCTTAGACAGAGCATTCTGAATCCTAGATTAGGGAAGAGAACCACAAGAGTGATGTGTTAAATAAAAACGCCAACTCTTAATACACATGACTAGATCGATAGATTACCGAGTCATGGAATAAATAGATCGGAGGTACTCCGAGTCATTACAGCTACATATGGTTATCTGTTATAAGAATGGTTGTTTTGATTTGTGACTTCTAAATTATGTATTTAGAACCAGGAAGCATTTATTAAAAAAAAAAATTTACTTGTTCTAATGTATAAAATGAGGATGTTACATCTTGGTATCAGAGCTGAAGGTTGCAGCTCTTGGGCCTATTGTGTCTATAATCTGATGAAAACTTGAATTTTCTTGTAACAATAAATGGTTAGAACAAGGGGAAATGTTGCGAATAATGCTCCACCTAAAGGAGGGGTGGCAACAACCCAAAAACTTGATGAGATCCTTGCTGCCCTATTGGACACAAGAGATCGTTTAGCTGTACTTGAACAGCAAGTGATGGGAAATGAGGAGGATAAAGAAGCTGGTAATAACAATCAGCAACCTCCTGAGGACAACCCCGATATGGGTGTTGATATTAATGTTGGAAATGCACCTGTCTAACAAGAAAACAAAAAGGCCAGGTTAGCAGCAGAACTCACTAATGATATAAAAAGGATAAGCCCACCTAAGTATGATGGCACCACATTAGGAGATGGAGCTGAGAACTGGCTTAGCAAAATGGAGAAGTACTTTGCAATAAGAAACTTCTCAGAGGAAACCAAAGCTATTTGGGGAGCCTATCAACTTTCCCACAAAGCATCTTTGTGGTGGGATAGCCGTAAATATGAGTTAAATATTGATGAGACCAATATTACTTGGGATCAATTTAAAGGCTATTTTAGGAAATGTTGGCTGCCACAACTTTTCTATGATCAGAAATGACAGAATTCTAGAACTTAGCTCAAGGGAAGCTAACGGTAACTGAATATTGGGAGTGGTTTACAAAACTCCTCAAGTATGTACCGCAGTATCAAACTGACGAGAAGTTCAGAATACAAAAATTCATCATGGGATTGAATCCCGTGATAGGGGAAGAGGTCGATGTTCACAGTCCAACCACTATGGAAGGAGTTGTTGAAAAGGCCATAAGACAAGAACAGAAATTAAAGGCTATTTCTGCTCATAAGGAGGAAGTGCGGAAGAAGACTACAAACCCTTATTCAACCTCTCTTGCACCCAAAAATGGACCATGGAAAATTTTTGGAAACAAAAGTAAGTTTCCAGGGGATAATAGTAAAAAAGTAGTAGCAAATAAGCCTACTGGAAATGTAAGGGATAATTTTGCCAAAAATTATAACAATGGGCAGAAGCCCTATGGAGGACAACGTGATAATTACAAGACTGGAGGCAATTTTGAGCCTAAAAAGGGACCTGTAGGAGGCTGCTACAATTGTGGCAAAGACCACTACACAAATCAGTTCCCTTTGAAGAAGGATGATCGTAATCAGCAGCATAAGATACATGCTGCAGTAGCAGACAAGCAAGCTAAAAAGCAAGTGACACCTATAGAAGTTCCGGGTAAGTTATTTGGCATACCTGTCACTATTCTTTTTGATACAGGAGCTACTGAATGTTTCATTTCTAATAAAATTGCTTCTAAACTTAAGAGAAAAGCTGGAAAAATGGATAAATCTTGGACTATACAGTATGGTAATAACTCTGTACATACAGTGAGTATGTGTCTTTTTGGGGCAATCCTTGACTTACCTAACTTTTCCATGGAAGTTGACCTCTATGTTGCACCTTTGGGATCGTATGACATTGTCATTGGTGTCAATTGGTTAGCTGACCATAAAGTAAAGGTAGATTGCTATGAAAAGAACATAAAATGTTTAGATGATCGGCTGGAAACAACAGAGATTCAAGGTGTGAAACAGGAAATTTCAGTTAGAAAACTGTCAGCTATGCAGCTTAAAAAGGCTAAAAACAAAGGATGTACCCTTTATGCAGTAAAGATATCTGAATTTTCATAAGAAGATGGTGATTACATGAAACGATTTCCTCTACTACAAAGTTTCAGGGATGTTTTTCCAGAAGAATTACCAGGGTTACCACCCAAGAGGGAATTTGACTTCACTATTGAAATCAAACCAATAACTGAACCTATTTCCAAAGCACCTTATCGGATGACTACTACAGAGTTAGTAAAGCTTAAGGCACAATTGCAAGAACTTTTTTCTAAAGGTTTGATTAGACCAAGTGTTTCACCTTAGGGAGCACCTGTAATATTTGTGAAAAAGAAGGATGGAACACTTAGGCTGTGTATTGATTATCGGATGTTGAACAAAGAAACAATCAAGAACAGATATCCACTTCCAAGGATCGATGATTTATTTGATCAGATGCATGGGGCAGCAGTTTATTCTAAGATAGATCTTCGATCTGGTTATCATCAGTTAAGGATTAGAGAAGAAGATATTCATAAAACATCTTTCCAAACAAGGTACAGACATTATGAATTCACGGTTCTACCCTTTGGATTAACTAATACACCCGCAACCTTTATGAACTTAATGAACAATATATTTCAAGAATATTTGGACAAGTTTGTACTTGTATTCTTGGACGATATTCTCGTTTATTCTAAAAGCGTTGAGGAGCACAATGAGCATTTGAAGATAGTTTTGGGAATTTTGAGAAAAAGTAAGTTGTATGGTAAGTTATCCAAATGTTCTTTCTTTGATTCAAAAGTTCACTATTTGGGTCATGTCATTAGCAAAGAAGGAATTGTTGTAGATCCTTCAAAAATAGTGGCAGTAACTGAGTGGCCTACACCAAAGAATGTGCATAAAGTAAGAAGCTTCATGGGTCTTGCTGGTTACTATAGAAAATTTGTTAAGGATTTTTCTAAAGTGGCTGCACCAATAACTTCATTGCAGAAGAAGGATAAGAAATTTATTTGGAATGATAAGTGTGAAGCGGCTTTCAAAAATCTGAAAATCCAGTTGACTTCTTCACCTATATTAGTTATACCAGACCCTAATGGGAGCTTTACTGCTATAACAGATGCTTCTGGGGAAGGCCTTGGAGGTGTTTTGTTACAAAATGATCAAGTCATAGCATATGAAAGTAGAAAACTTAAGTTACATGAGCTGAATTATGATCCTCATGATTTGGAGCTTGCTGCCATTGTTCATGCACTTCAAGTCTGGAGACACTATTTACTTGGGAAACCTTTTGAGTTGAAAAATGATCACTTAGGGCTGAAATATATTTTCACTCAGCCTAATCTAAATGCTAGACAGAGAAGGTGGTTAGAATTTTTATCACAATATGATTTTGATATTAGCTACATCAAAGGGAAGGAGAATAGAGTAGCTGATGCTCTAAGTCGTAGGAAGCACATTTCTGCTCTTATAACATTAAGAACTCAGTTTAAGGATGAGGTAAAAAGTGCCTCAGAGTCAGATGCATACTTTCAGCAAGTAAAAGCAGCGCTTGCTGCAGAACCTAATGATGAAAGGTATAAAGGTTTTCATTTTGATGATGAAGGAATCTTGCGTTATGAAAACAAGGTATATGTACCTATGCTGAATGATTTGAGAAATAAGTTGTTAGTTGAATTTCATAATTCACCTTTCTCTGGACACCCAAGAATCACAAAAATGCTTACTGATCTAAAACAACAATACTTTTGGAAAGGTATTGAAAAGGATGTCATTGATTTTATGACTCATTGTTTGGAATGTCAGCGGGTTAAGGCAGAACATATGCACCCTGCTGGTCTGTTATATCCTCATAGCATACCGCAGTACAAATGGCAAGTAATAACCATGGACTTTGTACAAGGGTTACCTATGTCCAGGAATAAACATGATGTTATCTTGGTAGTTGTAGATAAACTAACTAAGGTAGCTCATTTCATCACTAGAAATCTAAAGGATGATTCACCAGTGCTGGCCAAAAGATTCGTACACAAAATTTTCAGATTGCATGGTGTACCAGAATTGATTATATCTGACAGGGATCCAAGAATGATGTCAAGATTTTGGCAAACGCTTAATACAGCTCTTGGAATGAAACTAAACTTCAGTTCTACATATCATCTGGAAACGGATGGACAAACTGAGAGGGTAAATCAAGTGTTGGAAGACATGTTGCGAATGTATTGCATGGATCAACAGTATAAATGGGAAGAGTATCTTCCATTAGTTGAATTCGCATACAACAACACTTGTCACTCATCTCTTAAAATGGCACCATTTGAAGCACTTTATGGAAGGAAGTGCAGAACTCCTGTTAGCTGGGATAGTGTTGAGGATAGAGTGGTAATTGGACCAGAGATTCTCACAGAAATGGAACAGCAAGTTAAGTTGATTCGTGAACAATTAAAGGAAGCAGTGGATAGGCAAAAGAGCTTTGTTGACCTTAAGCGGGTTGATCGAAGGTTTGAGCTTGGTGAGAAGGTTTTTCTTCGTGTTAAACCCAGAAACAGTTCTATAAATTTTGGAAAGGCTGCCAAGTTGTCACCTCGTTTTGTGGGACCTTTCGAAATTATCAAAATAATCAATCCTGTAGCTTATCGTTTAGCATTACCACCTGCTTTATCTCGCATGCATGATGTTTTCCATATTTCTTTGCTTAAGAAATACATTTCAGATCTGTCACATGTTTTAAATTGGAATTCCTTGCAGGTCCAAGACCCAGGAATAATTGTGGTTAAACCCACACGAGTGCTGGAAACTCGCCAATTGCATTTGAGAAATCATGAAATACAACAATGTAAGGTCCAGTGGGACCAGTTTAATGAAGAAAGTGCAACTTGGGAAAATCAGGAAGAGATGAAAATTGCTTTTCCTTTTCTTTTTCAACATAATGAAATCTGTTGACAAAACATTTCTTTTATGAACTTATCATTATAAAGTTTATATGAAATCCAGATTGAGGCAAACATTATTCAGGCTGAATAAAATGTGTTTTGACATTGATTTCTGGAACTATTTAAGTTGGAAAATAGTCGCATTGTTTTGTGAACTAATAAATTGGTTGACCTAAAGGTTAATCAAATATGTAATCATCGGGACAATGAATCTTTTAGGAGGGAAGCATGTAACACCCTGAATTGTTGTTACTTCGTCCTGAGCATTCAAGTGTTGAAGTCATGCTTGATATGGACTGTATCTTCTTTGTAATTGTAGATCTTTAACTGAGTCGGAATATGATTGGACTCTTTTATTTCTTTCATTTTACACCTGAGTTTAATCTAATCTCGGAATGAATTGTGGATTTATACATCTATAAGATCCAGCCTGGGATCAGTGGCATTGATCCAAGTGATGCTTTAAAGTTTATTCGAGATGAACAAAAATTATAGACCTTATGCAGGTTACAAGGTCTGAATGCGTTGAATAAGCTATTTTAGAGTCTAACTCAGACTGATCATGTTAAATGAATTGGTTCCCGATATCGTAATATCAGGAAGGTGTTGATCGTGGGCCAGGTAATAAATTCAGATACATTTATTCCACTAGCATATTGGCAATGCAGGAGTGAATCCTGTTCGTGAATGTATGTTTGTAGGTTCTTTTTCTGAGCATTTGAAATGTTAGACCTAAACTGGATTTATTAAGGTTAGTAACCTAAAACTAAACTATGACCTAGGGGTTAGATTAGTGTTAATCTAACCTAGGCCTAAGCTATAAGCTAAATGTTCTAAGTTAGTAACCTAGCACTATGGAGGTTAGACTAAGTAGCATCTTAAAATCCTAACCTATGTTACTAACCTAACTAATGAACAAGGAGAAAAGGGGACCTATGAAAGGGTGCGAGCCATGGGTGGCAGTTCCTATGGCATTAAATGGGATGGATAAGCATGAAGGACAGGTAAATGGTAGAAGTTTAAACGACTAGTAAGGCTGACGTGGCAGAGTCGCCAAAGTTAGAAATGGTCTTCGAATTGCATTTGTCCATCACCAACTATGGCAGTCGGTGGAAATGGAGATTGAGTGGGAAATTTGGAGTAAATGCAATTAATGAGCTCGGTCTTCGAGCTCAGGTTTCTCGGGAAGGCATGCAAAATGGAAAAATGGTAGTTTGTTTGGTTTTTCATGCGCTCCAGTTTTCCATCTGTCTGATCACTGGTTCTTCGCACCAGTCTACTTGGTGTTGCATGGAAAATATGAGCGTAACTAGCTATTTTCTCTAGCAAGGAAAGTTTATAAGGCATGGAAATAACAAGTTATTGTTGTTGAATCTAACGTGGAAAAAGAGGAGAAGGCACGAGCTCTTTCAGTGGTCTTCTTCGGATTTTTAAGCAAATAACCAAGCATGTTAGGCTCTAACTTTTAAAGATCTTGCTTTATTTCAAATGATTTCATTAGAAAAACTCTGTTCAAATGATTTTTAGGTTTAGTTGGTTTTTATGGTAGCCTTGTGTGATTTAGTTGCTGTATTTTCTTAACCGGCTAGATTTTTCGAGTAAACCCTTGATGGGTGTGCATTTTGTTTCGAATGGATGTATTACCTTACTGTGTTTTGCATTCCGGTTGGATTTTGAAGAAATCTTGTAAGGAAAAATATATGAATTTGGCTCTGTAGGAGTTTAAGAATTGTTTTCTTGTCTGATTCGGACTTAAGTCTATACCTCGTTGTTTTCTCTTGTTGAAACGATTCTGTTGGATTTCTTGAGTGTACAGTATATACGAATTCTCTAAAAGTTTTTTCGTGAGTAATATGTGTTATGGTTGTTGAATCTTGTTGGATCTTGCTATAATACTTAAGTTACTTCTGTTTGGATAACTCACTGTGTTATTGTATTCGAATACGGATTTGTAGAAGTTATTCCCCCCCTTTTGTTGCAATTATGGGATTTAACCCGTTGATAGTTTGCAATATATTTGTTTATACACAAAATGACTCTGTGGAGTTCTTGGAATGGTTCATATATTATGGCCTTCTGTAGAAGTCATATATGTGAATACAGGTAGTTTGATTCAGTCGGAGTCCTGGAGGGGTAATTGGTAATACGACTTCAGTTGTCTTAATATGAATACTTTCACTTAGCAAAGAATTTCTTGGTACAGACTCAGTTGGTGTACTTTTTATATTTTTTCTTCTACTTAAGCTTAAAACAAATACTGTTGTTTGGATTCAGTTGAAGTCCTTGATAGGAAACCAGTGTTTATGCTTCTGTATAAGCCTGGTTATGAACACTTATTGCTATTGGCTCTGTTGGAACCCTTAATATTTATATATATATATATATATATATATATATATCTTGTATTTGGGCTTCTGTAGAAGTTAGTCGTGAATGGCATACATTTCTACTTCTGAAGGAGTTCAGATGTGAACACGGTATGATATTGTTTTGATTGGAATTTTTGGATTGATATGTATCATGTATATTTCTACTCCTGTAGAAGTTTATTTGAAGAGTACCACATGGTTGGAATCCTTGATATGTGATTGGTGTTTCTACTTCTGTGTAAGTCCTATTATGATTTCGGTCGATACTGACTCAGTGAGAGTCCTTGACAGGTATCTAGTATTTTTAATTTCATTCAAAGCTGGGTTATGAATGCTGTTGTTATTATGAATACTAAATGTTATCAACTTTGGTGGAGACACTGAAAAGTAATTTATGTTATAACATCTGTAGGAGTTCTTGCTGTGAATACTTTTAGTATTCTTGATTTGTTGTCATACGAATTCAACTTCAATTGAAACCTTTAATATAAGTATTGGTTGAATTTGGCACTGTTCGAGCCCATGTTATGTTGTATGTTGGTTCAATTCTCGATTTTTGTCCTTGCTGTGTTTTAGTAGGGATTAAATTGAACTGAATGTTGATGTGAGTTTCGACTCAGTGGGATTGTTCTTGTGTTTGAACATGATTACGTCTTCTGTTAGCATGAATATCTAGTCTTGAGCTTGACTGAACTAAGGAGTTGTCGAATGCACCTCGACAAGCGATGGCATTGAGTATTTTCTTGTTTGTCACTTTGTATGGAAGGTTATGCGGAGTCTATTTGATATATTATTCATCACTGTTTTGGCGTGAGAGCTACTGTATTGCTAGTAAGCTAAAGGAGTTTGTTATATTTAATTTTAACAAAACTGTGGTTCTTCTTGTGGCTCGTTTGACTTATTCATATGCGTATAAGGTGAATGCTTTACTCTTGAGGAGACGGTACAGTAATGAGCTTGTTTGAAGGGAAATATGAATGACTTGTTTTCTTTCTCTTCTGTTGTAAAGTATATGTTGATATTTTTATCTAACCGTTAGAACTGTTTTTAACATATGGATGGAATAATGATTTGTTATGATATTCATTTTACTATGTTGAATGTAATGATCTGTCTGATGCTTGTTGTCCTTGGGATTCAGATGGGTAGTTGTTTTGGATACTTTCGTTCTTCTTGATCCCTAATATTTTGATGAAATATTTGAAAAGTATCTAGGACTATTCAGTAACGATAATTTTAGTTACGCGTTTATAGTCATGTTTGCATTACAAAAGCATAGTCTGAAATATGTTTACTTGTTTGGTGAAATGATCTCATTTAAACAGGTTGTTTAATGAAAACAGTTGGTGGATTGCAATTGTTTTAAGAGTTAGTGCTTATCATGCTCAGTTCATCGAACTGACCCATGTTGACAATTTTTGTAGATGGTTGTCGTAAGTGGTAAAAGCACGCAGATCTGATAGGATGTTCAGATTGTTTAATTTGGTTTTATGATGAATTACAGCTTAATTCTCTAAATGTACTATATGAGGAAAGATGTTCTTTTTCTGTTGAAATATTGTATCAAGTATGCTGAATGCATAAAATGTATTTGATTAGCCTGAAGGGAATAAAGAGAGATATTTGTTACTTATGTGTTTGTATTCATATCTTGATAGTTTGACCTTATTCGGTTCAAATATTCTTGAGAGCATTGTTATTATTGTATAATTTGGAGAATTTTGTGATTATCAATGTAAGCTTGCAAGAATAAGTGACTGAATACTTATGATTGTTTAGTAGTTCTAGTATGTTCTATGTAAAGATAAAACTGGAATTTAGATCACTGTCTTTCTGGAAGCTAGGGTTAAAATAAACCTGAGCAGGAAGTTAAACAAGCTGAATAAATTATTACTTCCTAGTCTTGATCTGAGTCAAGACAACGTTTAATTTGATTCTTAATCACTATATCTCGATATTAATAAGTAGATATATTTGAGGTGGATTTAAAGGTTGATGGCACAAGTCAACTGTAGGGTTGTACCTTCGTGAAGATTAGGATCTTCTCGAAGATACAACAATGCAAGTGACTTATGATGACACCCTTTGCATTGATTGTTAATATTTACATCTTAAACTCGAACAAGTTACTCTGGGACTGATTAGGAATGTGGTCACGTTATAAGGCTGCCTAGGAGACTTGAGGTATCTTAACATACTGGTTTAACTAGGGTTGACCCAATATGTCAGCGTATCCCTAGTCCTCAAGAGCTTCCATATAACATTGTCACCTTACTAATCCATTTCCGAGTGAATAACTTGGGATAGGAGAGACTGACAAAAGTCAGTATAAGACATTCTACATAACATAGGAATGGGGTGAAGGACGTATTCCAGATTGATGAGTATGTTGTTAAGGAATACGAGACATAAGCAGTATGTTTCAAATCTTTGGCCAAAGTATCACAAGCTGCTAATTGCGTTGTCCTAAGTCACCTAGTCTAAGGGATGAGATGCCGATGAATAATGATAACAATTATTCAGATAGGTTCCTTAGACAGAGCATTCTGAATGCCAGATTAGGGAAGAGAACCACAAGAGTGATGTGTTAAATAAAAATGGCAACTCTTAATACACATGAATAGATTGGTAGATTACCGAGTCATGGAATGAATAGATCAGAGTTACTCTGAGTCATTACAACTACATATGGTTATCTGTTATAAGAATGGTTGCTTTGATTTGTGAGTTCTAAATTATGTATTTAGAACTAGGAAGCATTTATTAAAAAAAAATTTACTTGTTCTAATGTATAAAATGAGGATGTTACATTAATGACTCCAATGAAGTCCAAACCCCATTGCATGAATCACTGGTCAACTGAGATTGGATGCAATGGAAGGTTAGTAAGTCTCTCTTTTCCTATGAAGAATGCACAATTCTTACACCTCTTGATCCATGCATAGCAATCACTGAAGATTTTAGGCCAATAACAACCAGCCTTCATGATTTTTAGAGCTGTCACTCTTGGTGTAAAATGACCACCAGCTGGTCCACCATGGAACTCTTCCAACACCCTTTGAATCTGATTTGTGCTAATGCATCTCAGCAGCACTCCATTCACATCTTTTTTGAACAAAACTCCATCAACAATGGCATACGGGACAGCCTGCAATCTGAAGTGTCTCCTTTGGGTCTTGTTCATCTTCGGAGGGCATAGGCCTGTGCCTAGGAAGTGTATAATGCCTTGGGTCCAGCAAGGAGTGGGGGCAGCATTTTCTTCTTCTTGATTGCCACTTGGCTCATGGCTGTCCTGGACTGTCAAAACAACCTCTTCTTCATTTCATACTTCTTTTTGCTTCCCCAAAACCAGTTGCTCACACAATCCTTTCCCTCTTACCAGCTTGGTGATCTTGATCTCAATGTCATACTCCATGACACGGGTGATCCAACTTGCCCTTTTCTCATTCAAATCCTTGTTGAGGAGGAAGTCCTTAACCCCAACATGTGAGACCAGCAACTGGACCTTGTTGTTTGAGACTAAATGCTTGAATTTCTTCAAGCTTCTGATTACTGCAAGTACATGCTTCTCAATAAAAGAGTACCTCACCTCATAGTCATCTAGGCTCCGGCTGAAGAAGGCAATTGGATGCTCATCATTATCGTTGTTCTGCTATACCAAAATGGTAGAAATAGTGTCATTACCTCCAAATGCATAGAGGATGAAATCCTTGGAGAAGTCTAGGTTGATGAGAGTTGGTTCTTGAGAGATGTCTTCTTTGATTGCTTCAAAACTCCCCTTACCTTTTGCTGTCCACTTGAAAGCCATGCTCTTCTTTAACATTTTGGTGATGGGCTTGACAAGGGCTACAAAATCTGGGACAAACCTCTGAACAAAGTTTATCCTTCCCAAGAAACTCTGAAGGGATTTCTTGTGGCTTGGAAATGGTAGTACTCTTATGGCTTCAACCCTCTCTAGATCAATTGTTAATCCTTTTTTGGAGACAATATGGCCAAGGAGCTTTCCTTCATGTGCAAGGAAGATGCACTTCTTAGGATTCAAAGACACTCCAAATCTTCTGCACCTTGTGAAGACTTGTCTTAAATGAGAGAGGTGGTCTACTGCATTTTTGGAAAAAACAGTGATATCATCAAGGTAGATCAGCACCACATTGTTAATAAAACCTTTAAATGCCATGTCCATTGCCCTTTGGAAGGTAGCACCAGTGTTGGACAGCCCAAATGGCATTTTCCTGTATGCAAAAGTTCCCTATTTGGTTGTGAAGGTAGTCTTGAACTGGTCTTCTTCCTTCACCATAATCTAATTATAGCCTGAGTAGCCATCAAGTAGTGAAAACCTCTCGGATCCAGCCACAACTTGCAAGATTTTCTCCATGGAAGGGAGTGGGTAATGGTCCTTGAGAGAGGCTCTATTCAAGTCTCTGAAGTCAACACACAATCTGATCTCTCCACTCTTCTTTCTGACTAGGACTAAGTTGGCAACCCAACTAGAATACTTGATTGGGAATATGATCCTTGACTCAATCAGCTTATCCAATTCCTTCCTCATGAGAGGCTCCATGTGTGGATTGACTGGTCTTTGTTTCTGCCTGACAGGCTTAGTATTTGGATCCAATTCGATGGTATGTTGAGATAAGCTGGGATGAAACCTTTCAAGTCTTCATAGCTCCAAGCAAACATGTTAGCGAACTCTTGACATAGCTATATGAACTCATACCTTTCTTGTTCTGTTGCCATCCTTCCAATTTGCAATGGTTTGTTCTCTTCTACCAAGATGGATACTGAATCTTCTTTCTTGACCTGAATGTTTGCTTTCTACTTTCTAAACTGATCATTAGGGTTAAAAATGGACTCCAAAGTGATAAGTCCCTTGGGCAACTTGTTAGTTCTCAACTGTACCACCTGGTCACCATACTACTGTTCCAATTTTTCTTGATTATTAGTTGAGAACTCAGCTTCTTCTTGCAAGAAATGGATGATTTGCTGGTCATTCTCAAACACTTGCCAACTAACATTGTTATCTGGCACTGAGGACCTCACAATCACGTGGATGTTTAGCTGTACCTTGTCTTGTTGAATGCTTTCCACAATGTCAAAGGCTGCCCCTACTACTGCAAGCCTGTCAATAACTTGATTCTCTTTTCTAGGAATGGATTTGATGCCAAAACCCTTAAAATATTCCATGAGGTCCCACACCCTGTTCTTGTAGCACCTGAGTAGATCATTCTTGGTAGCATGTTGTCCCTTGACTTGATTTACAATCAATTCACTGTCCCCAAAGACTTGCAAGTTCTTAATTTTCTTCTTGATTGCCCAATGCATCCCTTGCACCAAGGCTTCATATTCAATAGTGTTATTGGAGCATGCAAACTGAAATGTAAAAACTAAATAGTACTTTACTCCTTGAGGTGAAACAAGCATAGCTTCACCCCCTGCACCTTGCCTACTCCTTGATCCATCAAAAAATAGCTGCCATACCTCATTGTCATCCTTGTGGTATGACTTGGTGATGCTAGGAATAGGCTGATTTTCTTCGTGTATGCAATAGACCCCCAGATCAGATTCTTCCACTTCTTGATAAGGATCAAATGCATGTATCTTGTTTTCCCATTCATCAAGAGTTAGATCAAGGATGCTCCCAACCTTAGTGTCAGCCTTGTCAGTGCTTGGGTGGTCTTCTTGATCAAATACTGAACAACTGGCGTTGATCTAACTTGGAGTGTAAGGCTCAATATGGAAGTTTACAATAGGTTCTGACCTGATTGTAGCCTTAGTTCCATACCTCATTCTAAACAGCATGTGTGACCAATCAGCAGACAAATATCACCCAATCTTGGCTGTGAAGTCCCTTGACAAGCATAGGGTAAAGAGTGGTGGAAGGTCTATGACTGATACATCTTGTAAAACAACAACATTTGAACATGCATGCAAGGTAAGACTCAAGTTTCTAATCACCCCAATTATTGTTACTACTATCCCATCTAGCTACACTACCCCTTTGGATATTGTTTCATACTAGAGCCCTAGCTGATCAGCTATTTGTTTAGGCATTACTGAGCTACTTGCCCCGGAGTCTATCATGTAATTTTGCACTAGCTGACTTCCAATGATCAATGAAACATAGAAAGGAGGGGGTTTCAACATTTTACCTTGCTGTCCTCCATGATTTCCCTCAGGCTTGGCAGCATTTGTAAGTACCTTGTCTTGTATCTGAACTTGCTGATAAGAAGTTGGCCAGTCCTTCATGGCAGCTTGCAGTAGATCTCTTTGTCTTGGGATAGATAGGGATTCCCACATTGATATATTGACGTTTGTCTTCTTCATATGATCAATGATACTGAAAGGTGATGAAGGATCTATTTGTTGTCCCTTGGTTTGCACATTCACTCCTTGCACGTGGGCAGCTACAACTAGTATTTGAGTTAGCCTAGGGGCTGTCCTTGGCTGCCCTTATGCATTTGAAATTGGATTTTTCTTGCTAATCATTTGTGGAGCCATAGAAGGTTGTGGATTGGTTGGGGCTAATGGCTGTTCTTCACCCAAATTCCTCCTTTTTGACCTTGTGTTGGCTATAACACCTTGAGACACTACCTGGTTCATGCCACAAAAATCCTCTGCTTGCCAATTTACCAATGTGGTGTCATTTGGGGCTAATTGCTGTTGGAATGTTTCTTCTTGTTGGCTATTTCCTCGACTTCCCTCACCCTTCACACCAGTAGTTGTCACCATTAGTGCTTGATTCAAAGCACCATTGAAAGACATGGATTGGTTATGAGGCTCATTGCATGGAAAACACCAATCATACTCCTGGGCAATGTTGTTTTGTGTTGGTACCAATGCCTTAGAGGTAGATATGGCATTTGGATTATAGGGCTAAAATGGTCTATTGGCAGGAGGCCTTGTTTGATTCATATTTGTAACTGGATTAGGTGGCCTTTGTGGTTCGTATGGCTACCTATTAGGCTGAGCTTGGGGTTGATAAGAAGGTCTAAAACCTTGGGCTTGCTACCTTTTAAGAGTAACCAGCTCATTGCCTAGGTTTTGCAATTGCTTCATGACTTCTTGAAGCTCATTTGGGGCACTTGGAGATGAAGTGGAAGCTTCATTTGAACTCTGATTTCTAGGAGTGGGAGAAGGAGCCAAATTAGGTGCTTGATTGGTGTTTGGACTCTCTAAACTTGGAAACAATGGCATGGGAGGTCTAGGGTCAAGTTTGCCAGCTTGGATCAAACAATTTTCAGCCCTAATGGCAATGCTATAAGCCATAAGGATAGTTATGCCTCCCATGGACTGAATTAACATAGAAATATCAGAATTTAGAGCTTTGAGATAGTAGAGAAAAGCACCTTCTGCTGTTGGCCTGACTACCACTGGAATTCTCTCCCAAGTCTTTTGAAATCTGAAGTTGAAATCAGTCAGTTGCTCATTAGGAGCTCTCTTGATGGTTGTCAGCTACTCCAAAAGAGACAAGTTGTCTCCCTTTTCTCCAAATTACTCATGAAGTGCTATACACAGCTGATTCCAGTTTGTGATAGAACTAGCTCCAAGGCTCCTAAACCATTGCAATGCTTTACCCTTGAATGAAGATGCCAGTAACTTGACAGCCACTTGCATCTCATTGATTTCATGGATTGCACAAAGGTTAGCAATGTCTTTAACATGATCACCTGGGGTAGTCTGATTTTCTCCAGTGAAGTATGAAATGTTCTTCAAGGCTATAATAGGAATTGGATGTTGTGCATTGAGGGAAAGTGGGCTGCTACCTGTGA
Organism: Taxus chinensis; assembly: GCA_019776745.2. Classification (NCBI taxonomy): domain Eukaryota; kingdom Viridiplantae; phylum Streptophyta; class Pinopsida; order Cupressales; family Taxaceae; genus Taxus; species Taxus chinensis. The sequence goes on along the minus strand of CM034146.1, from coordinate 1,031,109,310 downwards.
AGTTGACATAGGGGTTGTTTTGTGCCATTCTAATTGGTCTTAAAACCCTTGTTGACTGAATGAAAGGCCTACCAGGTGGAGGAGTTGAGAGAGTTCCATTTGGTGGAGATGGAGACATTTGATTCCTTCTTTCTCTTTGCCTTCTTCTTGGAGATAATTACAGGTATTCAAACAACACTTCTTCTTCTCCAACTCTTGACCTTGTGGTGATTCTTCTCATGAGTTTTTAGGCCTGCACTGCGGAAAACCAGTTGATTATTCCCCTTAGAGTCGCCAGATATGCAAATAATAGCTCTTTTTAAGCAAGAAAATTGCAACAGATGCACATCAACTTTGCTGCGATAAAAATGAGATCTCTAGTGTCCCACCAGGCATGCCAAACTGTTGTTGCAGGTTCACAGCACCCCTGGATGCAAATCAGGGTTTCTAAACTGATGTCTTAGGCATCCAATGTGATTGTACAACATGGAAACCTTTCTCCAAGTGTGGGACTTGTGAAACTGATAAGGAATCTCTAGATTGGAGGCTGGTTCCTCAAACTCCTCTAATTTAGATCTATATTTTCACAACTACAGAGGTTCAGATCCTAATCCTACTCTAAATGCAAGGAGACAAGGATAGAAATGCAAAAATTGAAACTAGCTAAGATGGTGATGCACCAAAAGGAGTGGTGAATATTTTTGTCATGCAAATAGACACAAACCAAATATTTCAACATAAAACATACACAGGCTGATAAGATATAATTTAGGATCTAAAATGAAGTAAATAATACAAACAAAGAACTGAAACCCATTCACAAAGCTTCCATTATCAAATCCAATGTCAAAACCACTGCATTACAACCTCAGAGAGGTAGAAAACCTATTACATTCTTTGAAGAGGTTTGATTCTTGCAACAGTCACTTGTTGGAGGTGAAAGAAGAAGATTTCTATGCCAAAAATGATTCCACCCTTTAAAAATGAGCCAAATCTAGCTTTTACATTGCATGGGTCGAGCCTAGGAGAGAGAAAACATACAAAACGTGGGAACCCATTCCTCATTGACTATAAATACATTAAATCAACATGGAGGACCTTAAAAAAAACATACCCTACCATTTTTGTCCAAATTGGAGGATAATGCGACCCATTCTGCATTAAATTTAGTTGCTGAAATGTCACTTCTGACCATGAACACGCGTCAGAGCCGTTTCTCAACTTTCTCTCTCTATACAAAACCAAAATTCAATATTGACCACAAAATCATGTAGAGAATTTTATAAGCTTTCCAATGATATAAAGAACATGCAAATCCGAGTTCTGGATCGATAAATATGGCGATCTGAAGATTTAGGGCACAAAACAGGCAAAAATGGGTTTTGAAATTTTTTCCCACGCTTCGCCACCTGGACGACATGTGTCGGGTGCTGATTGGATGAGCAATTCTCTCGCCTTCCCTTACCCGTGGATTTTCCTTGAAAGTTTTGAATTTTTGCAATTTTGGGACATTTTCCATTTTACCCCGCGCGCCCGCCAGTTGGGACACGTGGCATGATCTGGTTGGAAGACAAGGGCGCGGGGTCATCCTTTACCTTCTAGTTTTTGGTCAAAACTTTTGCCAAATTCTCTAATTCCTCCCCGAGCTCTACACTTCCCTACTCCATTGGACACATTTCCTATTCTGATTGGTTCAGGCTAACACTCCAACTCACTCCCTTTAAAACTCGGCCAAAAACACTTAGTCAAAATTTTGTTTCGCTCCCCACGCCGCGAACTCCCCACAGTCCTTAAGACACATGTCCTATTTCGATTCACTCGGGCCGCCCCTTCAAACCTTGCCCTTTGAATTTTTGGACATTTTCCCTTGTGACACATGGCATTTCCTTATTCATCTGTGGGCCTGCTGGATTTTCGCGTCCCTCGTATCCCCACGGCCTTGCTATCCCATTGCTCTGTGGACCACCTGGCGGCCTTTCGGCCGATTCGTGCCCTGACTCCTCCCAACTATCCCAACTGCTGTGAGGACTAGGACTTAGTCATTTTTCGTGATTTTTCTTAGCCCAAGCTTGTTTTTTGAAACTTTTTCACCCCTTTTTAGAACTTTCTCTTTTCTTCTTGGATAGGAGAGTTAGAAAAAATCCGAGGGGACCCTAAAAACATGATTTTTTTCTTTGAATCAATCTATTTTTTTGGGACTTGAGTATTCTGATGCATGTTATCAAATTTACCCTGGGGGGTGAATTTTGGATAACAGTCCCTTCTATCCCTTATCCCTCTCCTCCTTCTCCTCCTCGCTTGACCCAAGCAACCATTCCTTTGGTCGTGTCCTCTCCCCCATCTTCTGCTATTCCCCTTTCCTCTTCTTCCATCTTCTCGTCTCTCACAAAGCTTTCCCCCACCATTTCTTCTCTCATCTCTCAGCTCCCTTCCATTCCCGCATCTACTTCCCCTGCAGTGTCTCCTCCTTCCATGAGAACTTTGAAGGCATTTCTGTTAATGCCTCCACCAAGTGTCTCTACGTATTTCCCCTCATCCACTGCAGCTACTCCGTTTTTCTACCTCTAGTCCTATTCCCTTAAGTCCACCATGGATCTTCCAGCAACTAAGCCAGTAAAAGAGGAAAGTATCTATCGCATCGATGGAATTCTTCATCATCCCAACAAAGGGGGCTAAGAAGCAAAAGCCTATAACCCGCTTCTCTCAGAGTGCATCAGGGGAAAGAGTGACGGAGATTACATATCCTGATCCTTTAAAGGGTAAAAAAGATCTGTCTCCGGTAGATTATACAGTGACCCAAGTCACAATGGGAACGTCTTCAGAAAGTCTTCAAGGAGAGGCCCTATCTGTAGTGGATGCCCTTTGCAAGAAAATTAAAGAAGAAAAGGAGGAGAAAAGGTTGCTAAAGGAACAAAAAAAAAACCTTCTCCACACCCTGTAGGAAATGGGTAGTGCACCTCCTACAATTGCCATGGAAACTCCTGAGGTCCTATGTCAGGACAAGATAAATGAGTACATCAAAATTAGTTAACAAGGTATGGCAGTTTCCACCTGGAGGCATCAAATCCTCAAAGATAGTGAGGATGTAATAGTAAAGTTCATCGATTTGTATCAGAACATCAATCAAGCGAACAAATATCTCCAAGTGATTACAGGACCTATCTCCGAGGAGTTAGACCATGCAAGGTTGTAACACAAAACTTTTCAGAAAATGCTCGATTGCTTAGTCGATGATCTAGTAAAATTTGGTGTCTTCAGTCACCCCAAAGGGTACCTAGCAAGATTCTTACTACGTTAGATTACCAAGTCGACCAGATGGAGTTCATCCTTGAAAGATTGATAAAGTCAAGTAGAAAGCCCTGGATGCAATGCATCAAATGGAGCAAATCATTCTAAGAATTTCTCTGGGTTTACTTAATCTTTATTTCACCTTGAGGAAGGTATACGAAACTATCTAGATCTTTAAAGAGATCGTCTCGCAAGGGTTAGGGCTAGAAGCCACTTTCGACACTAAATACATCAACAACCTTCTGGCTTGCCGTGATTTTGTGGGGTTCCTAATGGAGCCGGGAAATGAATATTTCAAACTCCCTGAAAAACTCAGAGATGAGTGGGAGACCTGTGAGGTCATCGGTGATCATACGAAGGGTCCTACTTAGGATCAACTTCAGCCCATGATCAGTAAATTCATGGAATATTGAACCTAGTTCCACATCATCTCTCCCGAGGAGCAACAAAAGCAGGATACCCCCTTTCAGCCGTGAGACGATGATGAATAGTTTCCTCCTCTTGGCTTCTTTTTGTAAATATCTAAGAGTATTTTGGTACAAACAATGACCTCATCCATGAAGTTGCCAAAAGTCAACATTGACTTTTAGATATTTTCTAATTAAGTTGTTGTTTCCCTTTTGCCTTATTTTTTCTCCTTCTTATATATATACTTGGATACTTGTTGTATTAAGTGGTGGACATTTTTTTAGATGAAAAATAGAAGTGAGAAGAAAAGGATTTGTACTTTTTGTAACAAAAGAAAACATTAATACAAATATTAAAGACTTTGTGCTGAATATGTGTGTTATGGGCATCTGATCTTTCTTATGTCAGATCTATGCATTTATTCTGTTAGATCTATTTATACTTTTTTTTCATTTGCTCATCAGTATTACTTTGTTCATCTATGCAAGTAGGTTCAGCTCTGTTTACTACCAGCCCAAAACATAGACCCTCTAACCTTTCTGCTTTGGAATTCATTTCTTTTCTCCCTTCAGATCTATCATATCTCCTCTTATCACTTCTTTCCCTTCTTTCCGTAGTCGGAAATAACCCAACTAGGATGATATCCCAAAGCCCCTGAATGTAGAATACTATATGACTTGCACAGGTTTCTTACTAGTAGAATAACAATAAACTAGTTTCGCTTTGTCGTCTCAAAGAGGGGCTATGCCCTACACACTGTTGGCTCGTCTATTCATAGATCTACTCTCACGATAGATTTTTTAGACCAACATTTTTTGGTGACTCTACTGGGGATCGAACAGATCTATGATAGTGGTATGTTAGAAAATCAGTTGAAATCAGAAAAATCACCACCTATTTGTAAATTTTAACCTTTTATTAAAAATCCATTTTTTTTGTAAAAGTACTGCAAATTGAAAATTTTCTTCTAAGATCCATATATCTGGGCTAGATAGAGATCTTTAGTTCACTGAGTTTTTACAAAAATCTGTATTTCTTTGTAGATCTAAGTTTCTGACAGTTTACCAAAAAATTTCAAACTCTTCAAAAAGTCAACTCTAGATCTAAAAGTCAGCTTACTAAGTTTTACATCATTTTATCCTCATTAATATTTGTCATAAAAACCTCAATCGGTTTTCAAAAGAAGGATAAAATTAAATATTCAGAAAAGTGCATGCTTCTAGTTTTTCTCAGAAAAATAAAAAATCAGCAAGTACAATCAAAAAGAGTTCTTAAAGCTGCTCCAAAAATTACAGATCTGGAAGGTACACTAGCGGGTGAACCATTTACTCGTAGCAGGAGAGCTTGCGGAGAATTTGATCTTACTTTCGATCTGATTCAAAGGCACAACTTCAGTATTACACCAGCACGCTTCTCGTCACTAAGCTCATCCGACCGGTCATCCAGGAGTGTCTCACCTCCACGAAGGAAGCATCTCTCACTAGGAACATCCACATCACTTTGCAGTGCCTTGCTGCTCAGTGGCACTGTGCTTCTAGCTCGCGTTCTTTTTCTAGCTATCCAAATGGAAGTACCATGGGGAAATGCTATGGGCCCTTTGGCTTTGCCACATCCTGTTCACGTGCTCCCACATGGAAACCAAAAGAATTTTCCTAAATTTGATGGGATCAGAAACCAAAGCACCGATTCACATATATTTGCATTCATCATGTCATGCAGTATCCTCAATGTGACCCATGAAGATGTGTTGGTTCACCTTTTTCTGGAAACTTTGCAAGGACCTGCCGCATAATGGTTTCAACATTTTCCAGCTAGATCTATTACCAGTTGGGCCACCTTGCGGGCTGCATTTGAAGACAGGTATAAGCCTTCTAAAGACATGTTCACGTTGCTTTCAAAGATCACTCACCTAAAGGAGGTCAATGAAACTATTCGCGACTTCATCACCCATTTCAATTTACTGATCAACTATGTTTCGCCTACCATGCTTCCAACACTAGAAAATCAGAAGTGTTTCTTCTTGAACACCATGAGCTCAAAAGTAAGTTTCTTACTCTTACAAGAATAGTTCGCTACTTTGGTTCTCGCCCAGGCTGCTACCATACGGATCGAAGATAATTTGCTAATATCTAGTGAATTAAAGTGAGATCCATCCAAGCTGAAAGTTCCAGCTCATTCTCCCGCCACTTCATCTGATCTGACATTCCAAAAGATGGCAAATGATTTGCTTGCCTTAAAAAAGTAGCTAGCTCAGTCTTCTCCCAGCTCTTTGTACCGAGATGTCCCACGGAGGAACTTCACTTCTAAAAATGTCTCACAAAGATCATACCTACCTATAGCTGCTCCACAGTTGGCGCTCGAGGCCGCTCTGATTAATGCCTTAGTTGAAATTGAAGAAGAAGAGAAAAATTATGAAGAACCTTCATCTTAGGGTGAAGATGATCAAGATGTCGGTGAACCGACTAACAACTCTACTATCGGGGGTATATGGAATTTGATGAGGAAGAATCTGATGAAGAAAGAGGGTACCTAAGGATATACAAGCGGGTAGTCATATGTTGTTTTTACCCGCTCGCAAGGAAAATAAGCAGAGGTGGCTACCAATATGCAGAGAGAAAAGGTCATGTCACACACGCCTCCAACCATCGCCAAATGAGGTAGTCCTCTTCGTACCCAACCTGTTGTTAAATATTTTTCAAAAAAATATTTTTCCCCTGTCTCCCCTCCAATTTAGTCCTCTCATGTTCCTATCAAGGAAAGTAATCCTACACTACCACTGCGAAATGAGGGACTCATTCCTTCATCAATGTAACCCTTGGCCGCGTTTGACATAATTGATCATGCTAAAAAGACCAAGATCCAAATGTCTGAACCCGAGTATCTTCAGTTAAATCCCAAGCAGCTTGTAAGGTTGACCGAATACATCCAAAGGTAAGCTATCATAACTACTCAAGTTTCCCCGAAAGGAATCCTTTCTACTCCTCCTTCATCTCGCATAAATGTTGCCTCGACATCTACATTAGGCAAGGTAGAACCTTTCTATCTCTCCAAACTGATCAATGGCCATAAACTAAGTAACTGCATAATTGATTCTGGGGCTTCTGATAATGTCATGCTAGCAAAAGTCACCCATTCCTTGAGCCTCACCCTTACCAAGCTTTTTGGCAGATGTTATTCCTTGGAAACTAATTAGGTTTTGTTGATCAGTCAAATCAAAGACGCATAGTTTGCATTTACATCATTCCCAGAGAAAAGAGTGAAGATGACCATCCTTGTCACCAATATTTCGGCAGCCTATGGAATTCTGCTAAGAAGGATATTTTGTAGTGAGGTTAGCGAAGAGATTCATATGGATTGGTCTAAGGCAAGGATTCCCATTAAAGGTATAATGTAAACATTGGAACCGGAATCACAAAATAAGTACCTGGTTACTAACTCTCATGACCCTAAAGCCCAAATTCTCTTTGAATCATCAGGGATGGGAAACTATTTCTTTTCTACTAAGTCTAACAAAATGGATGTCCTCATCCAAGCAGAATATCTTAACAAGATCTGGACACTACAGTTTAATGGCAGCTACGCGACTAGTGGATGCGGTGCTGGAGCCGTATTAATATCTCCCGAGGAAGAGATTATCCCTCTCTCTTTCAAGTTGCAGTTTTTCAATACAAATAATACTGATGAGTATGAATCTTTGTTACTGGGCATGCAAGCTGCAAGGGAAAGAGGAATCAAGAATCTAAAAGTACAGGGTGATGCAGAGCTGGTCGTAAATCAAGTTAAAAGGATATACCAAGTGAAGAATGAAAGGCTCAGACATTACCACAATGTGGTATGGGACAGTATCGAGGAGTTTGACGCTTTTTCAATAAAAGTCATTCTGAGAGCTCAAAATGACATGGCTGACTCATTAGCCATCTTAGCATCCCTCATGCTCCCTCATGCAGGTTTGAAAATAGACACATATACCATTGAGGTGGTCTTCTGCCCAAGCGTGCCGGATAATTCTTAGCACTGGCAGGTATTCAATGATGACAATCAACTTATTTCCTTTCTAGAAAAGGCAGAGAATTTTAGTGAGCTTCATTTTGAAGGATCCACTTCTACATGCCGTGAGTCTGTTACTGATCAAAACAGGGAATCTGAAATAAACAACGGCATATGTCAGCTCAAAGGAAATAAAATCCCAAAAGGTTTGGTTTCTCTAGAGCATTTTTTCAACAGGCACGATCATTTTTTCAAGGAGAAAAAGCGAGATGATCCTAACTCCTACCCAGAGACCGAACCGGTCAATCTAGGTTCGATAGAACATCCGTAGTTTATAAACATTGGAAAATGTTACACACATGAAGAGAAATGGAAATTTGTCAAATTGCTGAAGAAATACATGGATGTATTTACGTGGTCCTATGCCGATCTAGAGTCTTTCAAGCTGAAGGACATCCAGCATGACATCCCATTGAAAGAGGATATCAAACACTTTCACTAGAAGCAGAGACACTATAATCCTAAAATCTTAGGTACAATCCAAGCTGAAATTCAGAAAATGCTGGATGCAAGGATCATTTTTCCTATCCATCACAGTACCTGGGTGGCAAACATTGTACCAGTACGTAAGAAGAATGGTGAGATACGCATATGCGTAGAATTCCACAACCTGAATCAGGTGTCCTTGAAGGACAACTACCCATTTCCCATAATGGATTAGGTTTTTTAGGCAGTTACTGGATTTAGAAATGCTTTCCATGCTTGATGGTTTTTCAGGCTACAATCAGATTGAAGTCTTGCCCAAAGACCAATTCAAAACAGCATTCACTACCCCCTTGGGGTACATTTACTTATAGCAAGATGCCTTTTGGTCTGACCAACGCTGACGCCACTTTTTAGTGGGCCATGGACTTTGCATTTAAAGGAATGATGGGAAAAGTCATCGTAGTCTACTTAGATGACTTAACTGTATTCTCTAAACAGTGAAATGATCATTGTGATCATTTGGAGCAAGTATTGATTAGATGCCGAGAACATGGAATCTCACTAAATCTAAAAAAGTCTGTTTTCGGAGTTACAGAGGGAAATTTGTTGGGAGACATTGTAAGCAAGAAAGGAACAAAGATAGATGCCAAAAGGGTTAAGGTTATTCAGAGCCTTACTTTACCCACAAGCAAAACTGGTGTTCACTCTTTCTTCGGAAAAGTGAATTTTCTTAGGCATTTTGTCCCCGAATTTGCTAAAAAGACTCACCACATATCAAACATGATGAAAGGGTCACCAACTTTCTGGTGGAGTGAAGAAGGAAAGAAGTCATTCGAAGATATAAAAGTCTTCGTTTGCTCACGCACTAGTCCTGGTATGTCCCGATTTCTCCAAATATTTTATCATGTATAGCTATGCATCTGAGCATACTGTATCAGCTATCTTAATGCAAAATAATTCTAAAGATGTTGAATCCCCGATTGCATTCATGAGCTCTCCTCTCAAGCCTCACGAATTAAAGATGTCTCAGTTGGAAAAACATGCCTTCACCATGGTCAAAGTAGTCAAGAACTTTAGGTATTACATTTTAAATTCCTATAGAACGGTACTGGTCCCTGACACGACAGTCAAGTCAATCCTAACTCAACAGGAGTTAGGGAGTTTGCGAGGAAATTGGATTGCAAAATTCCAAGAGTATGATCTAGATATAAAACTGACTAAGTTGGTAAGGGGCAAGGGCCTATGTCAACTTATGGCTGAAAACCAAGATTCAGAAAACTTTGAGGAAAAGAATAATTGCACCAAGGGAGCACAAAGCCAGCCAGAGAAAGACGATTCACTACCCATGGTTCTATTTATCGCCACGAATGATGAATGGTATTTTGATATTGCTTTTTTTATCACTTATGGTGAGTTTCCAGCTCATCTGACTTCAAAGGAGAAGCATGCTATAAATCTTAGAGCAGCCAGATATGTCGTCTGGGATGATGGTTTATACAAACGTGGGATAGATGGCATCTTCTTGTGATGTGTCGACAAGCCGCAGCAGATAAAGCTCTTAGAGAGCTTTCATGATTCAGCATGTGGTGGTCAATTCTCCTCTTCAGTGACAGCTCACAAGATCATCCAAGCCAGGTACTATTGGCCAACATTGTTTTAGGATACAGTCACCTAGGTAACAAAATGTGAACTCTGCCAACAATTTGTTGGCAAACCAAAATTGGATACTTTTCCCCTCAGGCCGGTCGTTATTGATGAGCCATTCAGACAGTGGGGAATCAAATTTATCAGAGCACTCCATCCCCAATCGAGTGCTACACATAGTTACGTCCTAAGAGAAACAGATTACTTCACGAAATGGGTGGAGGCCATACCTGTCAAACATTCCACTTTCGAGGTTGTTTGTAGTTTCATTAAAGAGAATATCATTGTAAGGTTTGGTGTTCCAAGCAAGATTGTTGTTGATAATTCTTCCAACTTCTCTTTATGAGAAGTTATTGGTCTTTGCTATGAATATGGAATAACTTTGGATCATGCCTCAGATTATTACCCTCAGGGAAATGGTCAGGCAGAATCCAGTAATAAAAACCTAGTGACCATCATACGGAAGCTAGTTGATGAGAATCAGTGAATGTGGCACAAGTCATTATACGACACTTTGTGGTCAGACTGCATTACTCCAAAGAGGTCTCTCGGCATGTCACCTTTTCAAGTGTTATATGAAATCGACGCCGAGCTTCCCATTTCTACAAAACTTCCTGCTCTGCACTTGGCACGAGTGATTAAAGATGAGAGTTTCCAAAATTCTCTTGAGAATAGGATCATGTATCTAGCCGAACTTGAAGAAAAAAGAGTAAGGGTGGTCGACAGGATCACTGACCATCAGAATCAAGTCAAAATATTGTTCGATAAAAAAGCTAAGTGAAGAAAGTTCCAGGTGGGAGACCTCATCCTTTTGTGGCACAAACGAAGAGAGCCGAAGGGCATGCATGGAAAATTTGATTCCATGTGGAGAGGGCCTTTTAAGATCAAGCAGTTAAATGTAGAGAATAGCTTCTATCTCTCATATCTAGATGGAACCGAGCTCCCACTTCCCTAAAGTGGGCAGCATCTGAAGATCTTCAAGAAGTAGATCTTGCTCTCTTCTTTGTATAGTTTTCTTTAGTTGTGTGTTTATTTTTGTCGTGTGTTTGCTTTTGTATGTTGTGTGTTTTCCTTTTCGTCGCCCTTGTTTTTGACTCTGTAGCCCAATGGATAGGCACATATAGATATGGGATTCTCTACCTTTGAGTTCTGCTCAAAGATAGTCCCCAGAAAGAGCCAGTTGTTATCCCATAAAATTGACAAGGGAAATTTTACAGGTAACCCTACCAAATTTTGTTCTGGTCCCTCGTCAGGGACCCCTCTGTGTTTAGAATGTTGCAAAGTCCCTTTCCAGAAAACCTAGTCCTCCGAACTTAGTCATTTTGACCCTCTTTTGGCAGGGCGCACCTTTTATCCGTGTAACACAGATTAAACCTGCGCCCTCTTCATTTCTTTTGGCGCACCATTTTATGTGTCGACACATGTTTTGGTGCACCTTCCCATGTTGCACCTTTTTTGCGTGTGCCAAGGCGCATGCGCCTTCATGTTAACACATCAATTATTGCACCGTGTTTTGATGTGTTAAAGGGTGCAGAGAATGAAGTGTTGACAGTCTTAAACTTGTGCCAGAGGCACAAGTATTTTCGTGTTGACACACGTTTTGGTGCACCAAAGGGCACACCATTTTACTTGTCGACACATGTTACGGTGTGCCTCTTAAAAAAAGTGGTTGTCACATTTATTGCACCTTTGCCTATATATAGGTGCACCTGCCCTATCACTTTCACAATTGAAAACACGTGATATTTTATTCCTCTGCACCTGTTAGCATGCCTATCATCCTTGTGTCACATTCGTGGACCCCGCTTCGTCTCTTACATTCTATATATTCTGAGTAAGTGGTCCTTGTTACTCTCGTGTTTTAAGTTTTTGCTATTGGTTATTGAAGGAGGGATGAATGAATATGAGAAACCCGTTAAACCCTCCTACCATTCTTGTAACTTTCCCCCCAAACCATTTTCATCCTCTTTCCAAATCTGCTGGTCAGGAGGGCTCTGCCTCAAAAAATCAACCTAGATCTCCTTGCTGTGCCCCCTTCACCATCTGAATACCTGAAGAAAAAGGCTTAAAACATATGCAAACCCATCAGGGAAAGAAAGAAAACTTGGAGGCTCGTACTATACTGAATTTTCCTCTTGGCACATTCACCTTTCCTGCTGCATAAAATATAGTCGCGCCAAGAAGGCACACTTTTCTTGCTTGCAACACCCAATTAACCTACGTCCTTTGGTACACCAAACTTTCATGTTGCATAAAAAATACTTGCACCATGGGTACACCCTGCCCCCATGCAACACCAACATTCCGTGCGCCAAATATAAAATTACATAATGGTGCAAGTGCATACCCTATTACAGGAACACAGTGTTATGTAGACTTTCCCTGTGCTTCGCCAAATTCTCCTTTTGCACACAGAAGGATAGTGCAACATGCATTTATCCTACACCCTTTGGCACACCAAAATTTTATGTTGCATAACAAATGCATGCGCCATTGGCGCACCCTGATTCCATGCAACACTCAGTTTATCTGTGCCTAGCATAACCTTGTATAGATGGCACAGGCGCATCCCCGCTTATAATAACACGATGTTATATGCAGTATTCATACACCCTGCGCCCTTTGGTGCTGATTTGTTCCCTGTAACACTCCAAATCAGTGTGGCATTCTGATAGCTTTGCAGCCTACAATATTTATGTGCCCTACGCCCTGAGGCATTAAAATTGCTAACTCCTCATTCTATTCTGTAGTGCTTTAATGGAATACCTGACATCTAATATGGCTCTTTGGTGTTGGACTTCTCTTCTTCTTCTTGTAGATCAACAACTGAACTCAAAGCTACATATTTTTACATCAAGAAAGAAGCCAACCAAGTCAAAGGGTAAGGCTAAGCTTACTAAAGAAGAAATGAAATACAAGTACCAGAGGGTCAGAATGCCCGAGTCCTAGGTAGAATATGACCTGGATATAAGAGACTCTGAGCTTGATCACATCGACATGGAATATTTCTGGGCCAGAACTAGAAGAGTCACAGGAAGTCCTTGGATGGACAAACTAGTAGGTAGAGGACTACATTCTACCAAAGGGATCCCCGTCAGTGCAATAAATAATGAATTCATGATGGTAGTGGCCCGTTGCTACAACAAAGACACAAGGTGTGTCTAAAATGAAAAGGGCGAGGTCATAATCAACCTCACTTCCTGGCACTTTGAAATCATGCTAGGCATCCCTCACCACTGACACTTTGTGGCCGTAAACCAAGAAGACTGCACCAAGGCATGGGAGGATAATGAAGATTAGTGCATACAGCTCATGAATGAGGTATACCTAAAGAACAAGAAGGTGGTAACCAGATGGCCACAAGTTATTCACCGTAGTGACCTCTCCGAGGAATTGAGTAACACCATCACATTCCTGAGTAGAGTATTTGGGCTTTCTAACGTCCATTACTTTCACAAGTGGATGCTCAAATACCTTGAGACCATGAACAGGAATGTACCAGATCAACGCTTCGAGTGGGCGGAGATCATAAGTAGTACCATATACGAATAGCTCCAACAATTCACCATAATGGGGAGGTTCTACATGAACTCCTACATAGTTTATGTTGCAGCCGTAGAGAGGGACTATCCAGCATTGAGCCGATGTGGGGTTTGGCCCCAGGTTAGAATATATGAGTACTATCCAGAGCTGAAACTAGAGAACAACATATTGCAATTTACAAAGATCAATAATGCTTTCTTCTATGGCATCGTCTGCCTTTTAAGGCCAAACATGACTCACGGTTGAATGACCAAGAGCATTGTCACTACAACAAAGAAGTGGGGGGCCTTATTTACATAATTTCCCACCTTCACCTATCTCATGGTAGCTAACTTCTTGGGGGAACCCACCAGATTGCTGAGATATGCCGGCCCCAAGCTGATCCTGTTGGAGCTATCCAGGCAGCTCATGACATACCATGAGAAGTGCCTGAAGAAAAAGAAGGGTGGGACTCCTTTCCGCCTTACAGTGGGTATATACACATACATCTCTCACCACAAAGCCCAGGAAATGGTTGCCGAGCTATAACTACTCAATCTGAAGCACAACTTCCCAACGAGGCCCACTTTTGATCCAAGGAATTGCCTTCCCAAGGAAAAAATCAATCCAATCCATATTCCACAAATCGATGACATATATATCGACCTGTACTATGAGGTTGAACTTAGAAGGAAGGACCACTCCCGCTTGGCCCTGGCAGAGATCATTCAATACAGCATGGCCATTGTCCCAAAAGGTTATCAAATTACCGATCAAGAAGTTGATCAAGTGTATCTTGACACAGATGGGGACAACTGGCCATTTTCCACAATCGATAGAACAAAAGCACCCCAGACTATTGAAGAAAGGGTCAAGGAGACATTACAAAGAATAGAACACTAGTGTAGAATGAATGGCCTCATCTACCTTCGGTTATATTTCACTACGTCTCCATTAGGTAACACACCTATCAAGCCAAATCATCTACCAAAGGTCAAAGGCAAGGACAAAGAGGGCAAATCAATCTCTGCTCAAGAAGGAGCCCTTAAAAGTCCTCCTTCCACTGCACAAGAATAGGCTGTAAGCCTAGTATCCCCAGAAGAAGAAGCAGTGGAAGGTGTTATGATGGGCACATCCACTCAGGGTGTCACCACTACTACAACTACTGAGGTCCCTTCTATCCCTTCTCCCTCTCCTCCTTCTCCTCCTCGCTTGACCCAAGTTACCATTCCTTTGGTCATGTCCTCTCCCCCATCTTCTGTTGTTCCCCTTTCCTCTTCCTCCATCTTGTCCTCTCTCACGGAGCTTTCCCCCACCATTTCTTCTCTCATCACTCAGCTCCATTCCATTCCTGCATCTACTTCCCCTGCAGTGTCCTTTAATGAGCACTTCGATGGCCTTTCTGTTAATGCTGCCACCAAGTGTCTCTACACATTTACCCTCATCCACTACAGCTGCTCCCTTTTCTACCTCTGGTCCCATTCCCTTAAGTCCAGCATGGATCTCCCAACATCTGAGCCAGCAAAAGAGGAAAGTCCCTATCGCACCAATGGACTTCTCTGTCATCCCGGGAAAGGGGGCTAAGAAGAAAAATCCTATAACCCTCTTCTCTCATAGTGCATCAGGGGAAAGAGTGATGGAGATTGCATATCCCAATCCTTTAAAGGGTAAAAAGGATCTGTCTCTGGCAGATTATACAGTGACCCAAGTCACAATGGGAACATCTTCAGAAAGTCTTCAAGGATAGGCCCTATCTCCAGTGGATTCCCTTTGCAAGAAACTTCAAGAAGCAAAGGAGGAGAAAAGGTTGCTAAAGGAACAAAACAAAAACCTTCTCCATGCCCTGTAGAAAATGGGCAGTGCACCTCCTACAACTGCCATGGAAACTCCTGAGGTCCTAAGTCAGGACAAGATAAACGAGTATGCCAAAATTGGCAAACAAGGTATGGAAGTTTCTGCCTGGAGGGATCAAATCCTCAAAGACAATGAGGATGTAATACTAAAGTTCACCAAGTTGTATCAGAACATTAATCAGGTGAACAAAGATCTCCAGGTGATTGCATGACCTATCTCTGAGGAGTTGGACCATGTAAGGATGTAACATGAAACTTTCAAGAAAATCCTCAACTGCTCAGTCGATGATCTAGTAAAATTTGGTGTCTTTAGTCACCCCAGGGTACCCAGCAAGATCCTTGCTGCGTTAGATTACCGAGTCGACCAGATGGAGTTCATCCTATAAAGGATTGATAAAGTCAAGGAGGAAGCCCTAGATGCAATGCATCAAATGGAGCAAATCATTCTGAGAATGTATCCGGGTTTGCTTACTCCTACTTTCACCTTGAGGAAGGTAGACGAAACTATCTGGATCTTCAAATAGATCATCTCGTAAGGGTTAGGACTAGAAGCCACTTTTGACACCAAATGCATCAACAACCTTCTGGCTTGCTGTGACTTTGTGGGGTTCCTAATGGAGGTGGGAAATGAATATTTAAAACTCCTTGAAAAACTCAGAGATGAGTGGGAGACCTATGAGGTCATCGGTGATCATACGAAGGGTCCTACTCAGGATCAACTTCAACCCATGATAAGTAAATTCATGGAATATCAGACCCAGTTCCACATCATCTCTCCTGAGGAATAGCAAAATCAGGATACCCCCTTTCAACCGTGAGATGATGATGAATAATTTCCTCCTCTTGGCTTCTTTTTGTAAATATCTAAGAGTATGTTGGTACAAACAATGACCTCATCCATGTTACATCATGGGATGATGTCATCCAACAAGTTGCCAAAAGTCAACATTGAATTTTAGATATTTTGTAGATATTTTGTAATTAAGTTGTTGTTTCCCATTTGCCTTCTTTCTTCTCCTTCTTCTATATATACTTGGATACTTGTTGTATTCAGTGGTGGACATTTTTTAGATGAAAAATAGAAGTGAGAAGAAAAGGCTTTGTACTTTTTGTAACAAAAGAAAAAATTCATACAAATATTAAAGAATTTGTGCTGAATATGTGTGTATTGGGAATCTGATCTTTCTTATGTCAGATCTATGCGTTTATCCTATTTCTATTTTTTTGTCATTTGTTCATCAGTATTGCTCTGTTCGTCTATGCAAGTAGGTTTGGCTCTATTTACTACCATCCCAAAACATAGACCCTCTGACCTTTCTGCTTTGGAATTCTTTTCTTTTGTCCCTTCAGATCTATCATATCTCCTCTTCTCACTTCTTTTCCTTCTTTCCGCAGTCGGAAATAACCCAACTAGGACGAGATCCCAAACCCCCTGAAGGTAGAATACTGTAAGAATTACACAGGTTCCTGCTGGTAGAATAACAATAAACCAGTTTCACTTTATTGTCTCAAAGAGGGGCTATGCCCTGCACACTGTTGGCTCATCTATCCATAGATCTACTCTCACGACAGATTTTCAGACCAACAAGGCGTTATGCCAAAGGGGTTATGCTCCAATTGAGTAGATAGGGATGTAGCCTTTTCCGAAACCTAGAATATAGTGTAATGTGGAGTGGTGTTTTTTTAATCTTTCTTAGTTTAAATGTGGTTTTAAGTAGCTCACCATTTGGAAACCTATATGAAAACACATGTTAGTGAGTTCTTGTTTTGTCTTAGCTCCTCCTTTCTTTGACATGTGATTTTAGTCCTACATACCAAGATTAGTAATTTTCCAAAAAAGATCATGATATCAGAAGAGATTTTGCATGTTGCTTTTGATTCCTAAGATCACCAAAAGGTGCGAAGGAAGATCATACGTAACGTGAAAAATCAACTAAAATAAGTTTATGGAAAAATACATCTTTGTAAAATTTCAAGTTCATTTTAACCAATTTTGAAATGTCCATCCATTAGGAATGTAAATTAAGTGTTTTTGAAGCAAATACAAGGGTTTTGAAAGTGTTTTCAGTTCCCAAGATCACCTAGAAGGTGTGAGGGAAGAGCATACACACTTCAAAAAACCTCTATCAACTAAGAAATGAAACACTCCTAATTTAGTCAAAAATAAGACCAAAATAACCCTGCAAACAACTGATTAATGTCACAAAACCTTTCAAATTTTTAGATTGGCCAAGAAAAAAAAAGAGTTAAAGATACATTAGAAAATTACTATTTTTAATAATATAAACCATTAATTTTTTGTAAGTAAAAATCCTAATATTATGTTTCCATTGCATAGTTCACTTCAATACCTTTCCAACGCAACAAAAACAAAATTGTTTTAAGCTCGGGAGTAAATGTTATGGCCTTTGAAAGATTGGTGCTAAATACAATATGACACAGATGCACCCCACTACTAACATGTGTGTGCCTATTTCAACACAGACACACCTAGAATGACACCTATGCGTACCCCCTATAAAATCTACAAAAATCATGGAATTTGAAAATTTTCAAAAGAAAACAAGTTAAAGGTTAGCCAAAGAAGCCTATTTTTAGCTCAAACCCACAAAATATACATTATTAATGATGATTTAGCCTACTTTAAAAATCAAATAATTTAAATAACAAGTTATTTATCCTAAAAAGCATGAAAGTGGTTAGAAAACTGAAAATAAATAGCTTAAAAAGACTCCATTAATGGATGATGGACTTCATGTCCCACCAGGCGTGCCAATTATATGCAATGAAAAGTTACAAAAGATATGGAATGAGGCTAAAGAACCTCAAATATTTTCTTTACTCATCCATTCACTATAAGATTAGAGCTAAACAAGAAACTATCTATGTATATATACATTTGAAATAAATATTCAAACCCTAGCATATATACTACTCTCTACTCCATGAAATATTAATGAAAGTGAACCTATTTAGATTATAAGCAATCAAAATATTTCTTGTTTACTCTCAAACATAGTGAAGAGATCTCTCCAAGTTCACTACATGGAAAAACTTTAGATCTTCCCTTACTAACTATATTTGGAATGGATGGATGTGTAGACACCAAATTTGGGTCTTACGACACACTGTACCCCATATCTCGTCCCGCAACCTAACCCTACCTCATCACCTGAACCTTACACACCTAATGATTTATTAATTACCTTATAATTAATAAATCCACATCTCTAATCCTACCACCTCACCTCACCACCTCACCATGACCTAGCCCTAACCCTAAACTAACTTAATTAAGACCTATAACTTGGTCTAAACCCACACCCATGACTCATCACCCCTCACCCACATCAAAACAAACCTAATAATGACTTGACCAAGCCCACAACTGACTCCCTAGGGAGAAAAGGAGGGAAGGTTGGCTATTTTACTAAAAATAGCCAACTTTGACCTAACCGACATCGGTTCCTACTCGACCGTCCATCGGTTACGTAACCGCCATCGGTTCCCTGTTAATGACCTCCCCCAACCAAAAAGAAAGGATCTGGAATTCATTTGCAAGACAGAGACAAGTGAAGAAAAGAGAAGAGGTTGCAGAGAAGAGCATCAAGCCGAAGACTGCAACTGAGCCACTGGATCGCTGTCACCCTCATTCAAGCATTGGAAAAGACTGAGGATAGCTTCATCAGCTCACTTTTCCAATACCGGATCATCCCAACTAAGCCTTACTGTCACCACCACATTCCTTGGACCTGAATCTTCATCAAGAACAAGTAAGTAGTGTCTTGTATGTTTCTAAACACCATTTCTTGAACTTTTTGATTGATAGTAATTATAAGCTCACTCCTAGATCTACCACCTACCAGCACCCTGCACTTAACCTTCATCCATACATCCTTGTATTGCCCAGAAGATAGTTTTATCACTCTCTGAGTCTTCCCCATCATCTCACTATTCCCCTCAACCATCCACCAGTCTTAAAAACCCCACAATCACCCTACAACCAACCTCTACCCAGAAGCACCTAGATTACTGACCCTACCGGTGTCGGTTATCCCCTACCGGTAGTGGTTCTCTAACCGCGGTCGGTTATCCAGTGACCGGCATCGGTCACTGTGACTTATACCCAAAACCTTCCTCTCACCTATTTGTCTCCTAACAACCTCAGATCCAGTCTGTCTATCCCTGTAACTTGAGCTGAACATATCAATAACCAGTGACCAAACAAACAACATGACATTTTATTATTGGTAGTTTAGTCTCTATTGCTTTGTAACGAGGTACCTAAATCATGATTTCGCAATAGCTTCTTTATTATCATTTGCATTAATTTGTATTAAAAGGGAACTGACCACCTTCGAAAGGAAGTCTAATATTTCCTGGGCCCAAGGCAGTTCCCTCATTTATTGTCTAACTAAAATCTGGTGGTCTTGCATTCTTATTTACAGGTAGTCCTTCCCAGACAAAAAGGAGTTCTTCACAATCGATCTGATCTCTCTACGGTACGCGCACACCTTCCCAACATTCAATAGGTATTCCTCCTAGCCCTAACCCTTATCTGTTTCTCAAGAGAATGAAAGGATAGAAGCAACTCTATTCCGGAACGGAAACATTCTATGCGAAACATTTTGGCACGCCCGGTGGGACCCTTTTTGGGTTTCTTTCTTTCTTGCTTGCTTTCATATAGGGAGCATACTTGCTATTTTCTTCTTCTAAATATTCACAAAATATTTTGTCATTTTGGTAAAAGAATTTGTCTTTCTTTGGAATCTTTGAACTAGTGAAAGTCATCTTCTTTGCTTCATCGAATATCATTTTCGATTTGGGTTTAAAACACGTGCATCACATTCTTGCTTGCTGTTTTTAATTCTAGTGAACGTAGATTAAGTAACAGGTCATACACGTGGGGGTGATATCCACGGTATTGACGAGAAATTAATCTTACTCTCACTACACAACACATACCAAATCACATCATAATCAACACAACAGCTCAAACATCCCCCCTTTTCCGCGGTATTCCTCCACCCGATTGAGGTAACCTTATGAGCCAAAACAAACTTGACATCTCCCTTAGGTCTCTTTGTTTAGGATTGACATCATCTGGCATCTAAGGCATAAGCCCAAAGTGATTAAAACTAATCCTAGGGTTAGTCTATTGATTTGCTTGTGCATCTTGCTTGTTTTTAGTTCTATGTTTTCTGTCATACACTGTTTCAGTAATCACTTCAAGACAGTTTGGTAGGTATATTAAGCATTGTTATCCCCAAACCAGCAGCTTCTTACATCCTCTCTTTTCTTTCACAGTGACCGACACCGGTCCCATACTACCGACATCAATTAACTGTCGCCGGCTACATTCTGACCGACATCGGTTATCTAGACCGATATCGGTTACTGTGTTTAACAGTTCTTGACAAACCAACAACCTATCAATTCCAACATTTTGTTGCTGTTTCTGTTCCTGATTGATTAAATCCCTACTGTGTCCTCTTGTCCATGGTTGTTATATTACCTGGAAACAAGCTGCAGCCATGGTTTCCCATGCATGTTCCGTGCCTTTGCCTGAGTCACCCCCTTCGCATCCTATGGGGGATCCTACGGATACCAGTAATTTTCCCAAGATCCCTGTAGGAGATAAGGAATTTGCCAAATTTTTGGATGCTAATCCTAGCACCGTACAATATTATTTGTCTCATACCCCTGACCGTGCACCCGACGGTCAACTCCTCATTGGTATGCCTATTAGTATCACCACTCACTTAGCCCCTTCCCCACCTAATAACTCCACCTCACCATCTTCATCCTTAGCCCCGTCTCCCAACTCAGTAGCTTCGGTGGTTCATACTGCACCACTTGGTTTTCCTCTGGTTAATCTGGGACCCCACATATCACTACCGTCCACTGCCCCTACCTCATCTCTCTCGCAGGTTGCCTCTTTCATAACTTGCTCTCTGCCACCTATACACACGAGCTTTCCCTCACAAGTTCCGCCCACCTTTTCATTTCCACAAATTCATCCGGTGGCCTCAACCTCTTATATAGGACACCCTTATTCGGCTGCCCCAACACATTCATCACCATTATCTTATCAACATTCAATCCCACCACTGTCTAGTAGCGGCTCTTGGACCAATCCTCCTCTGTTTACAATGACAGCATCATCATCTAACCCCACCAATGACTTAATCAAACAGATGATGGACAAGATGCAAAATCTTGAGGCTTCTGTTTCAGGAAGTCGTAGCACCCTGACATACGAGAAAGTTTGTCGGGAGCCTATTCATCCTTCTGTCCCCCTTCATACATATCCTCCTCAATGGGAATTACCAAAATTTACTCGCTTTAATAGTAAGGAGGACCCTCAACAACACTTGCGATCGTTCAGACATGCCTGCTATCTGATTGCTCATGACGATGCCTTACTACTCCGTACCTTTCCCATGTCCTTATCAGGACCTGCCTTGGAGTGGTATAGTGCTTTAACCCAGCATTCAATCTTCTCCTTTAACCAGTTAGCCCAATCTTTCTTGGATCACTTCTCCATCAATATTGCCAAGAAAGTATCCATTACCGACCTCTATGCCATCCGACAATTTGAAGACGAGTCTATCGCAGATTTCGTTGGACGATGGCGGGGCCTCATCAACCAACTTACTTATGCCTTACCTCAGGCCGAGCTCATCAAACTCTTTACGTGGGCCTACGCTAAACACATTTCCCCCACCCTTCAAATTCAAACTTTCCACACCTTTGATGAGGCCTTTACTATGGCTCGGAAACTAGAGATTCGAGCCTTAGAGGAGGAGAAATTGAGGTTACGCAACAAAAGCTCAAATTTCCAGACTCAAGACTCTACCACCAAACCCAACACCACCAACTCTCACGCATCCGCTGCTTCGAAATCAAAGAGTGCAGTACACGCGGTGATGGTCAAATCCCAAGCACCGTCTAATACCCCGCCAAAAGCCACCTATAAGTATAAAGCCAAGCCCATCAACTACACTCCCTTGGGAGAAACTTATGGTGTGATCTTAGACAAATTGCTTAAAGTAGGAGTTATCACCTTGCCTCCTATTAAACCTCACTCCGGGTTTGATTCCACCCATGCCATACCTTCTTGGTATAAAGAAAATGACTTCTGTAACTTCCATCGCGTGAAGGGACACAGTCACGAAAACTGCAAGATGTTGAAAAACATAGTGCAGGAAATGGTTGATGCAGGGGATATAACTCTTGATAATCCTAATGCCCCCAGCTAATCGAAATTTAAAAATCTTCAACAAACCATTTCCAAACCATGCATCTAATAGTAACACAAATCAAGACACCTCAGCCGAGGAGAAGAGTGTGCATGAGATCCATGTGATTTTCAACTCCCAACCCAGGGCTTCCATTGAGGAAATTCTGAATCAAGCTTCTTCACCAACGCAGGAATTTTTTCGCCCCCTTCTCCTTCATCAGGACAAGAGGATAGTCCCGCTATTCCTTTACCCATAAAGGAATTAACCGCCCAGAGTTCTCTTCTCACAAATGAACCTTCTTACACCACATCCCTGCAAGATTGTGAGCGGATGTTATCTAACTTATCTATTTCCCAAACATCTCCTTCCACCACTCTTGCTGCAACAGAAGAAGGCTTGCCACTTTTTCTGTCACCCTTAGAGGAGAAACCCCTTGAGCCTACATCACCAAACTCCTCAATCATGATGGATCCCCTCGAACATGCCCTCCTACCTATTAGTTCTTCATCACCTAAATCTTTCCAGCGACCGGTTGACCTCTTAGCACCCATTGATACAGCACCTCATTTACCCCCTGTATCACACCCACAGTGGACCGGAATCACAACCCACCTCTCTTCCATACCAAAGTTCATGTTCACACGTGAAGACTGTTATCCCCCAGAAGATAGATGAGTCCTATGGGAGCGTTTGAGTACACCATGCTCTACTCAAATGCAGATGACTAATCCAGACACCTCTACCATATACCCGAGGTGTTTACAAAAGCTCAAAATGCCTATGTCCTCATCTTCACCCCCCTCATCTCTACCGAATACCTCATCCACCTCTATTAACCTAACCAAACCTTCCCCTATGCTTGGGACTTCACCAATACCCAGCCTAACACACCCACCTAAACGGTTAGATTTATCCAAAAATAAAGCCGTCCATCCACCTAGGAGACAGACCCAATCTCCTCAAGTCCAATCTATGCCTCTGTCACAACTAAAACCCTCGCCATCACACCTACCTTCTATATTGGGACCTCACCCCTCCACCTTGTCTCAATACATCATACCTCCTGCGTTTTCTTTAAAATGACCTGCACCTTCTGCACCCATACAGAGATCCACGGGTGTATCAACACCGTCACCCCAAGTATCCTGTCCACCTACCAACCCTAAACAAACTCCATCATCAAAATATTTGTTTGTTGTCACTCCTCTTTCCCCGTGGTTGTTTCCTGGCCACCACATCATCTATGGCCTCATCATCTAACCAGCTAAACATGACTTCTGCGCCGAAGAAGCCACGTTTAGTTAAATCCAATTATCAAAACCCCTTGTCTAAACCACCACCCGTACGAACCAACCATACCCAACCATTACCAAAACCCACCCAATCAATAGCCTCATCTTCCTCTGACTTTGACCCGCTCAAAGGATCTTACGCCAAGATCCTTGATATGTTGGTGGAGAATGCGACCATTTCCCTACCCCCACTCAGACTCTATGATCCATCTAAACCTCGACCTATAGGTTATGATGAGTCTAAAATCTGTGCTTACCATCGCACACCAGGACACGATGTAGAAGGATGCAAAGCTTTGAAAGCCATCCTTCGCCAGTCACCTATCTCGGATAGACAGCCTAAGAAAGACAATTTACGGAGAGAGAAGCCCCTAGCTTTGATTCCTTCTCCTATACCACCTATCCCCGCCTCGCCAAAATCTATCATCATTGCAACCCCACCTCTCGAGAACAATGACTTATCCCTGCCATCTTCCTCCTCTCGTATCCATGAGATCAACATGATTAACATTGCTACTCGAGGTCAGAAAAACAATGGAAAAGCTAAAGAACGCATACCTGCGGCCTCTCTTTCTCCTTCTGCCATCCCGATCGCACCACCACCAAAAGTGGTCATTCGTGGACCTGCCTATCCCATCTCTGATGGAGTTTCCCACCGCACCATGATCAAACAACTTCACCAATCTCCTGTCAAAATGACACTCTATGATCTCATTCAAACATCTGAATCGCATCGACAAGCTTTAATTGAGATCCTTCAAGGGATAGAGGTCCTACCTAACGAAACCTTTCCCGTCGCTTCCATTTTAACACCCAACCATGTCGCTTCTCTCACCAAACAACCTACCTCCACAACCACTTCGGTCCCTGTACAGCAAGCCGCTGCTGTCAGTTTCTCCGAAGACGAAATTGTCGTCTTTGGTGCAGAAGAACCTGACCCCGCTCTTTTCATCTCGGCTTATGTCCGGGACATCCAAGTACGTCGTGTTATGATTGACGGGGGTGCTAGCCTAAACATCATCTCTTCCAAAGCCTTCCAACAAATGAATATCCCTTCTAGCTGCATGTGTGCCAACCCCACCATGTTGCATTCATTCAATGATGCTATTACTTCTACCTTAGGCACCGTGATCCTTAACATTCATGTAGGGCCACGTACCTTACCCGAACTCTTCTACGTCCTTGAGGGAGAGTTCCAATACAACATGTTGCTAGGCCGCCCTTGGATCCGGGCTATGGGATGTGTTCCCTCCACCTTACATAGATGCATCAAATTCGAGTATGAGGGGAAGTCATACACCGTCAAAGCTGACGCTTCCCCCTTCAAAACCTGCAATATGTTATATCACCCTAATGATGTGCTTGTACCAGTCAAGGCACCCATTGATCCAGCCCAACCATCTACTTCAACTACGCCCCCACCATCCACCTTAACCACACTCACACCTTTGACCAATGAATCCACCACCGTGAATACCACTTCTTTCCCCGCGGACAACATCCCAACTTCAGATCCCTTGGTAGATGTTTTTCAACGCCTTACGCTAGGGGAGTATCACCTATATAATGTTAGCACTTTCCATACCCCACAGGAGTATGGACAGTTACATGCGCATCCTACCTACGACCGTCGTGTGGGGGAGGTGATCTCCTACGGACCACCTAATTGCCACACCAACCTAACGTATGGGGGTGTCGACGCACCCTCCATTACCCCTGAACCTCCCCTTGGTGTGGTTCCCTTCCAATCTGATTTTCAATATCTAACAAATCATCGTTTCGCCCTCACCTTCTTGACTCGCTGTGCTTGGAAAGGTTTTGGTTTCGGTCTTTATGAACAAGGCCGACATACAATCATTCCCGTGACTACACGCAAACACAAAGATCGTAGTGGTCTTGGATTTTCTGAAACACTTACACCAAAGAAACCTCGTGTCAGTTGTATCCGGGAAGACAACGACATTACCTCTTCTGAACCATCATCACCTATTTTGCCATCTTCACCCACAGAGTCGATAGACCCTGAATTTATCCCTCCTAACTTTTTTTTTCGTAAATGCTATCTTCCTGGGTCCTCTCACTTATCAACATGATAATGAGGACCCATCTTCTCTTCCCCTTCTGTATCCAGACATGATCGAAGAAGACTCACCTTCAATTAATGTTGTTGAGTGCCAGGATGACGACTCCATCCTCACTTACCTTGGCGCGGACGACTCTTATATTCAACGTGCCTTACCATCTGAAACTCAAACCATGTTGAATGAATCGACTATAGAAATCAACATCCACACAGAGGACGATCCTCACATTGTGAAGATCAGACAATCTCTTAACGCATCAGAACAAACTGCCTTCACTACCTTCCTCCATGCCCGCAACCAAGCTTTCGCTTGGTCCTACGCTGACATGCCAGGAATCGATCCTGACATTGCTGTCCATAACATTACTCTGAAACCCGACTCCAAACCAGTTAAACAGAAACTGAGAAAAATGCATCCACGCATTGCCCTCTTGGTCAAAGAAGAGCTTCAACGACTCCTTTCTGTTTCCTTCATCTTACCTATTGACTATCCTCAATGGATTTCTAACATCGTACCTGTCACTAAAGCGACGGGGGGACTTCGGATATGTACGGATTTCTGGGACCTTAACCTCGCTTGCCCAAAGGATGACTTCCCCCTACCTAGTATTGATCAACTTGTTGATCTCACTACAGGCCATGAGATGCTTTCTCTCATGGATGGCTTCTCGGGCTACAATCAAATTTTGGTAGCCCCGGCCGATCAACATAAAACCACCTTCATTACTCCTTGGGGAACCTTCTGCTATCGTGTCATGCCGTTTGGCCTTAAGAATGCTGGTGTGACCTATCAGCGGGCTATGACTTACATTTTTCATGACATTATGCACACTATCCTTGAGGATTATGTCGATGATCTTCTTGGAAAATCTAAACATCGCAGTGAACATCTCGATGTTTTAACCATTATTTTCGATCGCCTGTTACAATATTGTGTTTGTCTTCAACCAAAGAAATGTGTCTTTGGTGTCCTTTCAGGAAAACTCCTTGGTTTTATCGTCTCTTTGCGTGGCATTGAGGTCGACCCAGCTAAAGTCCAAGCAATCCTAGAAATGCCCCCACCCACTAACCTCAAACAATTGCGTAGTTTGCAGGGAAAACTCCAATCTATCCGGCGTTTCATTTCACAACTCTCGGACCGATGTCAACCTTTCCATCATCTCCTTAAAAAAGACATTGTCTTTCAATGGAGCGAGGAATGCCACCAAGCCTTTGAGGCTCTTAAAGCCTATCTCTTGCAGCCACCCGTGCTTGTCCCACCTCAGGATGATCACCCTTTCTACCTTTACCTTTCTGCCACTGACCATGCTGTAGGAGCCATGCTCGCACATCATGACTCCAAGCATCGAGAACAAGCCATTTATTACATAAGCCATACTTTTGCGGATTACGAGACTAGGTATACACATGTAGAAAAGTTGTGCCTAGCCCTATCATTCGTGGCCACCAAACTCCGACATTACCTCCTGAATCACAAAACTTTTTTCATCACCAACGCTGACCCCATCCATTATATGTACGCCAAACCTCATCTAAACCAACGCATCACCCGATGGCTTATGCTCCTCGCCGACCTCGACCTTGAGTTTGTACACCAGAAATCAGTCAAAGGACAAACTATCGCAGACCAACTCGCGGAAGCCCCTTTACCTGGGGAACAATTTACCAATTTTACTTTCCCTGACGAACTCATCGCAACTCTTTCACTCAGTGAGGTGTCGTATCCAATGACCCTCTTCTTCGATGGATCCAAATGCCAGCACGGCGGAGGGGCAGGCGTGTTGTTCTCATTCCTCTTGATGCTGAACCTATGCCTCTTTCATTCTAGCTCAATTTCCCCTGCACTAATAATACAGCGGAATACGAGGCCCTTGTTTTGGGTCTCCAGGTTGCGTTACACTTAGGTGTAAAGTCTATTAACATTTTCGGTGACTCTCAATTGGTAGTCAATCAAGTTACGGGCATCTACCAATGTAAAA
Source organism: Taxus chinensis (assembly GCA_019776745.2). NCBI lineage: Eukaryota > Viridiplantae > Streptophyta > Pinopsida > Cupressales > Taxaceae > Taxus > Taxus chinensis. The sequence continues at coordinate 1,031,081,545 of CM034146.1, read as the reverse complement.
ATGAGGAACTTCAAAAGTACAAACATTACGTGGATTCACTTTTGACCTTATTTACTCATTATTCTATCCAAACCATTCCCCGCTCAACTAATAAATTTGTAGATACTATGGCTTTCTTGGCCTCACAAATTCCGGCCTCACCAACTGACTCAGACATATTTGTCTTGGTCCAACAACTCTTTGCCCCATCTTACTTAGTTCCGGATGTTTGTATGGTAAATAATGTATCTGCTGATTCGCAGGATACCTGGTATCACCAATTTCACGACTACCTTACAACCTCTGTTCTACCACCTGACCTTACTAGTAATGGAAAACGTGCTTTTCTTAAAAGTGTTTCTCATTATGTCATCATGGGGGGACTCCTCTATAAACGTGGCTTCGATGGTATCCTCCTTCGCTGTCTAACCAGCGCTGAAGTCGCTCATACCACCCAACAAATCCACGACGGACTTTGTGGCGGGCACTTTAGTGGCCTCGCCATGGCCAAGCGGATCCTTCACCTAGGATATTATTGGCCTACTCTCAATAAAGACTGCTGCGAATATGTTAAGCGTTGTGTTATGTGTCAACAACATGCCAACCTTCAACATACTCCTAGCCACCCATTACAGGTCGCACGAGATCTTTGGCCTTTCTCACAATGGGGTTTAGACCTTATTGGCGAGATTCACCCACCTTCTTCGCAGCATCACCGTTGGATCATCACGGCAACCGAATATTACACTAAATGGGTGGAGGCCGTTCCACTCATTTCAACCAAAAAAGAAAAAATCGTTGAGTTCATCAATCATCACATTATCTGTCGTTTTGGTGTTCCTCATCGCCTGATAACAGATAATGGAAAATATTTCAAAAATAAGTTGTTACAAGACCTTTGTGACAACTTTGGTATCAAACTTAGCTTCTCGTCACCCTACTATCCACAAGCAAATGGACAAGCCGAATCTTCTAACAAAACCTTAATCAAAATTCTCATGAAAGTTGTTAACGATTCTGGAAACAATTGGCCTGATCACATCCCCTTTGCCCTTTGGGCTTATCATACCAGCATTCGTACCTCCACTAATGCCACACCATTTTCTTTGGTATATGGTACCGAGGCTGTCTTGCCTCTCGAAATACAAATCCCCTCCCTAAGAATATCTCTCCAGGATATTCTCACCAATGATGATTTCCGCCAAGAGCGGTTAGCCCAATTAGAGCTTCTTGATGAGCGTCGTCTTACAGCTCTTGACCACCTTCAAATCTATCAAAAGCGCATCAAGCGTGCTTATGATAAGTGAATTCATGAGCGTACCTTTCAGATTGGCGATCTTGTCCTCAAAGAGAATCAACATGTGACCAAACTAGAAAAGAGCAAACGTGGAAAATTTGCTCCTAATTGGATTGGGCCTTACATTATCACTCACACTTATGGATCAGGCACTTACCGTTTAGCTTCGCTTAATGGTAAACCTGAGCCTGAACCCCTTAATGCCTTGCATCTCCGACCATTCTACTGTTGAATTTAGTGTTACATCACTTCTTATCTACCTTGCGCTCATCCCTTGAGCTCATTTACCACCTCATACAGTTTTTTTCGTGCATCTCAAAGTAGAATCAACCTCACGTGGTTTGATCATCACCTCCTCTTAAAGATGCCTTCCCCTTTTTAGTCTGGTCCATGACTTAAAAGTATCAAAATAACACGTTCTCAATTATACAATTATGGGATATTCTTGAGTCAAACTTCCTGCAAAACTAGATGCTTCATGCCAAACGGACATCTAGACCTCTAAGTTATACATAGACTGCTCCCTCGAAGGACAGCTATGTGCAATGCCACATCTGCTATTATAAATAGACTGCTCCCTCGAAGGACAGCTATACACAAAAACCACATCTGCTACTATAAATAGACTGCTCCCTTGAAGGACAGCTATACAAAGTCAGCCTCTATTAGAAGCTTCTCGCATTGATCAGCTTCGTGAAGACCTCAAGAACAACAAAATGCATATCCCATATAGACTTCCCGCATCGATCAGTCTATATCCAGAAAAATAAAAGTAATATTCAAAAGCACTTTTGAGTCATGGACTTGTCTATTCAGGTTTGGTTCTCTTTTGTCAGAATAATCACCTTATAACAAGTTCTCTGCACCCAGCTATACCATCCACCTCACCTCACCATTCTTCAAAACAACAAAACTCAAGGGACGTGACGTATATCCGATATATTGTGATTATACAACTCTTTTCACCTATCGAATTCTCACCTATGCAAGGTACCTAGGGATTCAAGCTCATCCTACGATAATACGTGGTTTGTTTTGCTCTTTTCAACTATGGGACACTTTTTCCTCTTTTACCCGAATCTAGGATTATGTGTTGACCTTAATCAGGACACGATTCCCTATGCTTGGGTAAGCTCAACCTCGCTTCACCTATACCCACACCAACACCGCCAATACCTTACCAACACCAACAACATTTCCCTACCAACATCAAACTTTTTACCAACCAACAAATTGCCTAACCACAACCAAATTGCCTGAATTCACCTCTCCCTGGTCCTAAGGGAGAACTACATCGGTCTGAGGCCCCTCCTTGCTTTGTGCAATGGGCTATGTAGGCAGCACTTAGGAGACATGGGGTCTCCAAGGTTAGCTCGACCATCCCCTACCATAACCTATCATGTGTTGTGTTACATTCCATTAAATTTGATAAATACCTTGGTCCAAGGGAGAACTACATCAGTCTGAAACCCATTCTTATTATTGATAAACTCACCTAATATAGCATATTTTACCATATCTTCGGTCATCGACCCAGGTTAGGCATCCTTACAACCCCTACTCACTCAATCCATGGCCCGACCCAACCAGGCCGCAACCAACACCAATCAGGCCTCTACCAACCCAAGGCCGTTACCAACCAATAAATCGGCCTGACCCAAGGCCCTCTGGTCAACCAATCAGCCCAACCCAAGGCCGTAACCAATCAATTATGTAGGCAGCACTTAGGCCTGACCCAAGGCCGCAACCACCAACCAATCGGCCTGACCCAAGGCCGCAACCAACCAATCGGTTACCTGCTTATTTTAACCTATCACTTGGCCTGCAACCCAATCCCGCAACCAATCACCAATCCCTACAAACCAATTAGCCCGACCTTTGCTAAATAGGCCAAGGCCGCCCAAAGCCAAACCCAATTGGCCCGACCCAAGGCCATTGGCCCGACCCAACCGCAACCAATCAATTGGCCCGACCCAAGGCCGCAACAAACCAACTGGCCCGACCCAAGGCCGTGACCCAAGGCCGACCCAAGGCCGCAACAAACCAATCGGCCCGACCCAAGGCCGCAACCAACCAACTCAACCTGACCCAACCACTTGGCCCGACCCAAGGCCGCAACAAACCAATTGGCCCAACCCAAGGCCGCAACCAACCAATCGGCCCGACCCATGGCCGCACCAATTAAGTACCTCGACCGAAGCCCGCAAATTATGATTCTATCCACCCATCATGTAGTTGTTTGTTCAATCGAGCTCACCTGTTCGTGTTTTAGCATGACTAAGATACTTGAATTGATCAGCCGACCAGCTTTGCCTAGACCGAGACCGTGACGTTTATCTCAACCAAACCAACCATTTGGTACTGCCGAACATGCCTAAACATTTCGGTACCTTACCCGTTATATCCCCTGGAGCTACTTCCTATGCCTTGGATACCAGGATTATATCAACCTTGTTTGGATAAACTATCGACCTTTGCCTATGAATTGCTTGTTTGCTCTTCAAATCATGTACCCTGGTCACACTACTACATTTCAACGTGCGTCTGCTTCCTTGAACTTACCCCACCATCTTATCATCATCTCATCATCATTCACCCTTTATCAACCCTATCCCTGATTTCACGTCGCCTCAATCTGTGATAGATTTGAGGGGGATTACCTATACCCTTAACTGGGGCAACCACTTCTTATTATTGTCAGTGCAGCTTTACAAGACAAGCTACACAACAACAAGGGGAAAATGTAGACACCAAATTTGGGTCTTACGACACCCTGTACCCCGTATCTCGTCCCGCAACCTAACCCTACCTCACCACCTAAACCTTACACACTTAATTATTTATTAATTACCTTATAATTAATAAATCCACATCTCCAACCCTGCCACCTCACCTCGCCACCTCACCATGACCTAGCCCTAACCCTAAACTAACTTAATTAAGACCTATAACTTGGTCTAAACCCACACCCATGACTCATCACCCCTCACCCGCATCAAAACGAACCTAATAATGACTTGACCAAGCCCACAACTGATCCCTCGGGAGAAAAGGAGGGAAGGTTGGCTATTTTACTAAAAATAGCCAACTTTGACCTAACCGACATCGGTTCCTACTCGACTGCCGTCGGTTACGTAACCGCCATCGGTTCCCTGTTAATGACCTCCCCCAACCAAAAAGAAAGGATTCATTTGAAAGAATTCATTTGCAAGACAGAGACAAGTGAAGAAAAGAGAAGAGGTTGCAGAGAAGAGCATCAAGCCGAAGACTGCAACTGAGCCACTGGATCGCTGTCACCCTCATTCAAGCATTGGAAAAGACTGAGGATAGCTTCATCAGCTCACTTTCCAATACCGGATCATCCCAACTAAGCCTTACTGTCACTACCACATTCCTTGGACCTGAATCTTCATCAAGAATGAGTAAGTAGTGTCTTGTATGTTTCTAAACACCATTTCTTGAACTTTTTGATTGATAGTAATTATAAGCTCACTCCTAGATCTACCACCTGCCAGCACCCTGCACTTAACCTTCATCCATACATCCTTGTATTGCCCAGAAGATAGTTTTATCACTCTCTGAGTCTTCCCCATCATCTCACTATTCCCCTCAACCATCCACCAGTCTTAAAAACCCCACAATCACCCTACAACCAACCTCTACCCAGAAGCACCTAGATTACTGACCCTACCGGTGTCGGTTATCCCCTACCAGTAGCGGTTCTCTAACTGCGGTCGGTTATCCAGTGACCGGCATCGGTCACTGTGACTTATACCCAAAACCTTCCTCTCACCTATTTGTCTCCTAACAACCTCAGATCCAGTCTGGTTTATCCCTGTAACTTGAGCTGAACATGTCAATAACCAGTGACCAAACAAACAACATGACGTTTTATTATTGGTAGTTTAGTCTCTATTGCTTTGTAACGAGGTACCTAAATCATGATTTCGCAATAGCTTCTTTATTATCATTTGCATTAATTTGTATTAAAAGGGAACTGACCACCTTCGAAAGGAAGTCTAATATTTCCTGGGCCCAAGGCAGTTCCCTCATTTATTGTCTAACTAAAATCTGGTGGTCTTGCATTCTTATTTACAGGTAGTCCTTCCCAGACAAAAAGGAGTTCTTCACAATCGATCTGATCTCTCTACGGTACGCGCACACCTTCCCAACATTCAAAGATATCATAAATGATTTCTAATGCCTTTCCAAAGTGCTTGAGAGAGAAGGATCATTTGAAAGGAAAGCCTTAGTGTTTCACTCGGAAATGTTTCGTTCCTTTTAGAAACAGATAAGGTTAGGGGCTAGGAGGAATACCTGTAGAATGTCGAGATGGTGTGCGCGTACCGTAGAGAAAGATCAGGGTGACTGCGAAGAACTCCTTTTTGTCTTGGAAGGACTACCTGCAAATAAGAACACAAGACCACAAGATTTTAATTAGACAATAAATGAGGGAACTGCCTTGGGCCCAGGAAATATAAAACTTCCTTTCGAAGGTGGTCAGTTCCCCTGCTAATATGAATTAACACAAAAGACTGTAAGATATCAATTAAGTTGTTTCGTTGAACTGGGTAGGGGAAAGGCTGGTTTTCTGGTTTTGATCAGAGGAACCGATGCCGGTTACTGATAACGATGCCGGTTACTGATAACCGATACCGGTGGGTTCTAGGATCTTCTTGGTAGCTATGGTGTTTGTAAGGCTGGTTTATGGATGATATTAGGAAATGAGATGATGAGAGGTAAAAGAATGACAGTTAGATGCAATGGCACGTTGGGTAGTGGATTCAGAAACGGATTTAGGAGGACTGAGATTCAAGAAGCATAAGAAATGTTATAACAGAGGACATGCAAGATGTGACTTACTGGTTTTGACCAAGATGCAAGCTGATCTCCTTTGCTGTAAACACTTCTGGTATTTCCACTCGTCTCTGCTCGGTCAAGTGAAGATCTGGACTCTGTTCCTCGCTCCCAATGCTCTCTGTTGATCCAGAAATCCTTTCGACTGATCCCAAAATGAAATTCTGATCGGTTGTTTTGGTTTGGGGAGCCCATTTACAGGGAACCGATGGCGGTTGCGTAACCGACGGCGGTCGAGTAGGAACCGGCATCGGTAAGGAAAAAGTAGGCTATTTTTAGTAAAATAGCCCACCTTCCCTGCTTTTCTCCCGAGAGATTAGTTGCGGGCTTGGTCAAGTGACTAGAAGGTCGGTTTTGGGTGCGAGAAAGGGGTCATTAGTTATGGGTGTAGGTGTAGACCAAGTTATGGGTCTTAATTAGGTTAGTTTTAGGGTTAGGGCTAGGTCATGATGAAGTGGCAAAATGAGGTGGTAGGTAGGGTGATGTGGATTTATCAATTAGAAGGTAATTAATAAATAATTGTGTAAGGTTTAGGTAATGAGGTTAGGTTGCGAAATGGGATGCGGGTCACAAGGGGTCGTAAGACATGAATTTGGTGTCTACATTAGCCCCTTATTGTCGTGTAGCTTGTTTTGTAAAGCTGCGCGGACAATAATATGAAGTGGTTTCTCCTGTTAAGGATATAGGTAATCCCCCTCAAATCTATCATAGATTGAGTGAACGGGAAATCAGGGATAGGGTTGATAAAGGGTGAATGTTGTAGAGAGGATGGTAAGGTGGTGGGGTAGGTCCAAGGAAGCAGACGCATGTTGAAAATGCAATAGTATGACTAGGGTACATGATTTGACGAGCAAACCAGCAATGTATAGGCAAAAGGTCGATAGTTTATCCAAACAAGGGTGATATAATCCTGGTATCCAAGGCATAGGAAGTAGCTCCAGGGTATATAACAGGTAAGGTACAGGAACGTTTAGGCATGTTCGGCAGTACCAAATGGTTGGTTTGGTTGAGATAAACGTCACGGTCTAGGTCTAGGCAAAGTTGGTCGACAGATCAAGTCAAGGACCCTAATCATGCTAAAACACGAACAGGTGAGCTCGATTGAACAAAAGGTACATGATGGATGGATAAAATAAAACGTTGATTGTGGGTATGGTATTGAAGTGATACGGCCGTGGGTCGGGCCAAATAGATAGGTTGAGGCCTTGGGTCGGGCCAAATGGGTAGGTTGAGGCCTTGGGTTGGGCTAAATAGATAGGTTGAGGCCTTGGGTCGGGCCAAATGGGTAGGTTGAGGCCTTGGGTCGGGCCAAATAGGTAGGTTGAGGCCTTGGGTCGGGCCAAATGGTTAGGGTGAGGCCTTGGGTCGGGCTAAATAGGTAGGTTGAGGCCTTGGGTCGGGCCAAATGGTTAGGGCGAGGCCTTGGGTCAGGCCGAATAGGTAGGTTGAGGCCTTGGGTCGGGCCAAATAGGTAGGTTGTGGCCTTGGGTTAGGCCATAAGGGTAGAGTGAGGCCTTGGCTCGGGCCAAATTGTTAGGGCGAGGCCTTGGGTGGGGCCGGATAGGTAGGTTGAGGCCTTGGGTCGGGCCAAATGGTTAGGGTGAGGCCTTGGGTCGAGGCCAAATAGGTAGGTTGAGGCCTTGGGTCGGGCCAAATAGATAGGTGGAGGCCTTGGGTCTGGCCAAATGGGTAGGTTGAGGTCTTGGGTCGGGCCAAATAGGTAGGTTGAGGCCTTGGGTCGGGCCAAATGGGTAGGTTGAGGCCTTGGGTCGGGCCAAATGGTTAGGGTGAGGCCTTGGGTCAGGCCAAATAGGTAGGTTGAGGCCTTGGGTCGGGCCAAATAGGTAGGTTGAGAGTCGTGGGGCAGCCATGAGCAGTGCTTGCGGGGAGAGACGTTGCCTACTACAGGCATTTATTAGAGGGCCTGACAGCGGTAGATATTGTATGGAGACCTTACAGAGGTCATCACCCTCACTGAGGAGCCCTCTTACAGTTACATCTGATCTAGTACACATTCTGGATAGTAGGACGGAGGCCAGGAGAGTACGAGAGGATACCCCTAGAGAGGGTACGCAGGCAAATGGGGCTACGATAGGACGAGCCACCTCCCTTTCCTCATTACAGGAGGGATGATGTAGAGGCCCCACTGCCTGCACCACAGCCCTTGGATCCAGATTGGGTTGCTGAGAGGCCAGCAGATGACACAGTAGATGATGCTGGGTGTACAAGAGCATACAGGGTGTGGTGGGCTGGTCAGAGAGCGGCGAGGGTAGCACAGCCTTCACAGCCAGACTTGGCAGCTGTGACGGCAGAGAGAGATCAGCTCAGGGGTCAGGTGCAGCTATTACAGGGATAGTTGGCTACTACACAGGCACAGATAGGTGTCCTACAGGGGTAGCTAGCCCAGGCACAGGTACAGGTACAGGCACAGGCACCACAACCAGCAGCGGCGCAGCCACAGGTGCAGGTACAGGTACAGGTAGTAGTACCAGCAGCAGCACAGGTACCGGCACCATCACTAGTAGCAGCACAGCCACAGCCCCAGGCACAGGTACAGATACTTCCGCCAGCAGCGGCACAGCCACAGGCACCACCAGCACAGGCACAGGGGGTACTAGTATTAGGTGCCATGGGACCAGCCCCAGCTCCTTCAGTGGCTCGAGCATGCTATATGGAGGTTAGAGCAGAGGCCCGATACTATCAAGATATTCTTGATGGTACCGGAGTTGAGTATCAGCCTTATGCAACTCATAGAGCAGAGACCTCTCACAGCCAGAGATCTCAGGGAGGTGCAGCCACAGCCGGCGTGTCCGTTACAGGCAGGAGGCGAGAGGCACCACAGGGACCAGCAGGGAGAGGTGCCGAGGGCAGTGGGGAGAGCTGAGGGATCCCTGTATTGTTTTTGTATATAGGCATGGGCACCGGTCTGCGAACCGGTTGTGTTGATAGAGGCTTGCGTGCCTACATTTATTCACGTATGGATTCATTTATTCATTATATACCGGCCTGCGAGTCGAGTATGGGTTGTATATTTGATACCGGTCTGCGAGCCGAGTATTTTTTTGATATGAGGGACCGGCCTGCGAGCCGAGTCGAGATTTTGGATAGTTATTGCGGCCTGCGTGCCGGCTTAGTTGTATGATGAGATCACAGAGGCCCCGATGCAGGGCACATTGTATATTTGAAAATTTGTATATATATATAGAGATGATGTTTTGATCCACATGCAGTGTTCAAAAATGTGTTTAAGTATTTTGTCGATGGTTTGTGATATAGAATGTAGGATGAGTTTAGTTGACATGTTGATATATGGATGATGTTGATGTTTTTGTTTTTACACGTATATAAGGATGACATGTTATATGATGAAATGTTGCATGTTGTGGGCTGGTTTTGTGACATTGTGATATATGTATCTGATGAGTTGGATCCAAATGTTGTATAGATAGATAGTTTTTTGTTTTGATGTGGTATCCTTAGTTGATGACTTGTTTGTTTTTGTAAAATAGATGATGTTAACGAAATTGTAATGATATGTGTGGTGGATAGACAAATATGGATAATGGTGTTGTGATGCAGGAAAAGAGGCGGGCGCGACAAAAATTTGGTAAAAAAATGAAGAAAAGACCATGTTTCAAAAGGCCAGGTGCGTAACCGATATCGGTTAGGTAACCGATGCCGGTAGGTAGTAGACCGATATCGGTTACATAACCGATACCGGTTATTTAGGTATGAGCTTTTCTAAAAATAAAAAAGCTAGGGTGGCAACTTAAATTCTAATTTTGAGAGCCATGCAAGAAGTTAAATACGCGAACGCGACGCTTTTTGACGACTGAGACAGGTAATTGCATGAGAAATTTGAGTGATTAGGAGTAAAGAGACAGGGAAAGTGATTGTGAGCTGAGATTCAGAAGACAGAAAGGCAGGTTTGAAAAAGGTGGTGATAATGGCAGGACGAGGAGAAACATCCAGCAGGCAGGGACAAGAGGGAAGACAAGGGCCACCTCAAGCTACTGCAACCCAAGAGGTAAACGTTTTGGTTATGATCTGACTTTTGCATGTGTTATGAATAAGAGATTAAGTGGGTAGATATGAAAAAGAAAACATGATAGCAAGGGTTATAAGTGTTACGGGGTAGGTAATCAGGGGTTTCAAGTATGTTTGTAGGTATAGAAAGGAATAGATGCTCAAATTATTGTTGTAGGTGGTTGTTTAGGCAAGGTGTATGAAAGTAACAGGGACCGATATTGGTTAGGGATAACTGGTATCGGTTACTCGGTACCGGTTATCTGTATAACCGGTTGCTGTGGAATTTCCAGAATGTGAGAAAAACCCTGATGGATTGAATGGTTGTTTGTTGTTTTGATGTATGCAGGCATCAGGCAGGGTTGAGGATGAATGATAGTGTGCCAGCGCTGTTGTCACGAATCCGAGCGGATGTAACGCCAACTGAATGGACATTGATAAATCGTTTGGGGTTAAGTGGAATCCGCTATTATTCACGAATCGCACGTAACCATGCTATGTTACAGGCGTTGATTGAGAGATGGAATCCCGAGAAAAATACCTTTTATCTGCCAACAGGGGAGATGACAGTAACATTGGAAGATGTGTTCCGTATTTTGAGACTCCCTATTACAGGAGAACCAGTATATCAGGCACTACCTAGCGCGGCACGGGGAGCGATAACCGCAGTATTTGGTCCATACGCACGAGATTTGACACAGCGAGGTTTATCATTTACGTATGGGGTAATGTATGCAGCACACCCTGAGGAGACAAGGTTAGCAGTGATATTAATGATAGCGGTAGGGTATTATGCATTACCGAGGGCAGAAGGGGGAAGATTTCCAAAGGCATTGATGTGTGTTATCTGGGAGATGATAGAAAGGAACGTGACTTTTGCATGGGCACCTGCATATTTGGCGGAGCTATATAGGGGTTTATGGGCTTGTAGGTGAAATCACAGAACGACACTGGATTTTTCATACTTATTACACTATTAGGTCTATGAGCACATTGTTTGTGTGCGACCAATAGGCCGATCCATCCAGGCAGGAGAGACCGGAGTACAGAGGTTGGGATTCAGACGCTGGGTCTAGACAGAACAAGAGGCAAGATCCCAGGCCGTGACGGGTGACATCGAGTATTACAAGCAGGTATGGGAGAGGGTGACGGTTGTGGATATCTGTTGGAGGCCTTACGGGAACTATATGGTAACCGAGAACATAGCTGAGGAGTTGAGAGGTGTAGAGTGATTGAGGTGGATCGCGGGGCATAGGCCAGGTGAATATGAGAGGATTCCTATAGATCGCGTGTGGTGATCAATTTGGATTTGTGCAGGATATACCCCAGGCTTATAGACCATATATGAGGATCGATGCCGAGGCAGCATTCTCACCTCCCCGGCCAAACACCTCCAGAAGGGCCTGAGGAGATAGCAGCCGATCGCAGTGTAATAGATGCCGGAATGATAGAGGCCTATAGGTTATGGTGGGTAGCAGAGCTGCGAGGTGTACAACGATTGCCCTGACATATCTGTGATTACAGCAGAGAGGGATCGGCTGCAGCGTTTGGTTTAGCAGCTCCAAACGCAGGTGAATGAGACAAGAGGATTGTTAGCGGTTACGGAGTCACGAGCAGCGAGACTAGAGGCTGGAGTCCTCCATGCACGAGAGGGCGTATTCATATGTTACAGGAGAGATTGGCATATCAGTGGGTGATACCAATATCCGTGGTACCTTTGAGGACAGAGAGGCCTGGCGAGAGGGGTCGATGATCATGATCATCACCTAGTTTGGGATGAGGCATGAGGGTCTAAATAAATGTTAGCAAGGTATAAGAATAAATAAGCGTACCGACCTGCGTGTCGATGATAGAGAAGAGAAGATGTATTTATTTAACATCTAAATAAAATGAGATATGTATGTTGATTTGAGTAATAAATAATGAGAATGTTTTCGTTGTGATTTTTGGTGTTTTTTTTTTTTTTTTTTTTTTTTAAAGGATAAAGAGGAATGTGATTAAATAAAAATACACAAAAATATTTATATTTACCATACATGATAGGTTATGGTAGGGGATGGTCGAGCTAACCTTGGGAGACCCCATGTCTCCGAAGTGCTGCCTACATAGCCCATTGCACAAAGCAAGGATGGGCCTCAGACCGATGTAGTTCTCCCTTAGGACCAGGGAGAGGTGAATTTAGGAAATTTGGTTGTGGTTAGGCAATTTGTCGTTTGGTAAAAATTTGATGTTGGTAAACCAGTAAAACACCATTGTTGGTGTTGGTAGGATAATGTTGTTGGTGTAGGTATAGGTGAAGGCAAAAGTTAGCATACCCAAGTAGAAGGGAACCGTGTCCTAATTAAGATCAACACACAATCCTAGATGCGAGGCAAAGCGGAAAGAGTGCTCCGTAGGTGAAAAGAGCTAAACAAACCACACAACGTAGAACGAGCTTGAAGCCCTAGGTACCATGCATAGACAAGAAGTCAGTAGGTGAAAAGAGTTGTATGATCACAATATATCAGACATGTCTACGTTACGTCCCTTGAGTTGAAACAAATGGTGAGGTGAGGTGAATGATATAGCTGAGGTACATAGAACTTGTTACAAAGTGAGTGTTCTGACGAAAGAGAACCTACCCTAAATAGACAAGTCCATGACCCAAAAGGTTCTTGTGAATGAGGCTTTTATTTGACTGAATATAGACTGATCGATGCGGGAAGTCTACAAGGGATATTGATTGTTACTATTCTTGAGGTCTTCACAAAGCTGATCAATGCGAGAAGCTTCTGAGAAAAGGCTGACTGTGTATAGCTGTCCTTCGGGGGAGAGCAGTCTATTTATAGTAGCAGATATGATTTTAGTGCATAGCTGTCCTTTGGGGGAGTAGTCTATATTATAATAGCAGCAATAGTTTGGCATATAGCTGTCCTTCGAGGGAGCAGTCTATATTTAATTTAGATGACTAGATGTTCTTTTGGCGTGAAGCATCTAGTTTAGTAGGAAGTTTGACTCAAGAAAATCCCATAAGAATATGGCTTATTTTAATACTTTGAAGTCATGGACTAGACTAAAAAGGGGAAGGTATCATCAAGGGGAGGTGAGAAGTGATTTTGATTTTATTTTGAGATATAGAAAACAAAGTGTATGTAGCGGTAAATGAGCTCAAGGGATGAGCAGTAGGTAGATAAGAAGTGATATAACACTAGATTCAACAGTAGAATGGTCGAAGATGCAAGGCATTAAGGGGTTCAGGCTCAGGTTTACCGTTAAGCGAAGCTAAACGATAAGTGCCTGATCCATAGGTGTGAGTGATTATATAAGGCCCAATCCAATTGGGAGCAAATTTTCCACGTTTGCTCTTTTCTAGTTTGGTGACATGTTGATTCTCTTTGAGAACAAGATCACCAACCTTAAAGGTACGCTCATGAAGTCGCTTATCATAAGCACGCTTGATGAGTTTTTGATAGATTTGGAGGTGATCAAGAGCTGTAAGACGACGTTCGTCAAGAAGCTCCAATTGGGCTAACCGTTCTTGGCGGAAATCATCGTTGGTGAGAATATCCTGAAGGGATATTCTGAGGGAGGGTATTTTTATTTCGAGAGGCAAGACAGCCTCGGTACCATATACCAAAGAAAAAGGTGTTGTAGCGTTAGTAGAGGTACGAATGCTAGTACAATAAGCCCAAAGGGCATAGGGAATGTGATCGTGCCAATTTCTTCCGGATTCATTGACAACTTTCATGAGGATTTTGGTTAGGGTTTTATTAGAAGATTCAGCCTAACCATTGGCCTGCGGATAGTAAGGCAATGAGAAACTAAGTTTGATATCAAAGTTGTCACAAAGGTCTTGTAACAACTTGTTTTTAAAAGATTTACCATTATCTGTTATTAGGCGATGAGGAATACCAAAACGACAGATAATGTGATGGTTAATGAATTCGACAATTTTTTCTTTTTTGATTGAAATGAGTGGAATGGCCTCCACCCATTTTGTGTAATATTCGGTTGCTGTGATTATCCAACGGTGACGTTGTGAAGAGGTCGGGTGAATCTCACCAATAAGGTCTAAACCCCATTGTGAGAAAGGCCAAAGATCTCGTGCGACTTGCAGCTGATGGCTAGGAGTATGTTGAAGGTTGGCATGTTGTTGACACATAACACAACGCTTAAATATTTGTAGCAGTCGTTATTGAGAGTAGGCCAATAATAACCTAGGCGAAGGATTCGTTTAGCCACGGCAAGGCCACTAAAATGTCCACCACAAATCCCATCATGGACTTGTTGGATGGTGTTATCACCAAATCACAGCACCCCTGGATGTTGATCAGATTTCTAGTTTGATCACTCTAAGCATCCAGTGTGATCGGATAACATGGGTACTATCTCCAAGTTGTGGGACTTGCTACTTGAGATAGACCTCCAGAGAAAGCTGGTTCTTGCTCCTAAACTACCTGCCACAATCTACTCTAATGCAGGAGAAACTAGCTATTCTAACCTAAAATTCCAAGGGACCAGAGAGAGAGAATGCATAAAATGAAAGCCTACACTAAAGCGGTGATACACCATAAAAAGAGGGTGTGAGAGTAATCTCCAAATGTGTGAAATACAGAGGCAAAGTGCACACTAGAAGAGGTGATGACAGTTCACCATAATCCAGCAAAATGCATTCACAGCAATATTCCAAGCACACACAATAATAAATGAATTCCTGCAAGAACATAATAAATAGACACAATATACTTGTAGAAAGATTAAAGGGGCAAGAAGAATGCAAAGAAACACAGCAGGGGAAGATATATCCACAAACTGATATTTTATTGCTTCATGATATGCACAGTTCAATCTATTACAAGATAAGGGCCTGGATCACCATGCAAGGAGTCCACTACAAGGGCCTACAATACACTGGCTTCACAAAGCAATTTTGACAGAGCTTTGCTACCCAAAAACTCTCCCCCTTACAATGAGCCCAACACTACCAATTTATAGAAAAAGAGAAGGAAAAGAGAAGGGAAAAAATAGAAATCCCAAAATCTGTCCTTCAACCACCTGTAAGAGGCATTAAATTGAGTGGAATGGGTATAAATTACTTGCAAAAGGCTCCCCATACTATCCCATGTGCTGCAGCAGAGAAGGAATGATGACCATGCCTCTTAATTGCACTCCCAACTACCAAATAAAACACTGTTCTGAACCCGGCCACGTTTCCTTAAAAAACTCAATCAATTTCTAATCAAATCTGGAATTTCTTGATTTTTGTGCATCGGGCTCAGAACCATGATTCCAACGGTACTAATTTTGTGTGATTTCGTTCAGAAATGTAAAAGTTATGGCCTTCTGAGTGCGGGCAGCTCTTTTGGGCCTGGCAGGCATTTTCTGTCATTTGACGGGAATGAGCATTGATTGACTGGAGCCGAATATGTTTCTTTTATTTAAACATATATCAAAATCGGAGCTCAGAGTCAAAAGTTATGGCCGTTTGAAGTTCCACGGGTCAAATGTTGAATTTTCTCTTCTGCCTTCGGCCCATTTCGGCTTTTCGCGTCCCGCGCGTCCCTTTGTCCCATTTGGTTTTGGTGCCTGAAATTTCCCATTTCGGCCGAACCGGCTGGTTCGCGTACTTTTGGTCCATATGTCCCATTTGGTTTCGGGCCATCTGGGACAAATTCACCCAGTTTGGGCCGGTTCGTCCCCTTTTGTCCCAATTGTTCCGGGACAAAAGTTCTCATTTCGGCCGGTTTGGCCGGTTCGCGTACTTTTGGCCCGCGCGTCCCAGACTGTTTCGGGCTGCCTTGAATCATTTCGCCCAGTTCGGCCGGTTCGCATCTTTTTTGTCCCACTTGTCCCAAAGGCGACCCTCTCAGCAATTAGTCAATTTTTCCTCTGTCGAACCGGAATTTCACGCTCGCCGCGTACTTTTGTCCCATTTGTCCCTGCTGTGTTTCAGACTGTTTGTGCTGATTTCACCCGGTTTGGCCGGTTCACGCTTTTCTGTCCCAAACGTCCCAGAGGCGACCTTGAGCGGGACTTAGCCAATTTTCATGATTTTTCCTGGATCAACCTATTTGCCTTTTGCAACCCATTTTTTTGCATTTTCTCAGAACTTACTCTCTTCAACCTAGACAGGAGAGTTAGAAAATTTCTTGAAGGGACCCTAGAAACCTGATTTTTTCTCTGAAACAATCAATTTGCCTGGGACTTGAATATTCTGATGCATGTTATCAAAATTACCCTGGGGGTGAATTTTGGATAACAGATGGTATAGGTGACCTCTGTGCTGGTTAGACAGCGAAGGAGGATGCCATCAAAGCCACGTTTATAGAGGAGTCCCCCCATGACAACATAACGAGAAATGCTTTTAAGAAAAGCACGTTTGCTGTTACTAGTAAGGTCAGGTGGGAGAACAGAGATTGTAAGGTAGTCATGAAATTGGTGGTACCAGGTATCCTGCGAATTAGTAGACACAGTATTTATCATACAAACTACCAGGGTTGAATAGGATGGTGCAAAAAGTTGTTGGACCACAACGAATAATTCAGAGTCAGTTGGTGTGGTGGGAATTTGCGAGGCCAACCAAGCCATAGTATCCACAAATTTATTAGTGGAGTGGGGAACGGTTTGGATAGAATAGTGAGTAAATAAGGCTAGAAGTGAATCCACGTAGTGTTTGTACTTCTGAAGTTCCTCATTTTTACATTGGTAGATGCCCATAACTTGATTGACTACCAATTGAGAGTCACCAAAGATATTGATAGATTTGATACCTAAGTGTATCGTAACTTAGAGACCCAGAACAAGGGCCTCGTATTCCGCTGTATTATTAGTGCAGGGGAAATCAAGCCGGAATGAAAGAGGCATAGGTTTAGCATCAAGAGGGATGAGAACAACGCCGGCTCCTCCGCCACGCTGGCATTTAGATCCATCGAAGAAGAGGGTCATTTGATACGACTCTTCCCCGAGTGAAAGAGTGGCGATGAGTTCGTCGGGGAATGTAAAATTGGTAAATTGTTCCCCAGGTAAAGGGGCCTCCACAAGTTGGTCTGCAAGAGTTTGTCCTTTGATTGACTTTTGTTGTATAAACTCAAGGTCAAGGTCAGCGAGGAGCATGAGCCATCGAGCGATGCGTTGGTTTAGATGTGGTTTGGCGTACATATAATGAATGGGGTCCGTGTTGGTGATGACAAAAGTTTTGTGATTCAGGAGGTAATGTCGGAGTTTGGTAGCTACGAATGATAGGGCTAGGAACAATTTTTCTACATGTGTATACCTAGTCTCGTAATCCACGAGGGTACGACTTATATAATAAAATGGCCTGTTCTCGACGTGCCGAGTCCTGATGTGCGAGCATAGCTCCTATAGCATGGTCAGTGGTGGAAAGATAAAGGTAGAAAGGGCGGTCGTCCTGGGGTGGGATAAGCACGGGTGGCTGCAAGAGATAAGTTTTGAGAGCTTCGAAGGCTTGGTGACACTCCTCACTCCATTGAAAGGCAACATCTTTTTTAAGAAGGTGATGAAAAGGGTGACATCGATCCGAGAGTTGGGAGATGAAACGCCGGATGGATTGAAGTTTTACCCTGCAAACTACGCAATTGTTTGAGGTTTTTTGGGTGGAGGCATTTCTAGGATAGCTTTTACTTTAGATGGATCGACCTCAATGCCACGCAAAGAGACGATAAAACCAAGAAGTTTCCCTGAAAGGGACACCAAAGACACATTTCTTTGGTTGAAGACGAACAGAATATTACAACAGGCGATTGAAAATAATGGTTAAAACATCGAGATGTTCACTGCGATGTTTAGACTTGCCAAGAAGAACGTCGACGTAATCTTCAAGGATTATGTGCATAATGTCATGAAAAATGTAGGTCATAGCCCGCTGATAGGTGGCACCAGCATTTTTAAGGCCGAATGGCATTACACGGTAACAGAAGGTTCCCCAAGGAGTTATGAAGGCAGTTTTGTGTTGATCGGGCAGGGGCAACCAAATTTGGTTGTATCCTGAAAAGCCATCCATGAGAGAGAGCATCTCATAGCCTGCAGTGAGATCAACAAGTTGGTTAATACTAGGTAGGGGGAAGTCATCCTTAGGGCAAGCGAGGTTAAGATCCCAGAAATCCGTGCATATCCGAAGTCCCCCGTCGCTTTAGTGATAGGTACGATGTTAGAAATCTATTGAGGATAGTCAATAGGCAAGATGAAGGAAACAGAAAGAAGTCATTGAAGCTCTTCTTTGACCAAGAGGGCAATGCATGGATGCATTTTTCTTAGTTTTTGTTTGACTGGTTTGGAATCGGGATTAGGGTGATGTTATGGACGGCAATGGTAGGATCAATTCCTGGCATGTCTGCGTAGGACCAAGTGAAAGCTTGGTTGCGGGTACGGAGGAAGGTAGTAAAGGCAGCTTGTTCTGATGTGTTAAGGGATTGTTCGATCTTCACAATGTGAGGATCTTCCTCCATGTGGATGTTGATTTCAATAGTAGACTCGTTCAACATGGTTTGAGTTTCAGATGGTAAGGCGTGTTGAAGATAGGAGTCGTCTGCCCCAAGGTAAATGAGGATGGAGTCATCATCTTGGCACTCAACAACATTAATCAAAGGTGAATCCTCTTCGATCATGTCTGGATATAGAAGGGGAAGATAAGATGGGTCCTCATTATCACGTTGATAAGTGAGAGGACCTATGAAGATAGCATTTATGAAAAAAAAAAGTTAGGAGGGATAGATTCAGGGTCTATAGATTCTGTGGGTGATGATGGAAAAGTGGGTGATGATGGTTTGGTAGGGGTGACGTCGTCTTCTTCCAGAATATAGCTGACACGAGGTGTCTCCTGTTTAGGTGTTTCAGGAAAACTGAGACCACTGCGATCATTATGTTTGCGTGTGGTGATGGGGATGAGCGTATGTCGGCCTTGTTCATAAAGACCAAAACCAAAGCCTTTCCAAGCACAGCGAGTCAAGAAAGTGAGGGCGAAGCGACGATTTGTCAGGTATTGGAAATCGGATTGGAAGGGAACCACACCAAGAGGAGGTTCAGGGGTAATGGAAGATGCGTCAACACCCCCATATGTTAGGTTGGTGCGGCAATGGGGTGGTCCGTAAGAGATTACTTCCCCCACGCGACGGTCATAGGTGAGATGTGCATGTAATTGTCCGTACTCCTGCGGGGTAGGGAAAGAACTAACGTTATATAGGTGGTACTCCCCCAGCGTAAGGCGTTGAAAAACATCTACTAAGGGGTCGGAGGTTGGGATGTTAGCTGTGGGAAGGGAAGTGGTTTTTTGCGACGGTGGTTTCATCAGTTGAAGGCATAGATGCAGTTGAGGTGGATGGTTGAGGTACATTTGAAGAGGATGGTTGGGTTGAATGTATGGGTGCCTTGATTGGTATACAGCACATCGTTAGGGCGGTATAACATATTGCAGGTTTTAAAGGGAGGAGGATCAGCTTTTACGGTGTAGGACTTCCCCTCGTACTCAAATTTTATGCATCTATGTAATGTTGAGGGAACGCATCCCATGGCCCGGATCCAAGGACGACCCAACAATATATTATATTGGAACTCTCCCTCAAGGACATAGAAGAGTTCGGGTAAAGTACGCGGTCCTACACGAATGTTGAGGATCACGGTGCCTAAGGTGGAGGTAATAGCGTCATTGAATGACCGCAACATGATGGGGTTGGCACACCATGCAACTAGAAGGGATATTCATTTGTTGGAAGGCTTTTGAAGAGATGATGTTTAGGCTGGCACCCCCCGTCAATCATAACACGACGTACCCAGATATCCCAGACATAAGCGGAGATGAAAAGGGCAGGATCAGGGTCTTCTGTACCAAAGTCAACAATTTCATCTTCCGAGAAACTGACTGCAGTGGCTTGTTGTACAGAGACAGAAGTGGTTGGAGCAGTGGGTTGTTTGGTGAGAGAAGCAACGTGATTGGGTGTTAGAATGGAGGCAACAGGTAGGGTTTCATTGGGTAAAACCTCTATCCCTTGAAGGATCTCAATGAGAGCTTGCCGATGAGATTCAGAAGTCTGAATGAGATCATACAGTGTCATTTTTACGGGCGATTGATGAAGCTGTTTGATCATAGTTCGGTGGGAAAATCCATTAGAGACGGGATAGGCGGGTCCGCGAATAACCACTTTAGGTGGTGGTGCAATCGGGATGGTTGAAGGAGAAAGAGATGCCGCAGGTGTGTTTTCTTTCGCTTTCCCATTGTTTTTCTGCCCTCGAGTAGCGACACTAATCATATTAATCTCGTAGACCTGAGATGAGGAAGATGGTTGGGATAACTCATGGTCTTCAAGAGGTGGGGTTGTAATAATGATAGATCTTGGTGAGGTAGGGACAGATGATATAGTAGAGGGGGTTGAAGCTAAAGGTCTCTCTCTTCGTAAGTTGTCTTTCTTAACCTTTCTATCTGGGAGAGGTGACTAACGAAGGATGGTTTTTAAAGCTTTGCATCCCTCCACATCATGTCCTGGTGTGCGGTGATATGCGCAGATTTTAGACTCATCATAACCTGCGGGTCGAGGTTTAGACGGGTCATAAGGTCTAAGTGGGGGTAGGGAAATGGTCGCATTCTCCACCAACATAGCAAGGATTTTGGCGTAAGATCCTTTGAGTGGGTCAAAATCAGATGAGGGTATTGGTTGTGTGGGTTTTGGTAATGTTTGGGCGTGGTTGGTTCGTACGGGTGGTGGTTTAGCCGAGGGGTGTTGACATGTGTTTTTCACTAAACGTGGTTTCTTTGGCGCAGAAGTTACGTTCGGCTGGTTAGATGATGACGACTACAGATGACGTGGTAGCGGGAAACAACCACGGAGAAAGGGGAGTGACAGAAAATAAATCCTTTGATGATGGAGTTTGTTTAGGGTTGATGGGTGGACAGGATATGTGGGGTAACGGTGTTGTTATACCCTTTGATCTCTGTATAGGTGCGGAAGGCATAGGTTGTTTTGAAGAAAACGCAGGAGGTATGATATATTGATGTAAGGTAGAGGGATGAGGTCCTAATATGGAAGGTGGGTGTGACGATGAGGGTTTTGATTGTGATGGAGGCACAGATTGAGTTTGTCTCCTAGGTGGCGGGGCGGATTTATTTTTGGATAAATCGAGTTGCTTAGGCGGGTGTGTTAGACTGGGCATTGGTGAGGTCCCAAGCATAGGGGAAGATTTGGTTAAGTTGATAGAAGTAGACGGGGCATTTGGTAGAGGTGAGGGGGGTGAAGGTGAGAACATGGGCATTTTAAGCTTCTGTAAGCACTTTGGGTATATGGTGGAGGCATCAGGATCGGTCATTTGCATTTGAGTAGAATAAGGGGTACTCAAACGTTCGCATAGGATTCATCTATCTTCTGGAGAATGACAGTCTTCAAGTTTGAATTGTAAATTTGGTACGGAAGAAAGGTAGGTTGTGATTCCAGTCCACTGTGGGCATGATACAGGGGGTAGATGAGGTACTGTATCAATAGATATTAAGAGGTCGACCGGCTTGTTGAAAATATTTAGGCGATGAAGGACTAATAGGCAGGAGGGCATGTTTGAGAGGGTCTGTCATGGTTAA
Organism: Taxus chinensis; assembly: GCA_019776745.2. Classification (NCBI taxonomy): domain Eukaryota; kingdom Viridiplantae; phylum Streptophyta; class Pinopsida; order Cupressales; family Taxaceae; genus Taxus; species Taxus chinensis. The sequence continues at coordinate 1,031,059,829 of CM034146.1, read as the reverse complement.
AGAATTTAGTGATGTCGGTGCAAGAGATTTCTCGTCTAAGGATGTCAAAAGGAGTGGCGTACCCTCCTCTTGTGCAGCAAGAGCGGTAGAGGGAGACGTCTGGGAAATAGATAAATTAGATAACATCTGTTCGCAGTCTTGTAGGGATGTGGTGTAAGCAGACTCATTGATGAGAAGAGAAGTCTGGGCAGTTAACTCTTTTATGGGTAAAGGAATGATTTCTCTTTGGCTTGATGGTGGTGAAGGAGGTTCGGACTCCTGTGTTAGTGAAGAGGCTTGATTCAAAATTTTCTCGATAGAGGCTTTTGGCTGGGAGTCGAAGACTGCATGGATCTCATGAACACTCTCCTCATTTAAGATATCCTTGTTTACGTTACTGTTGGAAGAGTGATTTGGGAATGGTTTGTTAAAGATTTTCAAATTTCGGTTGGCAGGGGCGTTAGGATTATCGAGGGCTATATCCCCCGCATCAACCATTTCCTGCACTATGTTTTTCAACATCTTGCAGTTTTCATGACTGTGTCCCTTCATGCGGTGGAAGTTACAGAAGTCATTTTCTTTGTACCAGGAAGGTATGGCGCGAGTGGAATCAAATCCGGAATGAGGTTTAACAGGAGGTAAGGTAATGGCTCCTGCTTTGAGTAGTTTTTCCAATATCACACCATATGTCTCCCCCAAGGGAGTGTAGTTGATGGGTTCCGCTTTATACTTATAAGTGGTTTTTGGCGGGGTATTGGACGGTGGTTGGGATTTGACCGTCACCGCGTGGACAGCTCCTTTTGATTTAGAAGAAGTGGACGCATGAGGAGTGGTGGTATTTGGTTTATTGGTGGAATCTAGAGTTCGGAAAGTGGAGTTTTTGTTGCGCAAACCGCAATTTCTCTTCCTCTAAGGCTCGAATTTCTAATTTTTGAGCCATAGTAAAGGCCTCGTCGAATGTACGGAAAGTTTGAATTTGGAGGGTAGGGGAGATGTGCTTAGCGTAGGCCCGCGTAAATAGTTCGATAAGTTCGGTTTGAGGCAAGGCATACGTAAGTTAGTTGATAAGGCCCCGCCATCGTCCAACGAAATCTGCGATAGATTCGTCTTCAAATTGTCAGATGGCATAGAGGTCGGTAATAGATACTTTCTTGGCAATGTTAATGGAGAAATGATCCAAGAAAGATTGGGCTAGTTGGTTAAAAGAGAAGATTGAGTGCTAGGTTAAAGCACTGTACCACTCCAAGGTAGGTCCTGATAAGGACATGGGAAAGGTGCGGAGTAACAAGGCATCATCATGGGCAATCAAATAACAAGCATGTCTAAATGATCGCAAGTGTTGTTGAGGATCCTCTTTACTATTAAAACGAGTAAATTTTGGCAACTCCCATTGAGGAGGATATGAATGAAGGGGGACAGAAGGGTGAATGGGCTCCCGACAAACTTGCTCGTATGTCAAGGCGCTACGACTTCCTGAAACAGAAGCCTCCAAGTTTTGCATTTTGTTCATCATTTGTTTAATTAGATCAGTAGTTGGATGAGATGATGGTGTGGTTGTGGTAAACGGAGGAAAATTGGACCAAGGGCCACCGCTAGACACTGGTGGGGTTAAGTGTTGATAAGGTGTGGAGGATGAATATGTTGAGGTGACCGAATAGGGATGTCCCATATAGGATGTTGAGGTCACTGGATACGTGTATGGGAATGAAAAGGTAGGCGGAGCTTGAGAAGGAAAGCTCGTGTGGATAGGTGGCAGAGAGCAAGTCATGAATGGAGCAGTCTGCAAGAGAGATGAGGTAGGGGTGGTCGGTGGTAATGATATGTGGGGTCCAAGATTAACAAAAGGAAAGCTAATCGGGGTTGTATGAACCTTTGAAGCCGTCGGATTGGGAGACGGGGCTAGAGATGCAGGAAGCAAGGCGGTATTATCAGGCGGAGTGGGAGCTAAATGAGCAGCTATACTGATAGGCATACCGACAAGGAGCTGACCATCAGGCATACGGTCAGGGGTATGAGACAAATAGTATTGTACAGCCCTAGAATTAGCATCCAGAAACTTGGCAAAGTCCTTATCTCCCACAGGAATTTTAGGAACCTCGCTGGTATCCGTAGGATTTCCCACAGAATGTGAAGGGGGTGATTCAGGAAAAGAAACAGAGCAAGCATGTGAAACCATAGCGGCGGCTTGCTTTCGAGTGATAACAACCATGGACAGAAGTTCACAGTAGGGTTTCAATCTGTCAGTAATAGAAACAAATTCAGACCGGTAAAATTGGTAGGTTGCTGGTTTGTCAGGAATTAGAAAAGATAGTAATCGATATCGGTCTATTAACCGATGTCGGTTATACTATAGCCGACATCGGTCAGGTAACCGATGTCGGTGTAAGAAGTCTGGGCTAACAAGATATAAAAAGGCTGCTAATTTGATTTTCAACAACGTTTAGTATACTTGTCCAATTATTGATCACAGAAGACAGGGTATGAGAAAGAAAACAGAACTACAAACAAGCAAGATGCACACGCAAATCCAGAGACTAACCCTAGGGTTAATTTTAATTATCGTGGGCTTATGCCTTTAGACGTAGAATGATGTCAGAATCCTAAACAAGAGACTTAGGGGAAATGTCAAGTTGTTTTGGCTTATAAGGTTACCTCAATCGGGCGGAAGAATACCGCGGAAAAAGGGGGGATGTTTGAGTTGTTGTGTTAATTGTGAAGTGATTCGGTATGTGTTGTGCAGTGAATGTAAGATTAATTTCTTGTCAATACCATGGATATCACCCCCATGTGTACGACCTGTTACTTAATCTACGTTCACTAGAATTGAAAAACAACAAGCAGGAATGCAATGCACGTGTTTTAAACCCAAATCGAAAATTATGTTTGATGAAGCAAGAGAGATGACTTTCACTAATGCGAAACTAGGAAAGCAAGACAAATTCTTTACGAAATATATAACAAAAGCAGCAACAACAAGTATGCTTCCTAAAATGAAAATAAGCAAGAGAAACAGAAACCCAAAATGGGTCCCACCGGGCGTGCCAAAATGTTTCACTCGGAAATGTTTCGTTCCTTTTAGAAACAGATAAGGTTAGGGGCTAGGAGGAATACCTGTAGAATGTCGAGATGGTGTGCGCGTACCGTAGAGAAAGATTAGGCTGACTGCGAAGAACTCCTTTTTGTCTTGGAAGGACTACATGCAAATAAGAACACAAGACCACAAGATTTTAATTAGACAATAAATGAGGGAACTGCCTTGGGCCCAGGAAATATAAAACTTCCTTTTGAAGGTGGTCAGTTCCCCTACTAATATGAATTAACACAAAAGACTGTAAGATATCAATTAAGTTGTTTCATTGAACTGGGTAGGGGAAAGGCTGATTTTCTAGTTTTGATCAGAGGAACCGATGCCAGTTACTGATAACCTATGTCGGTTACTGATAACCGATACCGGTGGGTTCTAGGATCTTCTTGGTAGCTATGGTGTTTGTAAGGCTGGTTTATGGATGATATTAGGAAATGAGATGATGAGGGGTAAAAGAATGACAGTTAGATGCAATGGCACGTTGGGTAGTGGATTCAGAAACGGATTTAGGAGGACTGAGATTCAAGAAGCATAAGAAAGGTTATAACAGAGGACATGCAAGATGTGACTTACTGGTTTTGACCAAGATGCAAGCTGATCTCCTTTGCTGTAAACACTTCTGGTATTTCCACTCGTCTCTGCTCGGTCAAGTGAAGATCTGGACTCTGTTTCTCGCTCCCAATGCTCTTTGTTGATCCCAGAAATCCTTCGACTGATCCCAAAATGAAATTCCGATCCGTTGTTTTGGTTTGGGGAGCCCATTTACAGGGAACCGACGGCGGTTGCGTAACCGACGGCGGTCGAGTAGGAACCAGCATCGGTAAGGAAAAAGTAGGCTATTTTTAGTAAAATAGCCCACCTTCCCTGCTTTTCTCCCAAGAGATCAGTTGCGGGCTCGGTCAAGTGACTAGAAGGTCGGTTTTGGGTGCGAGAAAGGGGTCATTAGTTATGGGTGTAGGTGTGGACCAAGTTATGGGTCTTAATTAGGTTAGTTTTAGGGTTAGGGCTAGGTCATGATGAAGTGGCAAAGTGAGGTGGTAGGTAGGGTGATGTGGATTTATCAATTAGAAGGCAATTAATAAATAATTGTGTAAGGTTTAGGTGATGAGGTTATATTGCGAGATGAGATGCGGGTCATAAGGGGTCGTAAGACACGAATTTGGTGTCTACACTTAGGATTGTATTTATAGTTTCTTGTTTGGAAGAGTTTCGAATTTGGGTGCATGTGGGACTAAATCTCTTTTAGATTAGATTAGGATAAACATGCTTTAGGCTTAGTTAAGATTGGTTTAGGCTAGTTAAACTTGATTAGCAAGTGATTAAAGACTCATTGAGAGTTGGGAGGGGTCTGGTTAATCAATTTTGACTGATAGATAGCCTACAAAGCCAATAGAAGTGGTTTAGAGAGAACTAAGGAGGTTCTGAATGGTAGAAAGGAGGAATGTTTAGCTAATAAGAGAAATATTAGCCAAATAAGTTGATTATATGAGGAATAATATTGAAAGACTATCATGAATGAGCATCTGATAATGGAATGAAGAAGGTTTGATTAACAAAGTGTCATCAATTGGTTGAATTAGATGAAATGCTAAGTGTAAGAATACTTTAGGTGTCAACAAAAATAATATATCAGGACTTATACATCACCATTTAGTCATACATGATAGTACTTTAGTAAAACAAAATCCATATTACAAACCCAAATAAAAAATATAGAGCTCCATTTCCTTTCAAGTATTTCTATTATCCTTGCCACAACTTAACACTTTAACAACCATGATAATTGACTAGATTGATAATGATAAAATTAGAACATAACTTTGATGTTGAACAACAACCAAAAGTCTTCATTCAGTTGTTCATTGTCATGGTTCATGACTCAACATATCTCAATAGTGTCAAAGTAACTTTTAAACCTTCAATCTGAGTAACCCATTCCTTATATCATCCATTTCTTCAGAAATAGGGAAAGATGTCATCTCTAAAATCTCTAGTGTCTCTTAAGTCTTCATACACCTGATGATTTCACCCTTTTAAATATTCTCTTAAACTTTCCCTAATTTCAGATTCCTGTTGGGTTTTCTTTGAAAAATCTTAATCTTGATTTCAATTTCCACTTAACACCTCTCAAGATCAATTATCTATCCTTGATACCAATAGACCATCCAAACCTTATCGTTGACACAACCATAAATTTCTGTCGCATGATAATGACCTTAAAATCACTTTTCATGAATATGGAAGACTCAATACCTTACAAAGAAATTGAAATTCTTAAAAAATAGATCTTGAACATATTTCTCAAATGTATCAACACACAAACCAAGATTATGTCTTATACCACAAGCACAATCATACATCACTTCCATAGATCAATCATTACCCTTAAAAGTATTATAAACCTTGATACTAACCCTAAGATCAAACAATTTTTATATTCAAGGCACTCAACTAACAATATAGTATTCATTCACCATATAGAATTTCTCATAATGACACCAAGAACATAACATGACATAAACATACCTTTGTCTCATAGCTATCAACCTCTTCTCAGCAGTCATAATTCATTACAACTAGTTCATTCTTAGACTTTCCCATATTTTTGTTTTAAAGTAAAATTAAAGGCCCTATACTTTGAGTGTTAAGGTCACAACACAATTTTAAACATTTAGACACATCCAAGACATCAATCAAAATTTAAACTTCCCAATTACCTTCTTGAAAAACCACATACACTTGTTAGGATCTCTTACACCATCATGAATTATAGAACTAGATCTCATATCTTATTGCCAAGTATTTATGAGACAAAAACCATACATCATCAGTATTGTAAGATATTTCATGTTATTTAATCCTTCTTATTAAGATGTAAACATATTCAAGGTTCTTATTTCATGATAGTGACGCCCATATACTCTACCAAGTTTTAAACACACTTCAAATCTAAAAAATCTATCTCAGGTCAATGTCAACTAGGTCTACACAATCATGCCAACTTATCATATTCTAATGCTCTTTGAAGCATATCATTATACCTTAAATATGTATTTTCTCTTTAAATTTTTTTCATGACTATCTTCATGATGCTACGTACCTATATATGTCTCTAGAAACATCATTGGATCAACTTACGCATAGTTACCATCTGAAAGACCTTATGCAACAAGACCAAGGCCTTCAAACAATTTAGATGCATACACAAAACTCTTTTAATCCAAATTCTTGATAGAAATAGGACAAAAAGGTCTCCACATAGCTCATATAGACCAATATAAACAAAATTAGGTCTTAATAAACTCATAGGATCCAATACAAGTCTTCAAACACCCTACTAATAATTGATTCATCCCTTAGAGAAAGATAATTGAGAAAAATTGCAACATACCTTCTTAGATTTGTATAAGGAGTCACTTTCCTTTTTAAGTACAAAACATTTTCTTGATATCAATGTTGATCATACAGGTAGCTTTTAACTTGACCTACTACTAACTCCCCTTAGAACATACATTATAAAAAGATTTAAGAAGAATTCATTACAATATTCTTCATCAACCTTGCACATGTTGTTAGTTAAGACTCCTATTAATGAGACACTGATATCTCAGATCATACTTAGAGCACCCTCATTTTTTCAAATACTATCATATTCAAGAGTTTTCATACATCATATTGACATGGTTTCTTGATAGTAATATCTTCATGCAATCCATCTCAGGCTTCAAGATAACTAGACACCTCTTGATGTTTGATCACCTTCAGTACAGAACTTGTGAAATCATGATTTTATCAAAAAAACCCCTTAGAAAACATATAGACCATCTAACATGAGTAACATGACTACAACAATCATTTAAGATACATTGTGTGAGAGAATATTCATACGTAGTTATGAATCAGACCTTAAATTATAACCTTTATGTCAACCATATGATTCAAGCACAACTACTTATAATACTTCTTTTAGAGGAGTCACTTTTCTTACAAACCATCATACATCTTTTAAGAACACATGATACACCTACTTTCCAGAATGACATCATGATTAACTCTTTAGATTGATCCCCATGCCATTTTGGCACTACACACCTTAAAAGTACTTCATACCTTCTTATACACCACCTTTATCATGGTAATAAATATTCAAAGTAGCTATTTTGATGATAAAAGGGATGCAGACCCTCAAAAATGACTTCATATACGATTCCATAACCTCATGAGTGATATTTGGGAAAATCAAGACATCAACATACCTCAACTTTCTTTTTTTATTCTTATAAATGAATATTTTCTCTATAAATCCTAATGGATCCACCTCATGCTTCTTAGGGAACTAAAATAGCACAAAATCAAGAGATTCCCAAATCTCCATGTCCTTATTCTCATATAGCTTGTAATTATCCTTTAAGTCCATCTTTCCATTCTTAGGTGCATTTTTTTTATGACCACCTTTTCCTTCTCCTCTACTAATTGAATTGATGTCAAATAAACATAATACTCAACTACATTTGGTTCATCCTTCTTGGTTGGATTATACTTCTTGCGATTCTCTACTACCTTTGTTTTCCACATTTCCTTGACTTTGGCAGAAACATACTTTTTCTATTGTCTTTGAGTAACATGATTAGAATAACTTGCAATGTGTCCTTATAGCCAAAAAATATAGCTAACAACACCATACATACCTCTTGACTAGTGATGCCTTTCATTTCTCCATGGGTACACACTTTTGGAATACCATCTGCATTATCTATCTCTATGACTATATTCTTTACTTTCAAAACAATAACAATGAAAATAATTACCATACCTTATTGCATTAGGCTACCTGATAGGATGAGACTTTACATTACATTCTTATCATGGACACCTTCAATTTTACTTTCTTTAGAACCTTGACTAGGTAGCTTAGGTTTGTCATCATCTTTGGCCTTTAGGGTTGCTACCTCTTCCTTGGTCTTGAAATTTGATGTCATATATTCAACTTGAATCTCATGCCTTTTAATGATTTCTTAATATCCCTTTATTGCTAACTTCAAATTTATGTTCTCATTTCTATGGAACACTACCTCTGCTTGTAGGTCTACACAAATGTCAACTAGATTACATGACTTATTATTCAATTTATCACACTCATCTTCCTTTGTTCTCAAATTTGGAAATGCATCCTCCAACTTATCCTTAAGGCTTTTGATGGTTTCTTCATCCTTTTTTACCATATCTCTCAACTCTTGATTTTATTTCCTTAACTTACTAGCCATTTTGAGATTCTAAGATCACCTTAATCTTATTAAGCTTACTCCAAAGGTCCTAATATGATACTAATTATTAGAAGCACAAACATAAATAAAGGGGGTGAATCAGTCTTCTATTAAAAAGTTTAATTTAATTTTGTTTAACAATTCAGCATTCATTATCAATTATATGAGCAATATCAATTAACTTAGCAAACCATCGATCAACATATAAACCATCAATATAATAAATAAACAAGAAGAACACATGAACACCATATTTAAGTGGGAAAACCTCAAGGGGAAGAAACCCCACTGAACATCTACATATATTACTCAATGAAAAATAATTTAGTGAAGCACAAACTTCACAAGGAGACCAACCCATAGTTTAGTAGGGCACTAACCCTATAAGGAGCACCAACCCCTAGTTAAAAGAGGCACCAACCCCACGAGAAGGATATAAATCCATAAGATGAAAAATCACTAACTCAGCCACCTGAAATGAATTCCATATCTTTTTTTTTGAAACAAGTAATTATGACTCTATGAAGCCCACTCTCCTCTCTATATTCTTCAAAACATCTCTCAAGCCTTCTTTCCCAAAACCTCTTCCTTCAAGCTGATTTCTACATATGAACTATCTATTCACATTCTTATATATCTCTAAAAAATCATAACATACTCATTTCCATCTCAAAAATGTCACAATGAACTTCATCATCTTCCTCAATCACCCTCCTAGGTCACACTTTTCTTCCACTTTCTCAACTAGCTCTAACCTTCTCTTTATCAAAATACATGGAGGTTGGCCTTCATAGCTAAAATAAATAATATAATCATATGAAAATCATAAATATATCATACACATGACCATAGAGATTGGAAATATCATGAGCACACTCAAAACCACCATTTAGATAAGCTTACCTAGCTGGATCTGAATCTTGCAAAAATAGTCTAAAAAAGGAAGCTCAAACTAGAATGAAATCACCTTAAAAAATAGAATTATTATATATGAATGGAAATATATTTATCTCATGAGCCTAGAAAACATCATTAGACATCATGAGTCACGCAATAAATTCTTTAAAATGGCTCTACAAATAGACTTCTACAAATTGTTTAAAACTGCTCAAAAATGGGTCCTCAAAAATAGGGAACACTTGACCTCCTAAAGGCTCAAACATGGTTTTAAACCACCGTGGAAATGAATAAAAAATCCCATTATTCCGTAAATGCTAAATTAGTCAATAGGTACAATGGACACTTTTTCACAAACTAAAAATCTTCAGAACCTTACCTTTTTGGGTGGGGCCCATATACAATCAAGACCTATAAATCACACCTGGAGAAATATGGAGGAGTAATTTACAACATAAAATCATCATGTTTTCAAAAGGAATCAATTATAGACCTCTACAAATAAGTTCTCTCAAGGCAGTCCATAGCTAGGGTTTCAAGAGGGTTAAGAAATTGTTTACCTTCTTAACGATTATTCCTAAAACATTTGACTATAAATGATCAGGGGATCAATTTTAGTGTCAAAATTTCCCTAAAAATCCCTAAATGGTGTCAGTGTAGAAGATCGTCTCGAGATATTTCCAACGACTATAAGAACGTGACAAACGGACATCGGGAGCTCTAGATATGTTCGGTCAAAGTTGAGACAACGGGAAAGTCAACTCTAGTCAACAAGTCAATATTGGACCAATGGCATTGCGACACATGGCGAAAAGGAAAAAAGGGAGTTTTTATTGGTTTTCAATCACCGGTCTTCGATGAGCGTAAAAATGGTACACGGGAACAAGAGGCTCAACTTTTATTATGGAGGGGAGCCCGGCCGCCGTGTGGACTATGGTATTATCGCCGACGTGGTGGGTCCACAAGCCACCACGTGGCTTGCCACCACTTGTCAATTTCACTTGATTTTCCTATCAAGGGATGACATCGATCTATTTACCTGAGTCATGCAAGGACCGAGTTAATTATTTCTACACACATTGTATGGGTCGAAATTATATTATCTTGGTAAATCCACTTTCCAAATGCCACGCATATATGCCAAACCGCTATATATATTAATGTTTATACATTAGTATAACCACATAATCCTCCATTTACCTACTAAACCACCAACATTAAGCCATGCATGGATGTTCCATGTGGAAGGAAGGAGTGAAGCGGTTGTAGTGGAAGCTTCCACGTGAGGAGAAAGAGGTGGGGGTGGTTAAGCCCATATGGTCCCATGACCACTTCACACAATGTGTGGAAAGGATATTTAAAGCCTAAGATTTTATCAAACCCACCAAATATGGGACTTTATAACATTAAAAATTCCGTGCCCAAAATTTGGGTTTTAATCCCACTAAAAAATGTAGCCGCCACTATGGGATTTAATCCCTTATCAAATGCTTCGCCATTGAATTGGGATTTTATCCCATTAAAATATGTAAATCCATGGAAAAATAGTAGGAGGCAAGATTGGAACCCCCGACCTCATCACGCCAAGACACCTCTACTAACCAACTCACCTAGAGGCTTGGGTGGATTATAAAATGGGGCGCTTCCACTTATACAAGGGGGACAGGTCTGTGCAAAGTAGAAGAAGAGGAGGTAGTTTCAAAAAATTCCATTTTTGAAGGCCTTGCACTTAGATTGGGCACTTAGAGTAAAAATATGAAATGAAGGAAATTCTGAGAAAATTCCAACGATATAAGATTTGATATTTTTTGTTGAGTTTTAACCTGTTTTTTGAAGCTTTGAATGCAGTTTTTAACATGGATCTACAAGACAGCTAGTTGGAAAACATGAATTTCAATGCACTTCTGTTCCAAATTGTGACTTGGTGTAAACATGAAAAGTGTTTAGAATTCAGAGATGATCTCAGATATATGATTTTTTTTATAATGTTTTTAAATCTCCATTTGTAGGTGTTTTTCTAACACAATTGCAGGGAGATCACATTGTGAAAACACTGTAGGAGCCACAGATCGTTCTTGGGACAATTTCTGCTATTTTTCAGAGTTCTTGGGAAATTGATGAGCTCATTTGGAGGTTTTCATTTATTATTGGTTTTTTGTAAGAGTTATTTTACTAACATTTCAATATTATTAATGGATTGGTTCAATCCGAACCCGGGGACGTAGGAATTTCTGAACCCCGTACACAATCTTGTTCGTTATCTGAATGTTTTCAGTTTTCTGATTATTTATTTGCTACAAAAGTTTTCCAAACTTCTATGGATGCATAATAATTATAATTTAATCAATTTTTGGAGTTAAGAGTACTTAAAAATTGTTTAAGAAAATCACGGTCTTTGGAAACTTTTAGAAGTGAAAAAAATACAACACAATTTTTCAGATCAAGTTTTGGTATCAGAGCAATTAGATTGTCAGATTAGCTTCTAATTGTGTTTGGAAATTTGGCTTCAGTTCCAATATTTATTTCAGTCTTCAGTGTGTAGACATTTTGGGGTTGTTAATCTTCTTTTGCAGTGTACAGTTTTTGAAGTACAGGTTGTGTTTGCAGGAACCGAGAATCATGGGCAAGTCATCCAAACAGGAGCAACTGGAGGAGCTTGAAGCCATAAACCACCAAATCTAAGAAGAAAACTATTTCTTGAGAGATAAATTTTACTATTTGGAAGATGAAATAGCGTGGTTAAAATCTGAGCCACAATCCTCTATAACCAAGAAAGAGGAGTATGTTAACAAGATGATTGAAGTGAGCAAGAAGTTGATGGGATTGTTAAAGAGTTGCAGGAAGAAATATGATACAAGGATGCCCTCCTGGAAAAGCTGCAACAAGGTGAACATAATGCACTGTAAGTTGTTCAAATTTTAATTCTTCCTCTCATTCAGTTTCAGATATTCGTTTGGGTTAGTTTGAAAAACACACTAAGGGAATTGGGTCTAAGCTAATGGTTAAGATGGAATTTAACAGAAAGGGCCTTTGAAAAAATGGACAAGGTGATGCTAACCCAATACATGTAGAGGATCAGCCTCGGGTTGTAGGTTTGGGTTATTCCAGTGGGAAAATGGAAATTGGAGAAAGTTCCAAAGTAGCTGAAGGAAGACAAGCTTCCAACAGCCAAGGATCTACACCACTAGAATTGTAGGATTCTGCCATCATGAGGAACAATGAAAGGTGTAAGAAAACAAGTAAAAGAGGTAATCAGGTTCCACCTCCTTCCACTTACACTAAAAATAACACTAAGGGAAAATCAAATCCTAAAACTTCTAATACACTCTTTCATTTGGAACAATATAGCTTTGGTAGGCAGAAATATGCTTTCCCTTGCACATTTTGTGAAGGTACTAATAATTCTATTTCATATTGTTGGAAGAGGAAAATTTTTATTAAGAAGTTAATGCCTTTTGTGAATGGTAAGGTAGGTGCTAAAGACAAATCTCACCAAGGAAAGGTGAGAAATGGCAAGAATGTTACATCTCCTAAACGAGGGAATCATTCTACTTGAAGAATAAATTCCACTTGTAAAATAATCATAACTTACCTATTAAACTATAACCAAGATTTTATGTCCCCATGTAAATCACACACTCTCCAACGAGCATCAGAAGATCAAAATTTAGCTCAAAATCTCACCTTTGAGAACTTGGTTTTCGTCAAAGTGCAATATCTTCAAAAATATTCATCGCCTAGACCTAAAATTTGACCAAATCATCCTATCAACCTGAAAACACATCTCTAATACTTACATTTACCTAAATATATCTAAAACTTCTCAACTCATCTCACCTAGGCATGTTTTCTTAAGGATTAAGTATAGAGTAAACATAAAAAATATGACTAAACCTCATACCTGCACCATGAGACAATAAAACATAATATTCATTCTCTTTATTCTATTATCATGCATAACCATATATTACATTATTCATTTCACCATCCCATGCCTGATACTACTCTCTCAGCCTTACAAACAAGCACCTGAAACATTCTTGTTTCACAAAATCTGATCACCTCATGAATTTTCCAACCTTGAACACCTGTTAGGACCTCTAACATACTTCATGAAATCACTCATACCTTTGTAAGTCATTATCACACTCATATAAGCCCTCAAATTGAATCAAGAAACTATGCACCATCACAAGGTCCAAGCAGTCTCACCTATAAACTCAACACTAGCAATCAACCTTCATGTTCTTCACCTCTTTTTAACATCAATCACATTAATGAGAAATAATTAAAAATTTGTATTTTACATCAATTAAAACAAAATCCCAACAATCTCGCCCTTTTTCATTGACGGAAAACCTATTGTAAGCAAGGGAAATTAACAGATAAATAGAAGATAAAGAAATAAATAAACAAATTTGCCTTCTCTATAATAATCATGCAAACCTCAAGTAAGATCATCCAATATCTTAGAATTGTTTGATATTTTTAATATTTGGATTGTGGATTCTCTTTATATTACTCCCTAAAGGGATCTACAAATGCTATGAGAAGATTTCACAAGGATGTGGATGTCAAATTGACAGAAGTTGGATGTAATTTTCTCAAAGCTCCAAGGATGGATTTTCAAAGGAAATGGATTTCTTTGAAAGATGAGGGTAAATCCATGAAAGGTGGATTGAAGTTTGAATTGGTTCCAGGCTAATAATTATAATTACCTGAAATAGTAAGATGACCATTTCTATGAATTTGTGGCTTTACAAGGGAAATCATTATCTTTGAATTCATTCAAGAAGTGGTTACATAGGAATTATTGTTGCCCCCACCATTGTAGGATTCTAGAAGTAGAGTGGAGTGGAGTGTGAGTAGATAAAATAATTAAATAAATAAATAATTTAATTAGTATTTAATTGTGAGAGAATAATTAACCATTTATTTAATTAAATGTTTAGTTATATTAGCTAGAAGCTGTTAGGAATTAATTTTATTAATTCCGAAGGCATAGTAGAATTTACTTATTTATTTCTAAAGGGTGGGAATGTGACTTAGGAAATAGAACTAATTCAACTAACTGCAGAAGGGGGTATTTAATTGATGGAATTAATTTAATTAATTTCTAACGGGTATGTTGTAGAAAGATAAAATTACTTTAATTAATTATAATTAGAAAGTGGGATAGAAATATGAATGTATTTTTAAGGTGTCTACATTTTCCCATATTTAAATTTATATTGTGAAGTATTAATGCTTTAAAGATATTATATGCATGTTGATCAATGAGCAAAAAGGCGTGAAGCATTTGGATGCCCCAATGACATAGGACAACCGCTTGATAGGAAGGACACAAGATACACAAAAAGGATAGGAAGGAGGATTGTGCTTATAGTATGAGTGTCATTTAGAGAGTGTGAATATAAGAAAAACCTTTATTTTGTTGTTACACAATAGAGTTGTTACCATGATTATGAAATAATCACGATCGTTTAACCCAAATGCGTGTAAAAAAACACACATAAAGAAAAGAAAAGATAACCCAATGTACACAGTAAGTGTAGGCACCATGGTTATAGAGAAACCAATATGTGATCACACTAACGGAAATTGGTGGAAAAAGAAAATTCAACAATGCAACACAATATTATAAAATAAGATAATTTATCTATGCCCTAAAACATACCACAATGAAAAGAAAATAGATGTAAAAACTCCCAATAATTAAACTTATGAAATGCATATGAATAGGTTTAGATTGAAGAGTGCAATATACGTAGAAACTCCTCACGGAACTCTTGTTAAACCCATGATGTTAAGTGATCTGATATGGAACTACCCCAGTGAATTTATATTGTAAAGGAAATAATAACTGGTGATAATCGTGAGATTGGTACGAGAATTAGGGTAATAAATAAAAAAATAATTTTATCAATATTGCAGTTTTGTGTCGAAGTAACAAAAAACTTACATTTTTAAAGATTTTTGTGAATATTTGATTTTTTTGAAATATAAAAAATGTGTGATTTTTTTGTTTTTGTTTTTTAATGAAAATTTGTAATTTTTTTGAATTTTGGGAATTTTGTAAGAATGTGGGTCAAAAGAGGAAAGTGGTGTGTTTGGTATACTTAATTTTCCCCAGAGAAGCATTAATACGACCTTGTAAGAAGAAAAAGAGGGTGAAAATGACCATTTAAACAAATAGGTCATCATGATGAAATGTAAATAATGTACATGAGAGATTAGAAGAAAACAAAATGACAGAGAAAAATGAGTTATCATGACCATGTGGGTTAGGAAAAAGGAATAATTAGGGCTAGATAGGGTATATATTGATGTGAGGAGGGTTAAAATCCATTGTGACTCATTTCTGCTATTATCCCTCATTTTCTATTTGTGAGAGATTTGAGCTCTGAGTTGGTGGAGAGATGGCATGAAAATAATAGAGGAAACATTGTGCAAATTACATTCATGACTATGGATGAAATCCAGATGATGGTGCCATGCTAAGTACCTCAATAAATTTCACTTTTATGTGCACTTAATGTGTTTTTAGTAGAAGAAATTTAAATTTTAACACTAGCGCATGAACTTGTGCATACTAGCATAGCCTGAAAAATGCACTAGCATACAAGTCCACATGTTAGCATCAAAGAGTGAGCATGAGAATTAGCAAGGTCATGTACTAGTGTATCAGACATGTTAGCATCTATGTGAGATCATTAGTGTTAGAGTGGATACACTATCATGCATTTGCTAGCGTTGAAGTAGGCATGTCAACATTAAATAGGATAATGTCGAAGTGCATGCGTTAGCATTAAAATGCATGCGCTAGCATACTAAAGGGTGTGATAGTGTAGTTAGAGGATTCTAAGGAATAATTTAAGGCTTATAAGTTAAGAAATGATGTGTAATTGATGTTTTTTGAGTCATTTTTAGGAGAGACCACTAGCATCTGGTGTATGAGATCACCATGGACGTCTACGGGACTTTCAAAGGATAGTTTTGTGATGTGAGGAGAGAGGGTTAGTTTCCCTACTATAGGTGACATGGTTATCTTACATTGTAGAATTTCCTCATATGATACTGGATCATATCTTACTGACTACACTGTTACAGTTATGGCATAGTAAGAACCAGACATTTCAGTTTCTGACTGGGGAGATGAAAATCACATTAGAGGACATGTATTGGATCTTGCAGGTACAAATATAAGGGATTTTATTTGATTATGATGGGAATTTTTCCCATACATGTAGAAACATATAGGATGTTTTATTTTGATAGGATATTCCTAGAGAGGGGATGAAGGTAAACTTGTACTAATGCTTTCACGATAGGAGAATGGCATGGCTACATGTATACTTAATGGCTCTTATAAGTGGATACTTACTACCTAATAAGATGGGTACACATTTCTAGCTTGAATTTATAGGAGTGGTAGTGAGATTGATGGAGGGAGATATTTTTTCATGGGGTCAGTGTATACTTTCACACATGTACAAAGATCTCCATCTTATTTCATACAAAGTGATGAGGAGTCTCTATCCAGTGAAATTGTTACAGATATGGGCATTAGACCATATTTCCATTAGATGACCACTAGTTGTACTGAGATATAGATAGCTGGATGAGCCATTATCTAGAGGATAGGAGGTAGTGAGAGTAGGCATAGAGACCATATGGTACAAAGACAACTAGGCGTTATACATGAAATACCATGTAGATATTGTTGGTATGTGTGCATTACCTAAGAGAAATTTGACTTTGGTCCTCAGATTAGAGTAATGATAACTAGGTATAGTTTTTTTAGAGTTATCCCATAGGCATGGGATGCTATTGGGTTGAAAAAAATTCCTAAGTATTCAGATGGCATGAAAAGGGGTTGCATAGGTACGCGTAAGTAACAATTGAAGAAGGGTGCACCAGGGAAGAAAGCACTCAGGCCTTATCCGATTTTGTATGGTACAAGATAAAAATAGGATAATCGATTGGAGTATAACCCAAGTAAGGATAAGATAAAAAAGACTTCATAGCTAAGAAAGAGCTATTTTGGGACCAAAGTGGAAGATCGAAGGTCATGCATAGTCTGCGCTAATAATAGGATTGAAGGAGAGTTTATTTATAGATTAATCTATTATTAGTCTCTTTGAAAAAACATACAGCTAGTAGCATATGCCTATTTTGTGGATGTCACTTATTTTGAGGATGCATGGGTGGTGAAGGGAAAGCCCCAACCCCTATATATATGTACTGTACTACATTATTTTGATAATCTAAATTGTATTGGAGTTATTCTGCCCTAATTTACTAGTGTGCATGGCTCTGTGTTGGTAATTCTAATGTACTCAGTTTTTGTTATGCATTATTTTGAGTATTGATGGATAATTGTGGGTGAATTCTAGTAATTGATGTCTTAGATCATGGTGCTTTTATGGTAAATTTGATCTTAGTATTTACTTGATCTATATTTTTCCTTACTATGTGTGTTTCCAATTTAATCTCATGGATTTGATTCTTATGCTAGAAGGTATGCTTTGATAATGGTTACTATAAACATGTATGCTAACATATTGAAAAAATTTAACAAATAAGGGACCTAGTAGGCTTCACATGCTTCAAGTGAGTGTTCAGATCCATCTGAAGAAGTGTCAACACACCCAAGAAATTAAGTGGAAATAAATAAGAATACATTTTGGTTTCATTGTTGGGACCTCTTTTCAAACTGTCTATGAGGATGTTACATGCAAATGTCATACCAGTTCACTCTTATGAACATTAGAAGTTGGGTAGACAACATAAATGATCAATTTTCACAAAGATATGGTTCTTGACCTGATTTAAATGCACCTAAGTGGGTGGAGGAACATCCGTATCATGAGCTCTATGAGACGTTTTCATCCTTTTTCCAATATAATTTTATGAGTGGTTGTCAACATATGCATCAAAGGAAAGATTGAGTTACAAACCAAGGGTTTGGATGTAGGAGGACTACCAAAATTTGTTTGATGCAGATGAAGCTTTGGAATCATGTTGTAGATCATTAGTGGTCTGGTGTTGTATGTAGCTATATTTTTGAGTATGTTTTATCTATGTATTCTTGTCCAAAATTTGCTAAGTTTTATTTTTTTTGCAAGCCCAGGGGGTCTTACATATATACTATTCCTTTAGCAATTAATATATTGATGGTACTATTGAGTTTGGAGAAACTACCTATGGCTATCTAAACATACCACCGCATGTAGGGATAGGAGCAAGTGTTATGAAAGATACCAGACTTTGCGGTAGAAAGAAAACAAGAAAAAAAATTTCCTAAGTATAATGAATCATGGGAGAGGGAACTAGTGAAGCAACATGATATTGAGGAGTCTATGGAATTGTGGAGGTAGATGTCTTATGAAGGATTTGAAGCTAACGTGGAAAACATGGAGTAAGAGTATCAGAAACTTCCACACCTAGGCTAGTGCGGAAGAGAATCCCTTTCATATTTCGATGACAACACGTTAGAGGAGGAAATATTAAGGACCGCAGGCACGCATCATATCCCACCTAGCGACCTATCCCTTCCACATGGTGTTCCAGTTCCAAAAGTAATCATTAAGAAGAAGGAGAGTATAGGTAATCTAATCAATATAGGTAGATATCATTTCCCTTTGAATGCACAAGTGCATCATACAAAACATATACCTATGGAATCACAGGTGACATCTTTGTTTGGATAACTGATTAGAGGAATATTTTCTTACGCGTCATCAGGATAGAGTGTGGGAATGTAGAATATTGGGAATACATCTAGAATTACTAAAAATTTGCAAAATGTGGGAGTTCAATTTAATACTATTGTTGGGACACAAGGAAGTCAATCCACTGGTTTGTTTCCCACTATAGGAAGAATAGGTGGATCTGGAGGATTATTATCAAGAAGATCAGGAATTTCTAGAGGTGGAGGAAATAATGGTACATGATTTAGTTCTGGATCTAGTAGGAAAGTTCCACACCCTCATTAACCACAACAAGTTTCTTATGAGATATATCTTTTTTTCTAGAATATAGAGGCATTGAGGATAAAATAGAACATGTTCATAAGTGTGAAATACCATGGCATGCTAAGGGAATCACAACCTCAGATAGAAAAGAAAGTCAGTTTGCTACTACTCTTCATGGTCACACTTATAGTTGGTACATAAATTGTGACCCACATCAAACTGTGGTGGATTATGATGCTTTGTGCACTAATTCTTGAAAAAAATTCATATTCCAGAATTTGAGTGGCAAAGTATTAGCGGACTTAAGGACATTAAGAAAGGCTTATATGAGAAATTAAGGGAATATGATGCACCTTTTAAAACCTTATTATCAAAGTTGTCTTATGATATACATCCCAGTCAAAATGAAAAATGGTTTTTTAGTGGATTGTTGACTCCTTATAGACACATGTTTTCACATAAGACATATATAGATCCGCATGAGGCCTTGAAGGAAACTTTATACGTTGAGGTAGTTAGGATTTTGGAAACAAGAGTAAGCCCATTTCTAGAGGCAAAAATCATAGCTATGGAAAATCAGCTATAAAATATCTCTAATAATTTAACTCATGAGATTCATAATGGATTGTTGTGTATAAATTGCAAGGTTGAAGGAATATAAAGGATACTTTCCCTTGCAAGTTTTTGCATGCCATGCTCTTGGATTGTGAATTTTTTTCATTTAGACTATGATGTGAGTAGATTTCCCCTCTTACAACATGTGATCCACAAGAATGTGTTTATGTATTATAAGATTTACAAAACCCATACCCATAAAACTGTTGAGTGTAGATTGATTGATCATATTTATGAGGCCATTGAGAGTAGGTGTGTGCTAGAATAGTGTCTTAAGTGGATCTAAGAAACTTGGAGAATAACATAATGAAGGGAAAAATAATGGGGATAATTTAAATCAAGGTTTCCAGGGGGGATATAGAGGCAAAAGGTTGCAGTGGTGTTAGAGGATGATTTCCAAGAGGAAGATGTTATACTTTTTAGTCTCATGATCATTATCAATGTGAGTTCCCTTAGAATGTGGTTTGGTCACGGTGTGGTAAGAAACACAAGTTTGAAGAATGTATGGATTTATATGAGCACATGAGCAACCATCATAATAAAGACAAGGGTGTAGTGATGATTAAGGTACAACTCACTATTGAAGA
This sequence comes from Taxus chinensis, assembly GCA_019776745.2. Lineage (NCBI taxonomy): Eukaryota > Viridiplantae > Streptophyta > Pinopsida > Cupressales > Taxaceae > Taxus > Taxus chinensis. The sequence continues at coordinate 1,031,039,425 of CM034146.1, read as the reverse complement.
GCATTAGATGTCAAATGTATCCCCTAGTCTTGAACTACAACTTGTTTTAGTTACTACAAGTCCTGAGGCTATGTGTGCGAGTGAGAATCTGAAATATAAGCTAACTATAACATAGTAAGATGTGATAAATTCAAAGTATCCTAATGTTACACATTAGAAAGTGGTTAACTAGGAGACTATGGATGTCATCAAGGATTTGCAAGGAGAGATTGAGAGCCTGAAGGAGTAGGCATGTATGATGGTTTAAGAAAATAAGGTTAAAATCCGACATAAGGACACATATGACTTAAAGAGTTATCTTGAATGTTATATCAAGAGAACATCATCCCTTTGTTAGGATAGTGGTTGAGGGAAAAGATACTGCACATAGGAACTGAGCATGAGAGGAAGATACTTCATGAAAATCTACCACCACATAATCATGAGTATGATAAGGATATTACACTGAATGCATTCATATATGGATGGATTATGAGAAAAAATATGATAGATACTGGTGTAAAATTTAATGTACTCATGTTGGATAGATGAAATCATATGGGAAGACCACCATTACAACCTTCTTTGAGTGTGTTTTATATGGAAAATAGAACTAGTGCTAATCCTATTGGAATACTAAAAAATGTAATTATTACAATTTAGGTAGCCAATTTTACTAGGGAATTTGAAGTATTGGATCTTTCTGAAGCAGATAATTTCCCAACATTACTTCGATGACCCTGGCGTTATGCAAATAATGTAGATTTGTGCTTCAAAAAAGGGTGCATTACCTTTGATAACAAGGAAGAGTTCATCATTATACCTTTAACTGATGTGAAGGATGATCCGTATGTTGAGCCTTTGAGTGAAGAGTAATTGAATAGGATATATACATGCAAAATCAGAGACCCTAATGTAACTGAGCCATCTAAGGAAGGAGTGATACATTAGGAATATGCCTAGTCAGTTAGTGATACCTCAATTATATCTTGTGATAACTAGGCACATGGACCATATGAAGTAGTTGGGAAATAAATCAAGAACATAGCTACTCTCACGATCAAGATGTGCATGGTTAAGTTCTTGAGTTATAACTAGGTACCTAGGTACAATGATGAAGAGAACCCTGATGTATTTCTCCATGCCATGGAAGGCCATTGGATTAATGAAGGAGATCACATAAACACATTGGTCTATATATGCATGGGATGTTAGCATGTTGGTGGATTACACACAGAGGTGACTTACTAGAACGAAGAGAAGTGAGAATCCCATTTTCTATAAGGTTCCTAAGGAGTAATGTATCTTCTCAAATATGTGAATTTTGAGGGAAGACCCCTACCTTACATCACATTTAGAATTATGAGAGGCTTTGGATAGAGGGAAGGAGGCCTTTCTATCATCATTCTAGGTACATATGTTCTACTCCACCTTAATTGGCTTCGTGCACGCATGGTATGGCCATGTAAGGATAATAGGATAAATGACTAATTGACATGAGAGAACTTCAGGTATGATTCACACTTTTTATTATTATTTTACTAAGCCTCTAGTAAATGAAGAACTATAGATTATGAAGCACCTTAGTTTTAGAGATAGTAAAAATATTAAGGAATTTTTGTTAGATATGTTTGGAGAAAATGATCTAGACACACACCTTGATCTTGAAGAGATAGAATAAGAAGAGATGGTCCACACCTAGGAAGAAAAAGAAAAGGGTAATATGGTATATATTATATATTATGATTAAGTTGATAATTTGGATGTTAACCATACTGAAGGTACATATGAGGTGATGGACACAACAGATGCAGAGGTGCATGCCCATCAAGATCCTATGAAAGAAAGTAAGGTCAAAATTGGAATAGAGACAGAGCCTAAGGAGTCCATTATTGGTGAATACTGGCCAGAGTAGGAAGTGGCTAATATTTTTTAACTCTTGCATGACTTCTAGGACTTATTTCTGCTAGGCTATTATCAGTTAAAAGGATTACACCCATATTTAGGTGAGATGAATATCAAGATTAAAGAAGGTGTGGGCACGGTTAGGAAGAGGCCTTACAGGATGAATCCTAATCTATGCATGAAGTTCAAGGAAGAAATTGATAATATGACCAAGTCTGGTATAATATAGCCTATTAAGGAATTTGAATGGGTTAGCCCCATGGTCATAAGAATTAATAAGGATGGGTGGATAAGGATTTATGTGGACTATAGAGAATTAAGTGCTTCATGTGTTATTGATACTTTTCCAATCCCATTCACAAAGTATATTCTTGAGGGAGTTGTTGAATGTTAGATGTACTCATTTACATATGGTTTTTTAGGTTATCATCAAGTGCGTATGTGAAGGAAGATCATGAAAAGACAACTTTTACCACCAAGTGGGGAAGTTGTTCATACTTAGTAATGCCCTTTTGACTGAAGAATGTGCCCATTGATGTTCTCATGCATAGTTATGCAGGCCTTTCAAGACTTTATTCATAAATTCTTACAGATGTATGTGCATGATTGCATAGTATATGGCTTTATCAAGGATCATTGTAAGAATTTGAGGATCATGTTTGAGAGGTGTAAGAAGTTGAGACTCTCTCTTAACATTAAAAAGTGTGTCTTTACAATACCCTTTGGAACTTTACTTAGGCATATAATTTGCAAGGAAGGGTTATTGGTGGACCCGACCAAATTCAATGTGATCTTTATTTTGGAAAAACCTAACAATCAGAGTGAAGTGCATGGATTTCTAGGAAATATAGGGTATTGTAGGAAATTCATTAAATTCTATTCAAAAATTTCTATGACCTTGGAAGAATTGTTGAAGGATAAAGGAAAATTCTATTAGTATTATGTGCAACAACATGTGTTTGAAACATTTAAGGAAAAACTTACTACTGCACCTATTCTGCACTTTCCTTTATGGGACAAACTCTTTCATGTTCATGTTGATGCTTTTGGGATGAAAATTGACACAGTGTTGGTGCACCCAAGAGATAGAATTATAGACCGCACCATTTTCTTTGTAAGCAGGAAGTTGACACCCACAGAGTAGCATTATGCAACTATTGACCGCAAGGCTTTCTCCATGATCTATGCACTGCAAAAATTCACTCAATACTTATTAGAAACACAATTTATATTCTTTCTAGATCATATGGAACTTAACTATTTGGTTAATAATCCTATTTTGAAAGGACACATTTACATGTGGATACTGCTATTTCAGAAGTTTTAGTTTACAATGATTGTCAAACAAGGAAAAAGTAATTTTGATCCTAACCATTTATCAATAATTCATTATAGTGATGATGTGTAGAGAATTGAGGACACAATTCAAGATGCATAAAAAATTTCAGGTTAAACCATGCACCCACAAACTTAGAGGATATTATAGTACTCTTGCACACTAGACAGGTGCCTAAGGGAATGAAGACTCTAGAGAAGAAGTGGATTGCAATACATGTGAAACCTTACCAGTTGATTTTAGGAGATTTGTACTATTTATTCCATAATGAATTTTTTCACCAGTGCATCTTAGAGCATGATCATGAGAATATTATAGAAGAAGCTCATGGTGGGATTGTACAAGGTTATTATGTTGATGATTCTACCACTCACAAGATTCTAATGGCTAGATTGTGGTGGGAAAAAATTTATAAGGATATTAAATAATATTTCAAGTCATGTGATCATTGTTAGTGCCTTGGGAAATGTGGAACTAGAGATGAGATGCCTTTGAGGCCTATTGCAAATGCTGAACCTTTTGAGAAATGAGCTATTGACTTTATAGGTTCTATTTCCCCACCCACAAATAGGAATGGTGTGTTATACATTATAAATTGTACATACTATCTAACAAGGTGGGGAGAATCACCACCTACAAAGGATTGCAAAATAGATACAACAACAATATTTTCTAGGAAAACATTATCAAAAGGTATGGATGTCCATTGAGTTTAACAAGTGTTAGGGACACTCATTTGTTAAATGAGATAATCAGAATCCTTTTGGTAGAATTTATGGTGGAACACCATAAAACTACAACCTATCACGCACATGCCAATGACAATGTTGAAGCTTTCAACAAGATTCTGGGATAAAAACTAATTTTTTTGTGATGTTGAAAGGACATACTAGGATGATAAAGTATCTTCTATTATTTTGGCATATATGACAACATATAAAAGGTTGAACAAGGCCACACCATTTTATTTGGTGTTTTCCGTGAAGGTTTTATTTCATGTTTAATTCATGTTGCAATCCTTGCATATTGTGCTAGTAGGAGGACTAGGTGATGAATAAGTTGTTGAGGAGTACATTGATAAAATGATGCAGTTAGATGAGAGGTGTGCTATTGCCAAATGGAGTCAGAAGATAGATAAGGTGAGACGTAAGGCCTAACACGATAGGCACATAAGGAACACAACATTTGAGGTGGGAAAGATGGTTCTTTTTTATGATAAAAATTTTGTGTGTCACCCAAGGAAACTAAAATTTCACTAGTTGGGACCTTTTGTAGTAAAACATATATTGGACTCAGGCACTGGATGGCACTTTATTGCTTGGTTACTTTAATGGGACTAGGATAAAGACCTACTATAAATAAAACTTCTTGGTGTTTGTAATAAGGCAATATTTCCAGTTAGATTATATTTTCCTTTTATGCATTTCCTTTCATCATTTCTATCATTTTTCAATTTAGTTCAACATTTTGTTGTAACGAGCGAGCTTACACACAGAAATTTGATTACTATCTTTTCTGTTCATGTGCAGAGGAGTGTGTTGGTACCCAAATTTGTTCTCCTTTTCTATTTGAGTAGCATCATAGATATGACATGAAGCTTTAAGTCAGATAGATCATGATGTGTTTCATTTTTAACCTGGGGAGGAGATCTAACTGACACTCATATTTTTGGAGAGATGGATAGGACTTTGAAAAGATTTGATCTAACCCTCACTATTTTAGGTTGTGCCTTTTCAACCAAGGTAAGAGAACCTATATTGTAACCCCCAAATGGTGAAGGAGATGAATATATCCCTCCATTTATGCAAATAGTATGAAAAGGCCTTGGGAAATTATGATCAACACTCCAAATCTGACTTTCACAAGTTGTCACTCCCAGATGATGGAAATATTTTCAAAGTAAGGCAAGGGCTACTGGAGACATTGTATAATACTAATTTTCCTTGTGTATTTTTGTAGATGGGTTGGATCCTTTTGTTGAGAAACAATGCAATGCAGGGGTAGTATGGGTATGATTAGTTTATTTGAATGAAATTTTTGGTCGGGTGTTGACAAGAAAAACTGGGATATATCTGACCTTGTGACAACCTCTACAATACTTGACTAACTATTAGATAAAATGCTTCAAATAATTAGGATATTATTTCAACCAGAAGAGGCATAAATGGAAGCCCAGGTTGCACTCTTCACACAATATTTGAGAATTCACCACAAAAGCTTGAAGTAAAGAACTCAATTAAACACAAAAATCCTTGATCAAACCATGCCTAAGGTACCCTCAAAGGCTTACAAGAAATCTCTGTAGTCAAGAAAGGTAAAGTGATTTTAAATTTTTTTATCTCTTTATCAGATGAAGGATCTTCTAAACATGAGATTGCAAATGCCTCTAAACTATCAACAAGAAATGGATATTCTGTGTGATTTCTAAAGACGTTCAATGCAATATTGCAACAAGAACAATGAAAACTATTTGTAGGCATTTAAAAAATGATAACAGACATCATATTGCCCAAAAAAACACAAATGAACTCAAGATCTTGTTAGATTCATCAGCAGGGGAGAGTTTCATGAACAATATCAGAGCTGTGTGATGGTTATACACTTGTAACCAACTCACATGAAGATCCAACATAGAAGAAATTATCCTATTCTTTGGCGGGTTTTTCAGAAAAATAAAATTTCTCTCAGAATTTGCTCATGATTTTTTTATTTTTTCCTGACCTCTTTACAATTTCTCCAAAATGTATTATATACCTCATGCCACATTGGAGCCTTCTTTCCCAAGCAAAGAATATGCCATGGGATCAAGATTGTTACAAAACAATCCTCATGATTCAATGAAAATGACATTTAACAAATTTGCAATGAGAGTTGCTAGGTGTTTCTAAAATGGCAAATCTTTGCAAATATCCAGATCATTATCCTTCCTGGAGGCACATTTTTCATCATCAAGGTATGCAGATGCCTTTCCATTCATCATTTCACCCTTTTACCCTTTAAAATTACCTCTGCAACTTTTAATTTGACACTTCACATGTTTGCCTGGGTTGGGGAAAAAATTACTTTAAAAACATCTCAAATAAAAATATTGAGTCATGAAACCGATTCCAATGATCCTAGAAGGCCAAAACAACATGGAATCACCGAAAATTCGAGGAAATTTGATGCAAAATTCATGATTCCAAGCTTCTTGGAGGAAAAAATGGCAGCCAAAAAAGAAAATGCACAATTTCCCTTGATCTGCCATGTGTCAAACTATTATTGGGAACAAATTCAGGCTTTTTTTTTGACTTTTTGACATTTTTGAAAAAATGGAAAAATTTGACTTTTTCCCCCACCCCTTCCCTTTGAATTTTGGAGCTAACATGTAGCACATGGTGGGTCCCATTAGGATCATGCTTCAATTCTATGTATTTTGACCTTTTTTTGAATTTTTGGAATATTTTCACTTTTTTGCCCCGCGGGCCCACACCTCCGATTTCTCCCTTGCCACGTGTTGCTAGATGATTCACTAGTAGGCTAGCACTTCAAATTTTGATTTTAAATTTTGATTTTCAAAAGGGAAAAAATTCCCTCCTACCTCCGCTAGCCTGTTGACCTGCCTTGTCCTCTGCCACGTGTCACTCGATGATTTGCTAACAGGGCCGTCGCTTCAAATTTTGATTTTAAACCTTCTTTGCAAAAGGTAAAATATTCCCTCCTACCTTCATTGGCCTACCAACCTACCTTGTCCTCTACCACGTGTCACTCGATGTTTCGCTAGCGGGCTAGCACTTCAAATTTTGGTTTTAAACCTTCTTTGCAAAAGGGAAAAATTTCCCCCTGCCTCTACCGGCCTGTCGACCAACCTTGTCCGCTCATGGACACATGTCCTTTCTTGATTTTTTGTGGAGCTTCGACCCAAAATTTGACTTCAAACCATTCGAAGTTTAAAAACTTCAAAATCATCAAAACCACTGCCCATTCCATTTTGAAAATTTTGGACATTTTTTCTCTTGTGATTCACCAGGGGGTTGCGGTCAAAAATTTTACTTTAACCCTTTGAGCCAAAAACACAACATTTCATAAGTTTTTCTCTGCCACCCACATACCCTCCAACAAAAAATACTTCTACGCATCCTCCTCTAGTTGGCTGCAGGGTTTCGGGAAAAATTTTGACTTAAAATTTTTTGTAAAATAAAGCCAAAATTTTCAAAGGAGATCCAACTCCCCGCCTCTCCTCAGCCAATAAGAAAATGCCACGTAGGCAACTTTGAAAAAGGTAGAGCCATGGAGCCAAATTTTCCCCTTTGCAAAAAACCAATGAATGACAAGTTAGAAACATTTCCTGCTGCACCTCAGCCAATGAAAAGCCGCCACATTTCCAATACCTTCTGAGGATTAATTTAACGGACAAATCACGCCCATATGACCGTCAAAATGCCAAAAATTCAAAGGATACCCTAGAATTAAATTTTTTCACCAAGGATGGAAATTTTTTCGATTTTAAATCAACTAAACCATTTTTTTACAACATTCCCAATCTAGTATTTGGATTTTCAAATACAAATAAGTATGATTTGATCAATTTTGATTTTTCCACGATCTGGCAAAGGGAAAAATGACATAGCTCGCAAAATTAGAAAAACTAGGGCATAGAAAATGGAAAACTTGGATTATTCTTTCAAATTAGGGAAAAACAAGAAGTTTGTGAGCATTTTAAAGCATTCAACTAGGGGGGAAGAATTTCAGACCATCCAAATAAAGGATAAAATGTTTTTTGAGCAGATACAGATTTGAAAATTTAGGGCAACATGGTGCAAGCTCAAAAATGGCACCAACATCAACTTTTGCTTAGGGATGACAATTCCCAGTGAGTGCCACAAGGAAAAAATGTAGACTAAGTGCCAAAATATCCATTGGGAAAAGGATTCATAAGCTAAAATCACCAAAAACCAGTTGAGAACCTGACAAAAAGGATAGCACACAACAAGACAAACCACAAACTGACAAAACACCAAAAACATAGTGAAAAACCAAACACTATACACTGTACAAGTTGGTGCATACCTCAAATTTGGGGATTAATCCAAGAAATGCTCCAAATGCCTTTCATTAACAAGTAGTTCAAGAAATCCCCATCTAAATCTTTGAGAAAAAAGGCATTCTCACTAATTCTGATATCAATGGTGTAAGGGTCCATCCATAATGCATCAAATTTTCCATGCTTGCCCTTTTCTTCATGCCTACTATCCCACAACAAAACCAGATCTCCAACATTAAAGGCTCTATGAGTGACCTTCTTGTCAAACAATATCTTCAAATTTTCCCTAAATATGACATACCTTTGATGGGATGCTCTTCTCTTCTCATCAAGCTCAATAATCTTATTGATCCTTGATTCATATGGGCCAAGATCTTGATCTTCCAATTGTTGGACAAACTAAAATGAAGATAATTACAGGTGCAAGGGCAAAAAATCCTAAGTTCCATACACTAATTCAAATGGGCTTTTACTAGTAGCTCTTTTAGGAGTTATTCTATCAGCCCAAACTGTAAATTTCAATTATTCACCCCATTTCTTCTAGTTTTTCTCCAAGGTTCTTCTAATGATATTCAACAAATTCTTATTGCTAGACTCAGCTTGCCCATTCCCTTGGGGCTTATAGTTTGAAGAATAAGTTAGATTGATTCCATATTCATTACACATTGCCATTAAAGGTTTAGCTCTAAAGCACATGGCATTATCAGCTACAATCTTGACTAGGACTCTAAATCTTCATATGATTTGACTCAACAAGAAGTCCATAACTATTTGGTGTGTTACTTTCTTGGTGGGGATTACCTTTACCCACTTTGTAAAATAATCAGTGACTACAAGGATCCACTTATGGCTAGCACTAGAAGGATCTAAAATCTAACCAATAAAGTCTACCCCCCATTACTTGAAAGGAGCTTCAATTGATACAGGTTACAAAGGAAGGGAGCTTGAAGCTTTCAGTTTTCCAGAGAAATGTTGGCAACTATCACATTTTCTAACTAGCTGGGTTACATCTTTGAAGAGAGTAGGCCACCAATAACTAGCTCTCAAAATATTATGTGTTGTTACTATTCCAAAAAATTTTCCTCCACAAACTCCCCCATGTAAATCAACAGCTATCTTGGGAGCTTCATCTTTAGTTATGCATTTGAAGAGGACACCTTCAGGGTTCTTCCAAGCCAACCCAAGGTCTGTGATGATTTATTTTTGAGAAGCTAGCTTGAGGTCTCTTTTCTGATTTTTATTTAAGTGACTAGGGAATCACAGGTGTCAGAGGTAGAAGATCACATATTTGTACCACTCAAAACTTACCAAATTTGCAAGCACATCTACCATTTCTTCCTCTAGCTGATTTACTTCCACATTCTGTAAGTTGCTCTTAGCCATGAGCTTAGCAAGGCCCAAACCGCATACCAACTTTGTGGTTTGGATGTCCATATCATACTCTTGCAACTTGTTCACCCACTTACATATTTTTTTTGAGATCTCCATCTCTGATAAGATTTCTTTCACCATGGTGTGGGGAACATAAGCAACAACTTTTGAACTCAATTTATAAGGCCTGAAAACCTTTGCTGCTTTCACTAAGGAAAATGCTTGTTTCTCCATGATTGTATACTTCAGCTCAGATACTTATAAAGCCTTACTAAATAAGGCAATAGGCCTCTCATCCCCATTCTCATCCTTTATTAGCAAAACAAAAGAAATGGTATACTTAGAAGAAAAGGAAAAGATTTGGAAAGGCCTCTTATAGTTTGGGGCTGCTAAAATAGGTGCATGTTTAAGTGCATCCTTAATTCCTTCAAAAGCTTGAATGGAAGCCTCCTCCCACCTGATAACTTGGTTCTTCTTTATCATGATTGTGATTGGAAGAGCCAAATTAGAAAAGTTGGAAACAAACCTTCTAATAAAATTAATTTGACCAAAGAAAGATTAGATTTGTTTCTTGGTTCTTGGGATAGGTACTTTGCTGATTGCTTCCACTCTCTCAGGGTCTGTCATAACACCATCTTTTGACACAATGTGACCAAGTAGCTTGGCCTTTTGCATGCCAAAATGACACTTTTTTAGATTAAGAGAAATTCCATACTCCCTACATATGATCAACATCTTCTCCAAGTGCTGCAAATGATCACCTCTCTGCCTTGAAAACACAATCACATCATCTTGGTAAACTGTAATGAACTCATTGCTGTAACTAGCAAAAGAAACATCCATTGCTCTTTGAAAAGTGGCACCAGCATTCATTAAACCAAAGGGCATCCTACCAAAAACATATGTTCCCCAAGGAGTAGTGAATGTTGTCTTAAGTCTTTATGATTCCTTGACAACCACTTGATTGTATCTAGAGAAACCATCCAATGTAGAAAGCAACTTAGACCCTGTCACATGCTGTAACATATTTTCCATATTTGGCAAGGGATAGTTGTCCTTCATGGATGATTTGTTTATATTTCTAAAATCCACACAAATTCTGATGTCTCCATTCTTCTTTCTGACTGACACAAGGTTTGCAACCCAAGATGAATATCTAGTGGGCCGAATAATATCTCCATCTCTCAACTTCTTTAACTCCTCTTGCATTTTCATGAAGAGAAGTGGATTAATTTGCCTTTACCTCTATCCAAGTGGCTTAGTCTTGTCCTCAAGAGGGATCTCATGTTGAAACAAGTCTTCTCTATATACTTTTAGCTTGAAATAGGACCAAGCAAGGTAGTCTTGATATTTTTTCAAGAGTTGGGCATAGGACTGTTTTTCCTCTTTACTTAAATTGACTGCCTAACCAAATCTTCCTTGGTTTACCATTTGTTCCCAAGTCATGCTATTCCACATCCCTTGAGGTAGACATGTTTCTATTGATGATGTAATCAGCATTGTTAAAATTAGACTCAAGAGCAACAAGGCCTCTATGAAAGGTGTTAGTTTTCAATTGGATAATATATTTTCCAAACAAAGTCTCTCTCACTTCAGTCATACACACCATTGGTTTCCAATAAATATGCTGATCTGTAAACTTACCTTGATTTTGTAATAACCTTTGAACTCGAGAATCATCATCAAACACTTACCAATGCTTAATGTTGTCAGGGACAGCTGTCCTAGTTAGCACTTCAATGTTGAACTCACAATAAGGTGAAATTGTGAAATCTTCAAATATTGACCCCAACACTACCAACTTCTTAGTACTAGCATTAATACTTCTATCATGATGCATACTATTGAAAGAATCAAACATTTCAATTAGATACCAAACTGCATGCTTATACTACTTCATCCATTGATTTTTTGTAGCATATAGTTTTCTTATTTTTTTGACAACTAACTATTAATATCCCTTTGCAACGATGTCTTACACCATACTTCCATATAATTCTTAGAACCAACAACAAGGCTTCATACTCAGCAATGTTTTTAGTACATTCAAAATTAATCTTGAAAGAAAAAACAATTTTTTCCAATCTAGAAGAAATCAGAATTACACCAGCACCACTTCCAAATTTGGAGCAAGCTCCATTGAATAGCAAGGTCCAAGGAGAACATATCTGTTCAAGGAACTTTGACTGATCTATTTTGTGTTCTTTTCCATCAGCAAAACCAATGAAATTATTAGCATCAACATCAGCAAACAACACGTCATAGGAAGCATTATTTGGATCCTCAATTAGATGTAACATTTTCTTTTCTCCATAGAGCTTGACAAGGCTTCCCTTAATGGGAATGGTGGAAAAAGACATATCCATTTGGACACTCCATCCAAAACTTGTAGCACACTTTCTTGATAAAATCATACCCCATTTGGCAGGGCAATCAACAATCACAACATCTAATTTTAAATTCCTCCTGGGATAAGATGCAAGCTACACAACCAGACCTTTTACACAACCAACTACTAGGACTTCTCTTGAGTCCATAGTAGTACACTTTCCAAAGGATGTTGTCACTTTGATATCAAACTCATTCATGACTTCTAGAGGCATGACATTACATGATGCACCAGAATCAAACATACAATTGTGAATTAGATTATCCTTTATGATAAAATTTGTGAAGAATGGATCAACATTAAATTGGGAGTCAACCAAAGACATCCCCAAATATACCTCAGGTGTCTCTCTAATATTTTCTACCACTGGTGGTGTTTCAAGGTCAACAATGATTTGAGGAGTCTCAACAACATTTGGATTTCTCCCTATAGTGATCTTCTCTTCCTTCAACCTCAAGTATTCAAATGTTCTCTTCTTGTTCTTAGGTATTCTAAGTAACTCAATGATTGGAACACTCACTTTGATTTGGCTCAATACTTGGGATATGTCATAGGGAACACTCTTTGGTAGGACATCATTGGAAGGGAGAAAAATAGATTCACTAGATGGCATGGGACTCTTGGCAGCTTGGGAATGAGGAGGACTATAACTTTTTCATGGGACAACAAAATTCTTGGCATGTGTTTCCCTTCTAGGATTCTCTTTAGGAATGCTTGTGAGAAAGGGTGCCTTAAGCTTAGTTTGAGGCCTACTTCCTTTAACAACTTTGCTTCTAGTGTTATAATATTTCTCCTGAGTTACAACATTGTTCATCAACAATTGTCTTCCTCTGAAGGGATACCACCATCATACTTATTAATCATCAAAGTTCTTAAGTATTCAAAGTCATTGTTAGGAATTTCAAAAGCTTGCACTACATCAACTTTAAGAGTCTAAGGGGGAAGGAAGACTTGTACCCATTTGATGCAATCCCAAAAGGTTGCAGTAGTCCCTAGCACTTCTTACTTCAGTAGATGTTACTCCTCCTTGTGATCTTGAAGAACAGACCACCATGCAAATATCATCATCAGTACCATCATCATTATTAAATTCACCTTCTTGCTGGTCTTCTTCACATGGAGGATGGGGTAGAAAACACCTATTACACCAATCAATATCAGGAACTTCTTCAACAATAGAAACCCTAGTAGTTAAGGGATCAAGCAACACTCTTCCTTCACATGCTTGAGGATGTCTATTTGCATATCCAATAAGCCCTTTACCTTTATCATCAAACCTCTACTCATTCCTATGGTGATTTTCAAATCTATCTTGTGCTTACTACCTGGGCTGACCTTGTGAAATCCACCCAATTCCCTTCTCAGCTCTTGCCAACTTGTATGAGATTTCTTTGACAACCCCTGCCAAAATTTTCACAACCTCTTCTAAATCAACACCTTTGCTAGCTTGAGTTTTTTCAGGGTTTATCAATTTTACACCATCTCTCTTGAGAGGTTTCCCAACAACCTTGATATTTTTTTCAATTTGAAGTGCCATAGTGAAAGCTTGTCTTAGATTGGTAGGGTTCTTGTCTCTTAGGTAATAGGCTTCCTTTTTATCAAATGCATCTTCATATTTGATTAAACAAGATTCATCACAAGGCCTCAAACCAATAGGCATCCTTGTCAAAGTTTTTTTAAACCTTTTGTTGAAGTCATAAACTAATTCATTAGGGTTCTTCTTGATATTCTCAAACTTAGGCAAAAGAAATCTAGGATCAGTCTTGTCACCATATTACAACCTAAATACATTTTTCATTTTAGTCAATGAATCAATAGAATTATCAGGTAGAGCCTTGTACCAATCCCTAGCATGTTCTTCTAGTGTATGAATGAACAACTTAATATACACATATTCAAACTCTATCTCAAAATCTTCCATCACATTAACAAAGAGTTTGAGATGCTGATCACCAATTATTGCATTGTTACCTTGAAATTTTGGCAATCTATTTCTAAAACCTTATGGAACAGAATTCAGGTAACCATCCATTCCTCTAAAATCTATGGGACCAATGGTGTTAACAACAAATGGAGGTCTAGGCTGAGCCATATTGTTTGGTTGAGGTGATCTTGGAGGTGAAACAAGATGATGAGGAGTGCAAGATCTTTGGGGCTCAGGAATGTGATTCACAAGATTGGTATTCTCTAAATGCTGATTTTCTTGGAAAGTTTTATTTGAATTAAAACACAAAGGTGACTATTGGAGAAGAAACTTACCAGGTACAACAGAAGGACCTTCACTAGATGAGGAAAACAAGTTTATGAGAGGATTACTTGAATCAGAATCACTTGAAGAAGAGTGATAAATCTCTACCAAAGGTTTGATATCTCTTACCAATTGATATATCTTTGCCTGATGTCTAACCTTTAACCACTTTCCAAACTCTTCTCCCTTCCAACTCCGAGTTTCTTGAATCTAAGAACAATTTCTTAGCAAATTCTCTAAGGAAGAGAGATCTTCTTCCTTCCAGTTTTACAGAGATCAACAACATAAAAATAAATGACAAAAAGCTTAAGACACTAGTATTTATCAATATCAAATTAGCATGGAGTCGCCACTAAGGAATTTCACCCTAGTTGTGAAAATGAACTTAAATACTCTATCAAATATTTACCAGCATTGAAAGTATTGCCAAACTTTACAAATAAGACCTTCCTTCATCCTGAATTAATCAATCAAAAAAGTAAATGAAGTGCAACAACTACTGGAAACTGGTAAAATTGTAGGCAAAAACTTATATCTTCACTCAATCCTTACAAATTTGATTATATAATGATGCTTCAACAACGTATTTGCATGCAAAATTTTCAAGGGACTTTACCAGGGTTTGATATGCACTCAAATATCTCAAATATGCATGCACATGAATCAGATTGAACTAAGAGAATATTAAACTCAAAGCTCTACATTTTATTCCAATCTTATAAATATGATCAGAAGATGATACTCAAATTTGTAATTGCACATAAATCACACAAGAAGTATTACCATGGATCCAAAATAATAAAATACTGAAGAATATCCCCGAAAACAGCGCTAGAAAGTGTTGGTACCCAAATTTGTTCTTATTTTTTGTCTGAGTAGTATCAGAGATATGACATGAAGCTTGAAGTTAGATAGATCATGATGTGTGTCATTTTGTAGTTGGGGAGGTGATCTAACTTGAGAGATGGATAACACTTTGAAAGGATTTTGAATCTAACCCTAACTATTTTAGGTTGTGCCTTTTCAACCAAGGTAAGATAACCTATATTGTAACCCCCAAATCGTGAAGGAGATGAAGGGATCCCCTCAATTTATGAAAATAGTATGAAAATTCCTTGGGAAAATATGATCAATGCTCCAAATCTAACTTTCACAAGTTGTCACTCCCAGATGATGGAAATATTTTCAAAGCAAGGCAAGGGTTACTGGAGACATTGTATAATCCTGATTTTCCTTGTGCATTTTTGTCGATGGGTTAGATCCTTTTGTTGACACAATGAAATGTAGGGGTAGTATGAGTAGGATTAGTTTGTTTGAATGAATTTTTTGGTGGGCTGTTGATAAGACAAGCTAGGATATATAAGATCTTGTGACAACCTCTACAATATTTGAACAACTATCAGATAAAATGCTTCAAATAATTAGGATATTATTTTAACCAAAAGAGGCATAAATGGAATCCCAGGTTGCACTCTTTACACAATATTTGAGAATTCACCACAAAATCTTGAAGTAAAGAACTCAATTAAACACAAAAATCCTTGATCAAACCACGCCTAAGGTACCCCCAAAGGCTTACAAGCAATCTCTGCAGTCAAGGAAGGTAAACTGATTTTAAATTCAATTATCTCTTTATCAGATGAAGGCTCTTCTGAACATGAGATTGCAAATGCCACTAAACTATAAATAAGAAATGGATATTCTGTGTGATTTCTAAATACTTTTAATGCAAGATTGCAACAAGAACAATGAAAAACCATTTGCAGGCATTTAAAAAATGATAACAGACATCATATTGCCAAAAATAACATAGATTAACTCAAGAGATTGTTAGATTCATTCACAGGGGAGAGTTTCATGAACAATCTCAGAGCTGTGTGATGGTTATACACTTGTAACCAAATCACATACATGAAGATCCAACATAGAAGAAATTATCCTAGTTCTTTGGTGGGTTTTTTCAGAAAAATCAGCTTTCTCTCAGAATTTGCTCGTGATTTTTTAATTCTTTCCCGACCTCTTTACAATTTCTCCAAAATGCATTATATACCTCATGTCACATTGGACCCTTCTTTCCCAAGAAAATAATATGCCATGGGATCAATTTTTTTACAAAACAATCGTCATGATTAAATGAAAATGACATTTAAAAATTTACAATGAGAGTTGCCACGTGTTTCTAAAATGGTGAATCATTATAAATATCTGGATCATTATCCTTCCTAGAGGCATGTTTTTCATCATCAAGCATTTCACCCTTTTACCCTTTAAAATTATGTCTGCAACTTTTAATTTGATACTTCACATGTTTGCTCAGGCTGGTGCAAAAATTACTTAAAAAACATGTCAAATTAAAATATTGAGTCATGAAACTGATTCCAATGATCCTAGAAGGCCAAAATGACATGGAATCACCAAAAATTCAATTAAATTTGATGCAAAATTTGTGATTCCAAGCTTCTTGGAGGAAAAATGACAGCCAAAAATGAAAACGCATAGTTTCCCCTTGATCTGCTACGTGTCAAACTATTATTGGGAACAAATTCGGGATTATTTTTTAACTTTTTGACATTTTTGAAAAAATGGAAAAATTTGAAATTTTTCCCCTGCCCCTTCACCTTTGAATTTTGGAGCTAACACGTGGCACATGTTGGGTCCCATTGGGATCATGCTTCAATTCTGGGCATTTTGACCTTTTTTTGAATTTTTGGAATATTTTCACTTTTTTGCCTCACTAGCCCGCACCTCCTATTTCTCCCCTGCCACGTGTTACTCGATGATTCACTAGCGGACCAACAATTTTAAACCTTCTTTGCAAAAGGGAAAAAATTCCCCTCCTACCTCTGCTAGCCTATCGACCTACCTTGTCCTCTACCATATGTCGCTCAATGATTTGCTAGCGGGCCAACACTTCAAATTTTGATTTTAAACCTTCTTTGCAAAAGGGAAAAAATTCCCTCCTACCTCCACTAGCCCACTGACCCACCTTGTCCTCTACCAAATGTCACTCGACGATTCACTAGCCAGCTAGCACTTCAAATTTTCATTTTAAACCTTCCTTGCAAAAGGGAACAAATTCACTACTGCCTTCGCCGGCCCGCCAACCTGCCTTATCCACTCATGAAAATGTGTGATTTCCTAATTTGTTGTGGAGCTTCGGCCCAAAATTTTACTTCAAACCATTCAAAGTTAAAAAACTTCAAAATCATCAAAACCTCCACCCATTCCATTTTGACTTTTCCTATACATGTGTCCTCCTTTGATTTTCCATGGGGCTGTGGTAAAAAAATTTCACTTTAACCCTTTGAGCCAAAAACACAAAATTTCATATGTTTTTTCTCCACCACCTGCATCCCTTCCGACCAAAAGTACTTCCACGCATCCTCCTCTAGTTGGCTACAAGGTTTTCGGTCAAAATTTTAACTTAAGAAATCCCAAATTTTCAAAGGAGATCTGACTCCCTGCCTCTCCTCGGCCAATAAGAAAATGCCATGTAGGCAACTTTGAAAAATGTGGAGCCATGGAGCCAAAGTTTCCCCTTTGCCAAAAAATAAAAAAATGACAAGTTATAAACATTTCCCATCATCCTTCAGCCAATGAAAACTCGCCACATTTCCAATACCTTTTGAGGATGAATTTGATGGGAAAATGACACCCGTATGACCGTCAAAACACAAAAAAATCAAAGGATGCCCTAGAATTCAATTTTGTCACCAAGGATGGCAAATTTTTCGATTTTAAATACACTGAACCATGTTTTTACAACATTCCCGATCTAGGATTTGGATTTTCAAATACAAACAAGTATGATTTGATCAATTTCAATTTTTCCATGATCTGATAAAGGGAAAAATGACATAGCCCACAAATTGGAAAAAACTAGGGCACAGAAAAGGGCAAAATTGGATTATTCTTTCAAATTAGTGTAAAATGAGAAGTTTGTGAGCATTTTAAAGCATTGAATTGGAGGGAAAGAATTTCAGATCATCAAATCAAAGGATAAAATGTGTTTTGAGAAGATACAAATTTGAAAATTTAGGGAACCATGGTGCAAACTCAAAAATGGCACCAACAGAGTGAACATTCTTTTAGTGTGGTGTGGATAAGATACAAGCAAAATGGATTTATCTGAAACAAAATTTAAAGTGTAAGTTTTCATATAGGTACATATATGTATTTTTTCAGAACATTTGGCTTATATCGATAAAAAAAATGCAAATTCTTATAAGTATTTCTTGTTTCATCTTTCATGAAATCCATATGCAAGATTTGTTAGCATATGTCAATTCAGATGAACTAAGCATGATAAGCACTAAATCTTTTGAACAACATGTTATAACTTAATAATTTCATAAAAAGAACTCTACTTTTAAATCAAATCAAATTAAGGTTCTAAGAAAGTAAACAATTATTTCATAAGCATACTAAGAACAATCAAAACAATTAAACCATAAAGAAGTCAATTTAAGTCATAAACTTAGAAATATTATTTTGAGACTAAAAATTTCATTCATCTAAGCTAAAAATATGTACATTTGATCCAATTCAATCATGAAACAAATATTTAAGTGTATAATGAATTTAGTCATATAACCCCATAATTATATGATTGGAATCATTTAATTTGTTCAATAATTAAAAATATTAGCAATCCTTACAATCAAACAATACGAATAAATAGTATCTTAATCAATATTATAAAAGTATGACCTAAATGGTAGTAGTCATATAATCCCATAACTATATGAATAGATACTTATATTTCATCAATAAATATTTTACAACATTACTAGGAATCATCCATTATCAATCGAGCAATAAAATTTACATTTAACCATCAATACAACTAGCTGTAATAGTCAAGTTATTTTTTATTTATTATTTTGTATACTAATTTCCTAGTGTATCCCTTAATATAGTTTTCCAACTATTAATCAGAGCTGGATCAGAATGAACTAAGTTATAACACATTATTTTTTAGAATAGAAGGGTTCTTAAACCCCAAAGTAACTTCCAACACATCTCAACATGAAATCATTTTGAAAACACAACTAACAATAAAACACAAAACATTAAAAGTAACAATAAATTAACAATGCAATCAATGATTCTTATAACCAAATCAACCAAGAAAGCTAGTATCATATCCAAAAATAGAAGGAAGAGGATCTATTAGTTGACACTATCGTTCAACTACCATAAACTAACTCCAACAAACTAATAAGAAAGACAATCATAGTCACATATTTAAGATCATTGAAATCAAAATATAGATGTCGAGCATAGCCTAGGTTTGAAACATACATGAATTCGTAAAAAAAGACAAATATTACAAAATTTGATTAATGACTGTCCAATATGCTAAACAAATTTGTCTTATATCCACGATTTTACAGTTCAAAATACAGAGGCTTGAGGCATAAATTTATTTACAGTTTCTAACCCAACCCAGAAATTTAACAAGATTTATAACACAAATACCCAAATAGGGAATTGACTTAGTTCCCAAATCTTAGGGAAAGATCAATGAAAAATGCATAATACTAGCAATAGGGACTTGGTTCTATAACCATGTTTGAAAAATAATAGCCATAAAGGAATAACGAGTGAAGCTACCAAAATACATGTACTCAAGCTAGTATATAACAAAGAACAGAACCTTTCACTAAATGTTTAAGCTAACCTAACCGAAGGGTTTTAAAGACAACTCTGATGGTACCTCAAGGAATACCCAAATATTGTATTAAGAAAATTGATAAAAACAAGTTCTAAAAGTAACTCCAGCAATGGAAAATACATAAATCTAGCCAAAATACACAATCCATGAACTAAGAAACTCATTGTTTCAGTCAAACACATTCACAATCATGCATAGTGAACCAGAATAGGATTTAAACAAAGTTAGAACCAAATGTAATTAATATTAAGAAACATAACCAAAAAAATCAACGAATAACTCAAAAACCACAAATCCCAGGACACAAAATGTGATTTCACATAAAGAGCAGAGTTATTTTCATGAAATAATTAAACAAAGAAAGATATTATAGTGAGTTAGAGCATATAATGCCTGGTAGAGCTCTCGAAACTCCTTTATAAGATTTTCATATAATAAGTCTTTCTTCTTTCATCTTTCATGAAATCCATTTGCAATATTTGTTAGCATGTGTTAGTTCACATGAACTTAGTATGATAAGTACTAAATATTTTGAACAACATGCTCTAACTTAATAATTTACTAAAAATAAGTCTACTTTTAAATGAAATCAAATTAAGGTTCCAAGAAAGTAAAAAATTATTTCTTAATCATACTAAGAACAATAGAGACAATTAAACCATAAAGAAGTCAATTTAAGTCATAAACTCAGCACTATTATTCCATCACTAAAAATTTTAGTCACTTAAGGTACAAATGTGTACATCAAATTCAATCATGAAATGAAGATACAAGTGTAAAATGATTTCAGTCATAAAACCCCATAATTATATGACTGTAATCATTTTCTTTGTTCAACAATTAAGAATCTTAGCAACCCCTATAATATAAACAATATAAATAAACAATATCGTAATCAATATTACAAAATTATGACCTATAGTGTATAAGTCATATAATCCCATAATTATATGACTAAAACCCTGTATTTCATCAATCAATATTTTACAACATTACTAGGAATATTTTGTTATCAATCGAGTAATAAAATTTACATTTAACTATCAATACAACTATATATAATAGTCAAGTTATTTTTATTTATTATTTTGTCTACTAAGTTCCTAGTATATCATTGATATAGTTATACAACTATCAATCAGGGTTTGATTAGAATGAACTAAGTTAACACATTACTTTTGAGAACAAAAGGGTTTTTAACCCCAAATAAACTTCCTATACAACTTAGCATGAAGTCATTTTGAAAACGCAGCTAACACTAAAACACAATACATTAACAGTACTAATAACTTAGCAATACAATCTATAATTCTTACAACCAAATCAACCAAGAAAGATAATATAATCTCCACAAATCGAAGGAGTAGGATCTATCAGTTGACGCTATCATTCAACTACCATAAACTAACTCCAACAAATGAGTAATAAAGACAATCACAGTCACATATTTAAGATCATTAAAATCAAAATATGGATGGCGAGCATAGCCCAAGTTTAAAACATAGAAGAATTCATACAAGAAGATGAAGATTAAAAAATTTGTTTAAAAATGATTGTCTAGGATCCTAAAGAGAATTTTTGTTATATCCATGAATTTACAGTTAAAAATATCAAGGGTCGAGGCATAAATTTCTTTACAGTTACCAACTGAACCCAGAAATTTAACAATATTTGTAACACAAATACCCAAATAGGGAATCAACTCAGTGCTTGAATATTAAGGAAAGATCAATGAAAAACACATAATAATAGCAATAGGGGATTAATTCGATAACCCAATTCAAAAAACAATAGTCGTAAAGGAAGAACAAGTGAACCCACCAAAATGCATGTACTCAAACTAGTTTATAACCAAGATCAAAACCTTTCACTAAAGGTTTGAGCTAACTTGACATAAGGGTTTTAAAGACAACTTTGATAGTGCCTCAAGGAACAACCAAATATTGTATTAAGAAAGCTGATAAAACAAGTTCAAAAAGCAACTCCAGGAATGGAAAATACATAATTCTAGCTAAAATACACAACCCATGAATTGAGAAACTCACTTTTTCAACCAAACACATTCACAATCATCCATAGTGAACCATAATAGGATTTAAGTGAATTTAGAACCAGATGTAATTAATATTAAGCAACATAACCAAAACAATCATCGAATAACTCAAAAACCACAAAACCCAGAACACAAAATGTGATTTTGCATGAAGAGCATAGTTATTTGCATGAAATAAATAAACAAAGAAAGATATTATAGTGAGTTAGAGCCTATCATGCCTGGCAGTTTCTCTCAAAACTCCTTTCCAATCTTTCCAACTTGCCTTCCAAGTTTCTACCACAAGAGATCACAAAATCTTCAAATAGAATGCACAAAACAATAGTCTCCATTTTCTTCATCAATTTTATAACTGAAATAACAAAATTTTTCTCCAATATACTCTCCATACAATATAAAGTTCATAAATGAAGCAGACATGAACTTCTGGTAAAAATAAAAAAATTAAGATGCATATCCATTTTGCACAATACACCAAATGAAAAATAGAACCCAACCCCAGTTCTTTTCCTCCAAACCATCTTGGTATTTCTAAGGCTATTTCCATGATCCCTTCAAGGTAATTAATGCAATGGTAGTTTTCCAATTCACCTTACAATCCACTAACCACTTATTCCAACTTAGCAACAACTAAACATTTAAACAAATTATTTCCAATCATTTTAGTTACCTCAGCCTATGTGCATGTAAACTTTGGATACATTACTACCAAAGGTGATGGTGCTTACAATTACCATCACACGTAATTTTCCAAGCAATGGATTAGCAGAAACCATTTATTCTTAACTCAACCTCCTCACTATATGATGACCATAGTTTTTCCTTAGGTTAATTTTTAGTTCCTTAGATAGGTTTATAGATCAGGGACACCTCAATAGTATATTAACCATATCTTAGGTTGGGGTTGTTCAATCAAATATAATTAGAACATAACTATGTCTTTTTTAGTATATATTTTTCACCTAGAAAAGGTTTATTAGGACTTTAAAATATTCAAAAAGAATGTCATCCTTTGTAATTTATTGAATCTAAGTAACATTTATCAGCAATATGGAAGTATTCATAAGATGTTACAAAATATCTCCAATGACCTTATGTTCATTTAAGCCTAAATATTATGGTATATCAGAAATAATATGAAGTCAAATTGACTTAACAAATATGATTGTAATAATATATTGATCAAAGGTATGTCTTGGATCACTGAAATTGATCCAATATATTTCCCTTCTTCAAATATAGATGTAATAGTCTAAGGAACATAATTTGTATAAAAACTTATATGATTTACCTGCATAGTTCCAAAAGATTATATGTAATTCATACCAACTGAGATCACATAGTATCCTTCAAAACCCAATCTAGTGAGCACAAGATGATAATTCAACATACGTTCAATATTTCCAAAAGCATGATTAACATCAGATTTTTACAATAAGTGGATATGTTTTCTACAAACATGACCAATAGTTCAAGAACAAGAATCACTTATCAACATTTGCAAACTTTAGTCACAGAAGCAAGTATGGATACGAACAAGGTAGAGGCATTACATATTTTGGGACTAAAGTGGAAGATCAAATGTCATGCATGGTTTGCGCTAATAATAGAATTAAATTACAATTTATTTATAGATTAATTTATTATTGGTCTCCTTGTAAAAATCATGTGGCTACTAGCACATGGCTATTTTGGGCATGTCACCTATTTTCAGGATGCATGGGTGGTGAAGGGAAAGCCCCGACCCCTATATATATGTAGTGTACTACATTATTTTTATAATCCATATTGTATTAGAGTTATACTTCCTTAATTTAATACCGTGCATGACTCTATATAGGTGAGTGTAATGTACTCAACTTCTGTTATGTAATCTTTTGAGTATCAATAAATAATTGTGGTTGGATTTAGGTAATTTATGTCTTGTATCATAGTGCTTGTATGGTAAATTTGATCTTTGTATTTATTTTATCTATAGGTTTCCTTATTATGTGTGTTTCCAATTTAAGGTCATGGATCTTATGCTTATGCTTGAATGTAACAACCAATTTTCTCACTTCACATCTAGGGAATTTAAAAAAAACATTATGCTTCATAATTTAAATACCCATATATTTAAATCTAGCATAGACCTTAATGCAATCAATTTCTAATAACTGTCATAAACCATGTGCAACTACATGAGAGTATACAAATCCTACTTGATCCTCCTCAAAACTCTTTATGAGACAATACATCAATTGTATCTTATTTTTCTTCCTTTATCAAGGAATGAAAATTAAGTGATTTTTTTCTAATTTTCTACATAGATTCCACCATGGAATTCCCATTCGGCATATCAAAAATTAGATCTTGGTGAAATAATGACAGTGTAATTAGTGGCTTACACTAATTTTTGCAAAGTTTCAGAGACATGTATGTCATGCTTAGTTCCATGATGGCACACTTCTCATTGGGAACTTGTCATCTCAACTTAATCACTTATTCAATTATATGGATTAGCATTTAAAAATGGTGTTATAAACAACTACAATTCTTGTACCTAGGGTCAGATATCATTTTATCAAGATAGGTTGCATGTAGTACCTTGAAGTACTTTACATTCCTTTCTACCTATCAATTTCAGATATAAGTTAGCTCACTACCTTAGATCTATATTCCTAGAATTTAATGTTACACACTAATGATTCATTTCCAATATATAAAAATGATGGTCTCCCATTATCAAGGGAGTAAACAACTATCAATGTTGTACTTTACCCTTATGTGTAATCATGAAAAGCTACATAATTAATCAGTAATAATGATATTCTATATTACTTTCTTTAGCCCCTTTTAATAACACTTATTCTATTCTACAGAATCAAGTTATTTAAGTGTAATATTGCACCTTTATGTAAATGAGGGTCTAACATACATGCATATGTATCTTCTTCTTATTATGAAAGTAAACATATTTTCTCTGCTAATATACCAACATACTTAATCTATATCAATGCACTATTTTATGCTATAGAGGAACCAAGTAATCCACCATATTGATAACATCTTATCTTATATAATGATGTTAAATATGACAAATCTCTCTGTTAATTAATGTGCAACTGGTTCCTCTCTAGTTGATACAACATTCTTGAATACTATTCAGGTATCTTTCACATTAACACATTTTTTAAGACATAACTATGTACTTAGCATTTAAAATATATTATCAATGGCCTATCATCACATTATCCACATATCAGTTGGTAGTTCACATAATGGAGTACAGGCTTTACAACCATCGAGGGAGTCCCTTTTTGACCTCAATAAGTGTGGTACAAATTTTATTTAATTCTTGCACTTGGGATTACATTAGCCACTTTTGAATATGAATGAAAACCCAATCATGTGGTCTTATCAATAATTAACATCTCCGAGTTAATACTTATTATATGACCTATATTTACTTTTCCCCCAAGGATAGATATATGTATCACCTAGGCTTTCCTTAATTTAACTTAAGTGTCTTGAACACTTTAGATTTTGGATTAAGGTGTTATATTATTTGTTATATTTTTCCCTTAATTTTGGTAAACAAAAATGTAAATGTTTATAGGTGGTTACACCTTAATTACCCATTTATTTCTCTTATCAAGGTACTTATGCAAAGTAATGTAATTATTTAAATAATTCAACATTATTTATTCAATCATATAACCAAAGGAAAACTTATGATCATTCATTAGGAGACATATATACATAATAATATTCCCTTTATATGATTGTAAGAAGAACCTTACTAGTCCCCTTTAGACAACTACTCACCCTATTTCATACTTCCTGACTAGGGCTATTTTGAGGCTTTAGATATTTTGTAACTACTAAATAGATCGATGTCAGAGTAGTTAGTTTTTTAATGTTTGAATAAATATCATATGTAATAAATATATAAACATTTATACTTAATTTACATCCTTCATAAATAGTTCACAATTGCACTTAATACTAGCAAATCTTAAGGATTTAGAATTTATCACTTATACATTATTGATTCAACAACAAAGTGTCTCCAGTACTTATTCATATAGAACAAGTCGTATTATTAAATTCATGTTCATATACAACTTAAAATTTCATACACTTTTAATACATCATCAACCATTCAATGATGAAATCCAAGGTGCCATATAAAATAGGGTTCATTCATTTTATCACTGCAGTAATCTTAGCCAACTCTTTATTTTCATTTTTCTTGAACTATTCATAAGTTTAAATTAGGTCTTTCACATAGATCATTAAGATAACAATCCTTTCATTAATGAAGATTACAACTATTATCACCAAACATTGCACCCTCCGAATAACAAGAATGTGATCAGGAAGTTGAGTGTGATTGGGTAACATGGGGTCACCTCTCAAGCTATGGGAATTTGGATTGAGGTGAACCTCTAGAGAAGGCCAACTTACTCTTCCTAAACTAAGTGTTGAAATGCTCATAGTGCAATAAAATGGTTATCTAGACCTATACTAACATTTTCATGGGCTTTATGGAAAGAGATTTGTAAGAAATGAAACTATACTAAGGATGGTGATGCACCAAATAAAGGGTGTTGCTAGACTCAGGAAGGGTTAATTTAAAGAGGGTGTTGTGCACAATAATACAAAATCACCTACTGCAACTTGGAAAGGGTAAACAAAATACCACAAACTGGTAATTGTGTGTTCCCTTTGTTAAACTCAACTAGAAAAACAATCTCCCAATCTTCCAATGAAGAAGGATGAAATTGAGAAGGATGAACAAGCACCATAACTCAATTGCATGTAGAAACCCACTGCTTGATAAGCAAAAAACTCTAAGAACCTATAATGGAAACTTAAACTTGCATAGTGTATCTATAAGCATGAGAAAGTCACAAATAAGTATATAGGATGATAAAAGGAATAATAGTAGTAAAAAAAAAACACTTTTATTACTTCAACAACGTGTACAATGCATAATTACATTTAGAAGAGATAATGGTTTCCATTATAGTCTTGGAAAGGAGGCTTGAAAGTTCCCTAATCCACAAATCTAACTTGCAGAAGAGAGAGGATTCTTGAAAAATATGCACTTGTCTAAGATGTTTAACTTGTCTAACCCCTTGAAATGAGCTTCCAATTTACATTTATAGAAGATCTTTGTGAGAGAAGAGAGGAAAAATCATAAAAAATTTCATAAAATGAAAGCATGAATAATGGCACATGACGGTCCTCATAATTAATCACATCACTAATAACATTATTAATTACACACTCAAGAACATTCCATTATGCCCTCATAACTAAAAAAATGAATTTATCTTCATTTATTAAAATAATATTTTTAATAAAAAAATATTTTAAATAAAATGTTAAGGCAACTCAGCCTTATGAGGGAATCCACTGAGGTTTAATTTTTCTTTGGAGTGGGTTTTAAGATGGTGACTTGGAAATTGGCTCGCCAGCAAACTCATCGAGCTAACTAGAGAGTTCTTTGATGACTTCGTCACTTTTCATTCACAGGCTCACATTATTTCCCTAGGTGAGCCACTAGCCATTAGCTGACCAAGACCCTATCAAAATTCACTTGCACCCACCTCCATTTTAATTTCTTGGTGAATCTTTAATATCTCCACTTCTGCCAATGCATTGTTACTGAATCTCTTAATATTGATGCAATGGCTTCTGATTTAAACTCCCCACTGAAATGCCAAAATCTTAGGGAAGTTCCACATTTGTATAGTTCGGTGAGCATATCAGACACCCCACAATATGGATTTAATGAGATAACATCTTTTAACACACTTTCTTCGACCGATACCCTTTCAACTCCCACATGTCACATTTTGACCCCTTAAAATCCTCGCTTATCCCATCATGTAGTCACCTGAAACCGAGCTCCAAATTTCCTTGTTTTAACAACTACCTCTTTATTTTCACTAAATGAGTCCTTTTCCTTACATATAGGTTGTTGAGTTATTCAATCCCAGGAACAAATATATGACTCTCCATCTTAGACTCACGTTGTGCCAACTAATCTTTGAACTCAGCATTACTACTTCTTGCCACAACTCTTCATCAGGCTCAACATGTTAACTCGGCCAACACAGACATCAAATCCATGTTCTCATCAAAATTTATTCACATTGGCTCTTCTAATTTTGTAGCCTTACCATTGCTTTGACATGCCAAGCTTGGCATGGTTTTCATGACTCAAAAAAACTCAAGTTTGTAGTGGTCAATTTTCAATCATTGTAGGGAAATTTGCCCATACACTAGCTAGGAAAGTTGGTTCTATATTCCCACTTTTCCAAGAGCTCTGAAATCCTCCACTATGTTCATTGATGAAACTCAACCAACTTGAACCTCTAAACATCTGATATCAAAACCAAGTCAAAAGCTTGAAATGATGCCTTGATTGACCATGAGTAGTGATGACTCTGAGCTCATCCAAAATATCTGCACGAGCTATTTCCATTTCATGGCTTTACATGGAGTATCATTCTGCACTTGTTTTCCTCGGCTCAATGACTTAATCAAATGGATCATCCATGAGCACAGACAACTCTGAGCTCAAAAATTTCTTCTACCGCTAAAACTCTATGATTCAAATACATCCCAACTTCTTCAAAACTCACCAATAATTTGATCTATTTATCTTGACATACCAAACTCTCAATTACACTTTAACTACAAGTTGTTGAGTTTTTCTATTTTCTCATTAGCTCCCAAGCTTACCATGCCATGTTGTCGATCCATTTTTCTCCTCATTTCCAATGCTCACTTTGTCAAACATGAACTCTGGTTAACTTGCTATGGAGAAATGTTGACTTGACCAATCTTCCCCACATCAAGCTTGAATTAACCTTCTCTCATCATACTCAATGTTGAATTATCCCTTGTAAATTAATTGACTTATTCATTTCATTGGACAAGTTCCTCGTGCATTGCCCATTGAAGTATAAGGTTTGACTAATGGCTCACTATGATGTTTGAGAAGCTCAGATTCACTCTGGCTCACCCAACATAGCTCCTTCCCAAGGCTTGTTGAATTCCTTGTATGCCCTCATGATCTCATTACTTACTGCATACCTAAGTTGATCAAGCCAAGTTTCTTAGTGTTAAACCCACTACTCATCTCAAGGCTCGGTCGATTCCTTAGTTATACAAGCAAGATCCAAAGAGCCCTCTCTCTTCTCTACACGAGAATTATTTTAGCTATACCTAAGCTATGCTATCATCATTGCAAATATCAAGTCATATTCCAACACCATTGAGCTCTAAGACAAGATTTTAAAACCAAACTTGGCTTCATCCAACACCAAGTTCCTTACCTCACGTGAAGCTTCCTATGCTTCTTGTAAGTTGTCACTTTCTAGGCTCTCCTCCATGACTTGTCTTCTCAGATCACCCAATTCATGCACAACTCAATGAGCACTAAGTAATTAGATCTTGGTATCTCAACAACATATTGAGCCATTGAAGTTTCAAGCTCCTTGTCCTTTGTTTTGGTGTACTTTTGCATGACTTGGGTCACTACCTTGATCCTTAGACATTCAAACTTATGATCTTGGATTAGACTAGTTATGAGCTAATTCACATCTCACATCTTCTCTACATGACCATTTGAGCTTTTATGATCTCACCTTGTGTTGTTTCTAACCACATGAACTTTCCATGATTTCTCTCTATGAGTTATCTTATCAAGACAAATCTTGGTCCTTCACATCATTTCCTCCACCTCATGTTCATGTATTGTGAGCTCATCACTGAATTTTTCCTTTATCGTGACTCACTCATATTTCCCTTGACCAATCCATGTAATGAATCTCCTGATATGAAATGTTCATAGAAAAATATCACATTTCCAATTTCTACCCAAGCTCATATTGTGAATAACTTGGCCTCAACTCAGACCATTCATCAATGTGTCACTGCCAATCATTCTAACAAGTCTTGAAGCTTCTCCAAATGAGCTTCAATAAATAACATGTATTTACAAGATTCTACTACAAAAATCACAATGTTTCTATGCTTTCAAGTTGATCTCGTTCATGTTTTCTCATTGCAAAATATACATATTACCATGCCCTAGGATCATACTCATAGCAAACCACCTTGGATTAACTCATCAAGCCATTAAAAATAACCCAACATAAACTGAAAACCTTACCTAACCCTAAGGCTATATGATTTCTCATCCAAGCCACCCCTTAATGAAATATCAACCAGCTCAATGAGAAGCTCACCAAATTTCTCATCGAGCTAATGTAGTTTACTACCATTATGTTCTCCACATTAATTTTCAGTCTGATTTTAATTGTAGTGACTTTCCTTTTCAACCGAGAAATTTGTGGGAACATGGTAAGACCTTCTTTAGGTAATTTATTGGTATTTATTAATCTCTACCCATGATGACCAAAAGTGGCCCCACCGAGGTTATTTTTCTTAGTTTTGAAAATGGGAAAAATAGCCTAAGATGATTTTAAACCTTCCTGGGTACCAAAAATGTTCCTAAAGATAAAAAATTACTATAAATGGTTCAGAATGATCATGAAGGATCTCTTCGGTACCTGGATCCAATAGGATCCCATTGTCCAATTTTTCCAAGTGTTCAAAAATGGATAACATTTTTGGTGACCTCTCGGAGATGATTGCCTACTAAGCACCAATCTAGTAGCATTAAGAAATCCATTGAGCATGGATTTGATGTTATGATATTGAAAATGATTTGATCTTTTGCATACATCCCAAAGTCTCCTTGGTATTATTGATCTTAAACTTTGTGGTAATGCTAGGCAAGAAAAGTATTGAATCTTAAAAATGTTTTACACCTACAGATCACTATGTAAATTGAATAAAAAATTTGAGGAATTGGGAATCCTGAAACTCTCTTGAAACTCTAAACATTTTTTATCCTTTAAATCCTTCCAATGATGCTACAATGTGCAAGAAAAACACAAAAAACAACAAGAAAATAAAGATGCCGACAACAACATAACACAATGTGCATAAGCACTTGGAGGAAAACACCTAACTAAAATGTATATGGGGTGGAATGATCTAAAAAATAAGCTTTGATATGTATCCCATTCACATGAATGGGTAGTTATTCTCCATTAAACCTAGATAGATGAAATGAATTTACCTCTTTGCAAGTTGTGATGATGTATGGCCTACTCTAGAGAGCTTCAAACTTGGCATGTTTTCCTGGTTTGGCTCTATATTCATCCCATTTAAGAACTAAATATCCCTCTTGAAACTACATGTCAGATGCTTTCTTTTCAAAAGATTTCTTAACTTGATCTTGATGTTGCTCCAAAGTATTCATAGCCTTGTTCCGTACTTCTTCCAACTCCATGAGTTTAGAAAACATGACTGTCAAAGGATCATTCTCCATAACCTCAAGTTGATGAGATAACCTCAAAGAAGGTAACTCTAAGGAGAGTGGAAGGTTTGCTTCTCTTCCATATACAAACATGAAAGGATAATTTCTGATGGCCCTTTTAGGTGTGATTCAATCTACCAATAAGATATTCTTAAGATGTGTATGCAAAGTCCTCCTATTAGTATTCATTATGCACTTGATAATCCTTGTGAGGTTTTTGTTGCTAGACTCATCCAATCCATTTCCTTATAGATAGTAATTGGATGAAGTTTTGAGGTGGACCCCATTTTTAACAATCTATTCACTTAGCTTCAGATCAAGGAAATCCATCACATTTTCTGAAATGGCTGTGAATGGAACACTGAACCTTGTCATTATACCTTCTAAAAAATCAAGAACTACCTTCTAATTACTCTCCTTCAATACTACTGCCTCTTTCCATCAAGGAAAATAGTCTGTTGAGGTAAGGACCCATTTATATCTATCACTAAATGGAGGATTAATCATTCAAATGAAATACAACCCCCATTAAATGAAGGTTTGATGCACTTGGACTATATGGAGTGGAAGAGCTGCCAACTTCTATTTGTTTGTGGAAAGGGCACATTAGTTACACTTCCTTACCTAGAGATGGGCATCTTTGAACAAATTTGGCTAATAGTAACTAGCTCACATGATCTTGGTAGTAGTTTTTCATGCAGAATAATGTCCTCAAGATAGGACATTGTGAAACTCTTCTAGTATCCTACTTACCTATTCCGGTCCCATACATCGAAGGAGAACACCATTCAAATATTTTCAAAAGAGAACATTATCTACTAGAACATATAGAATAGAATGAAGACGGAAAGTCCATCTTTGATTTTTATCCATGTTCATAGGATATACTCCTAAGAAAAGGAAACTCTTAATTTTAGATAACTAGTCAACCTGATCATCACCTTCATCATTACTTAGGATTGTCACGTCCTCATCACCTTTTGATTCCTTTTCTACAGCAAGTTGTCGACCAAAAAATTTACCTCTAACAAGTTTGGTAACTTTGATATGTACGTTATACTCCATCACCTTTGTGATCCATCTAGTATGCTTTGCGTTCATCTCTTTGTTTAGAAAAAAGTCCTTGACACCTAGATGAGACACCATTAGATGAATTTTGTTGTTGGAAAACATGTGCTTGAATTTATTCAAAGCTCGAATAAATGTAAATACTTTTTTTTCAACAAATCAATATTTGAGCTCATAGTCTTTGAGGGATTGAATGAAGAAAGAAAGCAATTAGTTACTCCATCAGATAGTAAATTTGTTGGGTGAGGTTACCTAAAATGATCTCTTGACCTACAAAATCATAAAAAGAATAAGCCTTTCAGATTTGAAAAGATATGGCTATAACTCCCGAACATTTACAACAATATTCATGAATGGTGGGATATAAAGGGTCACGGGGTTGCTAGTTTCAAATTGATTAAATTGAAGCACATCAAAAGTAGTCTTAATAGATGGAACATGGAAAGTTTTGGAAATATTTTTCAGGAAAAAAATAGAATTGTTGAAGATCTCATAAATATTGAGGACCTTATACAGAACATTGGTCTTAATCTAGTTCTCAAGGATCAAAAACAAAATCTCCTGGCTGATTACCTTGGAATTATGGCTAAAGAAGAGGTGTATTGGAGACAAAAATATAGGGTTAAATGGCTTAATGATGGGGATAGGAATACAAAATTATTCCATTTCTCAGCTACTTCTACAGCCAATTTCCTAAAGATTAATGAAATAAGAAGTGAAAATGGGGAGTCATTCATGGATAACAGGGGCATCAATGACTCTAAAATTAATTACTTCAAGGATATCTTTAAATAGGAGGAGTTGGTTCATAACATAGTCTTGGATCTTTTTCAGAGAGTAATCACTCCCCTTGAGAATAGAGATATTTTAAGGAACCCCTCAGAGGAGGAAATCCATTTTATGATCTTTGATATGGTTACTGATAAATCTCCAGGGTCGGATGGTTTCACTACATTTTTCTTTCAAAAATTCAGGGAGGTGATTAAACATAAGGTCATTGAAATGGTCCAAGATTTTTTTAACAATGGTCATCTCTTGAGGCAAATGAATACTACTTTAATTATCCTAGTGCCAAAAATTATTGGGGCCAAGGCGATTAAGGATTTCATACCTATAAGCCTATTCAACACTAGTTATAAAATTTTGACTAAAATCAAAGATGGGAGGATTCAGATGGTACTTCCCAACTTCATCTATGGGAATCAGGGGGCTTTTGTTCCTGGTAGACAAATCACTAACAACATTATTGTGATTCAAGAAGCCATCCACTCCATTGAAAGGTCTGGTAGATCAAATATGTTTCTTAAGCTGGATATGCATAAAGCCTTTAATAGGATAAATTGGTCTTTCCTTTAGGCCATCCTGCTAAAGGTGGGTTTTGATAAATTTTTGGTTAATATGATTATGACATGCATTTCTATAGCCAGTTTCTCAGTTTTGGTCAATGGCAAACCAAAATTTTTCTCTAAGCTGGTAGAGGGCTGAGACAAGGTGATCCTCTCTCACCTTTCCTCTATGTCATAATGGCGGAATCCCTGAGTAGAATCTGTCAACATGCCATGGCATCCAACTGCATCTAGGGAGTCAAAATATCAAATGGTCTTCCCTCTATCTTTCTCAATCACTTTGTAGATGATAATTTTATGATGGGTAAGGACTTTGTCCCTGAGGCATCAAATTTTAAGGAGGTTCTTAATGATTATGAATAGATTTAAAGATAGATGGTTAATGTCCATAAAACTATTGTCTTTTTCATAAATTTGGATAATCAAGTTCAATCCAAATTAGCTCCCATCTTGAGTTGTAGAATCAAACATTTTCCATATTCTTATTTGGGAATGCCCCTGATCCTTAAGAAGCTTGACCTCATGATTTGGAACTCTCTATTGGATAGAGTTAATAATAAACTCTCATCTTGTAAGGGTCTCTTTCTCTCTCAAGATGGTAAGAATCAACTGTTATAGAGCTCTGTTCAAGGCATTCCCATTTATGTTATGTCTCTATTCATTCCCCTTGATAAAATTAAGGAAGCCTTAGAGAAAATCCAAAAGAGGTTCCTCTAGATGAGAGCTAGTGAAAAGTTCAAATTTCCTCTTGTGGCCTGGGATAAGGTTACTAAACCTAAGATATGTGGTGGATTGTGGATAAAAAACATTTCTCTTATGAATAAGGCATTAATAGCCAAGGGTGGCTAGAGGATTTCCAGAGAAGAAGGTCTTTGCATGCAAATCATAAAGATGAAATATTTGTGGAATACAGGTAGAATGGAATCCTTTTTTAACCAAAATAACCTTCCTAGAGGATATTTTTTCTGGAACTCCTTTGTTGCCTCTAAATAAATCTTATCCAAAGGTACACTTTGGGAAATTGGTAAGGGATCTAGAATCATACTTTTGTTCAATAATTGGCTTGGGGATTCCCCCTTAGCTAACTTAGACTTCTAGAAAGTTATTGCTCAATACTACAAGAAATTTGGAAAATTTTGGATTCGGGACTTTTGGATCCAGGAGGATTGTGTCAAATGAGAGATCATTGAGCCTCCCCCATATTTTTATGGTGACATCTAACCTTTTTGGGTTCTCAAAAATCAACTTAATGCTTTCCACATCCTGATGTTCCAAACCAAGGAGGACTCCATCAATTGGAAAGAAGAATATTCTTGAAATTTCATGGTTAAATCTGCCTACATGTCAAATTTCAAGAATGATTTTCTCAAGGACTATTAGGGGAAAATATGGGTGAAATATCTCACCCCTAAGATTAATATCCTTTTCTGGTTGGCTTCCCATAGTAAAATATTGATTGTGGACAATCTTCGGAAAAGGGGAATGAAGATTCCCAATAGATGTTCTCTCTGTAAGAAAGAGGAGGAAAATTTCAACCATCTTCTCCTTCATTGCTCCTTCTCCCATGTTGTCTTTGATGCTATTCTAGACCTATTCAATATCCAATGGATATTGCCCTTGGTGATTGAAGATTTTTGTTTTCAATGGGAGAGCCATTTCCATTTTCCTATCTTGACCTGGGCCTGGAATATCACCCTTCCACATTTTTTTGGGGCTTTTTGGAAAGCTAGGAATGATGGTATCTTCTGCAATCAGAAATCTCTTTTCTCAAACGTTAGAAGAATTTTTTTTATTTCCATAAAGGAAAACATTAAACTTTTAAAAGGTAAACTAAAAAAATCATGTCTGAATAGTGAGCAGAAAGTTCTTGACAAGTTCATGCTTGCTTCGGTGGAATATCACATTCCTAAAAAGAACTCCAGTTGGAGAAGGCCTAGGGAAAATGTTGTAAAGTTAAATTTTGATGAATCATCAAAAGGGAATCTGGGTCCTGCTAGGGAAGGAGGAATTCTAAGGAATGATGATGGATACTGGTTGTTTATGTACACAGGTCCTTGAGGTCACCAAACCAATAACATGGTGGAAGCTAGAGCTCTTCTTTGGGGGGTTCTGTTAGTAAAATAAAAAGGATTCAAGGACATCTAGATCGAAGGTGAATCTCTCCTCTTAATTAATGCCCTCAATAACCAAGGTTCTATTAATTGTGCCATTAGTAATATCCTCAATGATGTGAAGGAAACTTCAAAAAAATTTGATAGAATTTTGTATAATCATACCCTTCATCAAGGGAACAAATGTGCAGATAAGATGGCTAATTATGGAATCAATTGTAATAATTATAAGATATGGTGTAAAGTCGATATATTACCCATGGACATTAATGAGATCATTGGTAGAGATAGAGGGAACTAAGTTCTATAATGTTGGCACAATTGAGCCCTATGGTGGTGATAACTTAATATATTGTTTTTCAAGATTTCTGCTAGTGCAAAAGAAGGTCTTGTTTTGAACATTAGTAGCAAACAAAAGAAGCTCGATCTGGTGAATATGGGGGTGAAAGGATTAGAGTTGAACCTGCTAGCCAAAGCATTGAAGATTTTAATCAACCTCTATGGAATATGATTAGGATTAGGGGTTTTAATAATTTCATTACCAAATTACATGGTCACGATCATTCCCTATCTAAGGATTTTGGCAAAGTTTGGAAAGAAGATAAGTTTGTTGTTAGAGGGATGGAAATTGAGGTGTCTGAGTCCTCCATCACCCTGGTCATGAACATGAAAATGGATGGGCTTAAAAATTTTAAGGATAAAACCCATAAAAATTTTTAAGGATAAAACCCTGGTCATGAACAAGAAATTGAGTTGTTCTTTGTTGGCAAGGAAATATGTTCTTTCTTTATGGATGGTATTGTCAGGTCATGTATTCTAGGTATATGGAGAGAGGGTTATCTTCAAATCATGAAGTAAATCACTCTGGAGGGAAAATATAGAAAAATCTATACTCACCATTTGACCCTTCTGAACATGTTCCACCATAAGGTCATGGTGAGCGTCCCCTTCTTTCTGTTTATGTCTCAGACTAATTCTTTAATGGATTTCTAGTAGGAGAAAGTGGATTTTCCTCTACACGAAGGTCTCATTATTCATATGATTATTTCGTGCTCTGTTTACTCGAAAGAAAATACGTTCCTCTCATTTCCTTTCCATTGTGTTTCTTCCATTGTAATAACTTCCGACCCTGTCCATTTATTAGAACATCTTCCCAACGTGTGTATATGGATCTCAGGATTTTATCCCAACCCCAATGGTTAGATTAGTGTGAATACTGTATGTATTGTTTCTGTTGTGTTTTAGATTAGTAATAAATAGGCAGCCTCACCTGTCTTTGAGGAGGGATTTAATCCCATGTACTGTGGTTGAACTTCATATTTTAGATTGACAAAATATCCAACCAACATTTTTATAATTTAATTAATCGCTCAATTACTTTGTCAGAGAAAATAAGAGAAAGAAGAAGAAAGATGAAAGTTGTAGTCTTGTACTCTTGTCCTTTTCCATATTCTACATGCAGCTGATTCTTTTGCCTTTGATTCTCACCAAACTAGATCTGGAAGTAGCTGGATCTAGATGCAGTTGGATCCAGAAGCGGCTGGATCTAGAAGAAAGTGACTGTGATTTTCTTGCAGGCATTTCCTTTGACATGTCTTCCCTATTATCCTTGAAGCTTTTACAGTTCTTCTACAGTACATGCATCAGTGCAATGTTTTCCGTAAATAACTCATCATTTTTTTTTTTAATTACATATGAGAAATTAAAAATTATGGAAAGCAC
This sequence comes from Taxus chinensis, assembly GCA_019776745.2. Taxonomy (NCBI): domain Eukaryota; kingdom Viridiplantae; phylum Streptophyta; class Pinopsida; order Cupressales; family Taxaceae; genus Taxus; species Taxus chinensis. Next base: position 1,031,001,809 of record CM034146.1, on the reverse strand, counting down.
TCTGAGTGAATGCAAATTCAATGAAGGCTTCAACTGGAAGATTGAGAGAACATGCACAAGGTCTTGAAAGGAATTCTACATGCATTGACTTCTTCACAGGCTGCATTCGAAACAAAATGATGAAGCCTTTTCAATTATGGATCTGGATCTAGATCTATGCATGATTATGTTGATCTTTCTTGTTCATCCCACTTTTCCATGGTTGGAACGATCTTTGTCTGAGCAATTCTTTTTCTTTTTATTCAGCCGGATCTCTTTACAACCAGTGTAGATCTGGAGATTTTTTCATATTTGGAGGATATGTTCAATGTATTGGACATTGATTTAAGCTCCCCTTCTCTTATAAAAGCACCTGTAATGAATTCTTGTAATTAATTCAAACAAAGATGGCAACTAGAACATGAACACTTGATTTTAATTATAAAAATATGCATATATCAAGCCTACTACCCCAAAATTTGATGTGTTGTTTGCATGCAAAGCAAGCATGAATTTTGTCAACTTCACTTGTGCAGTTGTACCACTATGTAGACAATTAATCAGACTTAATTCAAGCTCCTACAAACCTAGGCGCTAAAATTTGAATCTTTCCGGCAGTGAGAACACCTTCTTCTGTGCAAAATTCCTCCTTAATTGGGTGCTAAAATTGCTTGGGCTACACTTCCTTCTTGAATAATTAATTAATTCATCATTATGGCAGTCCATTCTTATATAACCTTCACTATTCTATAGTTACTAATTTCCTCTTCTATTCCTGGCAATTAATTAATTAATTAACATGCTTTTCTCTTCAATTTGGGTGCCTATTTTGTGCATGCTCATGGCTGCCATTAAATAAATTAAATTTATTTAATTTTAGAATTCTATTTCCAATCTTCTTTATCCTTTCATCATGAGTTGACTTTTCCTCATGCTTGGGCACCAAAATTGGGTGAATAAATATTATTAAATGCATTATTATTTACCCAAGGTGGGTCACACTTTTTGGCAAGGGTGAATTCTATTTTTAGAAATCAATTTCTAATGGGATTATTCACCCCACACAGTAGCTCAAAAAATCCCATGATCCACTTAAGATGTTTGACTTTCATAATGAGATTTTTTACCCTGCAAGGCAGGTAAGAGTTTCCGATCAATGCCTTAAGTGATTTTCTTTTATTTCACAATGGGAATTTTCACCTTGTAAGGCAGGTAAGAATTCCCGCCTAATTGCTACCTCTAATAATACCATCATGACTTAAGTGGCTTTGCCCCCATGGGAAAAAGTACCTTGTAAGGGAGGTACAAAATTCCCACCTAGCTATTGTTACCAAAAATCCCATTATATCTTAAAACCTTGTTTTTCCAAAAATGTGACCTGCCCAAAAGAAGCTTTTTCATGCATGACTTCCTCTTTTCAGAGAGAACCAGACCTCTTGTGGAAAATTCCTTTTGGCATAATATCCATAGATAATCTCTAGATACTCCAAGAAAGAAATCAAACTAAACTGGCAAAGGATTTGACCTAGAGAAAATTCATAGATAACAAAACGGGAAAACACAAAAAACTTAAAACATTGCTAGAAGTCACATATAAAGCCCATGATTCATTCATGGTTAAAAACCTACTGTTATATGGAAATATTGACATGTAAGACTATAACAGGGTTAAAATGAAGCACAATTTTCCTCAAACAGGGCTCAGAATAATTAAATAAAAATTTCTCATAGGAAAACACCAGCGACCGAATATAATGATTTTAGGCATCTGTGTATTTGGTGAAATTGGCTAATATGACTCTCTAGGAATATCTTCACATAATACATACACTTTCTGGAAATAAAAACACAAAAATACCCATTATTTTAAAAGTATAATTTTTTTTTAACATGAGGTAGTCTCAAATTTCAGAGTGAAATCTGTGAACACCAGTCGTCTCTGAAAGAGGGTTTGAAAACCCAAAAGCGAGGATCACGAGGGACGACGTGCACATCAACGGACGTGCGAACGGCAGCGTGAAGAGATCTCGGGAGGAGTGAGCATCAACCGAATGTGCATGTAAAGATTTGACAAACGGGTAGAACCTGGTTAAGCCATAAAACTCTCCTCTATCTCATAGATCAAAAGACGTGTACATATAGGAGGTGCTGAGTAACCCCTAGTGCTGTAATCATGAAAAATCGAGTAGAGAGGGGGAGTTACATTCCCAGAATAGAAGTGTAACTCCTAATGACGCATATGACACAATGATGTGCTGACGCACTGACGTGCTGACGCGCTGACGCACTGACGCGTAAGGGGATCTCATAATGACCCCTAAATGACACATGGACCTATGATCTCACCTAAGTGAGATGACTCACCTGATGATGTGGAAAATACACACACCAACACCCCCCCTTCATCATAACTTAGGATGAGGTGGCAAGTCAGAAATGAGAAATGGGTCCCGGCACAAAGCCTGATGAGGTACCCATGTACAAGAAGAAGTCCCAAGCAGTGAAGGAAAACCCAGTGGGAAAAACATCCACTACAAGAGAAAAGCAAACTCTCTAATCTAAGAAAGATGCCAAATATGGGCCCTGGCCATAGACGAGCCTGAAAGGGTACCCATGTACAAAGAGGCAATCTCTCGGAAAGAAGAAGAAGAGAGAAGAAGAGGGAGATGAGAGGAATGCAGAAGATGCCATGGACGGATCTGAACTCTGCAGCTCTAGGAAGTCTCCCAGAAGAATGTCGATGACGAGATCCTCTGCCTCTGGACTGAAGAAGAGCCACCCGCAACGAATTGTGTGCCTGCCCTTAGGAAGGACAGAAATGACGTTCTGGAAGTCCGCCCACTCCATAAAGGAAACTGAAGGCAGCAACACGAAGAACTATGAGTCTGGTGCACTGAAGTGTGACATAGGTCTAGCGAGTGAGTGCCAAGGAACCGAAGGTAATGCCACGTGCGTAGAACTGTCAGAGTGAAGAGGAACACATACAGAAAGGATGTCCAAGTGATGTGAAGGGAACAGAACATCCTCCACAACGGAAAAGGGATCCACAGCTGAGGGTGGATCAATGAAGGTCTCTGGAAATGTGGAAGTGACATGATTCCCAGAAGGGGCACTCCCACCAACGGAGATAATGAGCTCCTCTGAAACACCTATAGATGGATGAGGAACCTGTAGAGCATCACAAGTAGACTCTGCGAAAAGACGACTAAGGTCAGGAAGATACTCGTCCCAATGAGGGGGCTCGACAAACAGAAGAGCGATGTCAGATAGGTATGAATCATCCAATGAAGGTAGAGGAGTGAAGTGGGCCTCGCACACAGGAAGTGGAAAGGAGGCTGGTGTAATGACGATGTGAGACTGAGAAGGGGACTGCTCGATATCTGATGAGATGTGGGGGGTGACAACAATGTCTGGAATAGTGAGAGAAAGAGGAGAAGAGTCCTCTGTAGTACTCTCGACATCAGAACTAGATGCACAATCCTCGTCATCAGAAGTAGAACCAAACAATCCTGTGTCAGTGAAACTGTCATCACACGAAGAAATGGAGGAGACAACTAAATCAGTAGCAGCAGCGGCAACGGCAGTATGTGAAGGGTCTCCATAGAAGGACTGAAGAATGCTCCAGACACGGTGAGGTGGATCTGAGTCTGCCACGTGAAACCAGAGAGAATGAGAGACATGCATCATCATGTGACCAAAGACATGGTCACAAGTGTCGAGGAAGTCCTCTAGATGACGATGATCAGTGGGTGCAGGAACTGGCCCAAGCAAGAAGGGTAAAAGACCCTCGTGGGCGAAGTAACGTTCCATGGAAGCACGCCAAGCTGAATAGGTCTCTCTCCCTGTGAGAAGTGGCGGAGGCTGTAAGGCGATCCTACGGTGCTCACGTCTGGAAAGAGCACTCTCCATGATGAAAAAACGCAAGATGCAAGGTGCAAGACGTCGGACTCAGCCGATAATGCGTCTGCGTGTGTAGGTCCAAGAGTACAAACAACCCCCCAGAATGCGGCACTTTATAAAAGTAGTGCGTTTACAAAATTGGCAATGCCATCACGTAGAGTGCGTAAAATCATGCAACTTTGACCAAGGAAGCGCTCAGAAACGAGCAGCGAGTCAAAAGTTATCGCATTAAAACGATTCCCGCAACTAATGGAAAAATGCACTAGATACTGTAAACACATTAAAAAAGTACACGAAATGGGTGCAAAGGGTATCGTGTGGGTACTCGTTGGAAATGGCACGAAATTTTAGGCGTAGTTTGTTTTGACTACGAGGGGGGGTTAGCCTCCTGTCAACCCCGGACCTCGCCCTCCGTCTTCGACAGGCTTAGGAAGGTCAAATTACAAGCAAAATACAGCCCAATAAATAAAAATACCAATGCCAAACTGAATGTTTTAATTTTTAAACACTTTAAAACATTAAAAAAAGTGGAGAGGAGGGGCCCACGTTGGAAGAGTGGACTGTTCAAGCTCCTGTCAAGGACCACGTGCTGGTTGTGCAACAGAAAATGTCAAAAAAAAAACAGTGGTACAGGTCACTGGAGGTCGCTGGAGGCTGAATGAGGGTACTGCAGACACATGGGAGGTCGCTGGAGGTGCTGGGAGCAGGTGTGGCAGGTCTGCACAAGCTGGAGGAGCCGTTTGAAGACCCAAAACGCCAAAAAAACGCCCAGAAACGCCCAAAAACGGCTGTGCAAAGTCAAAAAAACGTTTTCCAATGCTGGAGGCAGTGTCTGGGTGGCTGCACAAGCAGGTGAAGACCCAAAACGCCCCAAAAAAACGCCTAACAATGCCAAAAAAACGTTGAGCAAAGTCTGTAATACGTGCCAAATGCGTAGAAAAACGTCCAAAGCACAGGAAAAACGGGAGCTGGAGCGGCTGAGGTCTGTTTGTTGCTGGAGGATGCTACGAGCCAGAGATGGAGGGAGCAAGAGGCAGCAAAGAACCACGAAGCCCATGCAAGGATCGCAGCAATATGAATAGTGAGCAAGAAACGCTGAAGAAGCAAGATGCCGAGCGGTCGAAGACTATCCAAAACCCAAACAAAGCACGAAGTCTAAGCCCAACACCACTATAAGCCCAGTAAAACCAGCACTTCTAGAGCTCAGATCTGAAACTGTAAACACTCCAAAACTGCATGCAAGGATGCAAAACCGTTAAACCCCAAAAACGAAGCCACAAACACCCGAAAACCAAACCACGAATAACCCGAACGGAGGTATGAAGCCCGGAATCAGTGCAAGTAGAGCACGGTCGGAATTTTCATTACGACACACACTGCAAGAGATCTGTATATCACGTCGGAAGCCGGAAAACACGCACAGAAATGCCGATGAGTGCACGGATCCACAAGATCCGCTCTGATACCATGAAAGAGGGTTTGAAAACCCGAAAGCGAGGATCACGAGGGACGACGTGCACATCAACGGACGTGCGAACGGTAGCGTGAAGAGATCTCAGGAGGAGTGAGCATCAACCGAATGTGCATGCAAAGATTCGACAAACGGGTAGAACCCTGGTTAAGCCATAAAACTCTCCTCTATCTCATAGATCAAAAGACGTGTACATATAGGAGGTGCTGAGTAACCCCTAGTGCTGTAATCATGAAAAATCGAGTAGAGAGGGGGAGTTACATTCCCAGAATAGAAGTGTAACTCCCAATGACGCATATGACGCAATGATGTGCTGACGCACTGACGTGCTGACGCGCTGACGCACTGACGCGTAAGGGAATCTCATAATGACCCCTAAATGACACATGGACCTATGATCTCACCTAAGTGAGATGACTCACCTGATGATGTGGAAAATACACACACCAACAGTCTCCATCTATTGACATCTTTGCCTTTGTCAAAATGACAGGGGTAAAGATGAGATCCCATCATCTCTAGCTTCATGTCTTGTCCATTGGGCTTGGGGTTAGGCAAACAAAAACAACACAAAACAAAAAGAAAAGGAAAAAACAACAAAGTTTTATTTATATACATACAGGTTTTACCCTAATTTTTTAATGTCTGGAAAAGCTTCAGATGCTACCCCGTTGAAAGGAAGTGGTAACTCAATTCCATCCTAGTAGGTAAGGAAGAAAGTTTCCATTCTGGCATCTCTTTTGATTATGAATGGCCCTTTCAAGAGTGAATCAAATTTGACGTGCATGCCCTTCGGTTCATGTCTCTTGTCCCACCAGAGTACCCGATCTCCGATATTGAACTTCCTTTCTCTAGCCTTCTTATCAAATACCTTAGGCAAGTCCTTATCAACTTCATCTAGAGGTGGCTCATCCTTTCTTATCTCTTTGGTGGGAAGTCTACATCAACTTGTTCCATTCCTAGATTTACCTGCTATATTTCTGAGGAAGAACTATCACCATCACCATGTTCTTTGTTCTTATTCAGGTACCGATCATGCTTGTCTAAAGTCTTCACTAAGGAAACTAAACCCTTGAGGATTTTCTTACCTTTTGGTTGGATTACTCCACTACTATCATCATAACCTCGATTAGCTTTTCTTGTGAAAATTTTTTGTGGTGGTGATTTACTCCCTTCAACATACAACCTGTCAAAGTTACCTTGTTCTAGAAATGTTGATGTTTTTTTGTCCTCATTAAAAGTATGCCACTATTTAATATTATTAGGGACTTTGGGGTAGTATACCATCTCCACTTTATAGTTTCCTTGTCTTAATATAGACGGTGGTCTATCTAGATTCAATAGTGTAGTTTTCACTGCCAAATAATTTTCCTTTGAGTTATTATTGGTTGGAATGAAGTTGATAGAGAAGGATACAAAATCTAATGTGGCAGAAAGCACTTTATCTTTGTAATGCTTCATCTCATCTCTTTTGACTTGATTTTTACCTCAAACCTACTTTACTAGAATTTTAACATCTCCTTAGGCTTTGAGGAGTTTTACTTCTTTCTTTTTAGCTTGCTCCATTCCTAGAAGCAATGCTTCATACTCTAACGTATGATTGGTGTTCTCAAACATCGGCTTGTGGGAGTATGGAAATATCTCATGATCTTGAGATATTAGTAGAATGTCAGCTCCTGATCCAAAAGAATAACATATGCCTTTAAACTCCAGAGTCCAAACTTTTTGTTCTTCATTTTTTGGTTCTTGCTTTGGTTGAAGTTCTAGCTCGTGAACGCCTTTATCCATTTCCAAGAAGTATACACCATGGTTAGACCCCTAAAAAATAATCTGATATCTTTAGATTTTTTCACTGTGTACTTAGACTTATTTTATAGCTCTAGCTTCTAATTAATCCCCTTGATAAGAATATGACCATAGGACTAATACATCTTTACTTCTCCTCCTAGCTCTTTGCAAAAGTTTATACTCAGCAACATCCCATAAGAGACATGAATATCTGTAACTAAGATTGTCATCTCTAATCTCTTATCAGGAAAAGCTTCCAAAATAGCTTGTGCATCTTTGATTTGTCTTATTAAAGGGACATGTCTCTCCATGGAATAACACCTTTTTATGGTCTTCGTCAAGGTAATCCCGAGAGCATGTGAAACTTTAGCTGGCATGACATTATTAGAAGCACCTGAATCTAAAACACAGTTGCTTAACTTGAAACCATTAAGCAATAGGGAAACATAGAACAGTTCCACTCTTTCAGAAGATGGTGAGGATTTAACAACTGTAGTTTTGTTCTAGGGAGGAGTATCCTTGGGTTTAGGAAAAAGTCCTTTTGATGTATTGGATTGTCCTAGTGATTGTACATATTTGACTAGCCTATTTAACTGCTCAGGAAAGGATCTCAAGTATTCAAATTCTAACATTTAAACTCTAGTTTTCTTTAAATGGTCAATAATGTCAAAAGAAGATATAGATTCAGATACCTGAGCTAATTTTTTTGGCTGAGATGAACTCACATTCTCATCTCTAGGAGCTAAAGAAGAAGGTAAAGGGTTACCCCTTCTTTGTTCATCGGTTAATGCCTTAGCTTGATGAGTGTTGGGCCCCCAATTTTAGCTTCCAAATCTTAAGGGCACATAGGCACGTATGGCCAGGGGAAGTGTGCAAGTGTAAGCACAAAAGGTAGACTTCAAAAGGCTTCTTGAAAAGCCTAGGACGTGCATGCCATGCAAAGAAGAAATTTGGAATTAGCCATTTTTGGCCTTTGGGACAGAATGCATGAAGAATGTGTTCTGTTTGGATAATGTTCTAGCCTGACAATAGGGTTTCCTGGAGGGAATATACCTTGTGATAGAAAGATTCAAAAAGTTAATCAAGACATGGGGAGGCATGCACCTGAGGTAACCCACACCTTGACAATTGGGGCCAGATTTGAGGCTGCAAATGAGTTTTTTAGAGCTCAGAGGCCTATTTATACATGCACCCTTGGCAAAGAAGGAGAGACAAAAGTGAGGTAGTGGAGATCTGCAGAATTATTGCAAGAACTATGGGATGAAAATGGGTACATAATTCTAGTAAGGATGTAATGGGGAAATGGGGAATGAAATTTTTGTCTTGTGAGAATACATGTATGGATCCACACATGACGCATGACTACGGTCTGGCTTCTGTAATCTTTTATAAGCAAACACTATGAACGAATGTGATAAGGTTGCCATGAAAAATGTATTAAGACTCTTTCTCTGTATTATCTACATATTACTATTATACTTATGTTCTTATATAATCATGAATCTTACTTAAATGGTTAAGGATAGTAGTATATGTACAACTCTTAGTTCTATTATTTCTATTACACACTTTGGTTCTATTATGAATGAAGGGGTGTAGAAGCCATCCTGAGCTCTATAGTTGTTCATGTTTGTTAAATCACTAGGTTAGAATCATGAGCTATGTCTTCCACTAGACTCATATAAAAGAGAGACTCGGCTCCCTCTCACACACCTCGGGTGAGTGCCCAATGCACGTTGGGTGATAGGCTGACACGCATGAGGTTTCCTTGTTCTTAGTGGGTGTAAAAGTGACTACATCTTGGTTCTATTTCCAGGACCTCTTTTCAAATTTATAAGGAAGCATGGCATATATCATGATCTCTATAAAAAGTGATGGTGGAGCACTTAACACTTGAAGGTGTTGAAGATTGGCTTAAGATAATGGAGGACAAATTCAGTTAGAGATTTGGTACCGAATCTGGGTTTGATACGTGAAGATGGGTGGAAGACACTCTTTATCATGAGTTATACGAAAGCTTCTTCAGCTATGTCCCACTAGATTTATTCGAATGGCTCTTGGCTTATACATCTAGATCGGGGTGGAATTATAGATCATATCCTTTGACCCATGAAACATATCAGAACCTTCAAGATGCTGATCTAACATGGACCCATGCTATAGATCATTGGTGGAAGGGAGTACTGAATAGCTACACTTTGGAATATGCCATTTCCACGTATTCCTATCCAGAATTTGCTGAGTTTGAGTTCATACAAGAGCCCAGGGGATCATTTCTATGTGTTATTCCCCTTGTGATCAAAATCTTGATGGTAACCATGGGTTTAGAGGCATTCCCTATGGCCAGCTAAACCACCTTGAGTGCTAGGCGAGGAAGCCAGGTTAGGGAAGGATGGATAATCTGACGACTGAACAGGAAACGGAGGAGAGGCAGATCAAGTATAATGAAGCATGTGAAAAGGAGATCGATAGATAGTGTAGGATTACAAGTGGGTTATGGAGCCAGACATGGTGGAAAGGAGTTGAGGTTCACGTAGAGGATGTCAAACCCGAACAGTCTATGGTACCCCATCTTGGTAAGTGCAGAAGAAAAACCCTTGCGGCTTCTGATGAGAGTCTGTCACATAGAGAGAGAAGAGTTGTTGGCATGCCAAACCCCACCTAGTGACCGGACCTTGGCACTTGGTTTGTTCAAACGAGGGAAAAGTATAGTTAATCCATTTGATATCAATGGAAGCAACTGATTGGCACCTAGAACATACAATTTCTCATTTGGGACTTCTATGGCTTCATAAAATATTCTAGAATTTGTTGGAGTGTTTGGGAAAGGCACTTATATGGATAGCTTTGGAAGTACGTTAGGAGGTGGTGGAGGAGCTACAACTGAGAGTGGTACTAGTTCACAAACTGTTAGCACATAATTTATTAGGACGATGGGAGTGCTCGGCATGACAAACACAGGCCTTATACCTAACACAAGAGGATCTGGAGGTGGAAGTGGTGGAGCTGGTGCCTTAGGATCTAGTGGATCAGGTGGAGTAGGAAACACTGGAGGAAACCAAGGGACTAGATCAAGAGGGCAAGGGCCTCAGCCACCTCCTCAAGTCTTTTTCGAGATGTCTCTACACTTGCAAGATTACAATGGAATAGAAGATGCCACAAAGCATGTGCATAAGTGCGAATTGCTATAGCGCCCGAAGGGAATCACGACCCAAGATTGAAAGGCCAGTCAATTTGTGATGACCTTGCAAAGATGTGCACATAGTTTGTATAGAAAATATGACCCTCATCAGAATATTGTGGATTATACCACACTGAGAAATGCATTCTTGGCAGAATTTCACATACTTGAGTTTGAACAGAAGAGCATTATCTCTCTCAAATAAATCTAGTAGAGAATGGTAGAGAGCATGTGGGAATATGATGCATGCTTTAAAACTCTTTTGTTTAAGTTGTCTTATGATATCCACCCTTCACAACATGCTCAGTGGTTTTTCAGAGGTTTGATCACACCCTTTAGGAGGGCCTTATCTCATAAAACATTCACAGACCCGCGCAAAGCATTGGAAGATGCTTTACATGATGAAGTAGTTGGTAGTGTTAACACTAGTGTTAGCCCATTTTTGGAGGCTCAGGTTGCTACCATGGCTAAGCAATTTGAGAAATTTTCTGCCAACACAGTTCTAGAGATTCATGGAGGGATGTGGTGCATGGATTGTAACGTGGAAGGACACATAAAGGATAATAGTGGGATATGTACTCAGAAGGTGATACACGCCGTGATAGTAAACTATGAAATATGTCACGAGGACCATGATGCAAGTAGATGCCCCTTGTTGCAGCGCACGATCTGTAAAAATGTATCTTGTTATTGCAAAATATGTATCTCAACCACACATGACACTAAGGATTGTAGATTGATTGACCAGATTCATGAGGCAATTGATCTTGGAGTGCACTAGACTAGCATTGCTAGCAGTTCCAAAGGAGATGAACGTTGATATGAGGATCCCAGAGATGGAGATGCGCGCAGAAGAGGGTTTTGCAGAGGATTTCATGGTCATGGTAACCACAGAGGAAGAAGTGAGTTCCCAGATGGGACGTGTTTTAATTGTGGAGCCATAGACCATTATAAGCATGAATGCCTAGATCTTCTACAATTCTCCTCGTGTGGAAAAAAACACAAGTACGAAGAATTCCCGGAGTTGTACAAACATATGAGTCAGTAGTACTAGAAGGATAAGGGTGTTTTCATGGTGATTATTAAGAAATATGATGTGTAATGGCTTCCATGAGTAATACAAGAATCAGAACTATAGCCTATTATGGTAATAATGAGGGTATAATACGCACGCATAAAGGAAGTGCCTAGGTAGAAGCCTCTAGTTTTGAGAGAAGAAGTAGTACATTGGAAGTATCCAAACCTGGCTCACCAGAAAGAAGTCTACCAAGAAACCATGGACGTAATTTGAAGTTTACAAGGGGAGATCCAATGCTTAAGAGAGTAGACTAAAAAATATGAGCAAATGAGACCAGTAGAAGCACCAAGGGATGACTTGGATGAGGTTAAGGAGGTGTGTAAACTATTGAAGTAGGAGAATATTATTCCCCTACTAGGGGCATGGTTGAAAGAAAAGGTGCCATGCGCCAGGGAAGAAAACGAAAGGTAGATCCTGCATGTAAACCTCCCACCTCACAACCTTGATTATGACAAAGATATTACCCTGAACGTAGTAGCGGATGGATGGTTTCTTAGAAACATCCTCATTGACATAGGTGTGGAGGTTAATGTTCTCACTCTAGATGCTTAACATCAAATGGGAAGACATACATTATAGCCATCTTCGAATGTGTTGTATGGAAAATAAAACAAAGGCGATGCCCATAGGTGTCTTGAAGGATGCAACCATTACAATTCAAGGGACTAGGTTTACTAGGGATTTTGAAGTCTTGGTGCTTGCTGAGGTAGATAATTTGCTAGATCTACTTGGGCACCCATGGTGTTATAAGAATAATGCATATCTTCAGTTTAACAGGGGGTACATAAGCTTTGAAAATAAGGAAGAGTGGGTAGTTATACCAGTGGTTGATGGGAATTCCACCCCTTATACTGAACACCTTAGGGAGGAAGTCTTAGAAAGAAGATATGTGCACTCCATAAGAGATCCAAAGACCATCCACCCTACAGAAGGAGTCATCCAGTTTGATGATGCTTAATCTATTAGTGATACTACCAGTATAGCATGTGATAATTAGGTGCATGGGACTTATGAATTGATTGGGTAACATCTGAAAGGATTAGTAACTAAAGTAACAATAGTGCATATAGTTTGGCACTAGGGAGGGAAGACAGTAAGAAAGTATTCTAGGGATGCATACCATGAGGTCTTTTTTATAGAGATTGAAGCTCACTAGAGGGAGGACGAGTGATGAAGTATGCTAGGTTATGTTTTGATAGGCACAGCAGCAAGGTGGTGGGCCACACATAATGAGAACTTGTTAGAATGGTGCAAATTTAAAATTGTGCTCACTATCTAATTCTCAAAAATTAATGTACCCATGGCTATTAAGGATTATAATGACAATGGACCCACCTCTTCCCACATCCAGGCATGTGAGAGGGTCTGGGGAGAAGGCACGGAAGCTTTACCACCCTCTCTTTAGGTACATAAGTTGTATTTGACACTACAAGGTTGTGTGCGTGCACAGTATATCTATTCTTAAACATGCCAACAAACAGGAAGTTGGTACGAATTAACGGCTGACTTGGTCGACACATTTGAGTACCAAAATACCAAACAACCAATTGATGAGGCATTGCAGACTATCAAGCACCTCACTATGGGGGATTGTGCCATGGTGGAAGATAGGTTAGTAAAATTACTCAATGGACCTAGTTTATAAGCGTAGTTCAAAGAGGAGGAAACAAAAGACATATAATTCAAGTGCACATGTGCTGAAAAGGATAAAGGAAAGATGGTATACCTTGTTGATGGAGAGGAGATAGAAATCCTGAATGTCGACCATTCGGTTGGGGCACGTGAATTAGTTGATAGTGCAGATGCATGTGCACACACATATCATGAACCACTCAAAACCAAGAAAGTTAACATCGGTTTGGAAGAGGAGCATGAGGAGGCTATCATTGGGGACTATTGGTCGGACAAGGAAGTATCAAAGATCATTGATCTCTTACACGAATTTGAGGATTTATTCCCATGCGCATACCATGAGTTGAAAGGAATCCACCATTCATTAGGGGAAATGAGGATAAGGTTGAAATATGGTTCATGCCTGATCATGAAGAGGCCTTACAGGATGAATCCCAACATGTACGTAAGGGTTAAAGAAGAACTAGACAAGATGATAGCATTTGGTATCATTGAGGCTATGGAGGAATTAGTGTGGATAATTCCAATGGTGATTAGCATAAAGAAGAATGGCCAGATTAGGATATGTGTGGATTATAGGGAATTAACCACTATTTTTATCATAGATCCTTTTCCCAGCCCCTTTACTGAAGAGATTTTGGAAGGAGTTGCTAGGTGCGAGGTCTATTCCTTTACGGATGGATTCTTGGGATATCACCAACTAAGGATTTCCAAGGAATACCAAGATAAGACAACTTTCGTGACCAAGTGGGGAAGCTTTGCATATACAGGCATGACCTTTGGGCTAAAGAATGCACCCATTGTATTTTCACACATAGTGGTACAAGCATTTAAGGACTTCATCCACAAGTTCCTTTAGGTATATTTGGATGATTAGACAATGTATGGATTAGTAAGGGACCATTATGACAACTTGAGGTTGTTGTTTGAAATATGTTAGCAATTGAGGATCTCCCTCAACATCAAGAAATGTATCTTTGCAACTCCTTTTGGGATGTTGTTAGGGCATATCATATGTAAAGAGGGTTTATTGGTAGATCCCGCGAAGGTTACAATTATTGTGGGGTTAGGGGAGCCTACCAGCCAAAGCACTGTGCATGGATTTCTTGGACACACTGGGTACTATAGAAAGTTCATTAAGGGATATGCCAAGATCATCGTGCCTTCGGAAATATTTCTTAGACACAAGAGTGCCTTTCAGTGGGGAGAGGCACAACAAAAGGCTTTTGACACTCTAAAAGAAAGGCTTATCACCGCACCTATTCTATGATTCCCATCATGGGATAAACCTTTCCATGTCCACATGGATGCTTCTGGTACAACAATAGGAGTTGTTCTTGCTCAACTAAGAGAGGGGATTATTGATCATCCTTTTTGTTTTGCAAGTAGAAATTTGACACCAGAAGAACAGAATTATACAATAACTGAGCGTGAGGCATTTTCAATGATCTACATGCTCCATAAATTTAGGCAATATTTACTGGTAACTCCTTTCATATTCTACACTGACCATATGGCTTTGAAGTATTTGGTAAAAAAAGTAGTGTTGCAAGGGTGCATATGCCGTTGGGTTCTTTTATTTCAAGAGTTTGATTTCAAAGTGGTGGTAAAACTGGGGAAGAACAATTGTGGGCTAGATCATTTATCAAGGATTGATTCAGGAGAGGAAACATAGAGTATCGAGGAAACCATGTCAGATGCACAACTATTCAGGTTGTGGTGCATGCCCTAAGAATTAGAAGACATTGCTATCTTTCTCAAGGAAGGTGTGGCACCTGAAGGGATGAATGCTCTAGAAAGGAAAAGGTTAGCCATATGTGCAATGCCCTTCATGTTGATTAATGGGGATTTGTATAAAATGGGCCATGATGAGGTGTTACACTGGTGTGTACCAAAACATGAATGTGTAGCTATAATAGAAGAGGCTCATGGTGGGATTTCTAGAGGAAACTATGCAAGAAATGCAACTATGTGTAAGATCCTAGTCACTGGACTTTGGTGGGAGATAATTCACCAAGATTGTATTGAATTTTGTAAGGCCTGTGACCATTGTCAGTGCCTTGGAAAACCTGGAAAATGGATGAAATGCCCTTGTGCCCCATCACTAGCACGAAACCTTTTGAAAAATGGGAATTAGATTTTGTCAGACCAATCTCACCATCTGCATGAAGGACTAACTCATGGTATATCATTACCTATACTGATTATCTGACAAGGTGGGTAGTGGCCGCATCCACAAGGGATTACACCATAGCCACAGCTGCTAGATTTTGGTGGGGAGAACATTATCAATAGGTATGGGTGCCCATTAATTTTAACAAGTGATAATGGCACTCACTTCTTAAATGAAATGATCATGATTCTATTGGCAGAATTCATGGTAGCCCATCACAAGACTACCCCTTATCACCCTCAGGAAAATGGGACTACAAAGGCATTCAAAAAAATCCTTAGCCACACATTGACTAAGATATGTGACGTGGGTAGGAAGGATTGGAATGAAAAGGTGTCAGTAGTCCTTTGGGCATCTAGAACAATATATAAAAGGTTGAACAAGGCCACACCATTTCAACTGGTGTTTGGTATGAAGGCTATTTTTCCAGTTTAATTTATGATACCATCACTACGTATAACATGCGTAGGAGGGTTAGACAATGAACAAGTGCTGGAAGAAATAATTGATGAATTAATAAAGTTGGATGAAAGGTGCTCACTAGCAATATGGAGCCAAACAACTGAAAAAGGTAAAAAAAAAGGCATGGCATGACCGCCACATTAAAAATAAATAGTTTGAGGTTGGACAGATGGTATTGTTATATGATTCTAAATTTCTACGCCATCCTGGAAAGTTGAAGGTGCATTGGTTGGGTCCTTACGTAATTTCATACATTCTTGATTTAGGTGTGTCCCAGCTACAAGTGCTGGGATGGAAAAAAATTACCTGGACAATTCAATGGGAGTAGACTGAAGCCCCTACTAAAAATAATGCTTCTTGATATTTGTAAATAAGGCATTTATACCAGTTAGTTTAGAGTTTCCTTTTATTCTTTTCGTTTCTTGTTTTTTTCCTTTTGCATTGTTGTCTTGGTTTTATGCCTTGGGCACCAAAAACCTTTTTATTTTTTAAAATTATGATTGCGTAGAGGACCGCACATCGATTTAGTGTGGGGTGAGGTGATTAACAAAGGCATGAAGTTATTCTGTAGGAAGATTAATTTGGTAGGACCATTCGAACTGGCCCTATTGAAAAGATGCATTAGGAAGAAAAAATGGATGACAAAATAGAGTTGCATTGGGAATCCACATACAAAGGAGGAAAAAGTGCAAAAACATGAGCTAGGTGAAAGTAATAATCATGAGGATAGAGGAGGTACCTTTGGCACTAGTAACCACGTGCACAAAAGTATTCTGTCAAGATGGATTTTCTGTGCACCAGAATATTGGAGACATTTTCATGCAAGGATCGGGCGTGGGTGAAAAATGTTTCACGCAAGGATTGGGCATAGGTGAAAAACATTTCATGTAAGGATTGGACATGGGTGATAAATGTTTTGCACAAGGATTGGGCATGTGAGGGAGAAGTGTTGAAGTCGGGTTTGTTTAAAAATTCCACATTAAATATTATCATACGGTGGTAGGTAGCCTAGCCTTTAATGCATAAAAATGGGAAAAGATATAAATACAAGGATGGGAAGTTCATTATTTTACTTTATGAAAACAAAGGAGAACAATTTTTCTTTTTAAGAGCTAGGGTTCAAGAGCTAATTCGTGTGAAGGAGAATATCAAAAAATCATTTGTAATCGGTCTGATTGATCTACAAACCAGAGCAGAAGTGATTCATGAGTGTGAGGAATGTTGGGAAAGAGCACCAATGATCAAAGGAGGGAAGTCAAAAATTAGGGTTTGTACCCTAAGGCATGGGGCATGTGAAGAAAACTCTTAGACAACTTGAAGGCAGCCAGGGAATGAAAGCAAAGGGTAAAATGACGGCCATGAAACCAGTTGATAAGCCTATAGTACAATCCAAAAAGGGAAAGGGGAAGGGAAAGGGAAAGAAGAAAGAAGATGAAATCCCCTTGGATACCAATGAGGAATGGTACTCAGAGATGTAATACTTGGATGGGGTTTTGGTAGGCAAAGAGTTGGAGTCCCACATCGGACAGATGAACGTAATTGATTACAATCACTAGTAGAGTATAATTTTGAAGGAAATGGTGTTAGAGTTGGTGCATCCCAAAAACAAATGAACACCTGATGGAATGCTGATTTAAAGCGCGATGTAGTCAAGGTGAAAATGGAGAAGGTAGGGCTTCTCCAGCTTTACAAGTTACCCCTAATTTAGGAAGGCTGAGCACCTGTACCAATGGTTAATGATGCACATACATGAAGATTTCTTCTACTTTTGCAGGGCACAAAATTGTGCATAGTCCCATAGTCCAATCTCACACTTTACAGGCCTGAGCTGCAAAGGGGATGCAATCCTAGATGACCTCTAGGATGAGGAGGTAATTAAGGAAACCATCACATCCCAGGATTATAAGAAGGAATCGAAGTACTACGATGTCACAGATATCAGTGATCTGGTGATGAAAATGACCATGCACCTCATTTCCAATCTAAATGGACAAGAGAGGTGGACCTAAGTGAGTAAGTCCTGGTTGAATGTCTGCAGAAAGGTCATGGAAGGCACCATGTATAATATCTCTTAGTACATAGTAGGTGAGATTATAAGTAGCATAGAGAACAGAGGAAAGATATCGTTTGGGAACATTCTATTAACCATTGTGTTTTCAAAAATTAGGGTGCCAAATGCATCTGATATGTTCGTATGGGAGTACCCCGATGAAGACCCTTCACCTGCGGATAAGTTCCAGGAAGTATACTTATGAGTCAATGATGGGGGTTCACAAGGCACACTTGGATAAATGGTATATGCACCTTAGGAACGTATTCAAGGTAGAATGGCAGATCCCAGAGCAACTCCTTGTGGTGACTGAAGGAGAAGTAGAGTTCATAGTGTATCAGTACTTTTGCATTGGTTGATTTATCTTGGTGGATGGCAGTTGGAGTCCGTTGTGCAAACTCCCCTTCTCATTTACTACCCAATTCTTCCAAGTAGGGGTAAACAAATATAAGGCGTTAAAGAAGTTACAAATCGACCTGTCCACCCTTGACAGTGAACAAAAAGAGATGAGAAGGAAGCTAGTCTACCTAGGGAAGCATGCGTACATTGAAAGATACGTGCCACAGGACGTGCACATCATAAGGCTAATGACCTTACCAATTGTTGAGAGTGCTGCTTGCCTAGAATCTACTTGCGCATAAGGACAAAGTTTGAGAAGGGAATGTACATAGAAAATGAAATATCCATCCCATATGACCCCAGTGGGAAGGAAGAAGCCAGCGCTAAAGTACAAGGAGAAAGAAGAAGAAGAGGAATAACAAGGGGTAGTGGGAAGGTAGGATGTAGGTACCGTGGGGCCCAATACCTATGTCTAGAAGAAGAGAAGAATGGTGGTCAAGGGAAAATACCCTAGAGCTTTTGAAGCCACCATCCCCTGAAGAACCTTCAAATGAAGAAAAGACAATATCCCCCCACTCTAGAATTTTCTACCAGAGAAGAAGAACAAGGAATGGAGGAACAAGGGTCTGAAGATATAAACGACCTGAATGCCTATGTAGGTGAAAGGGATGACAATGAAGGAGAAGAGGAGGAGGTGGATCAAGAACCAATTGATATCCATGACTTGGAAGGAGAGGGGGCTGAGAATGCAAATGATGCCTTCATCTTTGTAAGGAGGAAAGGCACCCGAAGGGAGGAAGGCACGCGTAGGGAAGAGGGGAGTGAAGGGGCTAGTACCAAGGAGCCAAATATGCCCAAGATCACTCAGGAGGAGGTGAATGAAAAGGAAACAAGGGAGGTAGAGAAGATAATTGATGCCTTGGTCAATGAAGAGTTGGGGCACAACACAGATCTTGTGCTCGGTGAGTTCAAGGAGCAGAGGGAGAAGAGTGGAAGTAGCATGAAAGACCCAACTCTCTCAGTAACTATTCCCAAGGGCATGTGCATGGGAAGTAAATGCGTGGAAGGGGGAAGAATAGTGATGGGTTACATTGATGACCCCAACAAAGTTTTGTGCACATGTTTCCAAAGTATCTTGCCCACCAAGGAGCTCACCCCCATGGATTCCTTCAACCTTGAGGAAGGATACCCATGAATGAGGAAAATGCTATATTGGGCATTCGACTCCCACCTCGATGAGCCTAAATTCGAGATTAACCAGGGAGAAGTATTGAAGCTATTCGAAGGAAAGGGGGATAACCCCATTATAAAAATGTAGCAACTATTTGATGAGTAAGTGTGCAACATGATGAACAAAGTCTCAGTAGAAATTGAGGCTAGGATCTTTGTTAGAAATGACAATGTTAGAGTCCTGGAGGACCTATTGGAGAAGAGGAAGGAAGAAGTGGTGAAGCTAATGAAGGATCTCAGCCTCAAGAAATTAATCAACTATAGAGGGAGCTTCAGGAGGAAAAGGCCAAGGTGCACAAAGTTTCCAATAAGGTGTAGATCATCTCCCAATCGATTATCACAAAGCACCTATACCTTAACCCTCTTGCGCAAAAGTATAGGTCCTCCCTAAAGTGCGTAGAGGACTTGACTCAGATCCTCACCATGGAGAGGCATCCCTTAGCATTAGAGTTAGTAGAAGAGGTAGCGGCACATTTGGAAAAAGAAGACAAGTTGAAGGTCATCACACTTGTGGCTGAATATAACAATGTGCTCACTGACGTAAGAACAGCTACACAAATCGTGGGGGTCTCTTATGACCACTGCATAGATCAAGACAAAGTGACAAGCATACTACTTGCCAGTGATGAAGCTGAGTTGAAGGAATTTAGAAAAAAAGAATAAGGGCAATAGAGCTGAGTGGAAAAGGATCATAGTCAAGGTAGAAAAGATATCTAAAGCCATTGAGAACCAGTGAGTCTCAATCAAAACCTGGCTAAAAGAGCTCTACAAGGTCATCAAAAGGAAGATGGATGCCCTAGAAGATCATGCTAAATAACTGGAGACTGTGGTGGAAACCATTACCACACAAGAGGATGGGATAACTTATGATGAGGTGAGAACCCTGGCTGGCGACATCTATACTAAAGTGCATAAGGAAGTCAACACTTGGAGTACACTGGAGGTTGACCTCTAGTAAAACTTTCCCCTCCTCCTTTAGGAAATTTTCCCCATATTCTTTCTCTTCCCCTTTCTTTATTCTTTCCTCCCATTATTTTCCAAGGCAAGGCCTTGCATTCTTTTGTACTACATTCTTTGAGAAGGTTCACGAGGGAAGAGAACAGGTCAAGTGTCGAGTAATGTTGGGCACCTAATTTTGTCTTCCAAATCTTAACAACACATAGGTGCACATGGCCGAGGGAAGCGTGCAAGTGTAGGCATGCAAGGTAGAGTTCAAAAGGATTTTTGAAGAACCCAGAATACACGTGCTGCGTGAAGAACAATTCAGGACTTAGCCATTTTTTGCCTTTTGGATAGAACACATGAATAACATGTTCTGTTTGGATAAGGTTCCATCCTAGTGACAGTGTGTCCTGGAGGGAATATACCTTGTGATAGAAAGATCCAAAAGGTTAATCATGACATGGAGAGATATGCGCCCAGGGTGACCCACACCTTGACAATTGGGGCCAGATCTAAGGCTGTAGAGGAGTTTGTTAAAGCTTAGAGGCCTATTTATATGCTCACCCTTGGAAAAGAAGGAGAGACAAAAGTGAGGTAGTGGAGCTCTATAGAATTATTGCGAGAACTATGGGATGAAAATGGGTATAAAATTCTAGTAAGGATGTAATGGGGAAATGGGGAATGAAATTTTTGTCTTGTGAGAATACATGTCTTAATCCACACATCGCGCATGACTATGGTATACCTTTTGTAATCTTTTATAAGTAAACACTATGAATGAATGTGATAAGGTTGCCATGACAAATGTATTAAGACTCTTTCTCTATATTATCTACATATTACTATTCTACTTTTGTTCTTATATAATCGTGAATCTTACTTAAATGGTTAAGTATAGTAGTAGATGTACAAATTTTAGTTCTATTATTTTTGTTGTGTGCTTTGGTTCTATTATGACTAAAGGGGTGTAGAAGCCATCCTAAGCTCTATAGCCCTTCATGTATGTTAAATCACTAGGTCAGAATCATGAGCTATGCCTTCTACTAGACTCATATAAAAGAGAGACTCAACTAACTCTCACACGCCTCAGGTGAGTGCCCAGTGCCCGCTGGGTGATAGGCCGACATGCATGAGGTTCCCTTGTTCTTAGTGGGTGTAAAAGTGACTACAACAAGTTTGTGATCTTATAAATAGTACATATATATGACCATCATCATCATATTAAAATTTGTAGTTTAGGTAATTAATGTTTGAGTCACTAACAGGACCTAGAAAATCATCATCCTCGAGCTAATCAACATCAGATTCTTGGCCTTCTTCATTCATCTCCATTTTGTTTCTAGGAGTAGCTTCAATTGCTAATCTTTGAGAACTAGCAATGTGGTTCCAGTTGTTGAAATTTTGAGTAGGGGCAGTGTTGTTGCCCTAAGCCATTTTAGCCATTTATTTCTTTATTTGCAACATCTCATTTTCTAACTTTTGCAGCAATAAATCAGTAGTAGTAGAGGATGAACTTTCATCTCTGGAATTGTTTCTCTTTATCTTTCCAGCAATGATGAGGTTGTCTTTAATTTCAACCTCCATGTTTTCAGCTATTAACAAGTTAGCAGAACATGCTCTTCATAGTTAATAGCTTACTTCAAGGAGTAAAGCATTGATGAAGAATACATTTTTATTCTCGTCATTCAGAGAAGTAGAATCCATAATTTTGTACAATAATCTTTGGAATTTCTCAATAAAATCCCGCATGTGCTCATGTGGCACTTTCTTCAATTGAGTCAGTTGAGTTATCAATGTACGGGAATCTTCAGCTAGTTTGAATCTTTTTAGGAACATATCTTGCATAGTAGCCTAATTGGTTATGGTGCCAAGAGCTAGCTAGTAGAACCATTCTCTAGCCAGGTCATGGAGAGTCTCTATGAAGAGTCTGACAGATACATCTTCATGTTCTACTGTAAGCACTCCACAGGATATAAATAACGTATCTAGGTGATCATCTAGATTTTGCTTGCCATCTCTAAAGAATTTTGGAAAATTCTTTGTCATTCCTTTTGGTAGATCATGCATAAGAGGAGTCAAATTCAAGGGCCAAAATCTGCTCCCCATAGAACAGGTACTATCTGGTTTTGATTATAATTTTGCATGATGAATGGGGCACATCTTTTCCTTATGTAGACTTGGTGATTAATTCAGTTTCCGGATTATGTTGAAGATGATCTAGATCAAGATGAGTGTGTACTCTTCTTCCACGTGAAAGACTGTATCTACGGTTTCTAACTTGAAGAGGATGATTAAAATTGAATTACTCCTACAATCTGAAGAAATCATCAGTCCTTCCTTGTGCCTTCACAGACTGGGTGAATGGACATTTAGCCAAGTTGAAAGTTGAATGGGAAACACTTTGATCTACAAGAGATAAGATTTTATCTGTAAAGATAGTTATTCCCCAACAGAGTCACCAAAAACTGTTGGCTAGGTTTTCTGCATAAATGAAAACCTAGGTAGTCATGAGATAAATCTCACTCATTTACCGGTGAGGCTGCCATGTAATATTTTTCAATAAAATCTGCTAGTATCTATATGGGGGTATTACTTTAACCATGCAGCTCATGAACCATAGCTATATAGTTTTGCAGCAAGTAAGTAGTTGTCAAAGAAAGGAAATATCTAATGAGGAAGGAAATAATATAAACATAGGAAAGAAAGAGGGAAGATGTGGAATGCAATCAATAGATTACAAAGTTGATTTCATGCACATAGACAGAACCAATAGATATTAACACACAAAATTATAAGCAAAGGTAGCTTTCAGATCTATATCTAAAATAACACAAAGTTTATAAGTAGATATGGGAGAAAAAGTTAGAAACAAAATGCACTGTGACACAAAGTTCTCCGAAAATTTTCTCCTTTCTATACCTTTGCTTCAAATAGCTATCAGGGGTTGCAACACAAAGTCTAGAACACAAGAATGTTGCTTACATATTCTGATCATTAACCTAAAGGTTCTTCCTCTACTTATAGCATGTAGAGGGGAAATTACAAATAGGAAGCTTTTAGTTGAATTGGAAAATGTGGAAGTCGGAAAGGAAATAACTAAACAATCTCCCTCCTGTAATTCTTATTTACATGACATGCATGATTTGCAACTGAATATAGAACCTTCTATTGTGTATGTCTACCACCTATTTCCAAGTAGTTGAATTCTTCAAGCAATGAATTTCAAACCAATCACTTAAGTTTTATAATTTGATTGATTGCTCAATTACTTTGTCGGAGGAAATAAGAGAAAGAAGAAAAAAGAGGAAAACTCCAGTCTTGTCCTTTTTCATATTCTACATGCAGATGATTCTTTTACCTTTCATTCTCACCAAACTAGATCTAGAAGTAGCTAGATCTGGAAGTGGCTGGATCTAGAAGCAAGTGATTATGATTTTCTTGTGGGTATTGTCTTTGACATGTCTTCCCTCTTATCCTTGAAGATTTTTAGTTATGCTCTAGTACATGCATCAGTGCAATGTTTTCCATAAATAACTCATCATTTTTATTTTTAATTACATATGAGAAATTAAAAATTATGGAAAGCACTCTGGGTGAATGCAAATTCAGTGAAGGCTTCAACTGGAAGATTGGAAGAACATGCACAAGGTCCTGGAAGAAACAAAAGGATGAAGCCTTTAAAATTATGGATCTAGATCTGGAAGCAGTTATATCTAGATCTATGCATGATTATGTTGATCTTTCTCATTCATCTCACTTTGCCATGGCTAGAGCGATCTTTGTCTGAGGAATTCTTTTTCTTTTTATTCAACCAGAATTCTTTACAACCGGTGTAGATTTGGAGATTTCTTCATATTTAGAGGATATGTTTAATGTATTGGACATTGATTTAAGCTCCCTTTCTCTTATAAAAGCACTTGTAATGAATTCCTATAATTAATTCAGACAAAGATGGAAACCAGAACATGGACACTTGATTTTAATTCTAAAAATCTGCTATCAAGCCTACTACCCCAAAATTTGATGTTTTGTTTGCATACAAAGCAAGCATAATTTTTGTCAACTTCACCTGAGCACCTATACCACTATGTAGACAATTAATCAGACTTAATTCAAGCTCCTTCAAACCTAGGTGCCAAACTTTGAAGCTTTCCAATAGTGAAAACACCTTCTTTTGTGCAAAATTCCTCCTTAATTGGGTGCCAAAATTACCTAGGCTGCAATTAATATTTGAATAATTAATTAAATCATCATTATGGAAGCCCATTCTTATATAACCTTCACCATTCTATAATTAATAATTTCCTCTCCTATTCCTGGAAATTAATTAATTAATTAACATGATTTTCTCTACAATTTGGGTGCCTATTTTGTGAATGCTCATGGCTGCCATTAAATAAATTAAATTTATTTAATTTTAGCTTTCTACTTCTAGTCCACATTGAATTCATAGTGTGCTTTGACCTTATGCACCAAAAATAGGAATTAATTCCATTAATTAATACTTTAAATGGTGTTATTTCTCCTCAATATGGGTCGCAATGTTTTGCATCAGAGGGGGCTGCATTAAATAAATTAAATTTATTTAATTTTAGAATTCTATTTCCAATCTTCTTTATCCTTTCATCATGCGTTGACTTTTCCTCATGCTTGGGCACAAAAATTGGGTGAATAAATATTATTAAATGCATTATTATTCACCCAAGGTGGGTCACACTTTTTGGCAAGGGTGAAATCTATTTTTAAAAGTCAATTTGTAATGGGATTATTCACCCTCCACCGCAGCTCAAAAAATCCCATGATCCACTTAAGTTGTTTGACTTTCATAATGGGATTTTTTACCCTACAAGGTAGGTAAGAAATTCCCACCAATGCCTTAAGTTATTTTATTTTATTTCACAATGGAAATTTTCACCCTGTAAGGCAAGAAAAAAATTTCCGCCTGCCTGCTGCCTCTAATAATCGCATCATGACTTAAGTGGATTTTCCCCCATGGGAGAAAGTACCTTGTAAGGAAGGTACAAAATTCCCACCCACCTGCTATTACCAAAAATCCCATTGTATCTTAAAACCTTCTTTTCCCAAAAATGTGACTTGCCCAGAAGAAGCTTTTTCATGCATGACTTCCTCTTTTCAAAGAGAACCAGACCTCCTGTGGAAAATTCCTTCTGGCATAATGTCTATAGATGATCTCTAGATACTCCGGGAAAGAAATCAGACTAAACCAGAAAAGGAATTGACCTAGAGAAATGTCATAGAAAACAAAACAGGAAAACACCAAAAATGTAAAACGTTGCTAGAAGTCACAGATAAAACCCAGGATTCATTCCGTTAAAACCCTACTGTTATATGGGAATATTGACATGTATGACTACAACAGGGTAAAACCAAAGTACAATTTTCCTCAAAAGGGGCTCAGAATAATTACATAAAAATTTCCTGTAGGTAAACCCCAGTGACAAAATATAACAATTTCGGGCATCTTGGTATTTGGTGAAATTGGCTAATATGACTCTCTAGGAATATCTTCACACAATACAAACACTTTCTAGCAATAAAAACACAAAATGATTGATTATTTTAAAATTACAATTTTTTTAACATAGGGTAGTCTTAGATTTCAGAGCAAAATCTGGGGACACCAAAGCCCCATTTAGAGAAAGGCCAAGGCATTGCAATTTGTTGTAAGGCGCTTGTCAACACATGTATCATTTTTTCATACTTTTGGCATAGTTCACACTTCCTTACAAAGTTACAGCAATCTGATTCCATGGTAGGTGAATAATAGCCTACTCTTAATAGCTTCTTCGCTAAGACTATGTCGTTGGTGTGTGCTCCACAAATACCACCATGTACTTCCTTAATGTCGTGGATAGAATCAACAACATGAAAATAGTGAAGCATATTCCCATCATAGCCATGATGATAAACGGTGCCTCCTAGGAGGGTAAAATGGGCTATGCAGTGGATAAGGGATTTCTTTTTAGGATGAGTGATGTTTGGTGGAAAAGTGCCATCTTGTAGGTATTGAAAGATTGGATCATACCAAGGGGATAAGGGACCAACAACTTCACATGCTAAAAACGACTCTGGTATATCATATGCTAGAATCTGTAGATGCTCTATGAAGAAAGGCATCTTACTTTCTTGAGGGGGAATGCGTAACAGAGACCCAATAGTAGCCATAACATCTATGGATCTATTGTGTGACCTTGGCTTATTCTCAAATATGACCTATGTGAAGTATTCCTTCAAAGTTTCAACCATTTTTTTATATGGAATAAGCTTCTAATCTTTAACTTTGTACCAGACATTAACTTGTTTAATGATAAGTTGTGAATATCTAATGACTCTGAGTTATTAAATATTCAATGTAATTACTAGTCTGAGACTAACAATGAGTGCTTCGTACTCTACAATATTATTTGTGTAGGGGAATCCTAGTTGGAATGCTCTTGGTATGACATAACCTATTAGAGTGTTGAGAACCACACCTCCAGATCCATGGAAGGTAAAAGATCCATCAAAATGGACCTTCTATTCTATGGATTCTTTAATATACATCATAGATGCATCTAGAAAATCTAGGCATAAAGGTTCCATCCTTGGGAGAGGTGCTTCTTCCAACTGATCAGACATTACCTATCCTTTTAAATACTTTTGATTCACAAACTCGATATCAAATTCACTCAGGAGAATGATCTAATTAGCCATTCAGCCTGTGAGGGCAACTTTGGATATAAGGTACTTGAGAGAGTCAACTTTGGATATGAGTTTGGTTTTATTGTTCAGGAGATAATGGCGAAGATTTTAGAATGTGAAGACAACCACTAAGAAGGCCTTTTCTATTTGGGGATAATTCAACTTGTACGTGATTAAGGTGTGGCTAAGATAGTAAACTACTCTATCTTTATGGTCTAAGTTTTATTGGGCAAGCAATGCACCAATAGCAAAGTGGGTAGTGGAAATGTATAAGAGGAGAGGTTCACCTAGGGTAGGTTGCATGAGTATAGGTGGGCTGGCCAAGTGTTGTTTGAGTAGCACAAAGGCCTTATGATAGTCAGGTCCCCAATTAAATGTGACATCCTTTTTGAGAAGATGGGTAAAGGGGTGGCACTTATCTGTAAGTTGTGAAATAAAGTAGTGGATTGCCTGCATTTTTCCTTGTAGACTCCTCAGCTGCTTGAGAGTGGTAGGTGGCAGCATTTTTGTGATGGTTGTGACCTTTGTGGGGTCCACTTCAATCCCTCTTTGTGAAACAATGAACCCTAGGAGCTTTCCTGATAAAACACCAAAGACACATTTCTTAGGGTTCAAATGAACGTTATAGTCTCATAGATGTTGAAAAATATGCCTCATTACTTTAGGGTGTTCTTTTCTACTCTTGGATTTTTCCAGGATAACATCAACATAGTCTTCCATCATGTCACTTATCATATCATGGAAGATAACAATCATGGCACACTGATAAGTATCCCCTGCATTTTTGAGACTGAAAGTCATGACTTTGTATCAAAATGTCCCCCAAGGGGTGATGAATGTTTTTTTATGCTGATCTTCTTCAGTAATCCGTATTTGGTTATAGCCTGAGAAGCCATCCATTAATGAAAAAATTTCATAACCAGTAGTAGAATCAACAATCATGTCAATGTTAGGTAGGGGAAAGTCATCTTTAGGACATGCTTTGTTAATGTCATAGAAATTAATGTAGATTCAAATGCCAACAAGATTTTTCTGTAACGGGAATATGTTAGAGATACATTTAGAATAGTCAATAAGTTTAATAAAATCAGTAGCTAACATATTTTATAATTCTTATTTGACCAAGAGTGCCACCTTAGGATGCATCTTTCTGAAATATTGCTTGATTGGTTTGGCATCTAGGTGCATAACAAGGTTGTGCACAACTAGCTCTGGGTCCAAACTAGTCATATCTACATATGTCCATGCGAATATGTCCACATATTATTTTAAGATCCCTACAAAGATCTTTTTTTCCTAAGTTGAGAGTGAAGCTCCCAACTTTATTACTCTAAGCTACTCTTCTGAGCCAACATTGATGTTGATTGTTTCCTGAACAAGCGTTTTAGAAGCATCTTCCATTCATGTAGGATCAGGGGAAGAGTAAGATCAACTTCCTACGGTAGCTCATTATCATCTTTTAATGGATAAATCACTTCATCTTTAGACTCTTCATTACGTCTATTTATGAGTTTCTCACTGTGAGATTTTTGTTTATCCTTTTTTCTAGTTTTCCCAGTAGTGGTTATACTTTTATTTACGGCCTTCTTATTCAAATGTCCACACATCTCTGCTTCTTCCCCAAAGTATGCATAGGTGTCTAGTTGAATCCTAAATCCTTTCTTATGGTCTCTTGCCAAAATAAAATCCCTCAGTCCCATGAACTCTGTAAATGCCTCATCATTTTCAAAGAAATCTAGGGGCATGTGATGTTTTTGATCCTAATCTAGAAGTTCAGGATATACAAGGGCTACTTGAAATTTGTCTAAGGGGATGGATTTGGATAAGGTAAGGACCTATAAGTTTGGGAATAGGTTCATGGAGGAAATATCCTCATAAAGGCTACATTGGGAATCTACGTCGCTATCAGAATGAGATGAAACATCCTCGCATTCAGAAGAGGTGGCATCACTTTCAGAGGGTAGAGCATTATGAGGCCTTATCCCAAGGCCACGTTTATCAGATTTAAAATGAGGGATGGGAATAAGCTCTAACTAGCCTTGTTAGTTAATGCCACATCCAAACCCACTATATCCCATGAAAAACATCATGCGGTGACCTCTAATGTAATGAGGTGCTTGATGGTATGAAGCCATGGTGCCTTCTGGTACTCTGCTCGTATGATCCTCTAACATTTTCTCCTCATATAGGAGACAACTATGGAAATTTTTTTCCAACGGTTTAGGACATTGCTCGTGATTTCTCTTGAGCTGAAAATAAGGCCTACCCCTTGTCTTGGGGGATACTGATAAGTCTGATATGAGAAAATCCTGTTTAATAGTGAATGGCTTACTTGGGCCATATTTTTCTAACATTATCTCCCATAAAGAGAATGGGTTGACCAATGAAGGGAAGTATTGATTGTAAGGCATGAGGGATTTTGAATATATCCATTATTTCATAGCTTCTCTTTGTAAGGGGACAAATACATCCTCAGAAAGACACTCATAAGCTACACAAGAAAAACTATCCAATTCCCTACAATGTGTCAATGGTTTTAGGTCACCTAGAATGGTAACCACCTAACCTTCATGACATAACTTGATGCACTGATGGAAAGTTGATGGAATAGCTTGCATGGCATGGATCTATGGGCACCCCAGGAGCATGTTGTATGGAAGGTCCAAATCAAGAACATGGAACGTTGTGTCATGACACGTTCACCCTAGGAGCATGTTGTATGGAAGGTCTAAATCAAGAACATGGAATGTTGTGTCATGACAAGTTGGGCCTAATTCCATGGGAACCACTATAGTACCCACTGATTATATTTCTTCATTATTATAAGCCGTGATTATGATAGTTTTACCTCCCAGATTTGTTTTTGACTAGGATAACTACTTAATCAGCTTTGAAGTGCAAATATTTAGACCAGATCCCCCATCTACAAGTAATTTCTTAATTTTGTGATGGTAACCACCACTTCAAGATACAAGGGTAAGTTATGTTCTGGGTTATTATGCGAGATTCTAGTATGATCAAAGGTGATATGATCATTGGAGTCTAGGTGCACAATCATGGCTTGAAGTTTTGTGGGATCTACATCTATTGAAACCCTTAAATTTTGTAATGTTTTGTACAATATATTCTTATGGGCATTAGAGATCTTGAGGAGATCAAGAATAGATATCCTAGTAGGTGTTTTCTCTAGCTACTCTAATAAATTGTACTGACCTTCCTGAGGGATAAGAATAGGATCTGGTATGACTAAGTAGGCACATCTTGTCCCTACTACACAACTCTTTTCTAAAATTTGAATGGTTTGATCTGTTCATTAGATGAGCTAATACATTTAATGAGGGAATTATAAGGACTATCATTTGGAGGGTAAACATAGGCAACAGTCCTATAGTCATTGGAGGCTTTCCATTCATCTAGTTTCCTTTTCTTTTTTATCTTCATGGTTAGGAAAAGGTTCCTTGTAAATACCCATTTTTTCATTTGAACTTTTACCAAACTCAGGGGGAGAATATACAGTGATCTTTCCTTCCTTGATGAGATCTTTTATATAATGACACATTCTCAAACACTTATCCATCTTGTGTCCTTCAACATGGTGGAAGTTGCAATATTCATGATCTTTGAACCACCCTAGTTTTGGATCATCTTCTGGGTATGGTACCATTGTAGTTGGATATTCCACCATTTTAGCATCATCCAATTGTTTTATGATGGTAGACAAGGACTTCGTTAATGGTGTAAATGTACATTTTGTAGGCACTTTGGGAAAAGGTCCTTGTGAAAGATTTAGAAGTGGGCCTATTAGTATGGCTTGGACTCTTTTAGAGTTTGTAATGCCATCACTAACAACATGCTTATTCTTGTTGAAGAATTTACGTTTTTCTATGGATTTGGTTTCTTGTTAGTTTTTAACTACAGACTTAAGCATTCCTTTTATAATGAGAGCTTTCTCAATTTGACTGCATTTCTCTATGACTTCTTCAAAGTTAGAGCCACAATGCATTTGTAAGTGAAAAGTTATTTCAGGGTTTAAGTTAGGAACAAATATGCTCACTAATTTTTTTTCTAATAAAGCACAAGGAAAACGACTAGCTAACCCACGTCATCATTGTAAAATCCCTGCAAACGTCTCATTAGTATTTTGTTTTGTATTGCATAAATCATTCATTTTGATGTAACTTTCTATGTTATAGGAGTAATTCCATGCAAATATTTCTGCTAATGTGGGCCATGTTGTAATGGATCCCTTGGGTATGCTATAGAACCATTCCAATCCCATGGCTCCTAGGCTGCGAGGAAAAAGTCGTATTAAGAAATTAGCATTATATGTGACCTCTTGGAAAGCCATGTAAAAGTGTTTTATATGATCACAAGGATCACTTTTGCATTTATACTTATCAAACTTGGGAATGGTAAAGTGTTTTGGGAAAGGCTATTGTAGCAGGTTCTTATCAAAGGGGTAAGAGCATAGTTCTTCATACAAATATTTTTTATTCTGGCCTATATTTCCCTCTTGTAACATAATGAGTGTATTTTTTATTGATTGTAACTCTTTCTAAATGATTTTCTCCTTAGTATGTGACATCAGTCTTTGTACATGAGTCACTTTAAAGGTATATTTTGTGTGTGGATCCGATTTAAAATCGCCAAGTTTATTTTTGTCTTTGTCTTTGTATATGTTTCTTCTTGAAGAGCCTAGGTTTTCTAGTTTCTAACTCAACTTCAAGATCTCTTTTTGGAAGATCTCCTCCTCAACTAGGGGGCCCTCTTATTCATCAAATTTCAGAGGAGGGGAAGCTTTACGTTTAATTTTCACTTTACGTGAAGCTTTGTAGTAAGGTTTTCGTGATAGATTCCCTTCAGTAGCAGCCTTATTTTTCCCAGAAGTGGAAGCGTATCCAACATCAAAGGGTTTATCTGTGTCTAAGATGAATCTTCATTCTCCTAGTAGGGTTAATGAACTTTGTTTCTTCTTTGTGCTCTTGTAGAATTTTAGCTTCTAATGCTAAGACTCTTGTGAGAACTTGATCTTTATTATAATATAGGAGTTCATCAAATCTGTTTAGGTTTAACCTATGTTGTTCTCTGGAAGAGTCTGACTATTCTCCACTGTGATCAATTAATATCTCTGTATCTTTGACTTGTGAAAAGAGAGGGGCCAAATTGTTTTCACTAAATGGGAATGTTTTGAAAGGGTTTTCTCCTATTTCATGCTCATTTGATTTGGTTTCCATTTTTGTGATTTTAGACATTAAAAGAAAATGTTTGTATACAACTAGCGTGACCCCTAAGTGTATGGTTTTTGCAAACCACTCAAGGTGATGTTTGAACTAAACTATAGTGTATCCTAAATGTAGTGTTCTGTAGTCATTTTTATCGAGGAACACTCATATGCACACCTAAATGTAATGATCACCCAATGTTGTTGCTACCAAGTCTAAGCCCTAAAAATAAATAGTGACAATACTGTACAAATATGTAGGTCAAGTTAGAATTCTAACAAGGCCTAAGCACTAACGTGATGTTGACACAGTCCCTCAATAAGGTATATTTAAGACTAGTTTGAATGTTGATGAAAGCCAAACCTTCTGAAAAATGGAAGTCGCGACTAGATATAGCATACTAATGTCACCATGATACATTAACTGAGCAAGCAAGGTGTTAGTACCATGAAAACCTTATCACAATATATATAAGGCATTATCGACACTTTTCAAGAAGACTTAGATGATGTTAAAACCAAAACTAAGTGATAAATATAACAAGGAGTTTTTAAATATGTGAGCAGTGTAACCACGTAATGAAGGGACTTATACTGTTTTCTCATAAAAAATAAGAACACAATGTAAGTACCAAGATTTTGTGCCTAGGATATGAATAAAAAACTATTAACTCAAGAAGAGACAAAAGATGAACTGAACTCACAGTGGTGAAGATAATCCTGTAATCAAGATGAAAGGACTTTTGTCAAAGATATGAAAAGTGTACCTACATACTTTAGACGTTTAAATACACAAATGCAAACATGGATGGGCGTAAACAGACAAAAAAGTGGTGAGCACTATCTCTGACAAAAACACATGAGGTATGCACCTTTCTCACCCTGACAAAGTGAGTGGTGAGAATGCAAGGGTATAGATCAAAAATATGAAAAAAAACCAAACACCAACTGGGTAGAGTTTCACCTCATCTGAAGACAAGAATAAAACTAAGCAAAAGTGGGAAATAGTTTAGTCTCGTGATGAAAGACACTTAGATCAAACTCACAAGGGTTCTTTTCCTTGTTCGACAAACAAGATTCAGACTCCAGATGAGTTGTCACTTCATGATGGCTTGACGCAACAATGGAATAGTAAAGTGGGCTTCAAGATAGAATGGCCTTCTTAATAAATTCTCAACTAGGTATTACAAAGTTGTCTTAAGCGAGCATGATTTACCCAAATAGTCCCTTACCTATCTTGGGAGTATCTCGGATTTACTTTACCCCCTTCGAGCACTAAGGGAAACTAGTGTGTCCATGAGTGCTCTCCCTGGGGTCACTGTATGGACAACTAGTAAATTTATCTCACAAGGAGTACTAGTCAAGTGGGTGAGTAAAGTGCTTCCTGTTTAATCCACGAGGTTACTCAGTCATGGATTACTTTAGGGTTCCTGGAACCACCTCCATTGTTGTAGCTTAAGGTGTTATGCCAAAGGGGTTATGTTCCAGTTGAGTGGATAGGGATGTACCCTTTTCCAAAACCTATAATACAATGTTTTGAATATGGTGTGTTTTTTATCTTGCTTAACTTAATGTGGTTTTAAGTGGCACATCATTTGCCAACCTGCAAGAATACGTGTATTAGAAGTTTTGTGTTTTGAACGTATTTCTTCTTCAAAAATTGGGTCCTATAGACAAAAATCTTTAGTATTTTTCTATTTCATAGATTTGTGTCAAGAAAGAGAACTTTACACTTTGATTTTGATTCCTAAGATCGCCAATAGGCACAAAGAAAGAGCATACGCAATGTGAAAAATCCTACTAAATCACATGAAATTTTACTTTATCCTTT
Source organism: Taxus chinensis (assembly GCA_019776745.2). Classification (NCBI taxonomy): domain Eukaryota; kingdom Viridiplantae; phylum Streptophyta; class Pinopsida; order Cupressales; family Taxaceae; genus Taxus; species Taxus chinensis. The sequence continues at coordinate 1,030,967,830 of CM034146.1, read as the reverse complement.
ATATTAAAAAAAGTGTTTTGAACATTTGATACAAGTTTTGGATAAGTGTTTATGATCTCCAAGATCACTTTTGAAGGCACGAGGAGAGAGTATACACACTTTTTAAAAACTTAGTTTTAAGCTAAGAGCCAAAAAAACTTAACTATGCAAACTGAAAGATTAAAGAAAAACCTTGTTTTTAACTTGTTAGTCCAAGGAATCTACGAAAAAGATTAAAAAAATAGATTTTACAAATTATGGAAAAAAATTCAATCTTTACACAGACACCTACGCTCCCAAACTCACACCAACGCTCCCCAACCGACGGGTACGTTCCCAACTCAATGGATACACCTACAGAATGTTTTTGTGAAATCTAGTACATTAAAAAACAAACACTTACAAATAAACAAGGACGCTTGTAGATTAACATGTATGCACCCAAGCATATAACATCTAGTTTTTAAATTTTCACATAGTTAAGCTATTTATGCATACATGGCTAGAGAGGTGCATACGCAGCCCAGCTAACAGAGATGCATGTGCATCCTTGTAGGGACAAAAATTGTAAATGATGAGGACTTCCAGACAGGTACACTCCTATCTTGACAGAGATGCTGGGGTTTTGACATGTACGCGCCCCTCCTAAACACCTACGCGTACCCTATGAAAAACCTGTAAAACTCAAGAATTTTCAAATTTTCAAATGCAAATAGGTTAGTTGTTAGTCAAAGTATCCTATTTCTATATCTAACCCATGAAATTCCTATAAATGAAGGTCATTTATCTAGTGTTAGAAACAAAAAAGAGGAAATAACAAGTGATTTGACTTAAAAACTTGAAAATGAAATTTAAAGAACTCAAAAGACCTCCATTAATGGAGGATGGACATAAGTGTCCCACTAGGCATGCCAAATGTGTTCAATGAAAAGTTGTAAAATCCATGGAATTGGGGTAAGAATATCTAAAGAAACCCCAAAGGATTTTAACAATCTAATCAATGGACCATGTGATAAGAAATGAGCAAGGGTTTCTTCTTTGCATACATTAATTTGAAGTAAATAAGCAAACTAAGAAAATGAAACTAACCTCTATTCTTTAAAACTTGAAATAATGAACCTAAGAGGATCTAAGCATTTAGTTTGTGTTTTAAGAGAGAGATATCCCCATTAATGGCTTCAAGGCCAATGGTTCTTCCCTTTTACTCCATATTTGTGCTATAAAATACAAAAGCAAATACTACTTGCTCAATGGAAGAAAATGAAATACAATCTAAAGCCTAAACATAATACTATAATCTGTGCTAGGAAAACGAGAGAATTCTTAGAAAATGAGGGAGGGAGGTCTAGCCCTATTTATAGCTTTCTATTTGGGAAAATGGGAGATTTGGGTACATGTGGGACAAATGCTAAAGTCCAAAAAGAACTTTTAGCAAATCAAAGTATGATTTGACTATGTTTTAGAAGAGATTGACCATGGTTAGAGTGTAATTAATCTTACTTAGAGAGAAATTAGGTTTACAAAGGGCTTCTGAAAGGCTTAATCAATCCAATGAAGTGGATTGATATTCTAGGGAGCTAATAAAGGTTATAAAGAAGAGAATATTAGCCAAGAAGAGGTTATTATAACCTATTTAATTAGTTTACAAGAGTACATATGACCAACATAGTTTTGTATGAGGGGAGTTAGATAGATCTAACCGACGAAGTGTCATAAGTTTGAAAGGGCAAGAATAGTTAGTGCAATATTAAGAATAATAGTGCATTGATCAAACTATAGGTGTCTATAAATGGGAAGAGGTTGTGAAGAATAATCTTGAGTACAAGTTTTTGCATTGACTTCAAGTTTAGTTTCCAATTCAACCAAGCCCATGATTTAGTCTAATTTTGACCATCAAAAGGAGCTTCCACTAAAGGGTTTGATGATGTAGATGCTTCATGATTTTTGTTCCTACAGGAATCTCTATGGGAATCCCTAAAGTCATCCCCTTTTTGACATGATGAGGATTAAGCTTTCCATTTTTGTGGCATGTTGGAAGAGGGTATCTATAAAATTAAATAGGATTATTTTGAGGGGTAAAAATCCCCGTGCGAGTGTTTCACATTGGCACCATGGGATTAGCCAAGAACATATCAATAAAGAGTTACCTTATTTCCTTTGGTAGTTGTTGTATAAATTTGTTGCAATCATGACACGTATCAGCATCATGTTCTCTAACCCTATGGAAACCACAATACAAATCAGGATCGTAGTCATGAGGTCTTTGGTTTTGGTTTTATTGCGGTGCATAGTTTTTATTGTTGTTATGTTACTAGTTCTTTAATTTGAAGTTCAAAGGCCTCTAGCCTTGGTTCTAATATTGGTTTTGATATCCACTTGGGTATTGAACTGGGCCTTGGGATTAGAACTCCTATGGTGGGGGAGGTCAACTAAATTCAACCACACTAATGAAAGGAGTGAATTTATTATTGCTTTGATTGTTGGTATTTGCATTGTTATTTTTGTTATTTGTGTTACTTGTGCTAATTTCATTTGGCTCTTTGGCTTGACCACTCTCCCGTCTGATCCATAGGTCTTTCGACCACTATCAAAAGCCACTTGGTCAATGTAGAGGGGACACTCTAATACATCTTTATAGCTCCAAATAGGAAACTTTTACACTTCCTCCTTATTTTCTCGGTTGAGGGAATGAAGGAATAGGTCATAAAGTTCTATTTTATCCATGTTTGGATCACTATCCAAGGAGTAGAGGAATTTCCACCACCTTTGAATAGAGTGGGCTACTAATTCATTGTGTTATTTCTTAATGTGAAGGAATTCCTTGATTCCTCTTTAAAAGATTTTGATCATGTCAAAATCCTTAATAAACTCTTAGATGATTTTCTTAAATGAATGGATTAAGGATTCTAGTATCCTATAGTACCAATTGAGAGTGATCCATTCAAGGTTCTTAAGGAATATCTTATCAAAAAATGTGTCCCATGGGAGAAAATATCTAATAGCAATTGCATACAATTTACTTTGAGTGTTCAGATTCCCCTCTCCTTTGAATTTTAGAAGGTCTGGTAATGGTCACAGAATTATAACTCTTCAGATGGTAAAGTCAAGGGGCTTCTTGAGTTATTCAAAATATGTTCCTACCACATATGATTCTAACATAGATGACCCTTGATGGGGAGGTGGAGGTGGAATAAGAGGTTGATAAGGTCTAACATAAGAATTTGTGAGAGTGTTGGGTATCCCTCAAGACTAAGAATATGAGCCAGAAAAAGGAAACATCTCCCCTAGTATTGATTTAGAATGCATATGAAGGTACGTGGGAGAATTATTTTGATATGGATTATTAGGGACAAATATAGGGAACATCACATTACTAGTTGGGATGGCATTTGAGAACACACTTCTAGTTGGCTTCTCTAGAGGATATATGCATGAAGTGTGAAAGGTAATACCTAATGTGCTCGATGCATTGAGGAGATATACAAGACTAGAAATGCCCATGTATAATGGAGGAGATGATGGTGCAGAAGGAACATAGCCAAAGTTATGAGTGTGGTGGGGGATATTGCCTTTCTTGGCAAAAGTTGGAGCATAGGAAGGCTAAGAAAGCTCGAATTCCCTACCTCTATCCACCAACTTTGAAATCACATTTCCTAAAGATGTTTTTACATTTTTCTTGGGCATATATTGAGCCTTGTTAGAAGGCAAAGGTATGTGATTTATTGTTATGAATTGGTCCATTTCATACCACCCCTCTTTAGGTGTATTTTCTATTGTTGGAGGAGGGGTGGTAGAATTTTTATGAAGAATAATTTTAATGTACCCTTGCATCTTATCCAAGGATTGGTCTGTCGTGTCAAGATGCTCATCACTTTAGGAGAAGCGTGCTAGGAGTTCACCGTTAGATGAGAGGAAAGAGGAAAAAGCATTAGACTGGATGCTAATTTGGGGCCTTAACAAGACCCAAGGATAGAACCCTTGTTCTCTTGTGAATGTCATTTTATTCTAGTTGGAAAACTTCAGCTATGGGATATTGGGAGGTTTATCAATCTCCTATATCCTAACTGATGAACCATTGTTGGCACCTTGAGGAGGAGTGTGAGATGAAGGTAAATTACAGGAGTAATTATTATCCCACCTTGATAAAGAGGGTGACTATTATATGCCCATATCGTAATAATACAATTCAATACCTAAGATGGGCCTAACGTATTCCTAACTTGACATATTTGGGGGGTTTATAAAAACCTACAGAATAATGGGTGAGGAGAAGGATGGATGAAAGAAGGGAAGTAAAGAGTAAATGAAAAGGAACTAATCCCTTACATCGGGTTCACCTATTTTATACGTCCTAAAATCAAGACGTGATCTTAAGCTCATGCGACATCTTGTGGTTATGTTGGGATAGCCAAAATGGAATGGATAAATGGATATATGAAGGGTATATAAGATGAATAAGTTAAATATTTGAAAGTGGGAAAAATGGATGATAAGTGATCAGGGTAATGTAATTTATTTTATGATATCTATGCGAATATGCTTGTCTAAGGAAATGAAGGCCTCTCTAACTTGGGTGGGTGTAATGGAATGGTCGAGGAGAAGGGACACACAAAATATTCTATATATATATCAGTGTCACTAACACTATTTGAACTGGTTGGTGAATACATGGAAATTGTCATGTGCTTTCCTCATAAAAACCTTCTAGATAAGGTCATGGAGGTGTGAGAGGAAACAAGTGGGTAGGATGAATGGGTGAATGTAAGAAATCTAATCTTGACCAGGATGATTATGTTAGAACATGTAAGCACTATCTTCTTCGATGTTCAGACCTGTCAGCTATGAGATAATTATGGGTAGAAGTGGCATGGTTTGAAAAATTAAGGTTTTGAGGCCCATGTCAATGTCTGTAAATAGTTCAATTATATTTAGATGTGGGGCTCGTGGATCACAAAATAAATATCTATGTTTTCTAGAACCTTGGATTGTCATGTGTATGTGTAAACTATTTAACAAAGGAATTAATTAAACTTGCAAAGTGTTTGTGAGGGGAAAGGATGATATTTAAACCTAGGCCAAATAAGAATTGAGGAGAATTATATTATTCTCCATCTAATTATTCTATGTGCCTAATTAACAAATTCAATCAAGCAAATATATAAAAACAAGGAAATAAATCTATCTATTTGTTTTTGTGTTTTTCCAAAGATTTAAATGAAATAAGATAAAAAAATAAAAGAACTAAATTAATCTAATGTTTTTGTATTTTGATGTTTACTAGAAAATAGAGGAAATATGCACAGATAATTAAACTTCTTCTAATTATTTTAAATTACTTCTTCACTAAAATTAACATAACTAAATAAGAAAACAACAGGATGTGGCAATCTCCCGATACAAAGTGGATCTAACATATTCTAATACAATAGAAATTTTCCAATTTATGCTTGTGGGCATAAAAATTCCTCTGTTCTTACCTGAGAGTCACATGAAGAATTAAAAAACTTCTTAGAAGTAATTCTTCCCCTAAAAATTCCCCAGTAGACAAAACAAGATCTATGGAAGCTTACAAAAATGAAGGAAAATTACAACTAAGAATAAATAGGTGCAAAATCCTCTTCCATAAAATTTCTTTTGTACATCCATAAGGATAGTCAAGGAAACAAATTTCAATAGAAAATTCTTGTAAATAAAGAAAAGCAATATTATTAGACTTATTTTAATTAATATACTCTTACAAATTATGGAATAAGACCCACTTAACCAAAGAATACTTTAAGAATCCAAATGCATGCCTAACTTGGAAGTGTAGAACTATGACAGTTCCAGTGCTAGTTTTGCTTTGTTTTTCCCTCAACTTGTTTTATAATTTGATATTGAAATGAGTTCAAGGAACTATGTTGGCTCTTGTGGAAGAAATGATGAAGAAGTGCTAGAGATAGAACGGACTGCAAGCAATCTACGTACAATGGAGGTAAGATAACTAAAATTTCTTGTATATTTCTTGGATGGATTATGGAAAACATGACAGTGTAACTCAAAACAATAATCTCCAACCAATGCTCTTGGTAGAAGCTTGAATCTTATAGAAAAATGGCAGGGAAATGGTCTAGGCCATTTGTCAGCAAAGGAATTCTACATCACTCAAAGAAGGGACAATTAACTAATAATTAATAGAAGTAAAGAAAGGAGAAGTTTGTATGCATATAACAAGGTCAAGAATAACCAATTTTATTAAGAAAGGTGGGTTAAAAATGAGTTTGAAGAATATGAAATTCATTCAAAACAAGATGCAAAAGGCTATGGAGAAATCAAATGGAATTGTCAGTTTGTGGAGACTGGTGGTTACGTAACTGCCTAGGAGGTTACGTAACTACCGACGTGGTTCCATAACTTAAAGTACAAATGTGAAGGAAAAGATGCAAAAAAAGATAAAGGACAACAAGAAAAGATAGGAAAAGGATGAAAGAAGCATTCTAGGATACAAATATATATTGTAAATAAGAAATCAGAATTGAACACCATTGGAAATATATCTGCTCATCATTGGGGATTTTAAACCATTCCGATAATGTAACACATGAAAATTTTTTTACGTATAGTTATGATCAGTAATACTTTTATGCACTGGTGAACTATAGAGGCACTTCCTACATAGTGTAAGCCCATATCCTCTCAAGTAATAAATTGTGTTAGACTAGGAAATCGATGACAAATAGGATTTATTTTTCACCAAACTGGGAGAGGAAAGGTGACAAATCCTATGCATGGATGTGTAGAAGAATCATATACACAAAGAGAAATGGACGTTAGGTTAACATTGGCCATGTACAATTTGATATTATGAATGAATGATAAATTACAAATATTGAGTTCATATCCATTATTGACTAAAGTTCACTTGATACCCAATTTATTGAGTCATGTTTATATATATAGGGAAGGATCATTTTCGTAAAATGAAATATCAGAAGATATGTTAGATGGAAAAGTAATTTGTTCAGAAAATGCATCTACAAATGTGTGATAAACCATGTCCAGATGAGCAAGATGAAATGTGAGTATTAACCAATAGAGAAATTATTTTATCTCTACACTTAGGATTGGCTAGAAAGAAATCATGAATGGAAATATTCACAAATAGAAGATCCTAAGAAAAATTTAAAAAGTGATAAACTGATGACCTAAGAGTGTTCATATGAGATGGGTTCACTAAATGATTTTAAAAATATAGGAATTTGTAAAACCCTAGATATTTCAGAGTCAAATGTAATAGATAAAACACTAAAGTACATATTTAACCCAAGTAATAAGTTAAATGAATTAAAAAACCTAAGTGCAAGAGAGGGAATAAAAAACTTACTTGATTTTGTAATTGATCGCAAAGTGTGTCAGACTAGAAGACTGATAAATAGGAGGAAACTATCGCAACTATGCTCAGAAAATTATGCAATTGTTCAATATTCCTAAAATGAGGCACCTGGATAAGGCGAAAGGTGTTTGGGCACTAGAGACTACTTTTGACCACCCGTGACTATGTAGAACCTCAAAAAATATATATTTCTTTTATCACACCATTGTCACTAACCTTCACTGTTTGTCACCTATATGTCACACTATACTCGTAAAGTTTTCTTGTAACCTTAAAAAAAATGAGCTCCTGTAAAACCCCAAAGAACATAAAATCCTAAAAATAAAAAGATGAAAATGAGGATTCATATTGACCCCAAAGGTCACTCGAAAGAGCGATCTTAAAACCTATTGTTTCATTACATTTCAGGATTTATGTAGTTCTCATGTGTGTGTACAAGAACTGTGCCCTAGGTGGCTCTTGTTCAAGATCCACTTGGATAGTGAACAATAGCTAAATGTTGAAATGTAAGTAGATGTGTGGATGGAAAAATGAAATTCCCCTCCTATGCGTGTATATAAAAAATTTAGTCCCTTACCCCTTGAGTGAGTGCTATATGGATGTTTTGATGCTCTTGAGATGCCTTTGGATGCAACCTTAGGTGATGAGTAATAGATGCTTAGTGCTTGGTCCCTTATTATGATAATATAGCTTTTTATTTATATGGTTCCTTTGTTTGAATTTCGTAAATGACAACTTGAAGGCCAACCCATTAGAAAATAAAATGCCCAAAAGGAGTGAGTCAAGTAGAGAGACACCGAAGGCACCCAGAGGGGATGAGGAGCACCTAGCTGCTGGAGTATTGGATCAGATAGTGGTGTCTAGACTCAATAAAGATTGAAGTAGTCGATAGTCATTGACCGGGAAAGAAGGTGTGTAATAGGCTAAAAAGGAAGACAAGAAAGAAAGACACAATAGGCAAAAAATAATGGTCAATGAGTACTTTTCTCAGTTAGGAATCATATGAATAGTAGTTATATGACTCAGGACCTAGAAATATACCCAAAGTGCATGATTTATTGTATATAATAGTAAAAACAAGAAATAATATGAAAGCATAAGCAAATGAGAACTAAATTTGATTATTTAAATATTATATTTTTATAGGTAGCATTGTATAATCCTTTGATTTGAAATATTTAAATATAAGGGTTTACAAATTAGGGCTAAGGGTTTCAAGAATCCAAAATTCTAATCATGTATACTTCCAAAGGATCCCAAATTAAAACACCAAGCCTATACACCAAACTACTTAAAACCCTTGGTTTTACTGATGCATATCATGATATTTATGATCATGTAATTGGTACAAGAACCTCACAACTTAGAAACTTGTCTGAGAATAAGTTAATTGCAAATAAGTTTTTGAATCCATTATGTTAGATAACATGGGGGGTTGGATTGGGATACATGATGCTCCATGGAGTTTTACCCTGCCCTAAATTTTTCATTCTCTATGCCTAGAATTACAATGGGAAAAAAGTAATGGTTGTAAATTCCACCAGAGAAGAAATGTTGTCCATTATGGAGGTAAATATTGGACATGAATTTGGGTTTGAAAGTAAATAATTAGGAACTATCGACATAAGTCTAGAAACAATTGCTAACAATTATCATGTTACCACTCAAAATGCCAAAGATGATGTTTTGAGAAAAATAACAATTGATGAAATGATACTAGAAGGGAATCCATTATATACAATTATGATGTTTAAACCTTGGGTTAGTGTTGAGAGGAATAAATGGCTAAGTACTAGCCAGGCATGAAGGTTTGGAGCCATACACAAGTGGTGCATGAAGGGGCATGTACGTTCAGGAGGGATCAGCGTGTGGAGGTTCATGCATGGGAAGAAAGAGTCAGGATTTTAGCCAATTTTCCAAATACATGGCTAAAAATAGGAAAGTAGAGGAGTGGTGTCCAAGAAAGGTTTATATTTGGATAAAATTAGGGTAGTTTGGGATGCACATAAAGGATGTTATATTTAGAAAATCACATGTAAATAAATAAGAAGATCATGTACAGGTCAAGCTAATAATAGGATTAAAGAAAGTCATGTATATTTAGGTTAATCTATTATTGTAAAAGAATGTAAAAGAATGTACAATATTTTTGTACACATGACTATTATTAGGAAGGTGCAGGAAGCGGTGAAGGGAAATTCCCCACCCTTATATATAGGTAGTTCATCTATGTTAGAAGGGTTGGTCGGTTGGGTTTTATAATGTGTATGTGAGTTAGATCTTCCTTAGTGTTTTGATGTTATGTAGTCATGGTTGTTGGAAATTGTATGATAGCACAAGTCATGATAGGTCCTATGCACATATGTGTGGAGGATAATGTAATCAACTATGTATTATGTAATATAATTATGATGGTGTTTAGGAATATCAGTGATTGTTGTTCTTTTTGAATGATTTGTTTCCTTATTATATGTGTTTCTAAATTACTGTGGCTATAATGGATATATGTGTATGAATGAGTTATTAGTTATGAATATGCTTGCTAACATATTGATAAGCATAAAATAGGAGGGAATTGGTGGTTGCACGCACTTTGGGTGAGCATTTAGATATGTTTGATTGAGGTGCCAACACTCATAGCTCAAAAAGACTACATTTTTGTTCTATTTCCAAGACCTCTTTTCAATTTTTCTACTAGTATGTTACATGAAGATGGTGTATTTACGGTCTTTGGAGTATATTGAAAGATGGGTAAAAGATGACCAAGACTCGTTTGTAAAAATATATAACACTAGACCTAACTTTAATGTGTGAAAGTGGGTGGAGGATAACTTGTATGATTGATTTTATGAGACATTCTTCAATTTTTTCCAAGTATATTTATACCAGTGGTTGGAATATTACATGTCAAACAAAATTTTCTTCCCAAGAATAAGAGCTTAGACATAGGAAGACTATCAAACTTTGTTTGATTACACTAAGACGTGGACGAGAGTTGTGGATCGTTGGTAGGAAGGTGTACTATGAAGCTATACTTTGGAATAAATAAATTTGACATATTTTTTTCTACAGGAAGAAAATTTCAGTTTCTAATTTGAGCCTAGAAGATCCTACTTGTGCATGATACCCTTAGCTATCAAGATCTTGATGATAGAATTGGGATTGGAAAGATTACTTATGGCTAGCTAAACCCCTACCTTGCGCAGGGGTAGGAGAAAATATTGAGAAGGATGGAGGAGGCTTTGGAGAAATAAAGGTAGAGAGAGGAAATATGACTCAAGTATAATGAATCACAATAGAGGGTAGTTAACACAATGATGTTGTCGAGAATAATGATGACTAGCGAAGGTTTTTTGATTGCTATGGAAGACAAGGAGCCATAGTATCATGTCCTCCCAACTTTGGGGAAAAAACATAAAGATACCCCATTGGATTTTAATGAGAATTAATCAGAGGATAGAATGAGAACCAAAGGTGTGCATCTAACCCAGCCTAACTACTTGGCCCTTGCCCAAGGTATTCTATATCTAAAAGTAGTTATTGAAGAGCATCACAGTGATGGAAAGTAAACAAGATCTCTGTGTTGGGAAGGAGATACATGTAGATATAATTTAATTTTAACTAAGGAAGTGTAAAATAATAGGGTGGTGTACATGGTAGCGCAATAGTTTCTAGTGCTCGAGAGTAATTTTGGAGGTGCTTTTATAGGTGGGTCATCAAGACAGAGTGTTGGCATGTAGACCATTAGAAGTAATCCTATATGTATTATGATAGTACAAAAAATGGGTGCCCAATTTTTTACCATAATTGGGACACAAGGAATTTCATCTATGAGACCTCAATCCATGGTAGGTGGCATGGGAGGATATGGAGGTTCAATTCAGCCACCACATGAAGGAAATATTAGTGGAGGTTTAGGATTTTGGTCTAGTCCAAACCTAGGGAAAGGTTCGCAAATGCCTCCAAACCAGCCTCATAAGACACCACCTCAACAACCAAGCCATTAGACACATCATGTATACTTTGAGATGTCTTTTCACTCGCCATATTACTGAGGTAATGAGGATATATCTGAGCATGTGAACATCTATGGAGAGCTAAGGGAATTACATCCCCTAATAGAAAGGCAATTCAATTCTCCACTATACTTTACAGGCATGCACACACTTTGTATAGAAAACATGATCGACATCATATTGTGGTGGATTATGATACTTTTCATGTAGTGTTTTTGGCTGAATTTCACATTTTGTAGTTTGAGAAACAAAGTATTAGCATGCTCAAGGACATCAAGCATGATTTATCTAAAAGTATGATGCACATTTTAAAAATTTCTTGTCCAAACTATCCTATGATATTCATCCAAGTCAACACACAAAATGATTTTTTGGAGGATTTATGACTCCATTTCAAAGATCCCTATCCCATAAGACATATGCAGATCCACACAAGGCCTTGGAAAAATATTTGCATGCTAAAGCGGTTGGGAGTGCTGATACTTGAGTAAGCCTATGTTTTGAGGCATATATAGAAGTTATGGCCAAGTAATTAGAGAGGATCTCTGCTAATGCAGTGTATGAGATGTGCACTATATTTTGGTGCACTTATTGTGAATTTTAGGGACATGTGAAGGATAGTTTTCTATGTAGGAATGTGTGTACACTATTACAATATTAAGAGATTTATCATAAGAATCATGATGTTTGGAATTTACCTCTCTTTTAGGGCATGACGATGAAAAAAGTCTCCATGTATTACAATATTTTTGATGTGCACAATCATGATACTAAATGTTTCTGGTTGATAGATCAAATTCATGAGGCTTGTAAGACTGGATTACAACAAACCATGGTGGAAAGAAGATCTCAAGTGCAGGAAGCGTAGCCTATGGAAGGGCGTAGTAATGAGAGTGGATTCTGAGGTAGATATAGGAACAAAGGCTACGGTGGTAGAGGAATATTTACACATGGGATATGTTACATTTGTGGGTCCCTAGATCATTACTAGTTTGAGTTCCCCCATAATTTGGTATGTTAATATTGTGGAAAATAACATAAGGTTAGGGACTTCCTCGATATTTGTGAACATATGTGTAAGAAAAATAAAAAGGATAAATCAGGGGGGATGATCAAGGTGTAGCACATGAATAATGACCAATGGATTCCAAATAAGACACCTGATATGGATTATAACTCATGTTAGTGACTACTTGCATGGAAGCAGTGCATGCGCTCAAATCTATTAAAGCCAAACCACTCATTAAGAGAGAAGAGGTTATGCATGTCAAATATCCAGATGCTACTTATAAGAAGAATTTCTATCAAAAAACAATAGGAGTGATAAGATACATGGTGATATCTAGTGCCTAAACTAGCAAGATCACGAGAGAGAATATGCAAAGAATATTGAGCTCCCACATAAGGATGTAGAGTTTATGAAGGAGGTGTGTAAAATTTTGTGGAAACAAAATATCATCTCACTGGTATGAGAATGGTTATGTGAGAAGGTACCACATATAGAGGTTGAGCATGAGTGAAATATCCTCTATGTGAATTTTCCACCACATATTTATGAATATGATAAGGAAATCATATTAGATGTAGTGATTGATGGTTGGATGGTGAGAAATATTCTAAATGATACACATACTGAGGTGAATTTTTTGAATCTAGATGCATGGAACTAGATGGGAAGACCACTATTGTATCCATATTCCAATGTGTTGTATATGGAGAAAAAGATGAGAGTTATGCCTACTAGGGTAGTAAAGGATGTGTTGTCATGTAAATGTGCAACAGGGAAATTGACAATTTTTGAGCATGAAAACTATACTGCTATGCCAAAAGTTTCATGTCCTATCATTCCCATGCGCAAAAAGTCCACCCAGTTAGTCCAGTAGCCTCCCAATTGATGTTATATCATCCCCCTAGTTGATTTATGAAAGTCTATTCATTCCCCCTAGGTGATTTTAGGAGTTCTTGAAAAATTCTATCTCTGGGAAGTACTAGGAAGGGTTATCACTGGCCTTCCCAGGATTAGAGAAACCGTATGGAGTGGATCAGAAAATACAAAATGGATGTCGAGGAAATTCAATGTCCTTTGGACATCATGGAAGTGATTTAGGAATATTCTTGAAGGACTTAGATAAGTTGGGGCAGTTTCACAAAAAATAGGGTTCACAGGCCTAAGTAGTGCAAATGCCCAAAAACTTGATGAACTTCCAAAGGTGATTCTAATAGCTATAGATGAATTTATGAGAAAAAAAAACATCATCGGAAAGTGAATTCCAAGCCCTACAAGATGGTGAAATTAGTTTTTTCACAACACTTTGGTGCAGTGGGTCTATAAGCAGTTGTTTTTCATGTAAATGTGGAGTACCCAATAAAAAATTCAATTTTTTAGAGATAAAATGGAATAATAAATGCTTGATACCCAAATCATTGTATTTAAAAGTGAATTTCCATTCATGATCATATAAAAGTTCATTATAAAATTCCATCGGGAGCTCAAGTTATCATTGTTTCAAGTTGTCCTCTTGGAATGAGCTTAGAAGTTACTCAAATTTATGGAGGACACATGTCAGCTCCAGGATCCTAGCGGGATTTGGTGTCCCTCACGTCCCTTAATGTTAGGGACATAACACATGGAAAAATTCACCCAGCCCCTAAGGAGACTTCTGGTCACCCATATGACCAACTTCTAACCCCTCAGTGCTTTAAATCTAGTATTTTAGCCTTCATTCCCTACCGTCAGATCTCCACCATGTGTTGTCTCCTTTCTCACCATGGAATTTGATGTCCATAAAATCCATTTTAGGTTAGGCATGTCAGAGACATTAAAATGTACCCAACTCAAAATAAAAAATTTGAAAAAGTTTCTAACTGTTTATTGTTTTTTGGTGCTTCCCACTATCAGAAGAAAAGTTGCAAAGAACACCTTAGTCCACTATTGTTTCTCCAAAATAGATCCACCATAGCAACCAAACCTTCCAATCCATTAATATACATAACTTTAAAATAAAATATTTATTTAAATATCTAGAGGAACAAAGAATGAAAGAGAAGAGTGAATGAATTCTTCAGAAACCTTCATTGTTGTGAGACCAAAATTTGAACATATCTTGCAAGCTAGTGAATGAAACGAAGAACCATCTATTGCTGAGTTATTCACTCTAAAATAAAATTAAAAAATAACCTTCAAACCTTCCATTCATAGAAATTAATTATTACAGAAAATAAATTTCACTTCTGGCTCCACGAAGAATAAAGCTCAATTTCCCGTCAAACCAGCAACCGGATCAAAGAGAAATTTCACTAGTGAGACAAGAAGAAAAAACCTATTGCAATAGAGTTTAATTAATTGTGAATGGAGAAAAAAAAATACCTAAAAATTTCAAGCTCCATTAATGGCTTCCATGACACATTAGTGGAAAAAATCAGCAAGCTACCTCTCCACTTCTCAAGGTTCTAGTTCGTGAAATCACACAAAAATTGGAGGGAATGATCATTGAAAAATTTAGTTTCACGTGAACTAGTTTTTGAACCATGAAGTCCATATTTTTTAGGGATATGGAGGACTGATTTTTCATCATATTTATTTCCTGTCACATGAAGAACATCTATGAAAAAGGTAGCAATCTACCTCTTCACTTCTCAGAGAACTAGTGAGCGAAATCATGTGAAAATTAGAGGGAATGATCTTTGAAAAATATTGCTTCACATAAACTAGTTTTCATGCCATGAAGTCCATATATTTTATGCATATGGAGGGTTTTGGTTTTTTCATTATTCTTCCCCCACCTATGAAAATATCATTTTCTAACTTGTTCAGACAAAGGAATTACTCAAAATGTGCAGCGTGGAATCCTGGAATAAGACCTAGATTTTCAAAACATGTTTTTGTCACAATTTGACATCCATGGTGCTCTTAATAAAAATAGCATTCCTTCCAAAATAGGGTACTATTGCTTCTAGTAAGAAACCATTTGAAGAGGCTATGAAGAAGACCGTGAAAATAGAGGGAGTATCGCAGGCAAAGTCATCAAAAAGGTCATCTCGTCTCACAATTAAAACTTACTAAAAATAGTAAGTGGTTACACAAGCCCCTACTGTAAATAGCCATTTCATCTAAAAATTGAGAGGAAAACATAGTAAGAATAAATAATTCAAGATACCATTATTGGTTGAAGTTGGGAAAAGAAAACTATGAAACTTACTAAAAATAGTAAGCTTCCCCATCTATACTTACAAAAAATAGAAGGTTGTTCTCAAAAGGCATGTTTGGCACATTGGGACATAGAGGGATGATCATTAAGTTCAAAACCATAATTTTTGATCATCCATGGGAATTTCTCATGGGTAATTCAAGGCTTATCACAGGGATTTTAACAGTGTCTACAGACACTCACTTTGTGGCTCGAGTTGTAGGATTATCTTGTGTAGGGTGGAAGTTACGGTAATTGGTAAAACAATTCCAAAGCATCTATGAGTCAATTGGAAGGAGTTTCACATGATTTTTAAGATTCAAAGTTTTAGACTTCATTAAGAATGACATCTCCTCTTCTTCTTCTATCACTCTTTCTCTCTCCTCTTTACCTAAATTTCTTTCTCTTCTCAATGTTATAATTTTGTTTTGGGGTTTCAATTTTTCATATGTATTAATGTTCCTAATGTCATAATTCACCTTTATATTATTAAAAGGGACTTAAAAGTTTCCTAGGAAGTTGAAAAGTTTTAAGTTGTGTGAGGACATATCAAAAGGCATTAGGGGTAGATGAAGAGTTATATCTCATTCTATGAATCATAAAGCCATTCCCATTTCAAAGGGTTGGTGATTGATTTTGTAAACTCAAGAGTGCATTGATAGAAAAAAGGAGATACCCAAATTATTTCATTCCCTGTCATTCTCAAATTTCCTCCATTTCCCCACTATGTATAACTTTGGTTTGAGAAATCAATATAAGAAGAAGGAGTTTCTATCTTTATTTGAGTAAGGGATTTCATGATACTTTTTTCTCATCAAATTCCATTTTGTTCTTATTACTATTTATAAAGTTATTTCTTCTCATAAATGCATGTGTTGAAATTTTTAACTAGTGTATGTACAAGAATCTTATTTTTTACCTACAATATTAGTTCTCCTATCTCATTTCTCACTCCCCTTTCCCAATTTATAGACAAATTTCTCTCTTGCAAGAAATTTCTAGCTTTTTCACAGGTTTAGTGGAGTTCCTCTGTTGGATCTCCAATTGAAATGCCACCATATAAATCCACTTTTACTCACGCATGTACATATGAAAGTTACACCTATTAAGTAGAGGGACCTAGACTCCCACGTTGCAAAGAAACCCACAAGTTTTTCCACTCAATTTTTTTTTTGCCAATAGGATGCTTCAATTACCATCCAAGGAGCCAAGTTTTCTAGATATTTTGAGGTTTTGGAGCTTGTTGGGGTAGATAACATCCCAACATTATTTGGACAACCTCGGTGTTATGTAAACAATGCTAACTTGAAATTTAACAAGAGATACATCCTTTTTTAGAACAAGAATGAGTGTGTGATCATACATATGGATGATGTGAAGGTTGCACCATACATTGAACCTTTCATTGAAGAAGAGATGAATAAAATCTATGTGTAGATAGTGCACGATCATGAAAATGTAGAACCATCTAAGCAGGGTGTAATTCAATGAGAAGACACACATTTTATCAATGAAACCACCAATTTTTCTTGTGACAATTAGTTGCATGACACATATGAGATAGTTGGGTGTGAGATGAAGGGAAAATTCACTAGGATGATTAGGTTTCCCATGGTTAGGTGTTTTAGTGCAACTTAGTTCCCAAGGTATTTTGGTGTGGAGAAACCTTATTTGTTCTTACATACCATAGAGAACTAATGGAAAAATTAAGGTGATAGAATAAATATGCTAGTGTATACTTTATGTGAGACAATGATGTGTCGGTGGATAACACACATAGATAACCTATTGGGTTAGCGAGAAGTGAGAATCACCTTTTCAACAAGGTTTACTCAGAACATTGTACCTACACTTATACCTAAGTATGATGGGAAGACTCATGGTTTAGTACACATCCATAATTGTGAGAAACAATGGGGAAAAGGTCACGAATCATTACCACTATATCTTTAGGTACATTAGTTTTATTACACTCTATGTAGATGTGCGCACGAGTTGTTTTTCCATGTTGAGTTAAAAAGGGAGACAACAAGCTGACATGAAATGAATAAATGAATTATTCATACCTTTGATTATTTTTCTAATAATCCACATGTACAAGAGGATTTATAGATTCTAAAGTACATCACATTGGGGGCTAGCGTGAAAGTGGAGGAGTTCATGTTCTAGTTTCTTAGAGAACCTAATTCTGAGGCACGTGAAGAAATATTTGAGATAGAAGAGATGCAAATAGGTTGCACCTAGAAATAAAAAGAAGAAGGGAAGTTATTATACTTGACTAATGATGAAGAGGTGGAGAATTTGGATATTAGCGACACAGAGAGTGCATGCAAGGTAATGGACTATGCAGATAAAAAGGCACACATGTACCATGTCCATGAATACTAAGAAGGTTCATATGGGCACTGAGAATGCACCTAAGGAGACCATCATTAAGGATTATTGGTCAAAATAATAAGTAACAAAGATTATTGAGATTTTATATGAATTTCAAGACTTGGTTCCATGAAGTTATCATGATTTGAAAGGTGTGCATCCTTCATTAAAATAAATGAATATTAATCTGAAGGAAGCCACACACCCAAGTTTGGAAGAGGCCTTATAGGATGAATTTGAACCTACTCATGAAATTCAATGAAGATATTGACAACATTCTTAAGTTTAGCATTATTGAACCAATGGAAGAATTTGATTGGGTTAGCATTATGGTTATTATGATCAAGAAGGATGGTCAGACTAGGAATTGTGTAGATTACAGGGAACTTAATGCCTCATGTGTCATAGATCCTTTTCCTATGCCATTCACATAGAAAATACATGAGGGAGCTACAAGGAACGAAATATACACCTTCACTGATGGGTTTTTAGGCTACCATCAGGTGTGCATTACATGCAAGGATTAGGAAAATACCACCTTCACCACTAAATGTGAAAGTTTTTCATACAACGTGTAGTTTTTTTGTGCATACTTGTCTAAGAAATCCATGAGTTTATCCATATGTTTTTGCAAGTTTATCTAGATGATTAACTTGTTTATGGGCTTGTCAAGTATCATTGTGAAAATATATGGCTCATGTTTGAAAGATGTAGGTAGTTAAGCATCTCTCTTAACATTAATAATTATATCTTTACCACACCTTTTGGCACATTTTTTTGGCACATCATTTGCAAGGATTGATTGTTGGTAGATAACATGAAGATTGCAATACTTTTTGGATTAGAGGAACCTACCAACGAAAGTGAAATTCATGGATATTTGGGGCATACTTGTTATTACAAAAAAATTATAAAATGATATGCAATTATTGCTTCACTTGTGGAATAATTACCTAAGGACAAATCAAAATTTTATCAAGGTGATGTGCAACAATAGCAGTTTGAGAACTTGAAGGAGATATTGGCCACTTCCCCTATCTTACACTTTCATTATGGGAAAAAACCCTTACACGTACATGTTGATGCCTCTGGCATGGCTATTCACGTAGTCCTTAGTGAATTTAGGTGAGGGTAATGTGGATCATCCCATCTATTTTGTAAGTAGAAATTTGACACCAACATAATATAATTATACCACAATAGAGCATGAGGCATTGTCCATGATTTACGTGCTTCATAAATTTTGACAATACTTGTTGGCCACCCCATTCATGTATTATATAGATTGTATGGCATTGAATTATCTAGTCAAAACACTTTTTTTGCAAGGGTACATCTACTGGTGGATAATCTTGTTTTAGGAATTTGATTTTACAGTTATCATAAAGCCAAGAAAGAGAAATATGGGACCTGATCACTTATCAAGTTTCAACTCTATAGAGGATGCAAAAAGTATTGAAGTCACTATGCCTAACATACAATTATTCAAATTGAACTACACACCAACATACTTAGAGGACATAGCCATATTCTTGTAGACTCATCTTGTGTAAGAGGAGATGAAGACATTGGAAAAGAAGTAGCTTGTTATTTAAGTTGCACTATATAATCTCACTAGAGATGAATTATATAAAATGGGCATGAATGAGGTCTTGCATAGGTTTATTTTGGATCATGAGCATGAGGATATTATGGAGGAAGTTCATGGAGGCATTACAAGAGGACATTATGTAGGGGACACAATGGTGTGTAAAATCCTTCTAGTTAGCTTAGGGTGGGAGAAATTTTATAAAGATACCAAGGCTTATGTCAAATCTTGTGATCATTGTCAGCAATTTGGAAACGTGGAAGTAGCGATGAAATGTTGTTGTAACCTATAGTGAGCATGGAACATTTTTATAAGTGGGTTATTGAAGTTTTAGGACCTATTGCACCACCTGGGCTTAGGACCAAGGTGCACTACATCATCACATTTATTGACTACTTAAAAAGGTGATCAGAGGTTGCACCGACAAAATATTACACAATAGCTATAACAACAAGGTTCCTTTGGGAGAATATTATCAATGGGTATGTCTTTTCTTTAACCTTCATGAGTGATATTGGAATTCAATTCTTAAATGAGACTATTATAATTATACTAGTAGATTTTATGGAGGAAAACCATAAGACTACTCCTTATCACCCTGAAGTGAATGGTACTGTCAAAGGTTTTAATAAGATCTTGGGATAAACAATTAAGAATATATGTGATGTTGGAAGACAATATTGGTATGACAAGGTATCAGTTGTTCTTTGGGTATATAGAACAACATATAAATGGTTTAACATGGCCAACCCCTTTGAATTGGTGTTTGACAAAGTGGCTATACTACCTGTGAAATTCTTATTATCTTCCCTGGGTATTACATGCATAGGTGGTTTGTCATATGAAAAGGTGGTTAAAGATTGTATTGATAAATTAATGTAACTGGATGAGTGGTGAACCATTATGCGTTGGATACAAAAGACATAAAAGGTAAAAAAAATCCTTGTCATGATAGGCACATCAAGATAAAATCATTGTAGTTAGAAATATGGTACTCCTGTATGAATCCTATTTTTTGTTCCACCCAAGAAAGTTAAACGTTCACTGGTTGGGACCCTTTGCATTAACAATGATACTTGACTCAAGCACATGTCAATTATAGGAACTGGATGACACCATGTTTATTGGTTACTTCAATGGGAGTACGGTAAAGCCATACTATAATTAATCTTCTAGGTGTTTTAAATAAGAAATTATATCCATATAGATTATATTTCCTTTGATGTTTTAGATTAGTTTTTAAAAAATAAAATTGTTTTGTTAGAATAGGCACATTTGTACTTAGGAGATGATTACTATCTATTGAAATGATGCGTACAAGAACACACATAATTTTATTGTGGGGTTGAAATAGGTGTGAATATGAAATATACATTCTTGGACATTGGTATTTGTCTGAGATTTAGTACAGATGTTCATGCAACCTTTTTAGAAAGACATGTGTTGGGTGAATATGAATTGAGAACACATGATGGAAAAGGAAGGTGTTATAGATGTTTATGATGGTGTTTCTTGAAGGATATTGTATAGGATTGAAATCCATGTGAGTAAGAGGTAGTGCATTGTAACATGATGGAGGAAGCAATAGGAAGTACTACTTGGAATATGGTGAAGAGGAAGATGGTTTGTGGTGAAAGGAAGTGTAAGCATGAATATATGTAGGATTAGGAAGTAGTAAGTTCACCAGAAGGTTATGACTATTGTGTGTGAAAGAAAGACATGGAAGAAATAAATAGTTTGTTAGGAGGAAAAAGGTGTTTTAAAATGCCGATGGTACTTTTAAAATTGAAAACATGAAATAAAAGTTTTAATATCCAAAAAGTAAGTTCATGGAGTCTTAAGGTATGAGAAGGCTATAAAAAGGGGTAAATCAAGCTATTTTCTACCTTTCATTTGAAAAATTTGAGCAAATGAGTAACCAAGTATGAATAATGAAAAAGAGAATCAACTAGTGAGTAAACTTGAGTAGCGTGTAGAGGATCTTAGGGTTGGGCTCCTTTGTTAGGAAAAGTATAAGTTTGAGTGTGAAGCTAGGACACAAGAAGTTAGGGTTTTCTAATTGTAAACATCTGTTATGATTTTTATGGTGATATGAATTCTAAAAGAAAGTTAGGGTTTTCTAAGAAGTGAGAAATGTTTATGGCACTAACAAGGGCTACTTCAGCATCACCAAAGGGAAAGGGAAAGGACTGAACTAAGAAGACCAAAGTTGAAGACCTACCAAAGGAGTTATTTTTTGAAATGTAGTATTCCCCTAAAGTAATTGTGGTAAAAAAATGGAACTTGCAGATCAAAAAGTGTAAAATTAACGAGTTCAACCATAGATCACTAGGGAATGAGGATACATTAAATAAAGACATGCTACAAGAGTTACCATCCAAGAAAGAAGAGCTTCAATTGTTGATAGATGGCTAGGTAAGGAACAGTCTTGAGAAGTTAGGGGTCCTGCTATTATTTTAATTTCCATAATTTTGGAGACATACACACCTCTTCTAATGGTTAATGTCAAGGTTACATAAAGAGTAATTATACTTTGTTGATCGAAGGATGAGGATGATGGATCATTTCATTGAGGAAGTTACAGGGTTACAAGAAATAGAAGAAGACCTAGAATTAGATTTGTGACATAAGGCTAAGATTGTCAAGCTAGTAACCAAGTTACAATATGAAATGGGAGGAAAATCTGTGACTGTGGAAAAATTTACAAACCGCACGACTAGGGTAACAGCCAGATTGTTGACTTGCAAACTTGGTGCCTTAGAAATATGGGGAAGTAAATAGAAAATTGATTTACGTTGTATACAATATGGTGCATAAAATAGAGTACAATATTACACATTTCATTACTGATGGAATTATCAAGGAGGTGAAGGCATAGAGTGAGAAAGGAACTAAGATAACATGGGGCTCGATTTTGTTAGTAATTTTATTATAGGAAGTTGGTGTCCCAAAAGGGATAAAAGAAAATATGTGGGTTCACACCATAGAAGATAATTCCCCAATGGTGTAGTTTGTAGATTTCACATGTGAGGCCACATTACACAATCAGTATAAGCCATGACTAGATAAATGGTATAATGGGATGCACACAAATTTTGAAAATGAATGGCGCATACCTAGGGAGATATCTAGAGAGGTTAGAGATCATAAAAAATTTACAGTATTACAACACTTTAGCCTTGAAAAATTTATCATGACCAATGAAGAAGTGGTCCGTGTTGCAAATTATCATTTGCATTCATAGTAAAATATTTCAAGTACGCAATGAATAGGGTTAAGGATGTGAAAAAGTTGACTTTCAATGTAGAAAAGGTGGATTCATAATGACATAATTTTCACACCACCTTTGGATATGATTCTAGACATGTATATTTAGATACATTAGAGCCATATACCTTGGACCTGATCTTGATGATGAATGTGATAACTGGGTGGATGATATGTAGGGTATTTGTGGTTTTATGTTTGTAAACACAAGATGGGGAAGAATTTGAGGTATGTGACTCCTAATTTCGTCAACAAAGGAATTATATGGTGGATATCCCTAAGAGGAGATGAGAGGAGTCTCTAGTACAATAATAAGAAGAATAAAATGTTACACTAGACCAGGGGTGAAGAAAAGAAATACAATACAAAAGAAGAAAGTATGGTGAGGGTGTATGACCCTCTCATATAGCCATGGTGAGTCCAATAAGGTCTAATAATGGGCATGTCGGGGCCTAAGTAATTTTTAATTATGAGGAGGACTTAGAGGAGAAATTAGAAGAATATTTAAGGTGTGAGAAGTCCGTGTAGGAGACAAAGCCACTGGTCGATGTGGAGCCTAGCCTAGAGAAGGGGAAAGGAGATAATGACATAGAATCCCATGCAAGGATGAAACACAAATGCGCAAGGAGGATCCTAAGGGAAATATGGAGGGAGATGATTCTTATGTCATCATGGAAGATAAGGGTACCAAAGGTAAGACCAACATAGGGCCTTTTGCATAAAGGAAGCAGTAGACCAAGGCTAAAGCAGTAAGGAAACAAAAGCCTCCCTAATCACCATATATGGATTTTTTTGATGATCCTACAAAGGTGTTGAGGGAAATTTTTTAAATCACAGTCATGAAAAAATAATTTTTTGGATGGGAACTAATGGACAAGGAAGGAGGGCTCTCATGCACTAAGAACATATTGTCCTTGAGTATGCATACACATGCATAAGAGAAAAATTTTGAAATTAGAAATAGTTCCTATTCCATGCTAGATTTGAAGAAGATTCTGGGTTAGGATTAAAATATTATCAACCCCATGAGGTTAACCCATGAGAATTAATCCAACACCTTGAATAATATTACAGGGGAAGTTACACACAAAAAGATTGATATGGGGGCTACCATGAAGATCATGGTAGAAGAAAATAATAATAAGGAGCGTGAGATTGAAGGGTTGAAGAATGAAATAAAAGGGTAGAAGAAGTGCACCAAGGAGGCCTGCCAATTAATTTTAATTATGAAATGGAATAACTTGAGGACTTGATTGGGATGATACTCCTAAATATCAAGAATGGCACAGGGCCATCAATAGAGGAATTGGCCAAGGAGAAGGAAAATAATAAAGTGGATATGGAGGCCAAGATAGCTAAGCATGAGGCTATATTCACATATGTTAGAGAAGCCAACAATAAGGTTGAATTATCTTTTGATAGGTTCTAAAAGAGTGGCCCTATCAACAACGCGTGAATTACTAAAGAATAATCTGAGATCAAGGAAATATAGGGAAATAAAAAAACCAATAAAATTGATCATATAAAGGTCATGACAGAGACATCAACATAGAAGAAGCTAATAAAGGCCATGGGAGATACACTAGAGATTCAAATCAAGAAGATCCAACTCTTTGTTTTGAAATGTATGGATATGTTGAAGGAGGTGAATTTTTAATTGAGTGTGGTCATCAAATATCTAAAGGGGAGAGAGGATGAAGTGGTGCATGATGAAATTCTAGGAATTCTTGAAGTGACACCTAGAAAGGCCACAGAGGATCTTACAAAATGGAAGAAGTTTGAAGATTCTTTAAGTAAAGAGTTCTTAGAGCTATTCTAACAACTTGTAGTGTGAGGTAGGTTGCACATAAATTGTAAATAATTATTTGGTTCATGGTATTCTTAGCCTTATTCTTTAATATTTGAACATTCTTTCTTTTATTCGTTAATTAGAAAGATAAGTTGGGAGACACATTACCAAGGATGGGAAATGAATTTAGTGTGGGCTAATGTTGAGTGGGATAAATTTTCAAGTCCTAGCCATGAGTGAAGGTTTGGATCCATTAACATTTAGAAGGGAGCAACGCGTGGAGTTTTGTGCATAGGTAGACAAATTCAGGTAATTAGACAATTTTCTAGATAAATGGATAAAAATAGAAAAGAAGAGGAGTGACGTCCAAGAAAGGTTTTTATTTGGACAAAAGCATGGTAGCTTGGGATGTAGAAAATTGAGGTTATATTTAAAAAAAATCATACAAAAAAAGAAGAAGATCATGCACAGGCCAAGCTAATAATAGGATTAAATTAATTCATGTATGTTTAGGTTAATCTATTATTAGTAGAGAATGTAGTAACATGCATGATATTTTTGTACACATACATATTATTAGGAAGTTACATGAAGTGGTGAAGGGAAATTCTCCACCCTTTTATATATGTAGTCCATCCATGTTATAAGGGTAGATCGGTTGGGTTTTCTAATTTTTGTGTGAGTTATATCTTCTTGAAGGTTTTAATGTTATGTAGTCATGGGTGTTAGAACTTGTATCAGAGCATGAAAGGTCTTGTACATGTATGTATGGAGGATAATGTAATCAACTATGTGTTATGTAATATAATTATGACAGTTCTCAGTAATATCAGTGATTGTTGTTCTTCTTGAATGATTTGTTTACTTATTATATGTGTTTCAAAATTATTATGGTTATGTTGATGAGAAAATTTTTCAAGAGGAAAAACTTGTGGATTTCATGCCAATGCTCTATGAATATAAGTCCCTCTACTTAACCAGTGCAATTTCCGTATATGCATGCATGAGTAAACATTGATTTATGTGGTGGTCTTTCAACTGAGGATCCAACAGGGGCACCCCACTGACCCTGTGGCAAAGCTAGTAATTTCTTACTAGGGAGGACTTTGTCTTTAAAGTGGGAAAGGGGAGTGAAAAATGAGATAGGGGAACTAATGTTATAGGTATGAAATCAAATTCTTGGACACACTAGTTAGAAACTTCAACACATGCATTTATGAGAAGAAACAAACCTACAAATGGAAACAAGATGAGATAAGATTTCAAACTCAAATTTTTTTAAATCAACTCATTAAAGAGGCTACAAAATCCTTCTTCTTGTATTGATGCTTAAACATAAGTTGTACATAATGTGGCAATGGAATAAATTTGAGAATGGAGAAAGTAGAAGAAAATGGTTCTCCTTTGCTCTCTCTAAGTAAAATGCACCTATGATTATACAATATCAATTTCCAACCCTTTGAAATGGGAATGATGTTACAATTTATAGAATGAGAGGTGGATTATAGTCTTCCTCATGACCCTCCATATGCCTTAATTCTAACTTTAGACTATTCATATTCCTAAAAAATATTTAAGTTCCTTTTAAAAAATCAAGGTGACTTAATTCACATTATGTTTCTAAAGTCACTTTTAAGTGACTTAAAGGCATATCAAAAAGTGAAAAGCCCAACAAAGAATTAGAAAATTATAAGAGAGAGAAATTTGGGGGAGAGGGAAGAGAGAGAGGAGGATAATATGTTTCCTACAATGAAGTTTGATGGTCCTCATTCACGGAAAGCTCTAATGCAATGAGGTTCTGAATGTCCCATTGTGCCAAAATTGCTCTTTTAGTGTGAGTTTCTATTTTTAGCTGGTTTCCATGGACCACTTACTATTTTTAATAAGTTTCAAAAATGTCTGTTCTAGTGAATTCTCAGTTGCAATGCACCTCCAAAGTCTTCGCCGCCTTTGTAGGTTCTTATGTTGATGACTTTCTTGAAATAGTAATTCTTATGTAGTAGACTTAATTTTTTGGAAAGTTGGCTCCTGGGAGTCATATTGACATGGAAAGAAGTTTTTTGATATGGTATTTTCCCCAATAACACCCTTTTGAAATTTTGGGCCCACGCACATAATAGTCTAGGAGATTTTAAAGTTTTAATTTTTGGACCTGACAATGCTTCTGGACGAGGCAGCCATTAATGGACCTCAAAATTACAGGTCTAGTTTTTTTCTTTTTTTTTGTGATGAAATAAATTTCATTTTCATAGGTTTTTTCTTTTGGTTCTTCATGCAAAATTCTACTTCATTTCACCCAACGGTTTGACAAGAAATTAGATTTTTTTCTTCGTTGAGCCATAAGTGGGATTTCTTCATTGTGGATGGTATGTTGCATAAGAGGAGAGTTTGAAGGTGTCTTGTTGATGGCCTTGGGTAGAGGGATGAATAGAAAAATATAAATTTTTGTTTCATGTATCCATTTGAAATATTTCATCAATTTCTCATGTCATGGCCATGGAATTTTCTTTATTTTCTCCTTCTTCTTTTTGTGCTTCTCCTTCTATGTTTGCTCCAATTTTCCTTCTAGGACCTACATGATTTTATGGAGTGAAGGGAAGTACCTCTATGATAGGTTTTGTTTGAGGTTTAGTAATTGAGGAATGATGGTGAGGATTTATAGAGGAGGATATGGAGATGTATGTGCACATAGATGTTAGAAGCAACAAGAAGCAACAAGAAACAACCAACAGTTAGAAACAATTTTAAAAAATTTAGTTAGAGTTGGATGCACTTTTTTTCCTGATTTCCCTGACCTCAGGTATGTGAGGTACATTAATTTCCATGATGAGAAAGACAATGACATGTGTCGGCAATCCGATGGTAGGAAATGAGTGCTCCAAAATCATATTTGAAGCACCGAGGGACTAGAAACTGGTCATATGGGTGACCAAGACACTCTCCTAGAGGGATGGGTGCATTTTTAAATGTTTGGTGTCCCTCACCTCTAGGGATGTGGGGGACATCATTTTCCATGGTTTTCTTGGAGCTTACACGTGGCACTTGATCTGACGACAGTGAATGGATGCTCAGAAAATGCACCTAGGGACTGAAAGTACATCACGTGGGTGACCAAAAGACTCCCCACAGGGGTTGGGTGAATTTTTCTATGCTTGATGTCCCTGAACTTAGGAACATGAGGGAAATCAGTTTCCATGGTGGTCATAGAGCTGACAAGTGACATTTGATCTAACGACAAGAAATTGATTTTCAATTAATGCATCTAGGGGCTGAACTGTCAAGTTTGGAGGTCACATGAGGGTCCCAGAGGTCACATGAGGGATGGGAATAATTTTCAAGGGTTGGTGTACCTGACCTTAGTGACATCATGGACATTAAATCCTACCATGCTCCTGGTGTTAACACACATCCTCTCGAAAAATGACTAAGTCCTGGACTACCTTTGAGAGGGTAACTTGGAACGATGATAACTTGAGTTCCCGATGGAATTTCTTGGTGAAATGTTACATTATCCTAACTAGAAATGATATTTTTAATCCAATGGTTGGGGTATCATGTCTTTATTCATCCATCTCATCCCTAAAAAATTGGATTTGTCATTTGATACTCCACTTGTGCTTGATAAAAAATTCCTTCAAATCCTATGCGCCAAGGTGTTGTGAAACATATGATTTCACCATCATATAGGTATCGGAATAATATATCTAGAAATATTTATTTTTTACTTCTAACTCCACTTAGAGATCCCAAAATCTTCTTCTAAATCCCAACAATTGTTTTAGGCCCATTTACTACCTAGGCTCATGAACCCTATTTTTACTCAGACTACTCCAAATCTTTCAAAACTTATCCAAACCTTCCAAAATCATTTCCCTATTGTTATAAGGTCTTTAATTCACCTCCATTTTTAATTTTTACCTTCCATTCCATTCCATGGGCATTGATATATTCCTAGGAAGGCCCCAACAATAACCCTTCCCAATACTGCTAGAAGATAACATCTTTTCACAACTCCCTAAAAACACTTGGGGGGTTGATTTGAATTTCCTAAATCACCTAAATGAATGAATTAACATTAATCCAAAGGTTACTTGACTAACTAATAGATGTGGGGTATATTAGAATGATAAAATTTGAAAAAATTGACACTATGGTATCGTTGTCGTGCTTGGAAAATGTCCATTTCCCTATTGCACATTTGCACGACAACAACTTTCTCTAGCTTAGGGACATTTCATGGATTGAGTATAGTGAAGACATGACAGGGGAATCCAAAATCTCAATTTTAGAACATATAAGTCATTAACTAGTGCCTTATCCATTGGGCCCTACAGAGTCATGCACAAATCATAATGAGAGAGAGAGAGAGAAGAGAATGCACACACACATGAAAATGAAATGACACACACAAGAGAAAGGGAAACACACCTAGAAATCACCTATGGTAAAGGGTGGGGGACAACCCAATTTCACTGAAGCACTTTTCATTTCTCAAAAGTTACTTTTGAAGAGACAACACTAAATGATGATGTTCTATGAATCCATTGATAGGTTCTTGAAATTCCCCTCCCCTCCTCAGCGGTTTATGAAATCCAAGTGCTTTCAAAATTGTTTGTGTACTTGGTAGGAGTGATTCCATATGAGCTTCTTGATGCTCAGTTCATTGCTTAGAAATTCCTTTGCCTTCATCCTCTTTGAAATTGGTTTCATAGTGTTAGTTACATTCCATGTTTATCCATATAGATGATTCTTTGTTGAGCATGCTATCGCTACCAAAGGGATGCTTTTTGTTCAAATTTCATGAACATTGTAGATTAATTTCTTTCCCATGTTTATGATCATTGACCTCTTTTCCATGAGAAACCTCAGACTTATCATTTTTCTTTACTCCACTTTGAAGTGCTTGAGTAATGACAGAAGGATTGGACATGACCTCATACTTTTCTTGTATGTCCATAGCACGAGTGAAAAGATTGAGAATCAACTTGGGGTTTTCTACATCTTCTGCCACATCCAAGATTTCTTATATGGAGTTATGCTTCTGCATTTCCTATAGCTCATCTTTGTATGCCTTTGAAGAATCTTTATTTTTCATCTCAAGGAAATTTTCTAGAGGGATTAATTCATTATCTTGGGAATCACTACATTGTATCACTCCTTCGTGTAGAGGAGCTTCAGCTTCAAAGGCCTAAAAAAAATTTTCTTTAATTTTTTCATCATGGAAAGATTCTTCCTTTTCAAATGGGAAAGAGAATACCTCAATTTCATCATTGTTTCCACCAACCATTTGTTTGAGGGGGATGTTATATTTCTCATCTAGATTTATTTCAACATAGCCCATCTTCACACTGGTTGAGGTTTCCAAGTCAGCTTCATGCTTGACTTCAATATTCATGGCTTGCATTAAAATTTCAAGACTGATCTCAGGGTCTTCTATTTCTTCTACGGCTCTAAGTAGTTCTTATATAAACATTTATTTGAAACCTTGCACAAGCTCATCACAAGATGATTTTGTCTCTCTGTAGATGGCCTAACTTAGATCACCCTCATCCCCAAATGGGAGTGAGAATAACTCATCATCTTGGATAAGCATATGAGTTGATTTTTCTTCTTTAAAATCATCAAGAACCATTTCTCCTTCTTCATTATTTGCATCATCCAGTGATTTGGGGATGCCCTCTTATAACTTAAATCTCCTCAATTATTCTTTAAAGTACAAATCTCTCCAGGAAGGCATGTTTAGCCCTATCAAGATTGGAATATACTCTTCATCATTAGTTGTCACAAAGTGATTCATCCACTTACTACCATGGCACAAAATGTTAGCTTCTAGGCTTCTAGAATTTCATACCGTGTACCTCATCTTATTCTCAAGAATAAATTTATCCATGTCTCCCTTCACTTGTATGGTTGCAGATGACTAATTCATTTGAATTTTCCCTCCCAAGTCTCAGTAGAAACTTTTAGTCAACAACATTCCAAATGAGGCTGGAATGTTTACTACCAAAATCATCCCTGAAATTTTCTTATTTGGAAATTTGGCGAGATCCACCTATGTATCTTTGACCTTCCCTACAAGTGATACCTCTTTTTATTCCAAATAGTAATAAGATTAACTAGGTGGAGTCATGGTAAGTTTGATAGGCTTGGTGACCTTCAGAGGCATCACGTTATCTGAGGCACCAAAATCTATTATGTAGTTTTTCAATACATATTCTCCAACAAGAAGGGAGACGTAGAAAGGTTTAACATTATCAGTCTTTGATGCACTTAGAGAAAGAATGTTTTGTGAGGGAGGTGTAGGGGATTTTGATAGTATGCCTTTGGAACTAGAAGTTACAACATTGGGTGTTAGACTACCACTCCTGATATATCAGAAAAACCTCTAGAATTATTTAGGATGAGTCTACAAATATTTAGTTTCAGTAATCTGCACTTTGGATTTGTTTGCATATTCTATGAAGTCAAAGGGAGTAAATATAGATAAGGGGAATGAAGGGATTGCTTTTAGATTTAGGAAATGTTTGGAAATAGGAGTTGATTTTTGGGGAATAGAGGGTATTTTGAAAGGTACACTATGGTCTTTCAAAGTACTAGATTTTTCAAGAGCATATTTAGATTTAGACTTGGAAGAGACATCAGAAGACTAACTTGGGATTTCGAGAGTCTTCTTACTTGTTATATGGTCAGGATCCAATAATGAAAACTCCATGGAAGATGGAAGTGGGGATCCTCGACTGATTTTTTTTTGTGGAGTCTTCACAGGAGGATCATCAACCTTATTTTCATTCGTAGCAGTGGAGGGAGATGCTCTTTTCTCAGACTAAGAATGAGTGAATACTGCACATGAGAAACTGGGTGCATCCTCTTCATCTTATTCATCACCTCTAGAATAATCACAAAATTTTATTTGTTTATCATTCTCAAGTTCATTGATCTCTAGGGATTTTTCACCTTCCCTTTCTTGTTCAATCTCTTCTTCACTTGAAATTTGTAATTTACGTTCATGGGTGGGGCCTCCAAGGAAAGCCTTCAGCGTGCTCCTGCAATCTAATTTTCATTGCTTCTTTGGGAAGAAACTCATTCAAATAATTCCCTTTTCAAATATTCTATCTCATTCACCCACTTTTGTAGTCATGGATTGGTTATCTCATCTCCAAGATGTTGAGTCTTTCCCTTTAATGGGTTCTTGATATTTCTAGAGAGGATGAGATTATCATCAAGTTCAATGACCGTCCTTTATTCTTCTACAATGTTCCTTGGTTGGGCTCTTTACAGCAAAAATCCCACTTTTGTTTATTGAGCATTGATGAAGAATCTCTTAACATTATTTTGAGATGGTTAATCCTCTTTAGGTATCCTATAAAGGAATCATTCAAAACAAGCCACAAAGTCTCTCATGGTTTCCTTTTCTCCATTCTTCATTTGAGCCCACTACACTAGGAGGTCCTGATAGTATTTAGCTGATTTAAATATCTATATGAAGTCATCCTTGATGTCAATCTAACACATGATTGACCGGGCAGGAGGGAGGTAAAACCATTATGCTACTTTTTCTTGTAGGGACTCCACGAACAATCTCACAGCCACATATTTATGTTGGACACCAAAAAATCCACATGATGTTGTGAAATAAGTGATGTGTTCTTTAGGATATTGTGTGTTGTCACCTTTTAACTTTGGGAATTCCTTCTAGGAACCCGCTAGTAGGTCCTGAAGAGGGGCTTTAAGAGCAAGCGGGCCTGTATTCCTTCCCCATGTAACAATGGGTTGAGGTCTTTATACTTCATCTTCAATTGTCATTTTCGTTTCTTCTCTTACTTCTACAAATTTTTATTCTTTTGGAAAATCAATGACCAAATGCAATTAAAAATGGGTGAATTTGAAGGGGGATTATCAATAGGAGCCTTGACAGGATTTCTAGGTGAACTGTTTGAAGAGCTGGATGGAAAGGAGACTTGAAAGAATAAGTATGAATTATCTCTAATTTGTTCTTGCTGATTTTTCAAAGCCTCAAAATTGGAATAAACAACACCTCTCGACCTTCTAACCTTTTGTATCTTCCTTTAATCATATTTTGGAAAATTTTGCAGTGGGAACATGAAAGGACATTGTGGAATGTGAAAATTCATGTGTAGAAATCAGAAGTGTATCTTTTGGCAATGAAATTTCATGAACTCTCTTTTTTTTTACTTTTTTTGATATTGGATTTTTTTTTGAATTTTTAGACCTTCCGG